>CM062814.1:823761429-824383179 GCA_031772625.1 Pinus tabuliformis
AATGCATCATAAGTAATAGTTGTTTATTTATTTTTTATTATGTATTTAGATGCATAATCAAGTTATGAATCAATGGTTACTATGATTGTACATTCAAAGTGATAACGATTAATTTTGTAGTGTTACTGGTATATGAAGAATGTCACGAATATGTGAAGAAAATTTAAAGTTAAACATTTTTATATTTTTATATGGTTTTGTAATTAACTCAATTATGTTGGTTACACTGTAACCTAAAAAATATTTATAAATAAAAAGATTATAAATTTAAATATAAAATTTAAAAGTGAGATATGTTTTTTTAATTATTAATGTAAATAAGATTTTATAATATTGTTTTGTTTAGGTTATTAGTGTTTTCAACAAGTTTTATAGATATTAATAGAGTCATTTAACTCTTAACCACATTATTCTATTTTTACTACATTAATATGTTATATTAAGTTTATCAATTTTAATATTTTTTCCCACGGAAAAATCGCAAATTTCATTAAAGAAGAAGAAAATTAAATTTTGCATATGCATTGTAGTGCATTAAAAAATAATTCGTCAAAAATAAAACAACTATCCATCATAAACAATCCCAAAAAATATAGGCCTGAAAGCCTTCTCAGTTTTACATCCAAGTATAATCAATACACATAAATATCACTATAAAAAGCATCAACAGATACCCTCCTTTGACAGAGGGAGGATAAAGAATATAGACATGCCATAAAGATCATAATAAGACAAAATTTAAACTTGCAGCTGGTCCATCCCCAGGCCTTCTATGAAAGGCCCGTGGTAAAACTCGAAATGTGAATCCCCATTTTGTTTTTTGATCTTCCACATACCACAGGCTTGTTGTGCCCCTGCTTTGGAAATGTCATCTGCCATAGAGTTCCTTTCCTTGTAAATATGAGAACAAGAGATTTGGTCAAAACTATCTTTCAGCTGTATAACTTCCTCCAACATGGGAATGAGTGTTTGCACGTGGCATCTATCAACTTCTTAAACCAATTAATAGAAATGAGGAAATGACCAAAAATCTAGAGTTTTCTGCATTCTTTTTCAATAACAAATAATAATAAAAGCTTTAGACTGTATAGATCACCAATTTCAACATTTAATTGATAAAAAAAATGTTATGTAGATTTATAATATATTTTATTAAAATAAAATATATGAATAGGAATAAAATTCACATATTGCAATTTATTATTAAAAAAATATGATAAATTGAAAAGAAAGATGGGATGGACTTAGCATTAGAGGATTTTTTCTTTAATTTTATAATCATGGGAGATAAATAAAAATATATAATATATAAAGATCACAATGTATAGCTATTATAAACCAACCTAGATCCATCTTAATTCTCGATCCAGCAAGCCCTAAGAGGGATCAAGTTTCTCGATGTGCAAATCTTTCCTCGAGTTTTGCACTCAAAAAAGAGGTTTGCACCTCAAAAGATTTGATCCCTTTTGTTGTTTAATAGATCTGAGCTAAGACGGATCTAGGTTGGTATAAATAAATGATTTTTTTTTTAAATAAAATAAAGTGAGTTAGTAATTATATTAAAAAATACTATTAATAATTTTAATTTTAATATTTTGAAATTTTTAATATTAAAATATATTTATTTAAACTGATTTATTGAATAGATAAATTTAATTTTTTAATAATCGCATTTATATTATAAATAAATAAATTTATATTTTTTAAATATACCTACCAACACCCTGATGGGGGTGTTACCGAGGAGATCAAGGCTACATGGAAGGGTGTGCCAACATCGTCTCCTCCTCGTGACAATGTGGCAGAAGGTAGTTACTAAGCACATGATATATTGATGGTGGACTCGTTTTAAATCATCAATTGTGGTGACGGATGGAGGATGGTATAAGTTTAGTGTGAGAGGAGGCGAGGACAGCTCCTTGACCTTGATTACATGTTTCTTCGTGGTGGAATTTCATTTTGATTGTCACTTTCAATGGTGGCGTTTCTAGATAGTCTCTCTTATGGAATGTGTCGAGCTCCTTATTGTTCCGGTGAGTTTAAGATTGTTTGTCATGGGCTTATGCCTTTATTGTTGGTTTTAGGTCATGAATTTGGTACACTTACTCTTGTAATCTGTACCAATAGGTTTTTTTGAGGGAAATTTCTCATTTTTCTTATTTACCTTACTCTTTGAGGAAATATTCTCAGTCTCTATGGGTAATTGTTGATATTTGGGCACGGTGTCCCTATTATCTGCGTCTGAATAATTTAATATATGTTTCTGTAGCTTTGGAATTTAGTTTATTTATTTAATTGTAGTTTGGTCGAAGTGTCCTGAATTCTACGTTTATTGGTAGTTTTTAGGGTTCAAGGATTTGGTATAGTTTCTTTGTGTCAAGTCTTAACAATGTAAACTTTGAAACAGGAACTGTAAACTCAAAACAAGAACTCTAGCCAAAAAACCCCAAAAAAACACATGAAAAACAACTCGAAAACGAAAAATGTTGATGTTGGAATAAAGTTTTTTTCAACATTTTTTAAACATGGTAGTAAAAACCAATATATTTTTTTTTTCAAGATACATTTTCAACATTTTTTCGCAATGACATTAAGGATAAAATGTCATGACTCAGAAAACCCTTAAAATTTTTACAAGTTTTCAACCATGGAATTAAACCAAAGATCATGACTACAAAAACCTTTTTTCAACATATTTCAACCATGGGATTATGAAATTTTTTATGACTATTTTTTTTTTAAATGAATACATGAATGAAAGAGTCATTATATGAAGAGTAATTTTTTCTTTCAAATGCTAAAAGTATAACAACTTCAAAATATTACCCTAAGACAACTTGACACATTACAACAAAAAATTAAAAATAAACCATCAAATTGACAAGTAGTGTAGGTGAACTGACCCATTCTAATGAAAGCTCAAAGACCAACCCTTAAATTGACACATTGTGGGGTCATAATCGATATATTATAACGAAAACTTTAAAATCAACTATCAAATTGACACATAATGAGATTAGGTTGTTAGTCAAGGATCAACACGGGCCCTGCAAGAAAAAATAAAATCAAACAAAATAATAAATGAATAAAAATGAAAAATACAGAAAATAAAAATTAAACATTGAAAAAAAACAAAAACACAACGAGTTTAAAAAATAATAAGAAGTAAATAAAAAGATAAATTAAAACATTAAAAAAAACACACACACAACTTTAAAAGAAAACAAAAACAAAAATTAAAATATTGAGAAAACTAAAAACTAAAACAAACATTTTTTTTTGAAATAATAACAAAGAAAAATATATATTAAAACATAATCAAATTAAAAACATGGCAAAAGAAAATTAAAAATATATATAAAAAATACAAAAAAAAACATGAAAATGTAAAAAAAAAACAAAAACAAAATTAACTTAAAAATTATATAAAAAGCAAACTAATCATTTTTTTAATACAAGAAACTATTACTAAAATAAACTTTAAAAAATGATACAAACTTAAAAAAACGAATAAAATATCATTAAAAAAAATAAAAATCATAAAAACTTAAAAAAAAAAAAAAAAAACATAAAAAACAAAAAAATGGCCTGCCATGGCCCCACCCGGGGTGGGGCCTTAGCTGGTTTTTTCTTTTACATTTTTTAAAAATAGATTTCAATATTTAATTTTTTGAGTTTTTTTTTTTAACGGCTTTTTATGTTTTTATGATTTTTTAATAATTTATTATTATTATTATTTTAATTATCTAGTATCATTTTTTTTTGTTTATTTCAAAATAATTTCTTGTATTTTTTAATTTTCTTTTTATTTGGTTTTTTATATATAATTTTTAAATTTTTTAAGTTAATTTTGTTTTCTTTTTACAATTTGATGTGTTTTTTCTTTTTTCATATATATATATTAATTTTTTGCCATGTTTTTAATTTGATTATATTTTAATATATATTTTTGTTTGTTATTATTTTTTTTTAAATTGTTTGTTTTAATTTTTATTTCTCAATATTTTAATTTTTGTTTTTTTTTTAAGTCTTGTTTTTTTTAATGTTTTAATATATCTTTTTATTTACTTGTTATTATTTTTTAAACTTGTTTTATTTTTTTTTCAAATCGATCTCATTATTTGTCAATTTGATAACTTATTTTAAAGTCTCAAAAATATGCCTTAAAAAACAATTTTGATGCTTTTCAAAATGTAGATGAAAATTACCAAAATTTAAAAAAAAATTATTCACATCTAATAAGCGCTCTAAAAAAGGGGTTGATGTCGCATCAACACTTTTCAAAATCAACATGAAAATCATTAACATTTAAAGAAAAATGTTCATAAGAAAATTTAAGGGGTTGATGCCTCATCAACACTTTTCAAAATCAGCATGAAAATCATTAACATTTTTAAAAAAATGTTCATAAGAAAATTTAACGTGTCTAAAATATATTCCAAATAAAAAAAGGTGTATTCTGAATCAACACTTTTCAAAATCAAATGATTTTTTTGCTTCATCAAAAAAACAGGTAATCATATCAGTTCTCATTTCTTTGTAAAAGAGAGTTCATAGGTTGTTTATGGGTTGTGTCATGATCTTGATGTGGTGACTTTGGAAATCTTCTGGGTTTTAGTCATGTAGTGTGGAAATTAGGTGATGATTTAATTGTCTTTAGTTCAGGAATATGGGGTTCTTTGTATCATCCTTCTTCTTGCTTTATAGGTAGAAGTTATATTAGTTTTTGTCCACAATGCTCATTTGCAACTGTGTTAAGGCCTCTTAAATAATGAATGAGTAGCAGGAGGGGTGGTGGAGGTAACATAGGGCACAAAAGGGTTCATCCTTTTGCCTATGACTTTGTTGCTACCTTCTTTGATGTTGTCCCTCTAAAAGTGAGGAAGGAAATTTTATTGTTGGAGAATAAGGATGTTGGGGATTGTCCTTATCACTCTAACTCTGAGTTGGTGGGGGAAGATATGAAATGGTTTCCTGATCCTGGTAGATTCAAGAAAAATGACTTCATTTTATGAATTCTCTGGTGTCACATCAATAAAAGGATACCTTGTTGCACCTCATTGCACCTCATTTTTAAAGATAAACAAGTGTAAAATTACAATATTTTCTCTTCATTGGAGGACGTTAAAAGTATGTTCGCAACCAAAGGTTTTGCTTGGACAATGTGGATTTTTTCTTGGATTGTGTAGAAAGCTTCTTTGTGAGTGTTTCTGCCTCTAGTGATCTCACTGATCCTCCAGCTGATAGTGTCTACGAAAAATTTCTAGACAGATCCACTCGAAGGGATCACTTCCCATCGGCTCATTAGAAGAGCCTAACTCCAAGAGCATCGAGGAGAATTTACCCCATGACCTCCCATTAGCAAGGTGCTTTTAACAACAGGAACTTGACCAATTGAGGTAATCATTGGGGCTAACATACATCTAATGTTCCTTTGTGTTGCTTATATAATCAATGTAGAATGGTTTGAATTCTTGTATATAGTTAATAATTGTTAAAATATTCCATAATACTCATTCACCACCACCCTTGTCATTGCCTCCCTTCTTAGTATAATCTGGCGAATTAGCGAATGTGTATTGATTAAGGAGCATCAAACAAAATTATGCTCAAGAACAACTATCCCCTACCCAGGATAGATGATTTGATGGATCTATTACAACAAGATACTTCACCAAGTTGGAGTTAAAGTATGACAATCAACAAATTTGATTCAGAGAAGAAGTTCCTAAAATACCACCTTCAAAACTAGGAAAGGTTTGTATGAGTGGATAGTAATGCCATTTGGCCTATGCAATGCACCAACTACATTTATAAGGTTAATGAATGATATGTTGTGCCATTTTATAGATTAATTTGTTATTGTATATTTGTATGATATACAAGGAGATAGCACTACTTGGAAGGAGCACATCTCACATTTGATGCAGGTACTAGTGACATTAAAGAAGCACAAACTACTTGAAAATATCAAGAAGTGTGAGCTTGGATAATAGTTTTGGTGTATGTGGGATATCTAATAAGTGGAGGGGAGCTAAAGATACATATTTCCAAGATGTAAACCATCATGAAGTGGTGAGTGCTTACTAATGTTTTTAAGGCTGAGAGTTTTTTTGGAAACACAATATCTGAGGAAATTTGTAGCCTCATTTTTAGTAGTAGAAGCACCACCCCATGCCATAATAATGAGTGGTAAGATTTTTCAGTGGGGACATGTTCAATAGAGGACCTTTGTGGAGTTAAAGAAGAACATTAGTCAATCATCAATTATGGAATTACCGAACTTGCAACATCCCTTCGAAGTGGAGACATATGCAAGTAGGTATGTTATGGGATTGGTATTGATGCAGGGAGGAGGGCTTGTATGCTACCATTCTAAAGTATTTCATGATGTGGCTCTCAAATACCCTACTACAACAATGAGATATATGTCGTAGTGCAATCTATGAAGAAGTGGAAACACTATCTGATGGGGAAGGGGACAATAATCCACACATATCACTAGCCAGTATAATACATACAAGCCCAGAGTAAACTACAATAAACCATGCATTCAAGTGGATGGGGTTTCTACAATAGTTTCATATAGTGATCAAGTATAAGAAGGGCAACACAAACAAGTTGGAAAACATTCTTTCAAAGCCATCGATATCAAATATCATATCTTTTGGAACTTTGATGCACATGAAGCCATTCACCCATGATTCATACAGAGAGGCATATCTAGAGGATGAGGACTTCAAGGAGGTGTTTCAATAATTGTAGAGTCAGATTCATGTGCATGATGGTGACAACACAGTTGACTACCATCTCCACGATGGGTTACTCTACAGGTTAGATAAGTTATGTTTTCTTAAATATGAGTGACTGCAATTAATTAGAGAGCCTCATACATCCAAGGTTGTGGGGAATATAGTGGCTAACTTGCAGAGGTATATGTATAGGTAGCTATGTTCATAAGAGGATGCATGATTTGATGTACCGACAAGCCTTGTAACAATAAACTGGGTCTATATCATTCCTTATCTATATGCATTCATCCTCAGGAAATAATTTCCATAGACCTTGTGGGAGGTTTACCAACAACTAGGATGGGACATGACTACCTTTTCATAGTAGTTGAAAAGTTCAACAAGTTGTGCATTTTAATACCTTGTAAAAATATTATCAACAGGTGAAAAAAAAATGAACTTGTTCTTTAGATGGGTCTAGGTGTGCTTTAGGATACCGAGGAGCATCATTTCAAACAGAGAGAAAATATTTCTTAGTGCATTTTGAACTACATTGTGGAAGAAGATGGACACGAAGTTGAATAGGTATACAACATATCATCCATAAAGCGATGGGCAAAAAAAAGTAGTCAACAAGACTTTGGAGCTTTTTAGGGGTTACAATTAGAAGCATCTGAAGACTTGGGACAAAAATTTGGTATATATACAACACTTTTATAGCATAGTAGTCCATAATTGTACTAGTAAGTCCCCATTTGAAACTTATTTTAGATATGTGCCACCTTTACCTTTGAATATTTCATATATAGACAACAAGGAGGAGTGAGGGAGGATCTTACAGGGGATTCCTCGAGGGTGGAAAAAACTGTTAACAAGCTCTGGAAAATCCATCTATAGGTATAAGAGACACTACATAATTCATAGGAAAAATACAAGGCTATGTATGATCAATATAGAACAAAGAAGTCTCCCCACAGAGGGTTCCCTAGAACTAGATCCCCCCACCCTGCCCCCCACCCTTATTTAATGATATCCTTCATTGAAATTTACCACAACATGTAGGTGACGTGGATCCCTACATTTTCACAGATCATCTCATCACTTCACCTCACTCAAGTTAAGCTATTTCATTGTCAAGCTCTATATTTTCCTAGTTTTTATGTGTATCGATGGGTTAAATTGCTTCATTTTCATATTCTTGACTCACCTTTCTTTCGTGAATACCATAATCAAAATCAGTCTCTTGTGCCTTGTGTATCCCTAGTGACTCTCTTTCCATCTTGGTTCAATCTTCTCTTTTTCTCTGCTTTTTCATCCCACATCTCTTATTCATTTTGGCCTTTCTTTGTTACATTCATTATTGGCCCCTCCCAATCCTTTACTATTCACTTCACCCAATGTTTCTCTCTTGTGTCAACTTTTATCAACTCTTTGTGGATATTTTCCCTTGATTAACTATGCCATATTGGAGTTTTGTTGTTGCTTCTTGTTGGGGAGGCAAGGGATTCTCCTTTGACTATGGGTTGACTGATAGCAACATTTCTTCTACCTCACAGCTACATGCTCAAGAACAAGCACGAGAATCCTTGACTCGCTATGAGGAAATGATTCCTAAACTAGTTCGTCAAGAGATCGAGAGAAATGAAGATGACGTCCATCATGAGAGGAATTGTACTTCTAAGCATCATGACAATGTAGACACCGAGGATTGGATTCCCAACATTGGCACTTTCACCTACTCACACTTCTCAAGATATCTACAAGATACCAATATTTATTAGCATAACCAAGGTACTTCAAGGTCATGTCCTCATCGAGACTAACAATAGACAACATGAAAGCAACGTTCAATTTGCTTAATTGGATGAGAAAGTTGAAGGGATTGATCATAAACAAGACATATTTATCAACAGATCAATTAACCACTCTCACTCCTTCAAGGGGAATGGCTCTCATTACACACCAAAACCAACTAACTCAGATCAATAATATTTATGCATCACTGCTTTTTGGATATAATATTTTATAATTCTCTCTTCTCCTTCAAACTATGGCATGCTAGTTCTTATTACATTTAATTTATGTATAACATTTTTTGTCTATCGAATGATCTAGTTAGAAGGGATTTCTATAACCTCAATACTTTGAATCTTAGCTTTTGGTTTGGTTTCGCACTAGGTAGATTAGAAGTAGACGAGCTCAAAAAAAAGAATAAGCATATAATAAAGAAGTCGTTCAAAGTGGGAGACGAAGTATGGTTACAGTTGAACAAGGAGAGGCTAAAGGGTCTTGGTAAGAAAATTTAAAGGCTCTATGATATGGTCCCTTTGAGATACTAGAAAATGTTGGATAGAATGCCCACAGACTCAATCTACCGTGATACATGTGCATTTACTCAACAATGAATGTAGAGAATTTGAATCTCCCTTCCATGACAGTCTAGGAAGAGGAATATGACCTCCTTTCTGTAAATGATTTAGCACTATATGCTTAGGTATAGTTGGACGAAGAGTTCCGGAACAAGAAGATAGGGGTAGCATGACCTTTGTCAAATTCGGTTGAAAGGATAACTTCCAGGCAAAAGGCTAAATGTTACACTCAAGAGAAGGTGGAGGAAAATTTTCCTCACCTTATTTAGTATAATATTTTGGGGACCAAAAGTGTCCCAAAATTTGGAGGTATGTTTTAGATTATATCATTATCCTATTTTTCATACATTTTGATGCTTTTAGAGTGGAAAAAGTGAAGGAAGTAGTGCACAAGACCATTGTTACTAATGGTCCTAGTTTGGAAAATTTTGGGTCAAAAAGAAGTAGGAGCCATTTTGAATCCTTAAATGAATGTTTTTAGTTGTATTTACCTTACTATGGGACTAAATTACATAATATAAACTCTAATACCTTTCAAATGACACAATAATCACCTGAATTAGAGCTTGTATGAGAAATATATGCCTCTTGGAAGTTGACCTATAAAAATTGACCACCGTAATTTGAGCGAATACCACATCGGGGCCATATTATTCATGGATAAAGGGATATACACATGATCATGGTGAAAAATACTCTAGAAGATTCAATATTGTAACTTTTATTAAGAGTTGAAGGAGTCAAACTTATGCACTAGTAGGCTACCGAGTTGTCTTATAACTGGTCCATTATGAGGAAAAGGGGTTCCACTCTATTCAAGTGCATTTTGTTCAATAGATAAGAAGAGTAGTCAAGAGTGGATAGGGAGAGAGAAAACAATGAGGGTTTGTGCATTGTAGTAGCCCAAGGGCCATAGATCTCACTTATTTGTAGTTTCATCCATTTTCGTTAAGAGAAAAATAGAGAAAAGCAGCGTCACCTTAGTAGCAAGAGAAATCGAAACTCTAGAAAATGTATATGTACTAGAAGGAAGCAGAGACAACCATGATATATTGAGAGTAATATCTCCTTCAAATTCTCAATAAAAGGAGCAATATCCAATTATAGTTCATCACACCATGTCATATTCACAAGGTGCATTGTATAAGACAGAGGAATTCCTCACATTAGTGAGACAATGAAATAGGGCAACAAATGATGCATATATCCCTAATAGAGAAAATGAATAAATATATATAAGTAAAGAAAATGTAGGTACAACCTCAAATGAATCAAGAAATGAAAGGAGTCATTAGGGAGATGGAAGTTACAAGAATAAGAAGTGATATAATGTAATGTACAAATGATGAGAACTACATTAGCTATTTAATGTTCATACAGGGACAACCAAGATGCACATGATATTAGGATTTGGAGGAATCAACAAGTCAGAAGAATCAAGAAGAATAGAAGATAACCATTGATTAGTTGGATAGTACATACTATAGAATATGATATACAAAGAAGAAGTAAAGAGAATTGACCCAGATCTCCCACTAGTCATCCTGTTCATTCTCTTTTCTTCTCTACATATATTCATCACGCATGGGAATATTTTACTATGCTCACAGATTGACACAACTACTTTGTACATTCAATTCAACATTATTCACATATACAAAGGAAGAAGGAGAAATAATTAACCCAACACATCCCAAGACTACATCAAAAGGCTTAAGGGGTAGTAAAGTCAGATCAATAAGCAAAAGGAATAGTAAAGGCACATTAAATAGGTCCATAGCAATATTAGACAGGCAAAAGAAAAGAAGAAAAATGGTGTTCAATGGGAGAAAGATAAATTAAGGTTGAAAAGGGAAAATCATACATGAAAATGAGCACAAGTGGAACTTAGATGAAATCAAAGGAAAACATGCAATCAAATGTGACACATAGAATCAAAGGAAGTCTTGACATTAAAAGGAATCTCAGTACAAGAGGAGTTGTAAAAAGGAATAACACCTAATGTTTCAGAATTACCTCATTTTCTCAAAAGGTATATCAAGGAATCATATGTCCAAGGGGAGTCTATAATATACATATTATCACTAGAGTTCACAGCCATAAAGGCATTGAGATATTATCACTAGTTTATTCAACAAGGAAAGAGGGAAACTATCCAAATATGGTACATATAACTATATGCCATAAGATCAAACAAAAGGATATATAATCAACTCAGTGGGAGTTTCAAGCTCAACAGAAGTAGCATGTGTTTAGGAGGAGAGATTCACACTCAAAAGATGAAGAAATGAAAGATTGTATCCTCATATGACTCATCAGTCATTAGAGTCAGCAACTTGATATATTGAAGTAGGGGGGGAATTTGGCTCTTAGAACAACTATTGTTAATATATCCTAGTACAAGTGAACAACAATAAAAGTAAGGTGGTGTCCGGACCATAATACATAGTTAGTTTATTTAAGTTTGGTTTCAGCATCATTTGTGTGAATGAGTATTTAAATCCCTTTTTAATGGACATCGCAAGGGGAGAATGAGTGGACATTGGCAATTCAAAGAAAGAGGGAGAGTGAGAAAACATTGGAGCTTTAGATTTATTAGAGTTAGTGGGAGTTTTAGCCATCAATTACAAGCAATGTCTAGTGTTGATTCCATCAATGAGAAAGGGGGATATTGTTGCATATTCATGATGCTAGTGATGTCATTGATTATGGAGTGTGTGTTGCAGATTATTTGAATTGAAGTCATAAATGCAAACCAGTTGAATATCTTACATTTGTAGAAATTTTACCTTCATTTATCTTGATCAAAATAGCATTCAAAGTGTTTTATTAGATAACCCTCTCAAAGATATTCACAATGATATATGGCACTTGGTCAAACTCCCAATGAATGAGGAGAAAAATTGTTTTGAAGTGAAAGCAATTTTAGCAAGTAGAGATGGCTTTAAGGCATCTATGAATTTAGACTCGTCTAGGGTACGCTCACTTCTTGAACAATTGGTTGAAGGATATTTCATATTTATCGAGGTTTTTCTATAGTTCAGGCTCTGAGGGTATTCAGGCATCTGAGTATCTAGGGTTTCCTTAGGAAAGTGCTTATGAGAAAGGCTAGATACCATATTTCTTAAGTAGGTGGTGGATCCCAGGCAAGTCGCAGAATGAAGTGCCAGTACAGATGGCAGGTTGATGACATGGAAATCAAAAGATATGACATGTGGTATGATGACATGGAATTCAAAAGATAGGATGTGTGGAATGATGATATGGAAGCGAGAGGTAGTGACATGTGGCACCTATTTTAGATCTTTTTGGGTGGCAAATTAGACATGTGGTAGGTGACACATGGCAAGTACTAGACATGTGGCAGGTGACACATGGAAAGTACTAGACAAGTGGTAGTTGCAGTGAAAACCACATGGTAATGTGTTTATTTTGCAGATGACATGGTAGTGACATGGTAGCCTATGTGGTAGTGTTGGTATTTATGTTAGGGAAGTGGTATGATGAAGGTTTCCTATGTATCATAGTTTGGCCAAAATAGACCAAGGGGAAAGTTTTGCTCCAAAGTAGTGGTGCGACATTATCAAGTTATCCAAGAATCTGAGTTTGGAGCATATAAGGACACTACCAAACTTCATGGATCTAGATTCAAGTAGAGAGGAAGGAAGGCAGTCAAAGTTCTAAATAGTTGTGGTTCTAAGAGTGTATAGAGCATCTATGCATCCAATCGTCTGTGGTAGGAAATGCTTGACAAAAATCCCAAATTCTAGATTTAGGAGAATATAAGGTAATTGGTTAGGGTTCTTACCTATTTAGGTTCCACACATAAAAATTATATAGCTATCTAGTAATATGGCCATCTAAAGGTTAAGCAAGTTAGTTGTTAAAAAGACTTCTTGGATCTGGATTAGAATAAGGACAAAAGAGATGGCCTAAGTTTCAATGGCTCATGGTTCCATGCAACAAGAGTACTTGGCCAATCTATTTGTCTAGGGTGAACAAAGTTAACTCTTTCACACTACATCTAGATTACATATATGTTAGAGAAGGCATGTAAGCCTATAGTCCAAGCCCTAGGTAGCGAGGAGTAGAGTGTTAATATATTAATGCTAAAGGAAGTTCAAAAGGGATATCCAGACATCTGGGATCCACCTGCGTTTGGAGTGTTTTTGCAATCAAAAGGCTTGGTTATCATATTTATTTGAAAATAGTAGCTTAACCCCTATTCTAGCATGTGGTTGTGTGAGGAAAGTGCCAAAAGAAGAGGAGATTGAGCACTCTAGTGCCATTTATGAATTCATAGTTTAACAAGGTGCAATTTGTTGATACAATCAAGCAAGAATTTCCATGGGTAAATACCATGGATTGATGCCCATGGTAAATAAAGGTCCAAAACCATAAAATAAGAATAAAACAATGTAAGAGGTTCAACCATCATGAAAAACTAATGATGTAATCCTTGAAAACTCCTAAAATGGTCATATTAATATGATAGAACAAGAGGAAGTTGGGTTGTTGTGTGAAAAATGTAATCGGGCATAAACTCTATGTGATAGTGTCTTGAGTATGTAAGAGTTGGGTTATGCAGGAAGTGAATATAGAGATAGGTCAAGATCTGAAGTTGTTCTGTGTGTAAGATATAAAAAAGTATATTTGAATGTTGTGATCAAATTTGAGGAAGAACAAAAGGGTTGTAGAACATACCAAAATAGATATGAATGTTGTGATCAGATTAGGGCCAAAAGAAGAGATGTTGAGTAGGTTACAGAGTAAAGTGTGGTGACTAAATAGATATAGACCATAATAGATCCCGATGTAGTACATAAAATGTGTGAAAATATTGGTGAGACTAGATATGGGTAGAGGAAAGAGATGTAGAGAAGATCAAAGTCCGTAGATATAATTGAGTTGAATCTAAATTGTTGGTATTTTGAATATGTATGAGTTATAGTTGAATATGTATTTGATTGAGAGATGAAGAAGTGAGAACAATGCAAGATAGAGTTGGAATAGAGATCCAATAAGAATGTTTAAAAAGGAAAGAAATCCTATGGGTCTAAGTTTGAAAATGGATGAAAGAGGGATCTGCTAGGAAGATTAGGTTGGTGCCTTCAATTTAGGTGGTAGGTGACTCCTTCAAGTTGGTGCCTATAAAGACAAGGGGTTAGTTCCTCCTGCAAGTTGGTGCTTGCAAATCAGGGGATGGATGTCTCCTTTTGGTTGGTGCTAGTAAAGCTGATGTAACAATGGGTTGAAACCTACAACAATACTCTGACATAAGTTTTGTGGTTTTCTCCCTTCATTGGTTTCCATGTACATCTTTTGTTCTTATGTATTCCTTATTTGATTAATTGTAGAATGGCTTGAATTCACACCTCCCCCCCCCCTCTCAAGATAATCATAATTATAACAATTGGTATCATTCACCATGGGGGATAATAATTACCACTTGCATAATTATGATTATATTGATGGATTTTCTCCAAATAGTGCAACATTATTAAATGGACCAAATTGTGGAATTTGGAAGGTAAGAATGAAGTTTTATTTAATTGCTCTTAGCTTGGATGTATGGATGTTTGTAGTGGATGGAAAGAAGAATAATGAATATAATATAATATCTATGAAGGATCTCTTAGGTGCATTATCAAATTCAGATTATAATAAGGTAATTCATTGTGATATTGCAAAAGAAATGTTGATAAGCTACAATGTATTTATGAGTGAGATGACATATACATTGCATATGGAAAAAATATAGAGAAGTCATCTCAAAAGGAAGAAGATCCACTAGTCATGAATGCTCAAGTTGTTGATCATCAAAAGGACATTTTTTATTCAAAGGAAAAACTTGAACTTGAAGAAGATGCAGTGAAATCCATAGGTAAGACAATATTATGTTATGATTGTAGAAGAATAGGCCATCTTGCTTTTAACTATTTAGATGGAAGACCAGAAATTGGTAATAATAATGGAGAACTTAAAGTTGAGAGAACACCCCATTTGCATAATAATAAAAGTATGTATTCCTTATAAAATGATTGTCCATCTGAAGGAGGTAATAAATGTAATTCTAGTATTGATGAAGAAGGGATTCTCCTCATGATTATTGAGGAGACATTGGATTTAGAGAAAGGATTTGAAAGGAAAATAGACCATGAGTGTGATTTTATAGTTCCCTTGATGCAATGAAGAAACCCAAAGAAAGAACAAAAGGCAAATGGATCCTAAATCAAAGGAAGTTGAAAAAACGCAATTTATATAAGAAGAAGAGGCTCATAGTAACAAATTAGAGACAGAAGGGATTGTTGCAGGATTATGAGATAAGGAACAAGATTTTGATTTATTAAAGAAAACAATTGTTGTCTTGAACGCCCAACTAGTAGAATCCAAAAGAGTGAATGAAGTGGTGACTAGTCAACTAACTGAAAGAGATGATCATCGTGAAAACCTCGAAGTTATGATTGTTTCCTTAAGAAATGATATAGAAAAAGCCAATGATCAACTAAATTGATATCTAAATTTTGATAAGAGATACTAGATGGTATTCTCAGTAGTCAAATATCTCCTCTCATCAAGAATGGTTTGGGATATGAAGAATAATCAAGCACAAAGAAATCTAAATACAAATAAATAAACAACCATCTTGAAGCAGTCAAAAGGCCTAACAATAATGCAGCCAAAGGTAATGTTAAAAATCAGCAACAAGAAAGAAGGGAAAATGGCTGCAATACAACTCAGAAACAATAAAAGAAAGTTCATAACAACAATTTGAACAACCAAAAATATCAAGTGAAAAATCTATGGAGGCCACATCCCCCTCAAAAATACAATCAACAAATGTTCAGAAGAATTTTCCCTTAAAGGTCATTTGCTCCTGGTACACAAATCTATTTTATGGCTATTGTTATTCTTGTACCAATATTGGTCATAGGGGTGCTAATTATATAGATTATGTTAAAAATGATCACATTAAAAATAGAAGTAAAGGTTCTTATCAGATCCCAAGAAGTAGAGAATTCAAATCTACAAATTCAGAAAGAAGTAACCCCATAAGTAACAATTCCTTTGCTAATTTTATTAATCACATTGAATGTTATAAGTGTACAAACCAGCTGAGTGTATAAGTGGTAAGATCATACCTCCCTCTTAGAATAAAAAAATAGAATAAGGAACTTAGGCACGAAAGGAAAATAGGGCTAAACAAGTAGAAGAGTATAGATTCACATTGTACGCTTGAAATCAAGGAAATCCATGGCATATTAAGAGTGGGTGTTTGATGCACATTGCAAATAGAGGCACAAATCAAGCTAAGGACCAATAAAAACATGTTCATATTAGCAAAAAGATTATCCATCCAAAATGGAGTAGCATATTAGCCAAGATCTTAGTTTTCTCATAGAGGCAATAAGAGTAAAAGGTTATGGAAAAGGAAAGAATATATGAAGGAGAAATGTATTTTATCTCTGTGTGTTCAAGATAAAGAATATCAATGGTATATAGATAATGTATGTTCAAGTAATGTGACAAGGGACAAACACACATTTCTCTCTCTAAAGGAAGTCAAAGGTGGCAGTTTCATTATTATAGACAATGCATCAACCAGAATCATGGGAAAATGGGTAGTTAGCCTTGATAATAAAAAAAGGAAAATATAAAGATGTCCTATTTGTTGAGGAATTAAAACACAATATTATAAGTGTAATCTGTATGGTTGATAGAGGGCATGAGGTCATATTTTCTACTAAAGGTTGTAAAATAAGGAAGGAAGACTCTAGAAAATTAGTAGCAAGAGAAACCAAAAGTATAGAAAATGTATATGTAATGAAAGGAAGGAAGGAAAACAATAAGAGATTGAGAGTTATATCTCCTTCACATTATCAATAAAAGGAGCAATACCCAACTGCAATCCATCACACCATGTCTTATTCACAAGGTGCATTGCATAAGACAAAAGAATTGCTCACATTAGTGAGGCAAGAAACAAGGGCTACAAATGATGCATACATCCCTAACAAAGGAAATGAATAAGTAGATGCAAGTAAAGGAAATGTAGATACAATATTAGATGAAGAAAGAAATGAAAGGCGTCATTAAGGAGATGGAAGCTACAAGATAAAGACATGCAATAACAGAATGTAGAAATGATGATAACAACATTAGCTATTGAGTGTTCATGCAAGGACAACAAAGATGCACATGATATCATGATTTGGAGCAATCAACAAGTTAGAAGAATCAATAATAATAAAAACAACCCATTAATCACTCGAATAGTACAGATTGGAAAATATTATATACAAAGGAACAAAGAAAGAGAACTGACCTAGATCTCACACTAGCCA
Organism: Pinus tabuliformis; assembly: GCA_031772625.1. Taxonomy (NCBI): domain Eukaryota; kingdom Viridiplantae; phylum Streptophyta; class Pinopsida; order Pinales; family Pinaceae; genus Pinus; species Pinus tabuliformis. Next base: position 823,778,875 of record CM062814.1, read on the forward strand.
TCCTTTGCTCGTGCTCTTTTCTCCTCTTGAATATATGTTCATCATGTATGGGAATATTTTATTGTGCTCTCAGATTAACACAATTGCTTTATACATTCAATTCAACCATTCTTCACATATACAAATAAAGAGGGAGAAATAATTAACCCATCACATTCGAAGGCTACATCAAAAGGCTTAAGGTTCAGTAAAGTCAAATGAATGAGCGAAAGGAATGGTAAGGGAAAATCAGATAGGTCCGTAGGAATATTAGACAGGAAAAAGGCAAGAATAAAAATAGATTTTTGATGGAAGCAGGCCAAATTAAGGTTAAAAAGGTAAAATCATACATGAAAAGTAGCACAGGTGGAACTTAGATGAAATCAAGTAAAACAAGCAATCAGATGTGGCACAATGAGAACTAGAATAAATTTTTATCATTAAAATGAATCTCAGTCTAAGAGGAGTTGTGAAAATGAATAACACCTAATGTTTCAGAATTTACCTCATTTGCTCAAAAGTTATATCAAGGAATCATATGTCCAAGGGGAGTCTAGAATATACAGATTATCACTAAAGTTCAAAGGCATAAAGGAGTTGAGATATTATCAATAGTTTCTTTCACAAGGAAAGAGGGCAGTTGTCCAAATATGTAGAGATAGTTGTATGCGAGAAGGTCAAAGGGAAGGATATATAATCAACTTGGGGGGAGTTTCAAGCTCAAAAGAAGTAGCATGTGTTCAGGAGGAGAGATTCGCACTCAAAAGATGTAGAAATGAAAGGTTGCATCATTATTTGCTTCATTAGTCAGTAGAGCCAACAACCTGATACATTGAAGTAGGGGGAGAATTTGGCTCTTAGAAGAGTGATTGAATATCCTGGTACAAGTGAAAAATCATAAGTAAGGTGGTGTTTGGACCATAATGCATATGCATTTTGCTTATGCTTGGTGTCAACTTATTTTGGGAGAATGAGTAGATAAATCCATTTTCCGTTGATTTAAAGGGGGGGAATGAGTGGAAATTGGAACTTTTGGGAGTGAGAAAATAGTGGAACTTAAGATTTATCAAAAATAGTGGGATTTTAGCCATTGCATTGTCTAGTGTTGTTTCCATCAATGACAAAATGGGAGATTGTTGAGTGTGTTGGTAGTTTGTTGTTGTCATTGATATCAAGTCTAGTCATTGTTGTTAGTTGATTTCAAGTTAATGGGGAGCCTATTGAGTATTCATGATGCTAATGATGTCATTGATTACTAAGTGCAGGTTGTAGATTGTTTGACTTGAAGTCATGAATGCAAACTGGTTGGATAAAATAGCTTTGTAGCCATTTTTTTGGCGTTTATCTTGATCAAAAGAGCATGCAAATATTTCAATGGATAACCCTCTCAAAGATATTTCCAACAGTATATGACATTAGCTAAAACACCCAAGGAATGAGGGAAAAGGTTATTTTGAAGTGAAGGAAGTTTTAGCAAGCAAAGATGGCATCTGAGCATCCGAACTCATATGGGGTGCACTCACTTCTTGAATGGTTGGAACAACCAGATGCTGGATATTATGGATTTATCTGGAATTTGTTGTAATTTGAGCTTCAAAGGTATCTAAGCATTTTGGTATCTGTGGTTGTACAAGGTTACCACTTACGAGAAAGGATAGATACCAAATTACTTGAATAAGTGGTGGACCCCATAAATATGGTAGAATGTAGTGGAAATACATGTTGTAGGTTGATGACATCACAATCATAGGACAAGACTTGTGGCACAATTACGTTGTAGTCGTAGAATAGGACATGTGGCACGATAATGTGGCAACCAGAGGTAGTGAAACATGGCACCCATTTTCAACATTTTTTGGGTGGCCAACTAGTCAAGTGGCATGTAGCAGAGATGTGGTAGCAGTATGGAACACCACGTGGCAATGTGTTGATTTGGTAGATGACATGGTAGTGACATGAGAGCTTATGTGGAAGTGTCAAGATTTGTGCCAGGGTAGTGGTTTGAAAATGGTTCCTGCGTATCTCAGTTTGACCAAAATAGCCCAGGGACAATTTACTCCAAAGTAGTAGTGGAGACTTATTAAGTTATCCAAGCATTTAGGAGTCATCTAAGGACACTACCAAATGTCATAGATCTAGATTTGAGTAGAGACGAAGGCAGTTGATCAAAGTTTCAACGAGTTGTGGTTTTGAGAGTGCATAAAGCATTTGGGCACCTAATCATCTATGGTAAGCACTGCTTGCCAATTAAATAAAGTCCCGGATTTTGGTTTTAGGAGAAGCTAAGGCAATTGGTTTGGTTTATTTCTTGTAGAGGTTTTGTACAAAAGAATTAATAATTTATCCGGCCATCTGAAGGTGAAGTAAGTTAGTTATTAAGTAGATGTCCCTGATCTGTATTAAAATAAGGACAAAAGAGATGATATAGGTTCAAGTGGGTTGTGATTCCATGCAACAAGAAGTATCTGACCAATTCATTTGTCCTGGGTGAACAAATTTAAGTGTTTCACACTACATATGGATCCCAGATATGTTAGAAAAAGGCATGTAAACATGTGGTCTGAACCTTAGGTCATGAGTAGTAGATTGTTAATCTATCAATAGTAGAGGAATTTTGAAAGGGATATCTGGGCAACTTGAATCCACTTATGCTTGTAGTTTTGTTGCAAACAAAAAGCCTAGATATTGAATTTGTTTGACAATAGCATCTTAACCCCTAGTCTGGGTTATGGTTATGTGAGAAAAGTGCCAAAAGTATAGAAGCTTAAGCACGCCAATGCCATTAACTAATTTAGAGGTTGACAAGGCATGATTTGTTGATATAGTCAAGCGAGAATTTCCATCAGTAAATACATGGATTGATTCCCATGGTAAATAAAGGGCCAAAATCATAAAAGAAGAAGAGAATAATGTAAAAGGTGCAACCATCATAATAAATTAACATTGTAATCCTTGAAAACTCCTGAAGCAATCATATTAATATGATAAAATGAGAGGAAGTTGGGATGTTGTGTGAAAATTGTAATGGAGCATAAAATATGTGTGATGAGAGTGTTCAGTATGTAGGAGTTAGGCTATGAAGGAAGTGAATAAATAAATAGTTCAATATCTGAAGTTGTTATGTGTGTAAGAGAGAAAAAGATAGATGTGAATGTTGTGATCAAATATGAGGCATAGCAGAAGAGTTACAAAGCAAACCAGAAAAAAATCTAAATGTTGTGATTAGATCTAGGACAAAAGAATATACATTAAGAAGGTTGCAAAGTAAAGTGTGGTGATTGAATAGACAAAGATCATAGCAGATATGGATGTAGTATACAAAATGTGTGATAAGATTGGTGAGACCAGATATGGCCTAAGGAAAGAGATGCGGAGCAGAGATAGATTTTCTAGATGTTATCAAGTTAGAATTTGAAGTGTTGGCCTTCTCAGTATGTATGAATTACAATTGAATATCTAGTTATTGAGAGCTAAAGAAATGAGAGTAGTGAAAGATAGAGTTGGAACAAATATCAAAAAGTATAAATGTTTAAAATGGAAAGTAAAACTATGGGTCTAAGTTTGAAAATGGATGAAAGAGGGATCTTCTAGATAGAGCAAGTTGGTTCCTACAAATCAGGGGATAAGTTTTTCCTTTAGGTTGGTGTTAATAAAGAAAGGGGGTTTGTGCCTCATGCAAGTTAGTGGGTGCAAATAAAGGGATGGTGTATATTTATGGTTGGTACTAGTAAATTTTATGTATTAGTAGGTTGAAGCCTACATCAATATTATTACATAAATTCTATTGTTTTCCCCCTTCATGGGTTTCCACATACATCTGATGTTTTTTTTGTGTGGTTCATGGACACCGAAGATCGGTGGTTATTAAATCCACGAAAATTATCCAAGCATATCCACCCAAAGGGATCACTTCCCATCGGCTCATTAACAGAGCCTAACCCCAAGAGCATCAAGGAAAATTGACCCCTTAACCTCCCTCTAGCAAGGTGATTTTAACGCCAGGAATTCAACCAATTGAGCTAACCCTTGGGGCTAACATACATTTGGTGTTCCTATGTGTTGATTATTTAATTAATTGTAGAATGGTTTGAATTTTTGTATATTGTTAATAATTATTAAAATCTTCCATTATACTCATTCACAACAACACCCCAACCCCCCCCCCCCCCCCCGCCCTTGACCCCCTTATTAGTATAATCATAATTCTAACAATGGGCATCCTTTACTATGCTCTCATATTGACACAACTACTATGTACATTAAGGTCAACCATTCTTCACATATAAAAAGGAAGAAGGAGAAAGAACTAACCCAATCATCCCAATACTATATCAAAAGGATGAAGGTGCAGAAAAGTTAGATCAACGGGAAAAAGGAATAGTAAGGGCACATCAGATAGGTCCACAAGAATATCAAATACGAAAAAAGGAAAGAAGAAAATTGGTGTTCAATAGAAGTAGGCCAAATTAAGGTTCAAAAGGGAAAATCATACATGAAAAGGAGCACAAGTTGAACTTAGATGAAATCAAAGGAAAATAGGAAATCATATGTGGCAGAATGAAAATTAGAGGAACCACTAATCATTAAAAAGAATCTTAATCCAAGAGGAACTGTGAAAAGGAACAACACCTAAGGTTTCAGAATTTACCTCATTTGTTCAAAGGGTATATCAAGGAAGCATATGTGTAGGGGGAGTTTAGAATATATAGATTATCACTAGAGTTCACAACCATAAAGGAGCTAAGATATTATCACTAGTTTCTTTTACACGGAAAGAGGGAAAATGTTAAAATATGGTAGGGATAATTGTATGCTAGAAGCTCAAAGAGAAGGATATAGAATAATTTTGAGGATAGTTGCAAGATCAATAGAAGTAGCATGTGTTTAGGATGAGATATTTTCACTCAAAAGATGAAGAAATGAAAGGTTGCATCCTTATATGTCTCATCAATTAGAAGAGTCAATCGCATAATACATTGAAGTAGGGGAAGCATTTTCCTCTTGGAATAGTTATTGGTATATCCTAGTACAAGTGAACAACAACAAAAGTAAGTCATTATTTGGACCATAATGGATAGGTAGTTTATGCTTGGTGTCAACCTCATTTTGGCAAATGAGAATTTAAATCCCTTTGCCTTTGATGCCAAAGGGGGGGAATGAGTGGACATTAGTAATCCAAAGCAAGAGGGAGAGTGAGAAGACAATGAAACTTCAAAGTTATCAGAGTCAGTGGGAGTTTCAACTATCAATGACAAGCAATGTCTAGTGTTTTTGCCATCAATGGCAAATGGGGAGATTGTTGAGTGCGTTGGAAGTTTGTTGTTATCATTGATGTTAATGTTGAAATTCAAATAGATGATAGAATTTCTAATCATGGTAATTACTTATGATTCTTTATATATATATATATATATAGTACTTCATTCATTGGGTCATCAAGAAATTACACAATTGCAAAGCACAAAAGACAAGAAACACCAGAGATTAGGCCAAAGGCTAGGGAAAAACCCACAAGGGGAAACCCATTAGTCCTTTCCTTATATATTATTCATCAACAAGAGAAATCCAAGTCATGAATAGAAGATCCAATTTCCAATTTATCGCTCCACAAAAAACTCAACATGAAGTCTATCCAAGAAGCTTGCATCATTATAGGAGAATGTGTCTTTCTGAAGCTCGTATTGTCACAGGTAATGTGCCTCATTGAAATTCACATTATCATAGAGATATTGTACTTCTGAAAACTCACAACATTACAGAGATAATGTCTCTCCTGTAGCTTGTATAATTAAAAAATAATGCTCCTCCTGTAGCTTGTCTTCTCACATAAACTTAGTGTCTTATTAAGCTCGTGTACCATAGAAAAGTAAGCTTCAAATGTATAAATTTTTTTCCACAAATGTACACTGAATTGCTTGCTTAGTGAAGGAGTACATATGCCAATATATAGTTGTTTCTTTATGTGAAGGGTCACATCTTTTGAGTAGGGTGACTTATCTGCTGGGAGGGCCAACTTGGCAGATTGGAGATACAAATGACGTTTACAAAATTCAAAAAAGTTCTCCTTTTCATAGGGTCATGAAGAACATGCCCTTTTACTTTTTCTTTTGAAAAAAATAAAGCATGAAGAACATGATTGATAATAAAAATATTTTTTCTTCTTTTTATCTTGAGATGAAATACATATTGATACAAGCACAATGATAATTATAAAGACCGAACCTAGTTATAATTTCAACACTCCTTCTTAACTAGGGAGGTATTCGTAATGAATTATAAGAATATTCTTAAGTTAATAACTTCTATAAGAAAGGATTCACATTGATAAGCATTAATGATGATAACATCATCATCATACCCAACATTGTCGAACTACCAAGGCCTTGTCAAGTACGCTATGTCTCTCCACTAGGTCAGAGCATGATGCTAGGATGAATTCCATTGGACACCACCGCCTCTCAAGGCACATACCCCACCTAGGTGTTCCCAAGGTGTGTCCTCAGAGTACCATTTCATAATCTGAAGGAAAATTTCATCCTCCAATCCATTCTTTACGAATTCCATGTACTTGAATCTTACGACTGTTAGTCTTGGTCATAGTACATGAATTAAGAATGTTTTTCCCTGATGGTTATTTAATCCACCATTCTCCCCACCCGTGTTCATCCACAAGGCTTACGATGGTTAGTCCTAGCCATAGTACATGACACATGGAGAGAACGATGTCCATACTCACTCTCTCAACCAGGGAAGAGATCCTCACTCCCTTTCAACCAGGGAGGAGACAACTACAAGCCCAAGCTTTTTTCCGAAGTGCTCATACTTCCCTTACATCAGATACCTGTACATTTGTGGAGATCTAGTTTGTAGCTTCTCAACTCCTATTCGCATCATACTCTTGAATCATTAAGGGATTCCATATTCTATTAAAATCTAGGTTCTTGGCAACCTTTGTAGAGAATCACAATTGAATCCAACACATTTTAAAATAGTCCATTATTCATTTTATGGAGCCAAACTACTTTACAACTGATTGTATCAACTATCATATTTTATGCCTATGTAGTGCGACAAACTTATGCTTCATACTCTTCTAGGAAACCGCACTAGATACCAACCATAAATAATATCTCTCCTCATCATCAACACTGCTAATTCAATCAATGTAACCTCAAGTCCAAGTTGTGAGATCCTTCATGTTAACTTATACTTCTAGCTCCCTTTGAGGTTAATATTTATATCTTGACTTGTGAGTCCTTCTTTCCCAAAGTACGAGGTATTCTTTAATCATGAGGCTTATTCAAAATCAAGGATGAATATTTTAATTGAGGCAATCATATTAAAATGACCCTCTCCCTCTTACGAAGAGAACCTTCAAACTATTTTCTCTTTCTACAATCACTTTCTTCAATATCCATGCTTTTCTACATTATTTCATCTACTATCAAGTCTTGGAATTGACCTGCAAGCTTTATTAGGAAATGGTATGGAAGAATGTATATAATTAAGCAAAGTATAAATATTATCCAAAGATAAAGATAATAATATCAGTAGTAATCGAAGAAAGGAGATGTAGAGTACCTATATTTTGAGAATAGAGTCAACTCCCTCTTAATCTTGTACTTCTTGTAATCATCATAGTTGCCAATCAACATGTTATCATCTATGTCATTCTCAAGAGTTAGGGATTTCTTTCAAAAGAAATGATTATTCTTAGGGCTTTTCCCTAGGGTTCTCTAATTAAAACTCTTGCTAGGGTTTACAAACCTTATATGCTTCAATATCCAAAGTTTTCAAGGCCTGCCAAAATTGAAAATTCTATAAATATACTAATGTGTTAATTTCAAACCCTAGAAATGATATTGACAAACCTTTGAGGGATGGAGTTCATTGATGTTTTGTTCATTGGATTTCTAACCTTGATCACAAAAACCTAGATTTCCATATGAAAGGACATGATTTAAGTACTAACATAACTATTATGTCATTAACCTCAAGGGAGGGAACATGACCTCTTACACAATCCATCAACATGTAGATAAGCATATTATAGTTAGATTTATCTTCATAATTTCTTCATAGTCTATAATATCTAACATTTCAAGCAGATTACAAATATTTAAGATCTTCCTTTTGATAAATTTATTAGTCAAGGGAACCTTGAAGAGAACTTGCAAGTTAGAAAAAAATGTATGTACCTCTTTTACTTACATGTCTAACCTTGTAGTCTTGAGATTAGCTATAGAATCTCAACCATTTTCATATAGTTTCAGTCTTTTGCATCTGTCTTCAATTGATATATCTTCTTCCAACAAAAGTACCTCCTTTGTCCTCAGTTTTATGCACGGGATAGAGATGGTTTCGATTATGGATAGGACTCGATCCTTTGGCAAGAATAATTTGGACCACTATCACATTCATCCATAGGTTAAAAACTCTTTGTCCTTATTGAGATGATTTTCTTTTTCAAGGATACTTCCTTCCTATACTGGTTGATGATGTTTAGAAACCTCAAAACAATGATTTTAACAATCCTATGTGCTTCATCTTCTATTATGATATCCTTCTTCTTCACCTTTGGCCTACCCTCAAACTTAGGTCATATTATAGGCCTTAAGAGTTATTTGGATTTGGCAGAGATCAGGTTAGCTATATAGTATATTGATTAGGTCTCATCTTTTTCTCTTATTTGAGAGTAGAATCATATTGTCTCCTTGTCAATGTATTCTTTAACCACAAGATGTTTCGGATTTCAGAGGTAGTGTGTGACAGAGATCATGGTCCAAACTTGTATCCCACTGATAACTCATATATCTCAGCAGTATGGTTTCATAGACAACTACTCCATCAGAATTACAGTGCCACAAATTCGCACTTATTAAATTTTCTTTGATCATATTAAGAAACTCAAATGTTACATAGAAATTTAGATTCCTTACAGAGGTGTTATTTCAAATGTTAGAGCGGTAATGTAATTTGGATCTGAGCTTCCTTTTGATTTGATTTGGTTACCTTTGATTTGGATCTCAGGAGATTTCATATGTCCAAGGGAACTTGCATCATAGAGAGATATGTAACCATAGAAACTCGCATCATAGAGGGGTATGTCATGTCACAAAAACTTTCATTGCAAAGAGTTATATCACCACAGAGGCTTGCATTATAGAAATAGAACATTCCAGAGGAACTTCACATTAACACGTGCCTCTGAAAATTGCTCTCAAGTCTCAGAAAAGTATCATAGACTTTTTCCTTTATCTAAGGTTACCACAGTCATAAAAACCTTCAAGGTTACCTCCCCTTTCTAGTCCTTAACTTCCATCTCAACATAATTAGGAAACTCGACCCTCAAATATAATATATCATAGGCCTTTTGGTTCTCTTTCCTAGCCAACCAAGGGTCTCATCCCTCCTTGCTACAACACATATATCTCAGCCTAAAAGACATAGATAAAATGCATATTATCTAGCCAAAAATCATGCAAGGACACATTCCTTCATGCACTGATGAACTTGGTTGCCTCACAGGCCTTGAACAGGGCTTCTAGCCCTCCTTAGGTACTCATTCCTTTCTCATATGATTTCTCTTTGATCCTCCTCGCTCTAATACCATATGGAAATTCAAATAGACAATAAGCTTAGTGTATTATTAAGCTCGTGTACCAAAGAAAAGTAAGCCTCATATGTCCAATTTTTTTCCATAGATGTGCACCAAATTTCTTGCTTAGTGAAGGATATGCCAATTTATAGTTGTTTCTTAATGTGAAGGGTCACATCCTTTTAGCAGGTTGACTTGTATGTTGGGAAGGGATGACTTGGTAGATTGTGATGGCATTGTTGTATTGATGGAAAAAAAGAAGTAGAGGAAAAGGAGTAGAAGAGAAACAACAACGGAGTAGCAACAACAGAACATAGATATGGCATGTTGATTTGTACATTGTGTGTACATGACATTGTGTTATTGAGCCTAAGATTGATTGGTAGAAGGAGAAGCAAGAGATGAAGGTGATATGAACAACAAAGGAGAAATAATAAGAGAACATGTTGATTCTTACATATATGATGTTGATTTATACATTTTGTACATTGTGTTGGTTGATTGTTGTATGTTTATGATGATGATTACGTGTTGTTGTGCTTGCTTGATAGAAGTGGTTATATTGTTGTTGCATTGATTTGTTATGACAAAGGAGCAGCATGAAGTGTGATCACAAAGGTTGCTTGTGCTTACATATGTTGATTAGTGAAGTAGATTGTGTGCATATGGAGTAGTGGCTAATGGTAAACATGCATGGATATGGAGTAGTGGCTAATGGTAAACATGTATGGATATGGAGTAGTGGCTAATGGTAAACATGTATGCATATGATGAGTGAGATGTTATGATGCAAGAAAAGTGTTGCGATGTGAGGCAAAGACAAGGAAAAGACATGATGCAAGGTAAGGCAAGGTGCAAGTTGGATAAGGAAAAGTCATGAAGAAGTTGTGATGCAAAGGGTGATGGAAAAGGAGCAGCAGCAACATATGTCCGATATATCATGTTTGCAGAGGTTAAGTTGCAAATGTTGAAGAAGTTGTAATGCAAAGGGTGAAGGAAAATAACAACAAAGTATGATGGCTTCGTTAATAATTGTACACTTGAATAAATATTGTTGATAACATGTTTGTGTTGATGCAAGTATTGGGGGTGAAGGAGAACAAATTGTTGGAGCTTGCTTTCATATGGGTGTCATTGATGGCATGATTTTCTTGGAGCTCTTGCAATAATATTTGACTTTATTAATTCATGTTATTTGAATATGTTGAAATTTATGTTGAAGAATATGAATGCAGGTTATTTGAATATGATGAAATTATTTTTATGTATTTTAATATTCAAGAGTTTAAACAATTTTGGAATTGAAGAGACACTTTTGGAATGCAAAGAGACAAGTTTTTTCCATTTGAGATTCATGTGTGTAGAATACAAACAACCATCAAAGTTCAATTATAAAATTATGTGAGGTTGGAGAGTTGAATGGTTAGAGAGTTACATAATGTGAGAGTTGATTGAGGTGTATGCATTAGTTACCTAGCACGTATAGAGAAGATGTGATGTAGATTTAAGGTGAAGAAGAAATAGAATCAGAGATGGAGATATGCATAGTTATACACCAAGTAAACTAGCATATTGTTTTCATTTTGTATGAGGGTATTGTCACCTTTCAAGTTGTAGCTTGATAAATAACAGGTTGGAGCCTGTTGAGGTAGGAGCCTCCTGTGGATTGTAGCTTGTAGAAAACTTATGAGAATTGAAGCTTCCTCGCATGTTGTAGCTTGCAGAAAATTTGAGGTAGTTGTCTCATATAGGTTGGAGCCTATAAAAAAATCATATGTAATAACGAAGTAGGAGCTTGCCTTTGCATCACAACAATAACAAAGTCATGTTTTTCTCCCTTTATGGGTTTCCACTTATATCTTGTTTCCATATGTGTTGTCGTTATGTGCTTATGTGATGCTTTGGTTTACTTATTACCTGTTGTTCATATATTAAATATGTTGTTCATAATGTGTTAAACTGTTCATTTAATGTTTCAGTTAATCAGGTAAAAGTAAAAAAAAACAAGAATCCATGAATATACTAAACCGATTTAAAAGACCAAGACTATGCACATTTATAATGGTAAGAAATGAATCGAATCTAAAATGTAATTATTATAGAAATAAGGGATGACAAAAGTGATAGGTATTGCAAACTGCAAGGGTGACCATGACACATTGGCAGAAAATAACAATATGGATAATTTCTTAGACCACAGAGAAATGGCATAAATGAGTGTTTCATATCATGTGTTATCTAAAGTGTGCATTAAAGACTTAATGGGCTCTTGAAATAATTAACGTTGTCAATAAACACTACATCCTTCCATGTAAAACATATCCAAATGATGAGCAAGACGAGCATATGTTAATCATTGGTGAACCCGACGATATTCACTAATACCTTAATGCAACATACGTTATTTATTTCCACTTCATTTCCCAAAATGATATCTTGAAGGCATTATTGATAACAAATGCTTCTATGTAGTTGGACAATGTTTCGTTTTCTTTTGCTTATTATTCCCTGCCACAACAGGGTAATAACGTATTCAAAAAATATTGATGTTGACATTAATTTTAAATTTACCAAAAATTAAATGATTTTATCTAAAGTTTACTTTTGAAAAAAAAATAATTTATTTTTTTAATTTATTTTTTAAATATATTTATTTCAATTTTGATTGGTTCACCTCTTATTTTACAATGATTACATTGTACCACAAAATCTGTAATTTGTTGTACCATAAAATCTTTTGTTGTACCAATATAATTAATAAAAAACAATAATTACAGTACAGCTCACAATAAAGTACTGATGTCACTTCATTCTATATACCAACTCTACAATTAATTTCTATGTTTGCAATTAACAATCAACGAGAAATAAAATGTTTTCATCGTTTCACTTTTATGTTAACATTTTAATTTCTTCGATGTTCCTTCAAATTTCTAGTTCACTACCACAATACTTTGGTTTCTACCCCACAAACTATGTGGAGTGTCATTATTATCAAATTTGATGATTTGACATTGTAGTAGCCTCTGAATGAATGCGGAAAACGTGTGTCCATACTACTGTGTCTAACGCTGTAAAAATTCTGAAGCTTTGCCTGTTTAATTCGGATACAGTGACTCTTACTCAGTGTTACGTTGGAGGTTTAGGTCTTAATCAGTTTTACATTAGAGGTTTCAACCATTTAAAGTGGCAAGAGGATAGAACTTCGTTTTTGGTCAATGTCAGTCGAGCTTTGCGAGGAAAATTCATTAATATTCCTTCGATAATTTGTTTATAACATTTGGGAACAAACTCACGAGATAATTTTCATATTTTGTGAACTCATAACTATATTTAGTGCCCCAAGACACCATGCATTGTCCTCAAATAGTGCCACAAAACATAAAAATATTGTGCTGAAAATGATGTGGTACCTGTGGCAGCAATGGAGCATAATTACATGTCGTATACCACACCAATCAATATTTTAGCTCCATTCTGTATACCACATTAATCAATATTTTCGTAGTTATATCTAGTTTTATTTTTCATGCTAATTAACGCAGGAGCACTATATGTCATTGTTATATTTACTAAAATCCAAAAGTGACATATACTACTTTGCATTAATACAACTATATAATAACAATTATATAAATCATAAATATTAATCACCCATTATTATTCCCTGCCACAGCTGGGTAATAACGTATTCAAAAAATATCGATGTTGACATTAATTTAAATTTACCAAAAATTAAATGATTTTATCTAATGCTTACCTTTGAAAAAAAATAATTTTATTTTTTTTAATATATTTATTTCAATTTTGATTGGTTCACCTCTTATTTTACAATGATTACATTGTACCACAAAATCTGTAATTTGTTGTACCATAAAATCTTTTGTTGTACCAATATAATTAATAAAAAACAATAGTTACAGTACAAGTCACAATAAAGCATTGGTGTGACTTCATTATATATACCAACTCTACAATTAATTAATAAAAAACAATAATTACAGTACAACTCACAATAAAGTAATGGTGTCACTTCATTCTATATACCAACTCTACAATTAATTTCTATGTTTGCAATTAACAATCAACGAGAATAAAGAAAAGAAATATATTAATAATTGTGTGTGGTAAGAACATTATAAAATAATATTTATAGGTGCTCATTAAGGTGAGAGTAACGAATGATGACAAAATAAATTAAAACATGTGATAGAGATAATAGGGCATCTCATTACACTTCGTGGAATAAAGATAACCATAACAGCCATAAGCATGTGCTTAAATGTCTCACACGCTTGTTTCAGTTTTTCTTTAAAAACTAAATTTGTTACATAAACGACAAGAACATGTGGTTACAAATCTTACATGCTTATGGCTTCTCTTTTTTAATGGAATTTTAATTGTAATTTGATCATTTAAATAGAGATGAGTAACTATTATAATAATTTTTAATAAATTTATTATTAAATAAATATATTTTAAAAATAATTATAATTATCATTATTCCCTGCCACAGCAGGGTAATAACATATTCAAAAAATATTGATGTTGACATTAATTTTAAATATACCAAAAATTAAATGATCTTATCTAATGTTTACCTTTGAAAAAAATTAATTTTTTTTATATTTTTTTTTACATATATTTATTTCAATTTTGATTAGTTCACTTCTTATTTTACAATGATTACATTGTACCACAAAATCTGTAATTTGTTGTACCATAGAATCTTTTGTTATACCAATGTAATTAATAAAAAACAATAATTATAGTATAGCGCACAATAAAAGTACTGGTGTCACTCCTTTTTTCTTGCTGTAGAAAGAGTCATACCTTCTATTTCATTAAATCTAAAAACTTATTACATAATATAAAACAGTCCCCAAGGAACTGTGGTCCAAAGAAAACCATTCGCTTACTGCCGACGGCCCCAAGCTAAAGGCTTAAACACTGAGCCTCAATCCCAGAAACCATCAAACAATTAAAATTTAGAATCGGACCCAATGAGGAATTAGGGACCCAACTAAAAGGAATTCGGGTCCGAATGGGGCGATAACCCTCGAGCACGTAGAGCGCGCGAAAGCCACCGATTCCCACCATGACGCGAAACTAGCCCGGAAGATATTCTTTCCTGGATCAGCACATTTTCCTTGACCGTCGATCCTCCATTGCAAATCCAACGGCTGAGGATAATATCGCAATACCTAGTAGCCCGGCGATTAACCACGTGATCGCCCTCCTAGACCCACCAACATGCTCGCTTGTTCCTGGCCGTAGATCCATCTTGCATGATCCGATGGCCGAGGAGCATATCGCACGAGCCTAACACACGATAATTACTGCGCGATGAGGGCGGTATTCCTTCCCCGTACAATGCCACGTGTTTCTTAGTGAGTGGAATCGCTCCCAACTCCGCAAAACCGCTTCCCGCGTGAAGGCCATGCGATGGACGATAAACCACCTCGTAAGTGGTATTGCAGCCACAGAAAGGAAAACGGGGGTTTTAAGGCTACCGAGAAAGTTGGAATTTCGTCCCAGGCATCATCCCCTCTCCGCAAGCGCATGAAATAGTGCAAAATGAAAATCCATCTATTCGGCCGACCATCCGCTAAACTGTGTCTGCTCAGCAACTTCCATCTGAAACTTCTGTATTCGTACCGTCAAGGGTTGGGGAGGCTGACAGTGACTTGCATTCCCAGAATGTTCTTACTTCGGAAAAACGCTGCATAAAGAATCCACATCAACTAGACCCCGCCTCTGTGTCTTTGTTTCGAAACACCATTATGTCCTCATCCGCCTAGTTGTGACATTGCGCCTTTAATCTATTCAGAGGCATCTCATGCCAACTCAGCGCAACCCTGCTTTTGGTACAGAGCACTCTTTGATTGGCCAAGATGTCCGCCAATTTATTTGCTATCCTTCGCACATGGTTAAAACTCACGATACAAAAGCCTCGGAGATGAAGCTGAATCCTTTGAAAGACCTGGAGTAGCCTCCATTGTTTTGAGACTTTTTCTGGCTCCATGCCACAGTTGATTTTTTTGACCGAGTTTATGATTAACTCTGAATTAGCTTCGACAATAACATTCTGGAGATTATCCTGCTTCGGGAATTCTAATCATTGCTCCACAGCCATTAGTTCCGCCATATTGGTAATGGTTCTTCCCAAATGGCAATGGAAAATGAAAAGGAGACTTTTGTTTTCATCCCTTAACACCCCTTCGAAGCCAGCAATACCCGGGTTATCTTTGGAAGCCCCATCAATGTTGTATTTCAAAGAACCCTGAGGGGGGGGATGCCAATAATCCTGCTTCGTATCCAGATTCAAAACCTTCCTGTCCAGGCCCTGTGGAATAAGCCCCTGCATAGCCAACTTAAGAAGTATCTGTGATTCAACTTCTGAAGGTGGATTCTTAGGGGAAGTTAGCACTATGGTACTTACCGTCTCCTTAAGTTGTCTTAAGATTTGCCCTAAAAGGCGTTGGGAGGAACTTTTTCCATTCTTAAAGATTCTATTGTTCCTTTCTTTCCAGACAGTCCATATTATGAAGCTTGGCGTTAAAGCCCAGGATGAGCCTAGAAGTTCAAAATTCGAGAAGTTGCGTCTTCAATTGATTAGGGTATTGATAATGCTTCCTTTATCCCTGTCTGTCTGTTGGAAAATAGTGGCAAAAGTATCCCACAACCAAGAGGTGAAAATGCAATTATTGAGAAGGTGCTCCATTGTTTCCTCTTAGGCTTCACAGAGCTGGCATCTGGAAGGGCCCAGAACACCCCTCTTCCGAATGTTATCCCAAGTCAGAATTTTCCTATGATGAACCAACCACATGAAGAGTTTAATCTTCATATGATGTCTCCATATGTCCTGCAAAATCCTGTCCAGTTCATTGAAATCCAGCTCAAGGAGTATGCGTTTTGCCTCCTTAAGATTGAAGGTGCCTGCATTATTGTTGCCCCATCTAAGTTGGTCATGCCCCCTCTGTCACTAATATTTTCCTTTGTTCCGACATTGTCTGAAGTGCCTCTATTTTGGCTTTCAGTGGGTTATCTTCCCTATGCTCCATGTTCTTCCAGGTTCTCCATTTTCCTTCACTCTTGGTTTGATCCCAAAAATATTTTACCTTAAATAACCCTTTGGTGTCTATTTCTTTCTTGAGGTCCAAAAGGTCCTCTCTTATTAGTGTAGGTTCTTGTTGCCATTTGTCCTCCCAAAACAAAGCAAGATCACCATCTCTGATCTCCCAAAAGCTGTTTTTTTGTACTAATCCTCTATTCCCCTAGTCTTTATTCCAGATGTGTGAGCCCTTTATGATGCCATACATCATTATGAGATCATTATCTTGCCAAGTGCTAGCCTATTTTTCTTTCCAGATACTAGCCCACTGCGCCTTTGGGTCTTTTACCTAGCGCCACCATAATTTCGCCCCTAAAACTTTACTTAGTGCTTCCGGATCATCCAGTCCAAGACCCCCATACTTTTTAGGTTTGAAAATCTTCTCCCAGGCTACGAAGGCCCATTTCTTTCTTTCCTCCCCCTTACCCCAAAGAAAGTCTCTTTGTATGGTTCTAAATTGTTGCAAAACTCCTTTTGGAGCTGGAAGGGCTAATAGCATGAAGACGGGGATTGATTGGAGAACAGTTTTTGTTAGCACTAACCGACCAGCAAAGTTTAAAGATCTAAAGGTCCATTTCCTGATTTTATCCTGCATCTTATTAATCACTAGCTCCCAAATGCCCTTGTGCAAAGGTTTATCAGTAAGGGGAACTCCCAAATATTTGGAGGGAAGGACATCCCTTTGAAAGCCTAGAATTCTGGAGATATTTTTCTGAATAGCAATATTGGTATTAAAGAAAAAAATCTTAGATTTGGAGATATTAACTTCCATACCTGTAGCCATGGCAAGTACTGGTGTCACTTCATTCTATATACCAACCCTACAATTAATTTAATAAAAATGTCAAGTCATTCTATATACCAGCTAATCAACACAAACTCAAGCAATAATGAAAATTGACGAATCAATTCATAAGGAGTTGCTTGAAAATTGACGAATCAACTCATAAGGAGAATATCGGGAAGTGCGTGATCTATTTATTGATATTAATTGGAGCACCTGCTATATATTTGGCAAAAGTAAAAAAAAATGAATGTATTTGTAAAGCAACTATTCCTCTCCATCATTTCGCATAAAGTCAAAGATAATTTTTTAGCGTTGCAATTTTTTTCAAGCCCAAACTTTGAAAGTGACCGCGACCACAAAGAATACCGATTGTGCAAGTGTGAAGAGAGGCATCTGAATGGATGATGAAGATCACAACCATGTAGGAGAGCATTAAGTTTAAAAGCTTTGAAATTTATTTAACAAATAAAAAAGGGGCACGATGAATTCTATTTTAGTAGACAACCCTATTCACGGCAGCCACGAATTTGTGAATTTGTTTTCAAAATACTAAAAAGGTATTTACAAATTTGTTTGAATGACTTGCATTGACCAATTTATTAAAAAAAATTAACATTTTAAAATAATATGTGCTAAAATTTAGAAGTATTTGTTAATACATTTATTTTTGTATTTATGATAAAGTATATAAAATATTTATTTGAGAAATTATTTATGTAAATAAATTTATGTTACCTAACAGTTCAATATCATATGGTGCTTTTCTTAGTTTGGTATCTTGGTTTCATAAAGATAGATATTTCATATCTTTATAACATGAAATAGTTTAAATTTAAATATGACATTTCTAATTAATTTGCAAAGTGAATTTCTAATTAATATGTAAATTGAAGAGTCTTTGAATTTTTAGATAGTATAAAGATTATTAAAATAATTTATTTATAATGTTGCCTAATTTAATATATCTATTATAATTTTTAAATTAAAAAAATTAAATTAAAGTATTAAGTGTATTATATTTTTCAATCCACATTATTATTGTTTTGATTTTTTAAAGTGAGAGCAATTAGAAGTATTTAAATAACTCACAAAAGTTATTTTGATTTTTTCTTATGTTTTAAATTTCCATCTATTATTATTTTTTTAAGCTTTATCCATGATATTAAATTTGTGTCATTATGATTTTTTAAACAATTTTAATAACAAAATTATTAATATTTTAATTATATTTATTCTTATTTAAACTAAGCAATAGTACTCACTACTAATGATACAAATTTAATATCGTATATAAAACTTAAAAAAATAATAATAGATGGAAATTTAAAACATTAAAAAAAAATTATAATCATACAAATTTAATATCGTGGATAAAGCTTAAAAAAATAATAATAGATGAAAATTTAAAACATCAAAAAATAATTAAAAATAACTTTGGTGAATTATTTAAATAATTTTAATTACTCTTACTTTAAATTGCACTGCAAAGCCAATTTTCCAAATAATATAGATTGGTGTTTTCAACTTTCTGACTCATTTATGAAAGCCTATCCAAACAATTTACAATGCACTAAGAATCCCAAAGTGAAACGTTCTATGCCAATTTAAGATTTCAATATCAAGCCTAAGAAATAGCCAATATAAATGTCTTGTAGATACAAGTTTGACAACAAATGAAACTAGCACAGGAATAGATTTTTACCTTTATCAACCAATCAATCAAGATTGCGCTCATTTTCTCATTATTTCAACATTCCTTGTCATATAATCTGGAGGTATGCAGCTAATGGTCTAGACATATGGACATATGGTGCTACAAACTTTTACTGAAAAGAAAATAAAAAATTACCTTAACATTCCCAAAAAATTGCAATAATTGACAGAGAGACACACCTCAATCTTCCGTTAGAAGTTATATATATATATATATATATATAGATATATATCTTAAACATATTCAACAAATTCCAATTTATTTTTAGGGTCTCCATCATCCATGATAGGAAGAGCATTGTGGCAGTCGTTGCATGCATCCTGAAATTACGCTTATCAAGATTATTGAACCTTTTTTCTATCCTACTTACATCATAAATATACACAAAGATATCTGAAGTCTATAACACCTGCTAGTAATTTGGTGTGGACGTGGGTACTTAAAATAAGCAAGAATATTTACAAAGAAACCCTTGTTCAAATACAATAGTTAGTTCATACATTTCAAAATTCGATAATTGAACTAAGTGGCAGGGAAACTATAACTATGTGACCTTGTTTAGTTTGGTTTAAATAATATGCTATATACAAGCATTATATTGGATTTCTTTTTTTAGGTGAAGTAAGAATGGAGCCTTCTATTAACCGTACAAGTACATTACATATGTTACACGTCTTTGCAAGTGCAAAGACCTAAACAAGAACCAACTTGTTGTGGGAATGCCATCAACAAGAAACAGAAAAGCCAGGATCAAACCAATTCTCACGGATTTCCAAAAACTTTTAAACAGGAAGGGGTGTTAAACTCCCAAGGGCTCTCTGTCATCCACTGACAACTTTAGAGGTTCTGCTAAGCTAACAGGCCCCTCCCAAAGTTGTAGAGTTCCACTAAACTTCCACTAATCCAGACCCGACGGTAACGCAAACCATAGTTTTAAAAGTTTGAAATCCACCCTCCGAAAGAAATGTTGGCACTTCTTCACTGTTGATCTATCCAAGATCCAACGGTCACAAACTTCCTGACTTCGAAACATGCTCCTCGTCTGTCAACCGTCGATCTCACTCTGCCAGCTCTAACGGCTCACACATATTTCGGCTGGTTAACTTGCGCACTTCAAATCTGCCCGAAAAGCGGTTTCCCTCTATCACCTCGCTGATACGTGTCATTGAGTGAGTGGAATTAGAGCCAATGGGTAATTACCGCTTACAGCTTTTCCTCTAACAGTTTGCCTGGGGGTATTAGCTCCCAAACGTGCCGAGTATCCCTTTCCTTACTAATCACTCCTTCATTCACCAAACAATCAGCTAACATATTAGCTTTTCTTTTCACATGGACAAAGTTTACAGTTTTTAAGGTTTGCAGGTGGGTATAAATACAGAGAAAAACCTGTGATAGCCTCCAATGTTTCGACACTTTATGCGGTGTCATACCATTGCATATTTTCTTGACCGCTCTAATAATCAATTTCGAATCTGCTTCAATGATGACATTGTGTGAATTTGAGTCCACCAAGATTTCCAGGCATTTCTCTAAGGCCATGAGTTCCGCCATGTTATTAGTGGCCTTCCCCAAGTGGCCATGAAAGATCTCCTTTATTCATCCCTGTTCATCTCTTATAACACCCCAAAAACCAGCTAACCCTAGGTTTCCCTTAGACGCTCCATCTATATTGACTTTTAAGAGACCATGTGGAGGAGGCTTCCAAATATTTGTATCTGCATTTATTTGTCTCACACCCTTAATTATGCCGTGTGGGCCTATAGACTGGAGACCCAAATGCAGTAGTATACACGCATCTTGGGGCAGAGGAGGGTCCTTGGGAAGTTTCCACAACAAACTTTTGACTGTGTCTTTGAGTTGCCTTAAAATTTAATCAACTATGTGTTGGGGCTTGCTTGCTTTGTTCTTGAATATCCTACCATTATGTTCTTTCCAAACATCCCAGATAACAAAGCCTGGAACTAGAGTCCAGGCTTTATTGATGACATCATTCCCTGAGAAGTTTTTCCTCCAATTCTTCAAAGTGTTGGAGATGTTGATTCTATCCCTATAAGTGTGCCTAAAGACTGAAGCCACCCATTCCCAGACGATAGAGGTGAAAGGGAAGAGGTTGAGAAGGTGATCCATCATCTCCTCTTGTAAGCCACATAGGTAACATTTGGATGGGCCAGTGAAGCCTTTTTTCAGGAGATTCTCCCAAGTTAAAATTTTTCTTTGATGAACTAGATAAATGAATAACTTTATTTTCATCCAGTGGGGGCTCTGCCAAAGATTCTTCCAAAATTGATCAGGGTTTTGGTAGTTAAACCCTATTACTACCTGTTTAGCTTCTTTGAGGTTGAATTTTCCTTCGGTGTTCCTTCCCCATCTTATTTGGTCAGGCAAGGAGGATACCAAAATCCTCCTATGTTCTAGATCCTGAGCAAGAGATTCTGCCTAGGCCTTCAGAGGGCTCTCTTCACTGTGACCTAGATCCTTCCAAATTCTCCATTTTCCATTGTTCCTTGCCTGGTCCCAGAAGTCATTTACCATGAGTAGACCTTTGTTATCGATATCATGCTAGAGAGCTTCTAATTCCTCCTCATACACGTTGGGTTCCTGTTGCCAGTTATCCTCCCAAAACCGAGCCAGGTTCCCATCTCGGATCTCCCAGAAACTATGCTGCTGAAAAATACCTTTATTTTCCCAGGTAAGGTCCCAAATGTGGGAGCCCTTAATATGCCCTGAAATTCGAATGTGATCCTTCTCCTGCCAATTCTTGGCATATTTTTGTTTCCAAAGATTGGCCCAGGGGGTTGCCGATTCCTTGATCCACCTCCACCAGAGTTTAGCTCCCGAAACTCTACTGAGGATTTCAGGGTCATGAAGCCCCAAACCACCATGGCTCTTAGGTTTGCAGATCTTGTCCCAGGCCACTAGAGCCCATTTCTTTTTCTCTTCTCCTCTGCCCCATAGAAAATCCCTTTGTATGCTCCTGATCTGTTGCTGAACTCCTTTAGGAGCAGGAAGAGATGAGAACATGAAAATGGGAATTTCCTGCAAGACAGCCTGTGTGAGCACAAGGCGCCCCGCCAAATTTAAAGACCTGCATGTCCATTTTCTGATCTTGTCCTGAAGTTTATTTATTATTGGCTCCCATACTCCCTTGCTTAGAGGCTTATTTGTAAGAGGTATGCCCAGATACTTGGAAGGTAACCGGTCCCTTTGAAACCCAAGAACCCTGGTGATGTTTCTCTGAATAGCAATGTCAATGTTAAAGAAAAAACTTTTGATTTGTTGAGGCTTACCTCTATGCCAGCTACCATAGCAAATTTATTTAAGATTTCTTTAATCGCTCTGGCTTCCCTGACTGTGGGTATGCCCTGCAACATAGTGTCATCCACAAATTGATGAGTATTTTCCGCTCCATCCAAGGTGAGTTTGATACCCTAGATTCTTCCTTCAGCATTTGCCATTTTAATCGCTCTGCCTAGCCCTTCCATCATGAGAACAAAGAGGAAGGGTGAGAGTGGATCCCCTTGTCTGAGACCTCTAGAGTGTGTGAAGGTTCTTGAAGGAGTGCCATTGAGCAGGATGGAAAAATTGGTCGTGGTAACTAGTGCCATAACCCATCTTATCCAGTTTTGGTTGAAGCCATATGCTCTTAGAACTACCCTTATATAAGACCAACTTATCTTGTCGTAAGCATTTGCTAGGTCCAGCTAAATGATCATACCAGCTTGTTTGTTGCTTTTGAGAGAGTGTACCACCTCATGAGCTTGGATGATGTTATTGAGGATTTGTCTTCCTTCGACATAGCTCGTTTACTCCTCTGAGATGAGAGCTGGTAAAATGGGCTTGAGTCTATTGGCGATCACTTTGGAAATAATTTTGTACACCACATTACATAAAGCTATGGGTTTGAAGCCATCTGGAGTCATGGATTTTTCCTGTTTTGGGATCAAAGCTATGAAGGAAGCATTAAGAGCCTTCAGAACCTTTTTAGATCTTCTTGACTCTTCCACCACCTCAAGGATATCCTGTTTGATTGTTTTTCAGCAAGCTTTGAAGAAGTCTACATTGAACCCATCGGGCCTGGAGCTTTTCCATTTTTCATTTCATTAATCACTTCATTGACCTCCTCTTTCGACACTGGCCTGTTAAGATTGTGATTGTCCTCTCTGGTAACTAGCTGAGGGATGTACTCAGTGAAATTGTTGATGAACTTGGATATATCCACTAGAGGCTCCTCTGCTATACTAAGGAAGTGTTGAACAAGGACAGATTCCATATCTTTGTGAGAGACGAGTTCTATCCCTTGAGAATCTTTGACCTTTGTGATTTTGCTTTGTGCCCTGTTATCCATGGTGGATTTATGAAAGAAGTTTGTGTTTCTTTCTCCCTCTCTAATCCACTGCACCCTTGATTTCTGTCTCCAGAAAATTTCCTCTTGCATGCACCGATCTTCCCATTCTTCCTGCAGAGAGTCAGCTAGCTTTTTCTGCTCCTCGATAAAGCCATCTATGATGCTGATCTGATTGATCTCCAGGAGTTTCTGCTCAGCTTCTCTTTTGGATTTGAAGATATTTCCAAATTCCTTTTTGTTCCAATATTTAAGCCTGGATTTGATATGTTTAAGTTTCTGTTGGAGCAGGAACATTCTAGTGCCTTGAATGTTCAGATCCTCTCTCCACCATTTGTCAATATTACTGGTGAATTCAGGGTGAGAGAGCTAGGCATTTTCAAATCTGAAGGGTATGTTTCTAAAACATACCCATAAAAGTCGCTTCTAGTGGTATAGGCCTATGGTTCGAACCTCCAAAGGGGAGAATAGAAGCTGACATGGCAGGGCCTGAAAAAAATAGATCCTCTGAAATAATAAATCTATTGAGTTTAGAGGCGACTTGTGAAGCCCCTCCCCTCTTGTTGTTCCAGGTGAAGGTCCCATTGATTGTTTCAGTGTCCACCAACCCCATGTTCCTTATGAAGTTTTGGAAGGCCATGGAGTCTCTACCTAGCTATCTGATACTGCCTTTTCTTCTCTGTAAGAGATCTTATCATATTGAAATCTCCTGCAACAATCCAGGGCATATTAGGGTGTCTTGCTCTTAGTTCCTCAAGGGAGGTGAGAAGCCTGAGTTTATCTTCTTTCTTTTGAGGTCCATATACATTTGTGATCATGTATATCTTCTAATCACCTAAAGGTTGGCATACCAAAGAAAAAGGTTGGAATACCAAAGAAAGATAGTTCTTGGACGCTTCAGCATCCAGGATTCCAAATTTCTGGGGATCTCAGAGCGTAAGAATTCCCCCCACCGAGTTATTTGCTTTAACCTCTAGATACTCATACTTGATTAGCCATTTATTATGAATTTCTCTAATCTTATCCATTGAAAATTTTGTCTCCTAAATAAAAACCATATCTGGTTTTTCTTCTTTTATTCTATTACTGAGATTTATTTGTTTCCTTTTATTTCCTATGCCTCTAATATTCTAGGTTGTGAGCTTCATTAAGAAAGGTTTGTAAATGAATAACTGGTGAGATCTTTCATCTTACCTGAGTTGATCAAGAGCTTCCCACATTCGCTCAACAACTCATTTTGTCTTTTTCTTCCTCTTTTCCAGCCTAGGTTCTTTAGAGATTGTGCTTGTATCTCCTCCATCATTTTGACCCCTCTATGCACCTGGCTTTCATGATTTCTTTTGATTCCAAAGCCCTTCGGTTGTGATCTCCATAGGAAGAGCTGTTGAACCCTATCATATTCCTCTTTTGGTAGGGAGTCCACTCCTTTGGTCGTCCCTTCTTCCAAAAATTTCTCTAGATCTAGATTTTCCCTTTCTAAAATCTCCTGCAGTTCATGGTCCTCCATTCCCGCCTCACTTGGAGTCATCTCATGGTCCCTACTTATCTCCATAATGCTTGGCAGATCCTCCTTTTGTTGGTTGTTTTCTATGATATCTTCCATGCTAACATCCCTTTCCTTCTCAGTGATAATGTTCTCCTTTTCCTGGTTTGTTTCTTTATTTCGATCTTCTTCTTCTAGGATATTAAAGTTATTGTGGCTCGGTTGTCTTTCCTCATTGATCACTTTTTGTGGCCTCTTCCCACCTTTCCCTTTGCCCCCAACCTTGGTGAAACCCTTGGGATTTTTATCTGCAGTAGTTTTCACATTTCTCTCCATATTGTTTGTTGGGAAGTCTCTATATAGATGCCCATGTTCATGGAATTTGCGGCACCTAAATAGGATGTGCTCATAGTCCACCGCCTACACCCATTCTTCATCGTATACTTCTAAAATTATCGCTTCCAGAAGTGCTCCAGATAAGTCCATTTCCACACATATCCGGGCGAAGGAGGTGTATTTTCCTTTCAGATTCGCATCTGAGATCTTTAGAAAATGCCCCAGTTTGTTGCCTATTATTTTCAGAGAATCTGGTAGCCAGTAATCCAGAGGAAGGGAGTATAGTCTAATCCATACCGGTTTCGATGTGAATGTTTCGTGTTCTGGGACAAAGTTCATCATCCATGGACGCATGTAGAGGCCTACAGCCGCGTAGAAATATGGTCCTCCTTCAAACACTCTATCTCTATCCTTTAGGCTTGTGAACACTACTATGAAGAAGCCATTAGATCCCAGATGAAGGTTTATTTCCCCCTTTGGTTTCCAGTGGCTCCTTATCCATACGTGCAACGCCCTCTCCGTCGACCAAATCCCCATGAATTTGCATATAACCACATATTACACCATATGATCCCTATGCGCTTGTAGCGCTGGGTCACTTAAGATGACCCGGGGAATGATGTTTGACTTGGGTTTGCATACCCCAATTGTCCTTATAGAAGTAGTTTTTTACTGCTACCCCCTTTCTCCTTCTCCTTACTAGCTTCCTATTGATCCCCTTCCTGTTCATGAGGTCTGTTTCTTCCCAATATTTCTGTGTTACTTGCCTCTGTTGTCTTCTCCAGAGGTTTCTTGAAACGCTACTTTCCAACGTCCTTGCTTCTATCTGTGACTGCTTGACTGTAGGAGGGAGAAGCACTCCCCCCTGCGCCTCTCGCCATGGTACCCAATGTCAAACCCTAACGCCAACCCTAGATCAAGTTGCAAAGCCTCCCATCCAAAATTCAACTTCCTAAATATTACACTTCTCAGCATTATATTGGATTTCATTGTGTCGGAATATATTGAATTATATTGGTGGCAAATTTTGAGAAATAATCCAATGCATTGAGGACATTAGCGTTAAATATATTGTGGAAATGACATGCATTATAATGTGGCAGCCTTCGCATATATTATATGGTGGCAAGCGTTATATAGTGGCAGCCTTCACATATAATATATTGTGGCAAGCGTTATATTATGGAAAACTTGGCATATATTACATTATGGTAGCATTATATACTTTATCTTTGACGAGTAAAATCTCTCATC
The DNA here is from genome assembly GCA_031772625.1 of Pinus tabuliformis. Taxonomy (NCBI): domain Eukaryota; kingdom Viridiplantae; phylum Streptophyta; class Pinopsida; order Pinales; family Pinaceae; genus Pinus; species Pinus tabuliformis. The sequence continues at coordinate 823,805,482 of CM062814.1, forward strand.
CATGGAAAATTATAGGAATGAGGAGCTGAAAGATCATCGTGTGTTTCAATGACAACATATGGAGCAAAACTTTAGATTATTTGTGGATAGAACAAGGTACCATATAACATAAGGAAACGTTTTTTTTGTCAGTCTTATGTGTTACTACATCCATGGCGGTGATATTTGGTGGCCCAAAATTTCATACACTAGCCTAATAGATGTCTGCACTCTAGATTCCATTCATGGTCACTTCTGTCCTGAAGTATCATGAAGCAAAAATTTGAAAGTCACAAATATCTTAAATATGGGACAAGTTTGGAGCAATTTTTGACATGATCTTAATCTATCCTCAATCATCCTCAATCGTGGAAAGGTTCTTTGTAGAAAGCAACAACGCAAGATTGTGTCTCCTCCATACATTTTCATTGTGCATGCCAACCCAATGCACAATGTTTTGTCCACTTATGATAGTTAGGCATTCAATTGTGAAGTGCCAACATTAAAACATTGGTATTGTACAATGTGCATTATTGCTAACACTACATCATTGGTATACAAGGTGGTATCATTTAGCATGCGTTGACTTTGATATATATTACGACATTATATGGTAGTGCTATATTATATTATAGCATTGATATGTATTATATGGAAGAATCATATACATATTGAAGACAATATATATTATATGGAAAGATTGATATTATAGGGCTCCTAACATTACGAAATGAGTGTGGAGGACATTCAATAGTGTTATATATATTCAATGCGTCTCATAAGTTACAAACTCTTCCTCTGGAAAAATAGAACTGTAATCCAATGCCATGAGGTCTTTGACATATTTTAGGTCTATTTTGGAAGAGAAATTCTTTCCAATATGAGTGATTGAATTGTACTAACAAAATTCATGTGTGTGGATGAAGCCTTGATAAAGTCGATATATTTTCTATGCAGGACCATGGATCATATCATTGGTGTGGTTGCATGACGATATGGAATGTTGCTTTAGATATGAAACATCTCCTTCAATATGCGCTTTAAATATGTAACACTACCTTAAATATGATACACTGCCTTAAAAATGGAACATTGCTTTTAATGTGTAATATTGTCTGAAATATGGAATGATGACTTAAATATGGAACAATATGTTATATCTTGTCCCTGTTTTACAAATTCTTTTAACTCACCATTCAAAAATGCAGATTTTACATCTAACTGATGCATTTCCCAATTATATTTTGTAGCTAATGCAATCATGATTATAATTGTGTTTAACTTAGCTACAGGTGCAAAAGCATCTTCATAATCAGTTCCCTCCTTTTGTGAATATCCTTTTGCAACCAATCTAGCTTTATACTTATCAATACTTCCATGAGCATTAAACTTGGATTTATACAACCATTTGCATCCTATGGGAACTTTATTTTTAGGCATTTATGTTAATTCTCATGTGTCATTCTTCATTATAGAGTTATATTCTTCATTCATTGCATCTATCCATTCTTCATATTATTTAGCTTTCTCATAGCTTGAAGGTTCTACAACATTCATAACAAGAGACATGAATGCATAATCTTTATACCTTTTAGGTACTTGACTTTGACGTGATGACCTTCTTGGAGTTTTACTGCTTTGTGGAGTCTCCTCTCCTCTTCCTGGAGTGTCATGACTGCTTGATGCTCCTTGCTCTTAAACCTATCCCTGTTCCTATGCTTGTTCATGTTCCTTTTCAACACTTGTATCTATTTTGACATAATCATCAGTATCATGCCATACACCAGTATTATTCATTTTATCACCTTCATTTGCATTCTCATGAAACAATTATGGTGAAATAATTATGGTGTGTTTCAGTGTGAATTAGGGTTTTATGCCCTAATTCCTCCCATATTGAATCTTTGACCTTTGTATTTTTGAAGGATACAAACATTGAGTCAATTGATCGTAGGAGACGAGATTTATTACAACGTCATTCATGTAACCTTGCAAGTGGCAATCGAAGTGAAAAACTAAAGTGATCCCATGCTTTGTAATGTATACTTTCATCAACACGACTCTTGGATAATTATCACCTATGTTGTTCTCTTCAGAAGAGTCAAAGGGGAAATTGATAGTAAGGAAAGGACATTGAATGCACTTTTTCAGTTTGGAAAACAATTTCACTACTCAAAGCAATTCATCTATTTGGTACAAGAAACTATTTGATCCTTCTACCGGTGAGAATAGTGGCCCTCCTAAGTAGATTCCTCCCGATAATCTCATCAATATTGCAAGTATTCTAACACACCTCTACTTTCTTCTCCAACTCCTCAAATACATCCTACGTGAAAAAAATAAATAAATTAAAATAGTTGCACTAGTTTGAGTGAGATCGACTCTTTCCAGTGTCGGTCAATTGATAAAAGACACGATGAAATTACATAGTGTCTATGTGTACTTAACTTTTGAAGAAGGCGATCTAATTTCCACCTCTTCTAATGCTACATTGATGATAGATGCATCTGGTGGCCCAAAACTTATGACTATTGTGGAATCAAGTTATCCTATCATTAGGGATGGAAAAATGTGGTCTTTATGTTGAGCTTAACAAGACTTCCTATGGTGAGAGTCATCATCATTCCAGGGTAATTTTTCAAGTTGACAAGCGAGGACTTGCAACTCTAATTATCCTTGTATCAACATCCATTTGTATTATTTTTATAGGATGTGTTTGCATTTTAATTTTAACAAGTGGAGTCTCAAAAGAAATGAAATTGTGAGCATAATTGATAAGTCATCATGATGCAAGATGAAGAGAAGAAGTTTCACGCAAGTACAAAAACCATTTTTTGACAAATATGACAAGCAAGGTTTCCTTAGCGATAGAGGACTGTCCAAAATACAAATTTCAGTTTTTTGGTGTGTGATATTAATTTTTTTTGGGACACGGATATGAATAGTTTTTAATACATATGATTTCAATGAGGGTAGACCATAAAATTATAGAAATAAGGTGATGTGAACTGCAACTTTGAGAAATTATCCTTCTACTTAGCACGCAAACTTTCAAGAGATCCAAACCTTGATTTTGTAGACTCTCATATTATTGTTTCTTCTAAGGTTCATATTAACCTTACAACCTAGCATAAATATGAAACAGAAAATTATAGCAGCTGGTATCACAGTATGAGGAAAAATTTGTAGCAGTGACTCAATTTTTTTTTCAAATATTGTTGATGATGATTATGTTTTCTTGATATTCAAGAGTAGATTTCCATAATTATAAAGGATATTCAGTGGTAAGAAGGTAAGAAGGTTGACTGTAACATTGATTGATCTTATGGTCTTCTTCATCATAAACAAAGATAAATATTTGTGTACCATTGTCATTGATGTCAAAGGGGGAGGTAAGCTAAGGTAAGGCATGTGTTTCCATCATTTCCAAAGGGGGAGATTGATGGAATTGTTTTCATTGATGGAAAAGAGTAGCAAAGGAAAAGGAGAAACAATGACAAAGGAGTAGAAAAGGAACAACAAAGGAGAAATAACACCAGAACACAGATATGGCATGTTGATGTGTACATTGTATGTACATGGCATTGTGTTATTGAGTCTTGTTGTAGTTGCTACAACACCCTCCAAATTTTGGCCTATATTCAAACTTTGGAGCCTCCATTTAACCATGTGAATTGTCATTTCTAGTTATTAAAATCACCCCATACTTGTTCTCTAAGTTTCTAAGTCCCTTTGGGAAGAAAATCCAAGTGTCGTATTTTGTTAAGGGAAGTGTCACTCTTTGTGAAAGGGAGTTATAGTGCATTTTTAAGAGGTGGATTTGGTATTTTATCTTGTACTAATGGGTTCTATATGTCATAGAGATATACATTAGACCTATTCCCAGAATATTGTGCACTTTCTTGTTGCAATTGACACTTGTATCGCAAAGTGTACCCTTAGTTTCGCACTTGAAGGTAAGTGTCATTTTGTTGTTGTTTCAATGGATGCGTGTTGATTTTGGGTGTTAAGTGTTTTATTTTTGGGTGGTTGATCATTTTTAATTGTGTTATCATGTTTAAGTCTTGTTACATGTTTTGGTTTCCTCTCTAGCCTCACTGATCCCACACTTAGTCAATTCTTGAAGTGTTTGTCTTTGCAACTTTCCCAACCAACCACCCCTCATTGTTCCTTCCTGAAGTGTGCACTGTGTAGTCTCAAGCCTCATTAAGCCAACCTTTCCTCCCAGAATTGTGCACTGCATAGTCACTTCCTCCAAGAACTGCACAATGTGCAATCCCAGTGCTCATTCCATACGTCCTACTCTTGCTAACTGCACAATCATTATATAGTCATGCCTCAACTGCGCATTGTGCATTCTCAGTCAGTAGTGAGGCTCTGTTTCAATTATTGACTTGATAAACTGTGCAATCCACTATTTCAGTCCTTCTAGAACTGCGCACTGCACAATCACAGTGAACAAGTCTGCCTTACTGCATCACTAACTCCCTCAACTACACATTTCTGCATTCCTGACCCTCTGCCACTGCACACTAGGCAGTCCTAAATAATAGACGCTCATCCTTGCCTCCTGTAACTGTGCACTACGCAATGCTTAATACTCCTCCTCAATATTTCCCATTGTCCCATCTCAATCAGCATGTTGCATGAAGAACATGATAGACTAGGATATTTTGGGATTGATGTCATCTTGTCATGAGTAAGTTCCATTTGCAGGTGTTGTTGTATTGACATGAAAATTCGATACTCAAGGAGGATGCCAAGGATATCATATAATAAGACACTTATGAAGCTGGAGATACAAAGAGGTCAACAAACTAAGAGATGAAGGGACACTAGACCATGATAGAAGATTGAAGATTGAAGATCAAAGATCACAAGGAAGACTCCATGTTTTCTAGCCTCTTGTAGGATAAAGATGGAGTACTTGCAATATCTATCATGAAGATACAAAGAAATAAACAAGGAGGGGAAAGATTTACATTGACACATCACAATGAAGTTCCATGTCATCATTGCCAAGTCATGGCTTGTCCAAGTGTCAATTGAAGAGTCTTATGTGTCATTGTATTTTTCCACATCATTTGTGGATGTAATTATGTAATTTCAAAAAATAAGAAAATGTAAAATGTGTGGAAGCCCAAGGGTCACATATAGAATGTGAAGTCATATAGAAGCTCATGGATCTCAGAAGAATTCAAAAAGTCACATGGGAACTCAATAGTCACAAGGGTAGCTCAAGAGTCACAAGGGAGGTGGAGAGTCACCTCATTTGTTATATATACACCCTCATAGCTCAAGAAAGGAATTTTCACCTTGGCTTCTCAAGTTAGCATAAGAGATAATATTAGGCTTTTGAGGAGCTGGTAGTTGCTTAATGTTCCACTATTGTAACAAGTGTTGTATCATTATAATGGTGTATCTCAAGACTTTCACTTTGTAATATGAACCTCTTGGAGCCAAAAAAAAAATCATGCATATGTCATGAATGATTGTGATACTACTCTTTCATTGTTTGTAGTGTATGCTTATGTCTCTACATACTAATGAAAATGAACTATTTCATTGGCTTAGTGTGCATCTTTGAATCGTGTGTCTTTTTCTTTTATGATCATTATTTCTTTGTGAGCTATTCCGCAAGATTACTAATTATTTTTTCAGATATATGTGTGTCTTTATTAGGATGGTACTATCACTTTTATCTTAAAAACTCACTTCCTCTCCCTTTTCATGGAAGAACCATTATACACTTTATAATTGAATACATCATTGGGATAACTTACTTGTTCATCTTGAAAGTACATGCATTTCTCTTGTGATGTTTATTACAACCAAGGAAAAACTTTAAGATTATGGAAATCGACCCAATTTCTTATTGGGGATCCTACTCCAAATGGTGTGAGTTATAATTGGGATTTCATATCGAGGATACGCCCTTACTATTGGCAGCATTCCGGCATTGTCAATAAGTCAAAGATTGATTGACAGAAGGAGCAGCAAGAGATGAAGGTGATATGAACCAAAAAGGAGCACCAACAAGAGAACATGTTGATGCTTACATATATGATGTTGATTTATACATTTGTAAATTGTGTTAGTTGATTGTTGTATGTTTATGATGATTATTACATGTTGTTATGCTTACTTGACAGATGTGATTATATTGTTATTGCATTGATTTGTTATGACAAAGGAGCAGCATGAATTGTGATCACCATATTTGTGTGAGAATGTATTGTTATGCCTTGGAGGTGAAGGAGAAATGATGGTTAAATATTGCTTCCATATGTTTTTTATGCTGCAAAGGGTGTCGGTGAAAGGTTGTTTGTGCTTACATATGTTGATTAGTGAAGTAGATTGTGTGCATATGGAGTAGTGTCTAATGGTAAAAATGTATGCATATGATGAGTGAGATATTGTGATGCAAGGCAAAAGCAAGGCAAGATGCAAGGCTAAGGAAAAGGCATGAAGAATTTGCGATGCAAAGGGTGATAGAAAAGGAGCAACAACACAGTATGTCTGATATGTCATGTTTGAAGAGGTTAAGTTGAAAATGTTGAAGAAGTTACAATGCAAAGGGTGAAGAAAAAGAACAAAAAAGTATGATGGATAAGTTAATAATTATACAATTGAACATATATTTTTGATGGTATGCTTGTGTTGATGCAGGTATTGGAGGTGAAAGATAAAAACTTATTGAAGCTTGCTTTCATATGGGTGTCATTGATGGCATGGTTTTCTTGGAGCTCTTGCATTAATATTGGACTTTATTAATGCATGATATTTGAATATGTTGACATTTATATTGAAGAATATGAATGCATGCCATTTGAATGTGATGAAAATATTTTTATGTATTTTAATATTCAAAAAGTTTAAACAATTTTGGAATTGAAGAGACAACTTTGGAATGCAAAAAAACAAGTTTTTCCATTTCATATTCGTGTGTGTGCAATATTAACAACCATCAAAGTTCAATTATAAAATTGTGTGAGTTTGGAGAGTTGAATGGTTAGATACTTACATAATGTGAGAGATGATTGAGGTGTTATGAATTAGTTACCTTGCACATATAGAGCAAATGTGATGCAGATTTAAGGAGAGGAAGAAGCAAAATCATAGATGTAGGTATTTAGAGTAATAGACCAGGTAAGCCAACATATTTTTTCGTTTTGTATGAGGGGATGGTGGTATCCATTCAAGTTATAGCATGATAAATAATATGTTGGAGCCTATTGAGGTAGGAGCCTCTTGTGGGTTGTAGCCTGCAAAAAACTTATAGGAGTTGATATTCCTTGCATGTAGCCTCTTGTAGGTTGGAGCCTACAAAAAATCAGATGTAATAAGGGAGTAGGAGTTTTCATTTACATCACAACAATAACAAATTCATTATCTTCTCCCTTTATGGGTTTCCATTTATATTTGGTGTCCATATGTATTTTTCTTATGTGTTTATGTGATGCTTTGGTTTACTTATTACTTCTTGTTCACATATTAAATCTGTTGTTCATTATGTGTTAAGATGCTCATTTAATGTGTTAGTTAATCAGCTAAAAGAAAAGAATTTTAATGTACAAGAATGTACTAAACTAATTCACCACACCCCCCACCCACACCCCCCCCCCCCCCTCAAGTTCTCATCATATTGGAGATACAAATGACATGTACAAAATTCATTTTTTTCCCTTTTTTCATAGGGTCACGAAGAACATTCCCTTTCACTTTTTATTTTCACCAAACCAAAGCATGAATAACATGATTGATGTTAAAAATAATAATAATAATTCTTGTTCTTTTTGTGTTTACATGAAATACCTATTGATACAAGTACAATGACAATTATAAAGATCAAATCTAGTTACAATTTCAATATTCAAGTCTAGTAATTGATGTCAAGTGATGTCAAGTTCAGTGGGAGCTTGTTGAGTATTCATGATGTTAGTGATGTCATAGATTGTTGGGTGTAGGTTGCAAATTGTTTGACTTGAAGTCATGAATGAAAACCAATTGGATAGCCTAGTTTGTAGACATTTTTCCTACATTTATCTTGATCAAAAAAGCATTCAAAGTGTTTTATTAGATTGCCCTCTTAAAGAACTTTCCAATTTTAAATGGCACTTAGTCAAACACCCAAGGAATGAGGGGAAAAGATTTTTTCAAGTGAATGTAATTTTAGTAAGCAAAGATGGATTGAAGGCATGTAGGCATCTGAACTCATCCAGGGTGTGCTTATTTCTTGAATAGTTAGAACAACTGGATCTGATATATTTAAAATTTATATAGGCTTTGTTGTAATATGGGCTCTGAGGGTCCAAGAATTTTTGTATCTATGGTTTTTCAAGGAAACCACTTATGAAAAAGGTTGGATACCATATTTCTCAAGTAGGTGGTGGACCCCAGACTAGTGGAAAAATGAAGTGGCATTACAAGTGGTAAGTCAATGACATTGTAACTAGAGGACATGACACGTGGCACAATGATGTGGGAGGTGGAGTACTGGACACCTGACATGATGATGTGGAAGTTGGAGGTAGTGACATGTGGCATCCATTTTTTACATTTTTGGGTGGCTAATTGGACAAGTGGTAGGTTACATGTGGCAGTGCTAGACATGTGGCAGTAACAAGGAACACCATGTGGCAATGTGTTGATATGTTAGAGATATGGCAACCTATGTGGTAGTCTCAAGATTTTCACTAGGGCAATGGTTTGAATATGGTTTCCTACGTATCTTAGTTTGGAGAAAATAGTCTAGGGACAAATTTATGCTTTAAAGTAGTAATGGGGCTTTATCAAGCAATCCAAGGATATGGGAGTTCAAAGAGATTTGGGCATCTAGTGGTTCAGATATGGACCATGTAAGGACACTACTAAATGTTATGGATATGGATTTGAGCAGAGACAAAGGTAATTGACCAAAGTTCTAGTCAGTTGCATTTTTCAGAGTGCACCGAGCATCCAATCATCTAGTTATCCATGGTAAACAATTATTGCCAATTAATAAAAATCTTGTAGTCTAGATTCAGGAGAAACTAAGGAAATTGGTCAGGGTTCCTACCTGTTGATGTTCCATGCAAAAGAATTAAAAATTTATCCTTCCATCTATCCATTCAGAGGTGAAGCAACTTAGTTTTTAAGCAGAGTCCTGGATCTGGATTAGAAAAAGGAGACAAGAGATGGTCTAGGTTCTAGTGGGTTGTGGTTCCATGCAAAAAGAAGTATCTGGAAAATTCGGTTGTCTGGGGTGAAAAAAGTTAAGTGTTTTACTCTACATTTGGATCCCAAATATGTTAGAAAAGGAATGTAAGCTTTCAGTGCCAACCCCGCATCATGAGGAGTAGAGTGTTAAGCTCTCATTGCTAAAGGAAGTTTGAAAGGGATATCTGACAATTTGTGATTTGCTTGTTTTTGACGGGTTTTTGCAAATAAAAATCCTAGATACCGTATTTGTTTGACAATAATAACTTAAACCTCATTCCAACATATGGTTATGTGCGGAAAGTGTCAAAAGAAAAGGAACTTAAGTGCTTTAACACCAATGACAAATTTAGAGGTTGATAGGGTTTGATTCGCTGATACATTCAAGCGTGAATTTCCATGGGTAAATACCATGGATTGATGCCCATGGTAAATAAAGGGCCAAAAGCATAAAATAAAAGAGAACAATGTAAGAGGTGCGACCATCATGAGAAACTAATGATGTAATCCCTAAAAAACTCCAAAAGAAGTCATATTAATATGATAGAATGAGAGGAAGTTTGGTTATTGTGAGAAGAATGTAACTGATTGTTAAACTAGAGTGATGAGAGTGTTGAGTATGTAAGAGTTGGGATCTGTGTAAGAGTGAAAATGTAGATATAAATGTTGTGATAAAATATGAGGCAGAGCATAAGGGTTGCAAAACAGACTGGAACAAATCTAAATGTTTTATCTGATCTAGGCAAAAAGAAGAGATGTTGAGTAGGTTGCAGAGTAAAGTGTGGTGACTAAACAAACAAAAATCTTAGAAGACCTAGAAGCAATACACAAAATGTGTGGAAATATTGGTGAGACCACATTTTGGCCTGAGGAAAGAGATGCAAAGCAAAGACAAAGCTTGTAGATATAATCAAGTTAGAATTTAAAGTATTGGTGTCTTGAGTATGTATGAATTATAGTTGAATATCTAACTGATTGAGAGATGAGGAAGTGAGAGCAGTGCAAGATAGAGTTGGATCAGAGATCAAATAAGTCTAAATTGTAGAAATTATGGTGTATATTTCAATTACTTATGAAGTTTTAGTCAAAATCACAAGACACAAACCTACTTTGCTACTTTGTGGACATTAATTCACAATTTAGAACAAAAATATCAGAGATGTAATAAGAAATCAAACAAATGCAAATAATATATTTTTCTGGGGAAAGTAATCTACTAAAAACCATAATGCTTGCTTGCATTAATTTGATGAATAGAGATGTATTAAAATTGCTTTTCTCAACCAAGCATAGCCTGCAAGTGCATAACGTATCTCTCTACTCACTGGGAAGCTATGACCCATACTTGGTCAATTTCTACCTCTGCTTGAACCCCTATTTACTTGTGAAATTCCTTGACAAATTAGGCCCCTATTATTTAGGAATTTCTCCAAAATGGATTGCGCAACTCCCAAGGTTGATCATCAAACTGCATGCAACACATGTACACTCAAGACTAGTCTACAATTGATGTTGCACTACCTTGGAGTCTCCACCACATTTGGGAAACTCGAATTCTCTACATGCACTAGCTATTTTGGATTGATTTATCAGTTAAATGGACGATAACTGAGTTTGACTAAAGTCCCACGGCAAAAATGGCCCTCCATTAGTTCCTCCAACATTTGGAACTAGTTTAACTGAAAACAACTTGAGATAACTAACCTTGATTGCTACAAATTAGCAATCACACATGCTTAATTGAACTATAACTTCTCCAACTCGAATTTACTGAATAAACTATGTGACACAAACCATGTCACACAAGTTAACTACATCCAAGTTGTCTATCGATGTAGAAATTCGAATTTTCTCAATTTAATCAAGGCAAAATCAAATTGAGAATTTCTTGCTTCATTTTTCAACATAAATATTTAAAATGGAAAGAAAGATTGTAGGTTTGAGTTGTAAAATCGATGAAAGAGAATATGCTAGGTAGAGAAGGTTGGTTCTTCCAAATTAGGAGATAGGTGTCTCCTTTAAGTTGGTGTCTATAAACAAAGAGGGTTGGTGCCTCCTACAAGTTAATGCTTGTGAATTAGGGGATGGGTGTCTCCTTTTGGTTAGTGCCAGTACAGTTGATGTAATAGTTGCTTGAAGCCTGCAACAATATTTTGACATAAGTTTTGTGGTTTTATCCCTTCATGGGTTTCCACATACATATGGTGTTCCTATCTATTGCTTATCTCATTGATTGTTTTTAATTTTTCATCAAGAATTGTCTTATGTTGCAACTATCACTTCAACAATTTCCAATACCATCCAAATTACAATTTCCACTGAATCTTCATTTAACCAATAATAGTAGAGTAATGGTACATAGAATAATTATACAGTGTGCACAATGAAATGTATCCAAGAGACAAGAGACACAATATTTGTTCGATAACTAGGGAAAAACCCCATGAGGGGGAAAACCCTTGGCAATTCTTCTTCTATTAAATTGTCTTCAAATGTTCAATAGAGAGAGTAAATCATACAAGAGTCAAAGTCAATCTTTGACTATACAATATCTAAAAACCAATATCCAATATGCAACCAAGTTAATATTCCATGTAATATATCCAAAATAGAGACAAGAGAGAGACAGAGAGTCAACATAAGTCAATTATTACACAAATTTGTCCAAGTCAACAACAGTTAACAACAACAATGTGTGTCTTAACCAATCAACAAAATAGTCCTCCAAGAGATCGGTCAAAGGTCAATGAATTCAACCTTCTTTGTTGCTCAACTAGGAGTGAAAACAATCCAAATTTGAGTGGTCAAACTTGGTCAAAATAATGATGTAGCCTGCAGTCAAAGACCGCAATAGGTCTGCGGTCATAGTGCCTAGACTTCTTGATTCTTTTGCACTCTAATTCAACTTAGTCAAAAAGAAAAATTCCAAGAGAAATCATAGTTAAAATTAGTCAAACAAACCTTGGTCAACGCTAGTCAATGCCTTCAAATAGATGTGAAATTTTCCCAATATGAAAAAGGCACTTGTTCCTTAACATGTGTGAGAGATCCCTACAATTCCTTAGTTGTATGAACCAATCAATGAAGGAGAGAGAAGAATGTGTTGTGATGTTGTGCTTCCAAATGAGGAGGACTTGACTTGTATTTATATGTGTTGGAGTGGTGCTCATTTCACTTCTATATTGACCTGAACAAGTGTGCCAATGTGGGTTTTCATTAAAAACATATTTTTCCTTGTCCAAATTGAGTTATTCAAAAGTCAATTTTGATCCTCTGGGAAAGAGGAATTTAATGCAATGGTTGGAATTTGTCACTAAGCTACCAACTTAACACTCCCTCGCAACTAGGGAGAAATTCCAACCGCATCATGCATCTCCGCTCATCTTTTCCTATCTCTACTCATCTCATGTTGAACACTCTCGAATCTAAAGAAGAAGAATTATTGCAGGGGAGATCTAGTTACCACCTCAGTCTTGACCATCAGGGATTCTCTGCTACTACTCAAAATCATCATCATTGGGGAGCTATAACTACCGCTCAAAACTAAATACAATGGGTTAGATCAAACCTACCCCAAATCATAGGGATCACACTCTATCCCAAAGTCTCTGAAAATAGGTGAGCTCAATGTACTAGAGCTAAAGATCACACTCTACCCTATTGTCCCTAATCATCCATCTTAACCCTAAAGAGTCAGATGGTATAACACTTGCATCCATCGACTTGGATGAGATCCACCTACTTCAAGGGGTAGGTATCACACTCTATCCTAAGTCCCTCATCCCATTGGACAGATGGGGAGGTTATCCCATAGTGTATTCGAGATGCTAACTGGGGCATACTCTAACTAGGGGATGTCTCAAGTCTCTACATCCTATCAGTCAGAGGTCTCTCATCCCTAGGAAATCATTACCTCGATTCCTCACTCTAGGAGCTCAACCAGGGGGGAAGAGCACTTCTCAGTGTTCTTGATCAGTTAGGACCCTTATCTAAAAGGGTCTTCTCAATCAGTCCAAGTTTCTCTTCGGAGACTAAGAACTTCCATTTTGGAAAAGCCTTGGTGAGGATATCAACTATCTTCTCATCTGTCAAAATATGGAGTCTCACAGCTCCTCTCTGCACCATATCTCAAATGTAATGATATTTGATCTCGATATGCTTGGAATTTTTGTGGAACAAAGATTCTATGAAAAACAAATCCCACTTGCGTTATCACAATATATAAATATCATGTCCATAACCTGCTCAAATAGCTCTCCAAAGATCTTCCTCAACCAAACTTCTTCATAACTTTTCAGGCCTGCTACAATATACTTGGCCTCAGTTGTGCTAAGGGCTACAGACTTCTGCTTCCTTCTCAACCATGATATAATGGAGGATCCTAGACTAAAACAACATCCTTAAGTACTATTCCTATTGACAACACTGCCAACCCAATCTACATTTTTATATCCATGTAGTCTAACATCTCCAGTGATATAGCTCATTCCAAGGTTAATAGTCCCATGTATATATCTCAAAACATGCTTGGTAGCAACCCAATGTACATGGTGAGGCTCGATCATAAACTGGCTCAAAATGTTAACTTCAAAGCATATGTCACGATGAGTGTTCATGAGGAACATGAGAGCACCAACTAGTTGTCTATACTCATAAGGGTTTGCTAAGTCTGGTCTGACAACCTCTCCACATAGCTTCTTGAAATTTATCTCCATAAGTGTGGGCAAGGACTTGCATTCAATCATACCAAATATCTCTATCAATTTCACACCATATTTCCCTTGTGAAAGGAAAATCTTGCCTAATATTTTCCATACCTCTAGTCCCAGGAAATAGTGCATCAAACCAAGGTCTTTCATCTCGAATTATGAATCCAACTCCCTCTTACATTCAAGAATGAGAGGGTATCCACATGTAAAGAATAACTCATCAACATATAATACCAAAATGAGGTGCATACCTTGGACCATTTTGAAGTACAAGTTTGGATTAGCATCGCTCCTTGTGAATCCCAACTTCATCAAGTAATTGTCAATAAAGGCATACCAGGTATGGGAGGCTTGCTTCAATCCATAGAGGACTTTCTTCAATTGGAACACATGGATCTTTTGGTCATGAACTTAAAATCCTAGAGTTTGTTCAACATACACTTCTTCTTGAAGAAAATCATTCAAGAAAGCAATCTTTACATCTATCTAATGAAGAGTCCATCCCTGACTAGCTACAAGTGCAATAATGTATCGAATGTTGGTGTAGCGAGAAATTGGAGCAAATATATAATCATAATATTATCACTCTTTATGGGAGAATCCTTAGGCTATGAACCTTGCCTTGTATTTTTTGATACTTCCATTAGCCCCATGCTTGATCTTGTAGATCCATTTTGAAGTTATTATGAATTTCCCCTTTGTTCTAGGAACAACATCCCAAATCTCATTCTTTAGGATACATTTGTATTCTTTAGCCATAACATCCTTCTAGAATTGTTCTTTCATAACTTCTCCAAAGGTGGGAGGCTCAACTTGAATCATATTTCTCATTGCTACCACATATCCCTGGTACTCACATGACTTCTTGCTCTCTCTAAAGGTCCCTCTGGCAAGAATGTGTCTCTCAGCATCCTATAATGTGTCATGAATCCAAAGTGGCCTCTTCCTAGTAGGAGGGTCACATGGATGAGGATCCAAGGGGTCCATGGGATCATCAAAAATGTCTCTCTTGGATTCAGGCATGGGTGTACCTTTTATAATATCCATTTCATCATTCTTCTTGTCGGGAGGAGGAGGTGAAGGAAGCTCCCTTGCTTTTCCAAGGGTGAAATCTTCATCAAAATTTACATCCCTGCTAATTTCAACCTTCCTTTGAGTAGGAATATATATTCTAAATGCTTTAAAATATTCACAATATCCAAAAAATATACCTTTTCTTCCAGTGGCTTCGAGCTTGTTTCTTGTGTCATTCGGCACATGGAAATAGACGAGGTAGCCAAATATATGGAGGTGACTAATGTTGGGCTTGACACATTTGAATACTCCTTTGGGGGTCTTGTTGTTTAATGCTTAATGAGGCACCCTGTTTTGAACATAAATCGTTGTATTTGTTGCTTCTCCCTAAAGGAACTTTGGTAGCTTTTGATCATGGAGCATGGCTCAGGAAACTTCTACAATAGACCAGTTCTTTCTTTCAGCCTCTCCATTTTGTTCAAGATTATAGGGCACAATCATCTCCTTCTTGATACCTTCTTTCCTACAAAATTCTATGAATTCATTTGAAATGTATTTCCCACCATTGTCAGAACTAAAGATCTTGATTTTCTTCCCTGTTTGGTTTTTAACCAAAGCCTTGAAGTCCTTGAATATTTTGAAGGCCTCATCCTTATGCTTCAAGTAATATATCCATGTCTCTTTTGAGAAAATTTCGATGAAGGTAATATAGTAGATATGGCCACCAAGTGAATGTACGGGAATGAGACCACATATATCAGAATGAATGAGATGGAGGATGTCTTTCATCTTATTATCACTAGAGGGAAATGGTCCCCTTGTCTTCTTTCCACTAGCAAAACCTGGACATACTGCATCATGTTCATCTTGAACATTAGGAATCCCATAGATCAACTTCTTCAATTTAAGAAGTGATTCATAGTGGGTATGGGCCAATATTTGGTGTCACAACTCGCTTTGATGATTTGTATCATGGACCATTTCTAGAAGAAGTCTTCCAGTGACTCCATAGCATCCTTCAAATCTAGATCCCAATGTGAAAGCATCTCTCATAGAGGATCCAACAGGCCAAGAAAGTATTTTTCCTTTGATGAAAGTGACCCTCATTCCTTTTTCTTCTAAAGTAGATATAGATACCAAATTCTTCTTCAATACCAGCACATACATCACATCATGAAGAAAAACAGATTCCCTGGAGTCCAAGTGAAATTTAAAAGACCAAAAGATTTTAAAAGGATGAGTGGAGTTATCCATAAGAATAATCTTCAAACTTGAATCCCTCTCTAAATTAAAGAGAACTTCCTTATACCCAGATAAATATTGAGAGGCCCCACTATCAATCAACCAATGATCCAATGTATCTGAAGGAGAGGAACTAGAAAGTGCATAAATAAGGATATATTCAAATTGATTAGTAGCATTACTTTCATACCTGGAATTTCTTGACCTCTTTTGTGGATGATAGCCATCTTCATGGTCGTTGGGAGTGTCTCTTCTTCTTCTATCATTCCTTATTCCATATCTTTTATCATATCTTATATCATATGACCTATTCTTGATGTAGCCACGATTATTGTTGTAGGACCTTGAAGTGTTTCTTCTTGGAGCATCTCTCTTCTCAAGGAAATCTTGAACATAGTGACCTTTTCGATGACAATTGGAGCATTCAACTTCTCTATCTCGTCTTCTTGAGTCCTTGGAGTCTTAGCTGGCTTGAGGATGTCTTCTTGAATTAAATGGTTTTACCTTTCCTTTCTTCTTGTTCTTCTTCTTCCCTTGAGCAACAAAGGTAGTAGGCTCTCCTTCATTTGGCCTATCAATTATTCCCTTATATATCATCAATATTTCCTCTTAATTACATAAATCAAGTAGCTCATCAAAAGTAGGGATCCTTTCTCTATTGTTGATAAAAGTAATGAGCATGTCCCATGATGAAGGAAGAACACTAAGGGTGGTAATCACTAATTCCCTGTCAAGTATAATTTCTTGAGAATTCCATAGTTGATCCCTTATTTCAATGATTCTCGTGAAGAATGATTTTATAGTCTCTCCCTTGTGCATATTAGACTCCTTGAGTTGGTTTTTCAAATCCATAATGTGGCTCAAATTGTTCACTTAATACATGCCAATAATATTATCATGCATCTATTTGGAAGTATTCAAAGATGAAATATAAATAAGTATATGATCTCTTAAAGAATCAATAATGATCTTCTTATCTTTAATCTCACCTTTCTTGTACTTAGATTTGGCATCTTGGGGAGCATTTTCAGGTGGTGGTGAAATCTTTCCTTCCACACATTCCAATACATCGTACTTATCTAAGGTAACATTGATCCTAGTATTCCACGTTGCAAAGGTAGATGCATCAGTTAACTTTTTATTATCCTTGAAGTATGACGTAGACATTTTTTACTAGACCAAAAATCAGTTTCTAGAATATGGATGTTATTGCTCTATGTCTCTTGGGCTTACGTTCACCTCATCTCTGATACCATGTTAATTTTTCATAAGATTTTTTCTATGTTGCAACTATCACTTCAACGATTTCCAATAGCATCCAAATTACAATTTCCACTTCTTAAATTAACCAATAATAATATAGCAATACTTGGTACAACAATTATATAATTTTTATAATGAAATACAACCAAGAGACAAGAGACACAATATTTGGTCAATGACTAGGGAAAAACGCCACAAGGGCGAAAACCCTTTGCAATTATTATTTTGTTATAATGTCTTAAAATGTTCAACAGGGAGAATACATCATCCAAGAGTCGAAGTCAATCTTTGACTATCTAATATCTAATATCCAACCAAGCCAATATGCAATGTAATATATGCAAAACAGAGACAAGAGAGAGAGAGTCAACAAAAGTCAACTCTTATGCAAATTTGTCCAAGTCAATAATAGTCAACCACAACCATGTGTGCCTTAACCAATCAACAAAATAGTCCTCCAAGATCTCGATCAAAGGTCAATGAATTCAACCTCCTTTGATAGTCAACCAAGAGTCAAAATAATCCAAATCTTAGTGATCAAACTTGGTCAAAATAGTGATGTAGCCTGTAGTCAAAGTCTGCAATAGGTTTGTGGTCAAAGTGACTAGACTTAATTTTTGTGCCCTCCAGTGCGGCCTAGTCAAATAGAAAATTCCCAAGACAAATCATAGTCAAAATTAGTGAAACAGCCCCTCGTCAATGCCTTGAAACATATATGAAATTCGACCAATCTGAAAAATACACTTGTCCCTTCAAACGTGTGAGAGATCCCTGCAATTCCTAAGTTATACGAACCAATCAATGAAGAAGAGAGAAAAATGTGTTTTGATGTTGTGATGCCAAATGAGGAGGACTTGACTTGTATTAATATGTTTTGGAGGGGTGTTCATTTTGCTTCTAGCTCGACCTAAACAAATGTGCCAATGTCGGTTTTTCATCAAAAATATATTTTTCCTTGTCCAAATTGAATTCTTCAAAAGTCAATTTTGGTCCTCTCGAAAAGAGGAATTTAATACAATGGTTGTAATTTATCACTAAGATGATAAATTAACACTTCCCCTCAACTAGGGAGAAATTCCAACCACATCATGCACCCTGGCTCATCTTTGCATGTCTCTGCTCATCTCATTTTGAACACTCTCAAATCTAGAAGAATTGCTACAGGGGAGCTCCATCTACCACCCTGAATCTATCACCATCAAGGAGTCCCTGCTACCACCTGGAATCATCATCATTGAGGAGCTATTCCTACCACTCAGAACTAAAGACAATGGGTGAGATCAATCCTACCCCAAAGCGTAGGGATCGAATTATTGGAGCTAAAGATCACACTCTACCCTATTGTCCATGATTATACATCTTAACCCTAAAGAGTCAGATGGTAGAACACTTTTATCCACCAACTTGGGTGAGATGCACCTATTACAAGGGGTAGGGATCACACTCTATCCCAATTCCTTCATCGCATTGGCCATATTGGGAGGTTATCCCACAAAGTGGGAAGGATGCTAACTGGGGCATACTCTGACTAGGGGAGATCCTATATCTCTACATCTTATCGATCAGAGGCCTCTCATCCCTAGGAGCTCATTAGCTCCATTCCTCACCCTAAGAGCTCAATTAGGGAGGAAGAGTACTGCTCAATGTTCTTGATAAGCCAAGACCCTTATCTGAAAGGGTCATCTCAATCAGTCTAAGTTTCTCTCTGAAGACTAAGAACTTCTCTTTCGGCAAAGCCTTGGTGAGGATATCAACTATCTACTCATCTATTGAAATGTGAAGGAGTCTCACAGCTCCTCTCTACACCATGTCTAAGATGTAATGATATTTTACCTCAATATTCTTGCACTTTTTGTGGAACACAGGATTCTTTACCAGACAAATCCCACTCTTGTTGTTGCAATAGATAATTTTCGTGCCCAAAACCTACTCAATTATCTCTCCAAAGAGCTTCCTCAGCCAAACTACTTCACAATTTCCATGCTAGTTGCAATATACTCAGCCTAAGTAGTGCTAAAGGCTACAAACTTATGCTTCCTTCTCATCCACAATATCAAGGTGGATCCTATACTAAAACAACATATGGAAGTAATCTTTCTATTGAAAAAACTACCAACCCAATGTGCATCTATATATCCATGTAGTCTAACATCGCATGTGGCATATCTCAGTCCAAGATTAATAGTCCCAAGTAGATATCTCAATACATGCTTGGTAGTGACCCACTGCACATGGTGAGGCTCGGTCATAAACTAGTTCAAAGTGTTAGCTATGAATCATATGTCAGGATGAGTGTTCACGAGGAACATCAGAGCACCAACTTGTTATCTATACTCAGAAGGGTTTGCTAGGTTTGGTTTGGAAGCCACTCCACATAGATTCTTGAAATTTGTATCCATAGGTGTAGGCAAGGAATTACATTCAATCATGTCAAATCTCTCTAGAAATTTTACAACATATTTCCCTTCTGAAAGGAAAATATCACCTCATCTTTGCCATGCCTATAGTCCCAAAAAATAGTGCATTAAAACAAGGTCTTTCATCTCGAATTTTGAATCCAACTCCCTCTTACATTCAAGAATGAGAGGGTTTTCACCTGTCATGAATAAGTCATCAACATATAATACCAAAATGAGATGCATACCTTGGACCATTTTGAAGTACAAATTTGGATCAACACTACTCCTTGTGAATCCCAACTTCATCAAGTAACAATGAATGCGGGCATACTAGGCATGGGGGGTTTGCTTCAATCCATAGAGGCTTGTCTTCAATCAACACAAATGGGCCTTTTGATCATGAACTTCAAATCATGGAGGTTGTTCAACATATACTTCTTCTTGAAGAAAACCATGCAAGAAAGCAATCTTTACATTCATTTGATGAAAAGTTCATCCCTTACTAGATGCAAGTGCAACGATGGATTGAATGGTGGTGTAGCGAGAAAATGGAGAAAATATATCATCGTAATCTTGTCACTCTTTCTGGGAGAACCCTCAGGCTACAAAGCTTCCCTTGTATTTTTCAATTCTTCCATCAACCCCATGATTGATCTGGTAGAGCCATTTTGAAGTTATTATGGATTTCTCCTTCGGTCTCATAACAACATTCCAAATGTCATTCTTCATAATAGATTCATATTCTTCAGCCATAGCATCCTTCTAGACTTGTTCTTTCACAACTTCTTCAAAGGTGGGAGGCTCATCTTGAATCATATTTCTAATTTCTACCACATATCCCTAATACATGCACAGTTTCTTGCTCTCTCTAAAGGTCCCTCTAGCGAGAATGTATCTCTCAGCATCCTATAATGTGTCATGAAGCTAAAGTGGCCTTTTCCTAGAAGGAAGGTCACATGGAGGAGGATCCAAGGGGTCCATGGGCTACATGGGATAACAAAAAATGTCTCTCTAAGATTCAAGCATGGACGAACCTTCTAGAATTTCCATATCATCATTCTTCTTCTTAGGAGGAGGAGGCAGAGGAAGGTCCATTGCTTATCCAAGGGTGACATCTTCACCAAATGTTACATCCCTGCTAATTTCAACCTTCCTTTGACCAAGAATATATATTCTAAATGATCTTCATAATATCCAACAAACATACATTTTCTTCCAGTGGCTTCCAGCTTGTTTCTTTTGTCCTTCGGTACATGGAAATATATGGGGAAACCAAATATACGGGGGTGACCAATTTCGGGATTGACACCTGTGAATACTCCTACAGGGTCTTATTGTTCAATGCTTGATGAGGCACCATTTTTTGAATATAAACTGTTATATTTTTTGCTTTTCCCTAAAGGATCTTTGGCAACTTTTAATCATGGAGCATGGCTCGGGAAACTCCTACAATAAACCGATTCTTTCTTTTAGCAACTCCATTTTGTTCAGGATTATAGGGAACAATCATCTCCTTATTAATACCTTATTTCCTATAAAAGTCTATGAATCCATTTGAAATGTATTCCCACCATTGTCGTACCTAAAGATCTTAATTTTCTTCCTTGTTTGTTTTTCAACCAAAGCCTTGAATTCCTTGAATATTTCAAAGGCCTCGTCCTTGTGCTCCAAGTAATATATCCATGTCTTTCTTGAGAAATCATCGATGAATGTAATATAGTAGATACAGCCACCAAGTGAATGTACGGGCATCAAACCACATATATCAAAATGAACGAGATGGAGGATTTCTTCCATCTTGTTGTTGCTAGAGGGGAATGATCCCCTTGTATTATTTCCACTAGCACACCCTGGACATACTCCATCATGTTGATCCTTAAAATCAGGAATACTAGAGACCAACTTCTACAATTTTAGAACTGCTTCATAGTGGATATGGGCCAATCTTCTATGCCACAACTTGCTTTGATCATGTGTGTCATGGACCATTGCTAGAAGAGGTCTTCCAGTGCCTCTATAGAGTACTTCAAATCTAGATCCCAATGTGAAAGCATCTCTCATTAACGATTCAATAGGACAATTGAGTACTTTTCCTTTGATGAAAGCAAACCTCATTCCTTTTTCTTCAAAAGAAGATATAGATACCAAATTCTTCTTCAATCCCGACACATACATCACATCATGAAGAAAAACAAATTCCCCAGAGTCTAAGTGAAATTTTAACAGACCCAAATCCTTTAATGGGATGAGTGGAGTTATCTCCAAGAATAATATTCAAACTTGAATCCCTCTATAAATTAGAGAGAACTTCCTTATACCTAGAGAAATGATGAGAGGCCCCACTATCAACCAACCAAATATCCCAGGTATCTAAAGGATAGGAACAAGAAAGTGCAAAAATAAGGATATATTCAGATTTGTAGTAGCATTACTTTCATACCTAGAATTTCTTGACCTCTTTTGTGGATGATAGCCTTCTGCATGATCATCGAGAAAGTCTCTTCTTCTTCTATCATTCCTTCTTCCATATATTCTATCATCTCTTCTATCATATGACTTATTGTTCTTGTAGCCACAGTTATTGTTGTAGGACCTTGAAGTGTTTCTTCTTTGAGCATATCTCCTCTCAGGGCAATCTCAAGCATAGTGACCTTTTTTGATGACAATTGTAGCATTCAACATCTTTATCTTGTCTTCTTGATTCCTTAGAGTCTCGGTTGGCTTGAGGAGGTCTTCTTGCATTAGATCGCTTTCCAATTCCTTTGTTCTTGTTCTTGTTCTTCCCTTGAGAAACGAAGGTAGTATGCTCTCCTTAATTTGGCATTTGAATTCTTTCCTTAGATACCATCATATTTCCTCTTGATTGAATAGAGCAAGTAGCTCATCAAAACTAGGGATCCTTTCTATATTATTGATAGAATTAATGAACATGCCCCATGATGAAGGAAGACCACTAAGGGAATCATCACCAATTCCCTATCAGGTATAATTTCTTGAGCAGTCCATAGTTGATCCCTTATTCCAGTGATTCTCATGAAGAATGATTGTATTGTCTCTCCCTTCTGAATCTTAGACTCCTTAAGTTGATTTTTCAAATCCATAATGTGGCTCAAATTGTTCACTTAATACATTCCACCAATCTTATTATACATCTCTTTGGAAGTCTTAAAATATGAAATATAAACAAGTAGATGAACTCTTAAAGAATCAATAATGATCCTCTTAGCTTTAATCTCACCTTGATTGTACTTGGGTTTGGAAGCTTAGGGAGCATTTTCTAGTGGTGGTGAAATGTTTCCTTCTACATATTCCAAGACATCATACTTATCTAAGGTAACATTGATCTTGGTCTTCCAAGCTACAAAGGTAGATACATCAACTAACTTTTCTTTATCCTTGAAGTATGAGGTAGACATTTTTTACTAGACCAAAAATCAGCTGCTAGAAGATGGATGCTCTTGCTCTATGCCTCTTAGGCTTGTCTTCACCTCAACTCTTATACCATGTTAAGTTTTCATCAAGAATTTTTCTATGTTGCAACTATCACTTCAAAAATTTCCAATAGTATCCAAATTATAATTTCCACTTCTTCAATTAACCAATAACAATAGAGCAATAGTAGATAGAACAATTATACAATGTACACAATGAAATATAGCCAAGAGACAAGAGAAATGATATTTGTTCAATGACCAGGGAAAAACCCCACAAGGTGGAAAACCATTTTCAATTCTTCTTCAATTAGATTGTCTTCAAATGTTCAGCGAAGAGAGTACATCATCCAAGAGTCAAAGTCAAGATTTGACTATCCAATATCTAAAAACCAATATTCAATGTCCAACCATTCAATATGCCATGTAATATATCCAAAACAAAGATAATGGAGAGAGAGGTTCAACATAAGTCAACTCTCATGCAAATTTGTCTAAGTCAACAACAACAATCTGTGCCTTAACTAGTCAAGAAAATAGTCCTCTAAGAGCTTAGTCAAAGTTCAATGAATTCGACCTTCTTTACTAACCAACGAGGAGTCAAAACAATCCAAATTTGAGCGGTCAAACTTGGTCAAAATATTGATGTAGCCAACGTTCAAGTCTGCAATAGGTTTGAGGTCAAAGTGCCCAAAATTCCTCGATTATTGTGCCCTCCAATGCGACCTAGTCAAACATAAAAATCCCAAGATAAATCACAGTAAAAATTAGTCAAATGTCCCATGGTCAACGCCCTGAAACAGATTTTAAATTCAACCCATTTGAAAAAAACACTTATCCCTTTGCATGTGTGAGAGATCCCTGTAATTCCTAAGTTGTATGAACCAATCAATGAAGGAGAGAGAAGAATGTGTTTTGATGTTGTGATGCCAAATGAGGAGGACTTGGCTTGTATTTATAGGCATTGGAGGGGCACTCATTTTTCTTCTAGGTTGACCTAAAAAAATGTGCCAATGTGGGTTTTTCATCAAAAATATATTTTTCCTTGTCCAAATTGAGTGCTTCAAAAGTCAGTTTTGGTCCTCTCATAAAGGGGAATTTATTGCAATGGTTGGAATTTGTCATTGGGCTTCCAAATTAACAATTGTAACAATGGTTTGAATTGTTGTATATTGTTAATAATTGTTAAAATCTACCATATACTGATTCACACTACTCCTCACTCCCCCAACTCTCAGTATAATCATATTTCTAACAGTCCCTAGTCCTTACAAGTTTGAGCCTCAATGAATATATACCCAATAATATTGAGAAATTATCACTTTTTCTAGGGGAGGCTAACTTAAGACGACATCTTATAGAGGTAGATGTGGATGAAATTGTGTTGAAGTCTACCCTCCCTAGTTTTTCCTCATATCCTAAGTGGGGTTTTTTATTTTTTAGATAAAAAAGACACCAAAGCTTTGAATTGAGTAATTCTTAGTTTCCTTCACTATTTTATCTAGATTTTTAGACATAAACACATAAGGAATATAACAATACATACCCTTTTTTATGCCTCATGTGTTTGTTGAGACAAAACCTTAAATCCTTCACCAAATTAGTCTTTAGTGTCTTGAGAGTCAGCATCACCCACTTCTAGCTCCAAAGATAGTTTTTGAGGTTCTATTTCCTTTTCCAAATCTATCCCTACTTACTTCTCATAAATCGTATCCTTCATAGAATATTTAGTGCTCTTTTTGTCCAACTCCTCATTGAGCTTTGGCACTAATTTTTTCACCCAATATTTCTTGTCAAAGCAGAGAGCATTCACCATCAAATACCCTTATTGGTGGCATATTAATCTTCTAAATGTGATTCCAAAATAATCAAGAGTTTGGACATGCGAAACATGCCCTCATTATGTGATCCAAAATGGATTTTGGATAGACTTCTAAGTCTAAAAAGTTCTTCACAAAGGAAAATGAAAGTCCAAAGATGCTCCTGGAAATAGTCCCATTGCGTAGATATTTTCATCTTGAATCTACTGCAATTTGAATGGGCTAAAATGGACTTCGGATGTAGAAGTTATCGCAAAAAGAAGATTGCCTTTGTCCTTTGAAAAAGGAGGCATTTCCCCTAAAAATGGCATAAAAGGCCTTATAAAGGAAATTTCATCGCAAATATCCAAAGGGAAGGACTTAAAGTGGAGGTGGAAGGGATCCTCGACCACGACCTCTGACTTATCGCATCAGAGATAGGCCCGCATGCGATATCGGGACCCCGAGCTATGCGATGGAGCAATTGCGATCAGCTGATCGGCACACCCAAAAGGGAAGGACCCCCGGGCCAACGCAGCATGTGATCGCTGATATCGGCATTGACAGATGGACATACCCAAAGGGCAGACCCCCGAGTCGTTGCGATTGCGATTAGCGATCAGGACCCCGACCCGATAGGGATTATGGACCCAATTGCATAAATTTTGAGATCCGTATTTTCGGATTTTCTATATATTCCTTTGTATTTAGGGTTTTGGCCATTACGCTATGCGATGCGATATGTGACTTAAGTCAGACCCGAAAGGGTTTAATATATATTTTGAGTTCCATAAAAAAGGGTTTTTCTATGAATTTTCACATTTTCATTAAATAAACGAAATACAAAGGAAATACACTCGGAGCGATAAAACGGACCCGAAAGGTTTATACATGTAACTTTATATTATTTGAGTTCTATAATGAGCGGGATTTCGGGTAGGCCTCAGGTGGTAAGTGGTTTTGAATAGGCGCTGCCCGAACCAATACACTGGCCGACTCGTGGCATGGTTGAGGAGAGAGAAAACCGCCTTTTCGGGCAGGTAATCTCCGTGCACATAGCCGTCTGAAATGAATATCAACCGTTGGATTAGAGATCACCCAGATCAACGGTTGGCTTGCGATAATGACCAAAGGTGGACCTGAAAGGGTTTATAGGGGTCAATTTTAGGGAATTTGAAGTCCGGGACTTCGCGCCCAATAGTGTATTTTCATAAAATCTCTATGTATTGAAATTTTCTCCATTTTTGGGTTTTTGCCTAGAAGAAGGCCCCAATCCCTCTGTAACAGCCCCTGATCACTGTGCCAGGCTACAAGCGAGCATTTTTGGTAGACAATGATGCGTTTAAAGCAATAGAACCATAGATCCAGATGGCCAGTCGAACAGACAATGCGCAAAGAAGCCACAGAGCCGCAGGGGAGTAATGACACGCAAATAAATGGCTGGGGAAGTCATAGAGCCGGGAAAATGACTCAAAGGAGTAGAAAGCCCAGCTGGCGAGCATGGGAGGTCACTGAAGGAGAGCTATTAGCTGAAAGAGCGAAAATCCAAAGAGCACAATTGACAGACAACAAAGCTGCAAAAGGTCGCTGGAAGGTTGCTAAAGGTCACTGGGAGTTCTAGTGAACCATTAATGCACATAGAGGCCGAGAGGGAGAGCTCAAAGAAGCCGAGAGCCAGAGCCAGAGCCAGAGCCGAGAGCGAGAGCGAGAGCGCAGAACCAAAACGCTGAGAGCTTCAAAGCCAGGGATGAGATGGTGTTCTAAGCCCATTATTTCTGTGTAAAACAGTGGAGTTGAGTGTGGCACTTGTAAAAGAACTGATGCCATAATCCTAGAGATCCTAGTCGAGTTGACTAGAGCTCAAGGAGACATAGCCCAAGAGTTTTGGGTGAACTCGAAATTAATATTATTGTCCATGTGTTTTTTATTTGCTGCATTGTTGCACTGTTACATGTATTTACATATTAGCACAAACAATAGATTTTAAAGCATATAATCAGTTAAAATAAACATAAGCATACACCTTATTGTCAAGCACATTATTAGTTCCGCATTGGTTAATCATAGATATGGGAATAATTAAGCTTTGGAAGTGGGAGAGGTTCTTGTAATCTCACAAGAAGCCTTTAGTGCCCCATTTTCAGATCAGGTGGTATCGGAGCCTAAGATTGGTTAACCCCACCTTCAAGAAGGTGATATCAAAGTTGGTTATACCAGAGCAAGTGGTATCAGATCAGAATGCTTGATTGACAGAGCAAAAGATTGCTTGTCTGAAAGGTTTTTGGGCAGTCAAGGATTGATTCTCTGATTGATTGTATGCTTGTTGCAGACTGACTATTGTTTGAGTTTGCATAGGTGAAGGGAAAGCTATTGATAGCTCAGTGCAGGAAGGACAAGAAGGATGAAGGGATGAAGGCATTTTTCTATCCCAAAGGACCTCAAAGAAATCCTTGAAGCACAAGAGGTTTGTTGCAAAAGGTTGCTTGGATAAGCTCTTCGTTAGTCTTGTTTGAAGTTCGTTTTTTCCTTGGCATAATGACAACTTCTACAAGTGTATCCTCAAATTCCTCCTTCATCACAAGATTCTTTGATGGATACATGAAGCAAGAATTGTTCATCATGATGGAAAATGTGAGGGAAATGTATGAGGATGGAAGGAAGAGTAGCATACTTAGAGAGCAATTGAATTCTGTGGAGGAAGAGAAGCAGACGCTTTCTGACAAATTGCAGGAAATGGAAAGGCAACTTCATATTGCAAATATGAACCTGAAAAGGATGCATGAGTTGGAGTCACAACTCTTTGTTGCCAAAGAAGCCTTAGTCAAGTATCAACTTGAAGAAGAGGTAAACCATTCCAGTTTGTCTTCAAATTATTCTAAGAATGCTTATATTGGTTCTTTTGAAAAACATACTAGAGGCATAGGTTCCAAGCTAATGTTCAAGATGGGCTATGAAGGAAAAGGCTTGGGTAAACATGCACAAGGTATTGTTGATCCAATAATAGTTGAGGAAAGGCCTAAGTATTTGGGTCTTGGTTATGGAGAGTCTTATGGAGAAAGTTCTAAAGCTGCCATGAAAGCCATTGAAACAGCTCCAAGAAGGAGTTGCATTGCAGGGCTTCTACCTCAAGAGTGTGAAGATTGTATTCAGGAGGAATGCAATAACTTGAAGCATCATTTGCAGGATGCAAGAGTTCAGAAGCACACACTTGAACTTGAGAGTTGTGGAAACTCTGACAGCCTTGAAGAGATTGATGGTGTTCCAAAGGGAGCTACTTCTTCATTTAGCTCACCTCCTCATGAAGGTAAAAGAGGTGGAAGAGAAAGGTATAAATCTAGTTCTAAACATATTCCTTTTGATTATGTAAAGCATGGTAAATTTCAATATAAGCATTGGAAAAGAATTGCGTGTTTCTTTTATGGTTTGGATAACCATCATGTTTCTAGATGTTGGAAGAGAATGGCCACATACAAGAAACTTTTGAAGGAAAGGAAGCAAGAAGCCAAAGGTCCATTGGACAAGGCAAATCATGCTATGAAGAGGATGCACATGTGTTGCACTTACTGCCATAAGCAAGGGCATCTTGTTGAAAGATGTTGGACTCTAAATCCAGCAATGCTTCCACAAAAGTTGAAGAAAGTGGAAAGAGAATATGGCAGAAATGGAAAGGAAGTTTCCATGAATGATGTGTCTCAGGATGATTCACATGTTGATGCTGATGTGCAAAAAAAGGGAAGACCTTTGAAATGGATTGGTAAGAAATGGCTAGAGTTCTTATCCAATTAAAGTTGCATGTCTATTGATGCAACTATTTGCATTTATTTGTTAATGGAATGCAAGTTGTAGGTTTCTACCAAGAAGGTGAATGGAAAAGTTGAGTAGGAGGCTCACTTTGTTGTTGCAACATTATATTTCATTTCAGCTTCGAAAGTATAGTGTGCTTAAGTGAAAGTTGAAGGATGCAATGCATGCATGAGCAGGAGATGCATGAACACATGGATGTTGATGTTTTCCTTGTATTTGAACATGTATGTGTAATTAACTTGAAGGGCTGATTGCTTTAAACATGCATGTAATATTGACTTGAGAAAAGTTGATTTGGTCTCCAAGATGGAGATAATGATGAAGTGTTTCATCTTTTTAAAAAAGAGTCATAATGGTCTTTTTCTACATGCTTGACTTGAAGGGTCATTTGTTTTAAAGGCATGTTTTGTGGGCTTGTTATCTAGTCCATCATTTGTATACAGATGTAAGACATGGAGGTGTTCACAAGATGTGAAATCTGTTTCTTTTGTGAAGCAGGAGTTTAGTCCATCCAGTTGTTGTATGTGTTTCTGTTGTTGTTAACACTTGTTGTTGACAGCTTTTCAAATAGGTACGAATGAAAGTTTTTGTGAAGCAAATGTACTTCAAATTTGTTTGAGCCACCTTGGATCAATGATAAAGGCAGAGAAGTTCAAACTACCTTCTATGACCATCTCAGCAGGAGTTTTGTAGGAAGGCAAGGAGGAAGGCAGTTCTTCCCAGGAGGACCAGCACATATAGGAAGGAAAGTGGTCAAAGGATTTGGTTCAGAGGCACTATGCAAGGCAAGAGTATGGAGGCTGAAAGAAGAGGGTTCTGTTACTCTCATTTACTATTCAGATCAGTATATCAGTCTTTTGGAGACCAAAAGTTCTTTAGTGGGAAGGCATGATCCAAAATGGATTTTGGATAGACTTCTAAGTCTAAAGTGTTCCTCACAGAGGAAAATGAAAGTCCAAATATGCTCCTAGAAATAGTCCCATTACGTAGATATTTTCATCCTGAATCTACTGCAATTTGAATGGGCTAAAATGGACTTCGGATGCAAAAGTTATCGCAGAAAGAAGATTGCCTTTGTCCTTCGAAAAAGGAGGCATTTCCCCTAAAAAAGGCATAAAAGGCCTTATAAAGGAGATCGCATCGCAAATAGCCAAAGGGAACGACTTAAAGTGGAGGGAAGGGATCCCCGACTGCGACCTCCAACTTATCACATCAGAGATAGGCCCGCATGTGATATCGGGACCCCGGGCTATGCGATGGAGCGATTGCGATCGGCCGATCAGCGGATTGGCGATCGGCACACCCAAAAGCGAAGGACCCCCAAGCCAACGTGACATGCGATCACCGATATCAGTGTTGACGGATCGGCATACCCAAAGGGCATATCCCCGGGCCATTGCGATTGCAGTTAGCGATCAGGACCCAGACCCGATAGGGATTACGGACCTGATTGCATAAATCTTGAGATCCGTATTTTCAGATTTTCTATATATTCCTTTGTATTTGGGGTTTTAGCCATTACACTATGCGATGCGATATGCGACTTAAGCCAGACCCGAAAGGGTTTAATATATATTTTGAGTTCCGTAAAAAAGGGTTTTTCTATGAATTTTCGCATTTTCGTTAAATAAACGAAATACAAAGGAAATACGCCCGGAGAAATAAAACGGACCTGAAAGGTTTATACATGTAGCTTTATATTATTTGAGTTCCATAATGAGCGGGATTTCGAGCGGGCCTCAAGCGGTAAGTGGTTTTGAACGGGCGCGGCCCGAACCCATACACTGGTCGACATGTGGCATGGCTAAGGAGAGAGAAAACCTCCTTTTCGAGCGAGTAATCTCCGTGCGCATAAGCCGCCCGAAATGAATATCAACCGTTGGATCAGAGATCACCCAGATCAACGGTGGGCTTGCGATAGCGACCAAAGGCGGACCTGAAAGGGTTTATAGGGGCGATTTCAGGGAATTTGAAGTCCGGGACTTCGCGCCCAATAGTGTATTTTCAGAAAATCTCTGCGTATTGAAATTTTCTCCATTTTTGGGTTTTTCCCTGGAAGAAGGCCCCAATCCCTCTGTAATGGCCCCTGATCACTATGCCACGCTGCAAGCAGGCGTTTTTGGTAGACAATGATGCGTTTGAAGCCACAGAGCTATAGAGGCAGATGGCCAGTTGAACAGACAATGCGCAAGGAAGCCACAGAGCCGTAGGGGAGTAATGACATGCAGAGAAATGGCTGGGGAAGCCGCAGAGCCGGGAAAATGCCTCAAAGGAGAAGAAAGCCTAGTTGGTGAGCACAGGAGGTCACTGAAGAAGAGTTGTTAGCTGAAAGAGCGAAAAGCCAGAGAGCACGATTGACAAGCAGCAAAAATGCAAAAGGTCACTGGAAGGTTGCTAAAGGTCGCTGGGAGGTCTAGTGAACCATTGATGCATGTAGAGGCCGAGAGAGAGAGCTCAGAGAAGCTGAGAACCAGAGCCAGAGCCAAGAGCTAGAGCCAGAGCCGAGAACCAAAGCTAGAGCCGAGAGCCAGAGCCAGAGCGTAGAGCCAGAAAGCCGAGAGCTTCAGAGCCAGGGATGAGATGGTGTTCTAAGCCCATTGTTTCTGTGTAAAATAGTGGAGTTGAGTGTGGAGCTTGTAAAATAACTGATGCCATAATCCCAGAGAGCCTAGTCGAGTTGACTAGAGCTCAAAGAGATGTAGCCCAAGAGTTTTGGGTGAACTCAAAATTAATATTGTTGTCCATGTGTTTGTTATTAGCTGCACTGTTGCACTGTTACATGTATTTACATATCAGCACAAACAAAAAATTTTAAAGCATATAATCAGTTAAAATAAACATAAGCATACACCTTATTGTCAAGCACATTATTAGTTCTGCATTGGTTAATCATGGTTGTATAGGGAATAATTAAGCTTTGGAAGTGGGAGAGGTTCTTGTAATCTCACAAGAAACCTTTAGTGCCCCATTTTCAGATCATTACGTGAATATTTCATATGTTAATGCTTTGCAGAAGTCCATACCTACCAAAATCCACCTAAAATTTATTAACCCATTGTCCATAAAGCTCAATTATTCCAATGGAACTCTTGATATCCTTGAAGGTCATGACATCCAGAACTCTATGGGAAGTTCTAGTAGCTTTACCCAAACCAAAACTATATATGGTTTTTCCAACTTGACATAAAAAAAGGGAGTCCACCTCTTGAGTATCATAACCAACAAACATCACTTCCAAATATGTTCCAAAATCAACTTTGCATCCCTAGAATACTTAAGGATAAAACTCATCCACCTTATGGCTAATATATGAAATTGTGGACAATACCTAACTTTGTTTCCTAGTTAACACATATACACTCCTTTTAGGTTTTTGCACTAATTCTTCATCCCTAGAACCTACCAACTAATCCTTATTTCACAAACCCTATCACCTACTTAATTTTGATATCGTCATTAAATATCAATTGCATAGAGATCCCCTGGTTGAAAATGCACTTTTTGGTGTGTCTATAACATGGAAACTCCCTACTTCTATTCCAACTCCCAATGCATCAACAAAGGTGGTGTTAGTATTTTCCTTATTAAACCTTTTTCCCTCCCCATGCAAACTTTAAATCATGAAAAATACCTTGATTGGAAGTCTTTCCTAAGCCTATATCAACCCCCAAGGGAACTGAAAACCTCACTACGAGATCTTCATCCCCTTCAATTTTTGGCCTTGAGACAAAAGTACTTGGATAAGAGAAAAACCAACTCCATTAAAAGGAGAAAACGGTAAGGTAGTGTCTCAAGTATTTAATTTGTTAGATTTATATTGTATTAAAGTGGTCTAAAAATAATTATTAAATCTATTAGTTGTATTATTTAAGCACCCCAACTCTGACTCTTGTCTTCCACCATGAGTGAGAGGTAGGTCAATATGTACCCCCATTCATCATCCTATCCATGCTAAGGTAAAGGTATGAGATATAAATCTCGATACACATGAGAGGAAGGCCTTTTTTAGAGGATCTAAACCTTCGTCAAGGGATCACATAGATTTTAGGTGTATCTAATGTAGTAATGAACAATTTTTAGGAAGGCATGTGAAAAGGGTACAACAGACAATTGCCAATGAGAAAAAAAGTTGTAGTTTTGAATAAAAAGAGTGGAAAAGGTCAAGCAACAAGCATATTCACACCATAACAAATCAACCATTATTTCAGTAGGAGGCACCACTCCCTTATGGCTACCTCCGTTGGCAAAATAATCATGTTATATTCAAGTTTATATATTGTTATGAGCCACATCTCTCAATTATTATGGAATTAAATTTTGTATAGAAATGTATTTATGTCTACAAACAATTCCAAAACTTATAAATTTTATATACATCTAATAATAATAAATATATATATATATATATATATATATATTAAAGTACCCACAATTTTTTGTATTTTTACACTATGGAAGGAGAAGGAACACAAGCCACTAACTAATGGTTATGTGAAGAGGAATATAATACATTGGTGCAATCATTTCCAAATTTTAAACATAATTGTGCTGAGAGGCGCTCTCCAACCCAGTATGGTAGAGATGTTGTAATGCCTTGTAAAATTTTTAACTAGGTCAAAATAATATATATATATATATATTCATGTATTAACTTGATAATAAAAATTACATCATCAATCACTCCCATCGTCTGCCACTTGGGAGGCCAAAGCAATGATAGAATAACAAAATTTTGACACCAAAAACTATGACTAATACATCATACTTTTGACAAGACTTCTTTATAGAGCTATGAGTAGCACAATATATACATCTAGGATGAACAAAATGATCCAAGCTAGCTTTTCAGAACATAACATAAAAACAATGAAACGAGATTGCATAAGATAGACATAGTAAGAGAGAACCATGAGAGACCGGGCATGCAATGCCTCTGCCAACGCACATAAATTTCCTTTGCTTAACTCCATGTGAGGTAGAATTACTTCTTGAGTGTGCAAAGGGTAGAGCCATTAAGATAAATGACTAGCTGAAAAATTAGAAACATCTCCCACATTCCCGAATAGCTCTAGTTGACGGTGGAAAATTTTTCCCTTAGTACGCCTAGCATGTTTGGAAGAGTTACCATCCCAATCAAGGAAAAAATAAAATAAAATAATTAATACTTGCGCCAAGAACCGCTCTACATCCCAATATAAGGGAGATTTGTAGGTGTAATGTAAGAAAGTATGTAAACATTTTTACATGCCAACTCAATTAAATAATAAGAAAAAGTTAAAAGTAATAAAGTAATAAAATTCAATTTGTTATATTGTAATTTTGTTTTTATTAATATAATTACAAATAACTTTTCAAATAAAAGAAAATTATAATATACATATCACATTAAAATATATAACATATATACTTACATCCATTTTACCTTATAAATTAAAATAATGATTCTATAACCATATTCAAATAAAATAAAAAAAAGCACATAAACTTTTAATACTTACAATATAAGAGTGTTTTTAGCCATGGATATTCACTCCCACTTTACCATAAATATTATTAACTTGTAAATAGGCTTAAACGACGAGTTGTTGCTCTAAAGTTGGATGGCTTTTGGTCCAAGCTTCTCAGGGCTCTATGTAGTTGGAATGGTTTGCGTAGTTTTGAGAAGGGTTCTCATGGGTCCTTTAAGATTACTGGATTGAAGACAAAGAAAATTCACTGGAACCTAGGTAATCAAAATTTAATTGACTACTCAGACCTTTTCTTTCAGCGTGAGTGGCTTAAAGCTTCGGGGAGTTTCCTCAACCAATCAATAGTCTCGACACCCTGGTGGAAGTTTCTGGTGGAGCCTAGACTAGGGGTTTCCATGGAATTGGAGAAGAACTAGGAATTTTGACACAGACTCTCAGAGGGTTTGAAATGTGCTTTTAAACAACTCGCTTGGAATTGCAGGTATTTAATCTTGGGCTAATTTTCATTGTTTTCTAGAGTTTCATTTGTGGGGATTATAGTAGTGGTTATGAGGCTTGTTGTGTAGGAGTTAGAAATTATATAGGAGGCAAGGTGAACGTTAGGACATTTAGTGTTTCCCCCTTTTCACTTTGGTCCCCAGGGTCTTGTTTGGTGTGGATCTAGCTGGTTGGGGGATTTTCTCACTAGAGGTGGTTGGTTGTTTTTATCCAAACGATCTAGCTTGTAAAATAGCAGTGGGGTGGCTTGTCAACTCAGAGGGTGGCCATGCAGCAAAGGGTCGTGGGCTAGGGGTTGTTGGAATTTTGATAGGGGACGACTTGGGCCCAAAAGGTAGTGGAGACAGTTGGCTAGTGGTGTGGGGTTTCAAGTGCCCAGTTAGATGAAAGGTGAGGGTGAGTGGTACACCCAGGTTGACTCGAAGCGCAAGTAGAGTCTTTGGTTCAGAGGAGTGTAGCTTGTTGATAGGTGGCTATCATTGATGTCAATCCAAGCCGCACTAGGGAATGGAGACCCAATTTTGTGGGCTAAAACCCCAAGGGGTAGTGACATGACACTAATTTAAGGGTTTGACCTATTCATCTTAACAGTGATGTCTCCTCTTGAAAACTAAAGGTACTCAACAAAGTAGAAGCAATGTATAGGAAGTTTATTCACCTATGGTTGTCGATATATGACAGTAATTCTCGTTGCAATCTCATTGTCTATAGGTTGAATAAATTCAACAACCAAAGCCAATAACCCAATCATTGACTTCACAACCTTGGTAGGACCATATGCACTAAGCCAATTCTTGATTTCAATTTTTTTTGGAATTGAAAATATTTCTAGGAAAGATCACACAAATATTAAATAAGGTTTTTAATGGTCAGTTAAAATATTTAATTTAAAAGTTATTAAGGGTTATTTAGTATTATTAATGGGTTTATAATCTTAAAATAGAATATTGAAGCATTCCTCTCTCATAAGATGTGGCTCTCACCATTTGATAACGGTAAAGTAACCCATATTCATTCCCTCATGGTCAACGACCCTCTTTCCTTAGTACATAAGGTGTTTATTATTTAAATATTAATTGTTTTAAGGACTTATGAAGCCTCTAAGGTTCACACCATAAATCTCTCCCTTCACACTTCTTATAACTTATAAAAGGAGACATATTATCCCCTCAATGCACGAGCTTCTGATGAAATATTTTTAGAATATCCTCTAAAATTTGTGGGCCTCTTGTGCTAAAGAAGAGATAGATCTAGCAAGTGAGGTCATCCATTCAAGGAAAGAGCAAGGGGCCTGTGGAAATACATAATGTGTTCGTACAAATTCATTGTCATTACAGGGCTATTTGTCAAAAGAAATTAAGGAAGCACATAGAGTGTTGGCACATTTTTTTGTCATTCTAGGACTATTTGACAAAGGAAAGCGAGGGTTTTGTGGAAGTATAAATTCATTGCCATTGAAGGTTCATTTGTCAAAGAAAAGTGAGAGTTATGTGGATGAATATAAGGTGTTGTTACAAAATATCAAGCCTTGCTAGGAGCATAAACAAATTATTGCACAATAGTAAGGTAAGGCTCTTGTATGTCATCCTTTTAAAAGTCTTGTGAATTGTTGTCCTATTACAAGTCCTTGTTTAAGAAGGAGTGAAGTTTCAAAAGATAAAAATCTTGATTTTAGATCTCAAACCTAAGGTATAAGTAGTTTGATTTGATCATTTGTAGTTTGATTTTGATCTAAGATGAGGTTTGTTACAATGTATTTCCACGGGTAGTTTTTAAGGTCCTTTTAAGTCTGGTTAGGGTACGTTTTAGATCTATGAATAAGTCATATCATCAAGGTCTATGGTAAGGCTTGTTGTAGCTTTTAGTGCATAATTTGTAGGCTTTTAAAGCCAGTTTTAGGATTGTAGAAGGTCTAGCTCATGTCTGGTATAGTGTCATCAAAGGGGTAAAAGTGTAGGTCTTTCTAGGGTCTAGAAAAGTTTTAGGATCACCCAAAAGAGTGAGGTCTTAGCATCATCAAGATTCCAATGCCATAAAGAAAAGAGTAAGTTAACTATTGTTATATTTCTTTTGTTGTATATCTATTACTGTTGGCAGAAAATATTCAGCATGTTTATGATCTATTATTATTGTACTAACTCTGTTTGCAACCAAAGGTAAGTTTTGTTAAAGGTTTGTTGTGTTTATTTGTCTTTTGGTATTGAGTTTCATTTAGGCTTGATTCAATTGCATATTCAACATAGTTCAAGCACCCCCAACGAGGGAAAAGAACAGTGACATGAAGCTAAGATCTAATAGTGACATCAAGTAAGGAAACTAGACACAAGCATTAAAATAATGAAGATTAAAGAAGAGATCAAGTAATAAAGCAATGAAAGGACAAGCAAGCAACTAAAAAAGAGCAGAATCATTTCAGTAGTATCCACATCAACATCTCTTGCCTTGTAAGGAGTTTGTCCAAGAGTCAGTGTCAATTGTCAAACATTATACATCATTGTAAATGGGTCATTATCCCTTGCAAGGGAGCCCACATTTATAAGGAGTTTGTCATTGCCTGGAGTTAAAGAAGGAAAAAATGTTTTGGAATAAGGGCTTGTGTTGTTGTTGGATTAGGGTTCTTAGTTTTTTAGGACAAGGGTTTAGGTCCTAGTGTGTCAGTTAGTAAAAAAAAATCATTGTAATATCATTGTAGCATGGATCATTGTCCTTAGTACGAGATTCCACATTTTTTTATTTACTTTTTGTCTTTATAGGATGTTAAGGTGGTGTTAGGCAGGTGAATGAAGTCACCTTCAGGTTGGGGCATGTAAACACTTCAGGTTCGTAGGATGGTGCTAAGGTGAGTTGTAGCTCGTTGGGGTTTTATGGCATCCTTTAAGCTAACTACTGATAAAATCAGGGCATTAGGGCATAATTTTAGCTGGCTGCTGATAAAACTAGGGCGTTGGGGCATCCTTCCAGTGGGAGTTGGAGAAAAATATTTTTCTATAATTCTAGGTTGTTGTATCTTTATTTTCAGTTGGAGATGAAGATTAAAGAATTTATTAGAAAAGTGTTTGGTGTTTTTTGAATCGGAGGGGGTTTTCCACCTAAAAATATTGTGCCTATTGTCTTTATCTTTATGCATTGTTGTTTACTTCTTTACTGAATAATTGCAATACTAATGAAGATTAACTAATTCTCTGGAAAAAAAAAATATTAAGTGTGTGCTAATTGCTAAGAAGTACAGATTCACACCCCTCTCAGTATTTCCAACAATTGGTATGAGAGCAAGTTCCTTCAATAACAACTTAAGAATTAGAAGGAGATCATGGAGTACACCAAGGATATAGTTCTCTTGTTTAATGGAGATCACTATGCACTATGGAGTGGAAGGATGCAGGTTCATTTACTTGCACAAGGACATGAAGTTTGGGAAATAGTTGAATATACTACAACACCAAATGAACAAGGTAAGAAAATTTCATATATGATGCCAAAGCCAAGGATCTTATTATAAGTGGACTCACTCACTGTCAACATTTAGGTATTGGGCTATAAAACTACTAAGGAACTATGGGACAAATTCAAAACATTTAGGAAGGAGAATCAAAGGTCAATGAAGCAAACTTTAAATTCGTAGAGCTCAATTTGAACAACTAAGGATGAAAGAAGACAAGAACATTGTAGCCTACTTTCAACATGTAGATGAAGTAACAAATGCCTTGGAAGGATTAGGAGAACCAATTGATAAAAATGTCATTGTACATAAGGTCCTCAAAACTCTTCCAACAGGATTTAATCCTAAGGTTTTTTTCTTAGAAGATATATCTAATTTAAGCAACCTTAATATGGACGAGCTGCATGGGATACTTACAACTTATGAAATTAGGATTAAAGAGGAAGATGGTTCATCTAATATAGAAACTGCATTTATAACATACAAGAAGACTGGGAAAGGAAAACAGGTATCGAAACTGATATCTAGTAGTTGAAAAAGGGAGGAAGAAGAAGAACTTTCAAATGAAGAATTTGCAGACATTACGAGAAGATGAAAAGAGGAACATGTAAGTACAAAGGTAAACTTTTGTTAGTATGTTTCAATTGTGGTGAGATCTATCACTTTGTAGCTAAGTGCCCTCATAATAATGAGGCATTTGCGAAAGGAAAGAAGGGTCAAATAAATTTCAACAAGAAAGGTAAGAATAAAGGGTTTAAGAAAAATT
Organism: Pinus tabuliformis; assembly: GCA_031772625.1. NCBI lineage: Eukaryota > Viridiplantae > Streptophyta > Pinopsida > Pinales > Pinaceae > Pinus > Pinus tabuliformis. The sequence goes on from CM062814.1 coordinate 823,844,491, forward strand.
TCTTCTCTAAGGAAGATAGTTCCTCATCTGAAGAAGAGAGTGACAGTGATGAAGGAAAAAAATAAAGAATATTCTTTATGGCTAATCATAACAAGAAGGAAGCACCCGACGAAGAAGAATACGAAGAAGAAGAAATGACTGAAATTGAATTTAAAAATGAAGTTGTCATAGTTATAAAAGAACTCAAAGTAGAAGGGAAAAATGTCAATTCTCTGGAAGTTGAATTGAAGGAAGTAAAAGCACATGCCAATAACCTAAACAAAAGGAATGAAGTTTATCAGTCTCATAGTACAGTTAGAAGAAGCCAAAAGAATTGAAGAATCACTCAGGAATGAGTTAAAAGGAAGCAATGAGGCAAGGGAAAAGCTAGAAGTAGAAACAGTCTCTCTACGAAAAGAAGAAAAAAGGGGAAATATCCAACAGAACCTTGCAAGTAGCTCTAGAGCATTGGATGAGTTCATGAGCAGTCAAAGGCTAAATCAAAATTAAGGGAAAAACAAGATTAAAAATGACACAACACCAAGAAGTAATTAAGAGACAATTTCTCCTCTAAGAAGGAATGAATACAGACGACCATTTAGATAAGATAACTCATTCAGGTACGCAAATTTGTTTAATGGTTATTGTTTTTAATGTGCTAACTTTGGACATATGGATAGGGATTGTCAAACTTATAACAAGTACACTTATCAAAGATATTATCAATGGAATCAAAACCCTAGAAGCAAGTATCCTAGAAGCAAGTTTGCAGGATCACAACATAGGTTTCACGACAACTTTGAAAGTAGAAAGTTCACGTAGTATGCTCTATTATTCAGGGCCAACCTTGAATGTTGCAAATTCCATAACCATGGGCACATAGCTCAAGATTGTAGGTACAAGATGGAATCCTCCATTCATGACAACCCTAACATCAAGTTCATGAAAGGAAAACAGATGTAAGAAGATCAAGAAAATGAGAAAGTTTCTGTAGTAATGCTTTCAAGCTTTGTAAAGGAAAAATATCTTGAGGTAGCAACAAGTACATTAGATGATTACAAGGTTTAGTATGATCCAGCCAAAAGGTTGGGGGTACAGTATTTTGAAGAATCCAACATGATGACTCCCTGAATATGGAAGAGGGGGAGTCTAAGAAGTAGCAGTATCACATTTGAATATCAATCATTGATAGGTTGACATAACGAAATATTATGGGCAATTTCAGTAGTAGGAAAATCTAATCCATATTGACAGATAGAATCAATATTAACAATTCATATGAAGCATAGTATGTTAGGAAGATACATGGTTGAAGTAAGAATTAAGGAAAATCATTTCGAAGCTAACAAATTGAAAAGTATGGATGATTTAATCATGAATACATGTCAGAAGTGATCTAGGAAGTCAGATAGGTGGCATGATTCCAAGAAGCACCAAGAGAATCCCATGTCATTGCAGTGAAAAGGTTTTTTTTTAATATCTCATAAATGAATTAACCATTGTCGCTTATACAGATATTGATTGGGTAGGAAATGTTGACGATCATAAAAATACTAGTGGAGCAGCTTTCTATATAGGTGGTTGTCTTGTTTCATGGTTGAGTAAGAAGCAATCATCAATCTCTTTATCCATAGCGGAAGAAGAATATATAGTAGCAATAACTTGTTGTATGCAGGTCCTTTGGATGATACAAACCTTGCAAGATCTTCAAGTGAAGTTTGATGAGCCCATTCCAATCTTCTGTGATAACACCGGTGCCATCAATATCTCTAAGAATAATTTGATGCATGCAAAAATGAAACACATTTTGATCAAGTAACACTTTCTTAGAGAACAAGTTGCAGAGAAGAATATAAAAATTGAATACATTGGGACAAAAGAACAAATCGTTGACATCTTTACCAAACCTTTATTACGAGAGATATTTGAGCATCTTTGCCAAAAACTTGGGATTCTGCCAAGCTCCAATTAGATTGTTCTTTTCCTTCCTCAAGTAGATATGGGAAGTTGAGGTAGGTTACAGGTCTGTAGGAGAGGCAGGTTTTCAGGGGGATTTACCCTTTGCCATTGATTTCAAATGGGGAGAGAAAGTGTTAGGAAGGTCATCATCATGATGTCAGGGGAGTTATGATCACAAGGGGAGTACTTGTGTTGCCATCAATGCCAAAGGGGGAGAATGTTAATAGGTGGTTGTCATTGACGTCAACCAAAGTAGCACCAGGGGATGAAGACCTAGTTTTATGGGCTAAAACCCCAAGGGGTAGTGACATGATACTAATTTAAAGGTTTGACTTGCTCATATTGACAGTGATGTCTCATGTTGCAAACTGAAGGTACTCAACAAATTAAGAAGCAATGTATAAGAATTTTATTCACCTATAGTTGTCAATATATGACAATAATTCTCGTTGCAATCTCATTGTGTATAAGTTGAAGAACTTCAAGAACCAAAGGAAATAATCCAATCATTGACTTCACAACATTGGTAGGACCATATGCACTAAGAAATAATTGATTTTAAATTCTTGTGGAATTGAAAATATTTCTAGGCAAGATCACACAAATATTAAATAAGGTTTTCAATGGTTAGTTAAATTATTTAATTTGAAAGTTATTAAGGGTTATTTATTATTATTAATGGGTTTATAATCTTAATATAGGATATTGAATTGTTCCTCTCTCATAATATGTGGCTCTCACCATTTAATAAGGGTAAAGTAACCCATATTCATTCCCTCATGGTGAGAGGTCCTCTTTCCTTAGTACATAAGGTGTTTATTATTTAAATTTTAATTGTTTCAAGGCCTTATGAAGCCTCTAACATTCACATCATAAAGCCCTCCCTTTACACTTCTTATAACCTATAAAAGAAGACCTATTATCCCCTCAACGCATGAGCTTCTGATGAAATATTATTAGAATATCCTCTAAAATTTCCGACCCTCTTGTGCTAAAGAAGAGGCAGATCCAACAAGTGAGGTCACCCATTCAAGGAAAGAGCGAGGGGTTTGTGGAAATACATAAAGTGTTGGAACAAATTCGTTCTCATTATAGAACTATTTGTCAAAATAAAGAAAGGAAGTACATAGAGCGTTGGCACAATTCGATGTCATTGCAGGACTATTTGTTAAAGGAAAGTGAGGGTTCTGTGGAAGTATAAATTCATTAACATTGTAGGTTTGTGTGTCAAATAAAAGCAAGAGTTTTGTTGATGAATATAAGGTGTTGGCACAAAATATCAAGCCTTGCTAGGGGCACAGACAAATTACTGCACAACAATAAGATAAGGCTCTTATATGTCATCCTTTTGAAAGCCTTGTGAATTGTTGTCCTATCACACGTCCTTGTTTGAGAAGGAGCGTAGGTTCAAAAGACAAAAATAGTGATTTCAAATCTTGGACCTAAGGTATAAGTAGTTAGATTTGATCATTTGTAGTTTTTTATTTTAAGATGAGGTTTGTTGTAGTGTATTTCTAGGGGTAGTTTTTAAGGTCCATTTAAGCCTAGTTAGGGCTCGTTTCAGATATGTGAATAAGGCATATCATCAAGGTCTGTAGTAAGGATTGTTATAGCTTTTAGGGCACAATTTGTAGGCTTTTAGAGCAAGTCTTAAGAATGTATGAGTTCTAGCTCGTGGTTGGTATAGTGTCATCAAAGGGGTCAAAGTGTAGGTCTTTGTATGGTCTAGCAAAAGTTTTAGGATCACCTAGAAGAGTGAGGTATGAGCTCATCAATATTTTGGTGCCATCAGGCAAAGAGTCAAGTAAGTATTGTTATATTTCTTTTGTTGTATATATATTACAACTGGCATAAAATATTCAGTATGTTTATGATCTATTATCATTGTACTAACTCTCTTTACAACGAGAGGTAAGTTTTGTTAAATGGTTGTTGTGTTTATTTTTCTTTTGGTATTGGGTTTCATTTGGGCTTGCTTCAATTGAAAATGCAACATAGTTCAAGCACCCTCAATTGAGGCAAAGAACAGTGACATGAAGCTAAGATCTACTAGTGGCATCAAGTAAGGAAACTAGGCACAAACAACAAAAGAATGAAGATTGAAGAAGAGATCAAGTAATAAAGCAGTGAAAGGATAAGCAAGCAACTAACAAAGAGCAAAAGCATTTCAATAGTATCCACATCAATATCTATTGTCTTGTAAGGAGTTTGTCTAAGAGTCGGTGTAATTTGTCAAACATTATACATCATTGTAAATGGGTCGTTATCCCTTGTAAGGGATCCCATATTTGTAAGGAGTCTGTGTCATTGCCTGGAATTGAAGAAGGCAAATTTGTTTTGGAATAAGGGCTTGTATTATTGTTGGATAAGGGTTCTTGGTCTGTCGGGACAAGGGTTTAGGTCCTAGTGTGTCAGTTAGTAAAAAAAAACATTGCAATATCATTATAATGTGGATCATTGTCTATGGTACGAGAGTCCACACTTTTGTATTTAATTTTTGTCTTTATAGGGTGGTAGGGTGGTGCTAGGCAAGTGAATGAAGTCACCTTCAGGTTGGGTATTGTAAACAATTTAGGGTGGTGCCAGGGAAAGTTTTGGCTCGCTAAGGTGTTGGGGCATCCTTTCAACTGACTGCTGATAAAACGAAGGCATTGGGGCATCCTTCCAGTGGGAGCTAGAGAAGAGTGCTTTTCTAGAATTCTAGGAAGTTGTAAATTTATTTTTCAATTGGGACTGAAGATTAAAGAATTTATTAGAAAAACGTTCGGTGGTTTTTGAATTGGAGGGGGTTTTCCACCTAAAAATCTTGTGCCTACTGTATTTATCTTTCTACATTGTTGTTTACTGCTTTACTGAATAATTGAAATATTGTTGAAGATGAAATAATGCTATGAAAAAAATTAATTAAGTGCTAATTGCTAAAAAATATTGATTCATCTCCCCTCTTAGTATTTCCAACATAGCCGACACCGCTTGGTGGACAACAAGGCAATCATGATTTACTAATGTGGGCAAGCTCATCGTAGAGGTGGTCAAAGAGGTCAGGCAGAGGGTCATCGTGTTCTAAAAGTGGACGACAAAGAGGAGCTCGAGCAACAACTGAGCAAATCAATGGGAGGAGTTGACCTGCCACCACCCTTTGGTTTTCTTGAAGCTCAAATTCATTAGCTAGCAACCATGGTGGGGAAACTAGCTCGTGACATACATGGCGATCACAACGAGATCATCTCTCTCGTGAATGATCTCCAGCAAAACCAATGGAACACATTGGACATAATTATTTCTCTCTAGCAATGTCAGAAGAGGCTACAAGTGAGGTTTGACAACATTGAAGGTAGGATGGCCCATATGGAGATAGAATGGACGAATCGGGGGTCATGTAATCCTACTAGTTAGTTATGGAAATTGGGTGTATTTTGATTTTGGGCCAATTTTGGTCCTAGTGGGCAGTCCCTGTGTGGTCGGTTAGCTTTGTTATGTTGCTATCTTTATCTTTATGTCAGTACCATTTGGAAAATAGGTCCGATAGGAATGAGGATAAATGTGTTTTGATTAAAAGCTCAACGCAATGTAATCTTTTCTGAATTAATAGAAATTTTCAACTTACAAAAAAAAATCTAAACCCTCTATCACGTTAAAATATATAAGACATAAATAGTAGTTATAAATTAAGATCCTTTTTACCATATAAATTAAAATAATAATTTTGTAACCATATTTAAATTACATTAATAAACACATAAAAACTTAATACTTACATTATAACAAGAGCTTTAACCATGAATATTCACCCCCACCTTACCATGGATATTATTAACTTGTAAATAGGTTTTGTTACAATACCATGGCTCATCAATACCACATGTCCAAAAACCATTTTTCATTTCACAATCAAAATATTTTATAAATATTTTTTCTTAATTTAATTTTATATACTTTTGCACTGAGAGACACTCTCCAACCCAATATGGAAGAGATGTTGTAATGTCCTATTATATTATGTTATCTAAACATTTTGACTCGCATAAATAAGATTATTAATCATAATTATTAATTAAAATAATTTGACTAGGTGAAATTACATAAAATAAAAATAGAATAACAAAATTATTAATTATAATTATTAATTATTAATAATTAAACTAGCCTAGATCCATGTTAACTCGAGATCTATCAAGCTCTGAGAGGGATGAATTTCATCCCTCTAATGAAAATTTTTCTTCAAGTTTTGCATTCAAAAAAGAGGTTTGCACCTTGAGAGATTTGATCCCTTTGAGCGCTTGATAGATCCAAAGTCACCTTGAGAGACTTGATCCCTCTCAGTGCTTGATAAATCCAAAGTTAAGATGGATCTATGTTGGTTATAATTATCAATAAATCATTTTGAGTGGATGGAATTACATAAAAATAAAATAAAATATAAATTTAATAATTATAATTAATAATTAAATCAACCTAAAGACATTGAATCCCTTTGTGCGCTTGGTAGATCAAGTGTTATGGATCTAGGCTGGAGAGACACCCCAATATGGTAGAGATGTTGTAATGTAATGTACATTAACAAGAAAACCATGTTATTTTTATTGATTTTTATAAATTATTATAGGTGGTTTTTGAGCTCAACAACTCATGGTATTCATGTGGAATATAACTTATTTAAAGAGGGAAATTAAACCTTTGGAACTCTTTTGTCAAGAGGTGGGAATGCAAGTAAATTCCAGCAAAACTAAAGTCATGATTTTTTCTTTGAAAAGAAAGAAACATTAGGGTACTTTTCTCTTTGAGGGCAGCCACTTGGAGGTGGTAGATGAGTACAAGTATTTAGGAATTGACTTTCATTATAGGCCTAGCTGGGAGACATGTAGATCAAGTAGAATACAAAGAGGGTGAAAATCTTCTTACCTCCTTCAGAAAAGGTGTAGACAGACAAAAATATGGGATTGGAAGACTAAGAAAACCCTCTTTGGTATATTAGTGGTGCCAGTTATCCTCTATGGTTGCGAAATATGGGGGAGCAACATGTCAAGCCACAAATGGCGACAAATAGAAAGAATTCAAAAGCACCTGATCACAAGTAGCCTCAAAGTTAAATCAACGATCCCATATGATATCCTTTTAGCTGAGGCTGGTATGTTTCCAATTGAGGCATCAACGATCATTCATTTGCTAAGTTACCTAAAGAAGGTTGAAAATATGGATAAGCATTGGTGGCCCAAATTGGTTGTTGAAGAAGAGCTAAATCATCGGAAAAAGACATGGATGAAACAAAATAGAAAGTGGTTAGGCAAATGGGACATAAATCTGCATGATTGTCCTCACACTAAGGAGGAGATAAAAAGGTGGGTGTTAGAGAAATTTAGGACTGCCATGTGGACAAAGCAGGTAGACAAAAAGAAAGCATATTATGTCAAAGAATTTAACCCAATGTGGAAGCATGATGATAAAGGGTATTTGAGTTCCTCAATCAAGGGAACAACTAAAATTTTAATTGCTTGGCTGAGGACTAGCTCACATCATTAAAATGTGAAATTGGTAGATGGGCGGTCCCTAAAGAAGATTGGGAAGAATGAACTTGCATTTTTTGCAACAAAGGGGTGGTAGAAACAGAATGGCATTTTATCAAAGAGTGTGCAGCGTATGAAGTTATCCGTCATCAATTTGTTAGCAGCCTAAAGGTGAACAATCTTAGTGAGCTTTTTGAGGAGACAAGACTTCACAAAACAACAAATTTCTTACTCAAGATCCATAATAGCAGAATCTGCCTAGAAAAAGATCTTATTATGGTTTAAGCGATAGTGGATGGTCCCTTAGACCGCGAGGTCTTGCGGATGTCATTAAAACCATTTCATTTCATTTCAAACCACTCTAGATCCAGGATTTACCAAACGCAAACAAAGATCAAATTTCTTGAAATGAAAACCATTTTTAAAATATATAGAGATTTGATCCCCTAGACTTAGGTTGATTTTAGTAAAAGTCTAAAAAAAAAACTTTAACCATCACACTCTAAGAGAAGCATGTGTTCCACTGGCTATTTGTTCACACTTCACCTTGGAAAATAGGAAGCAACCCTAATTGTCAGATCAGGTTTTAGATTTTTCTATAAGAATATAAAGAAACCCTAACCCTAAGGGTAATTGAATTAGTTAGCAACCCTAATTGTTAGATCCGGATTTAGATTTTTCTATAAGAATAGAAAGAAACCCTAAACCTAAGTGTAATTGAATTAGTATTATAATTCTTAAACCACTGGCCATGAATTTGTCAAGTTCCTTTTTTTAACAGAACATGGGCATAAAACATTGATCAAGCCTCGCAGGTCTGCAACAGGCCATAGAATTTCATACCCACATGTTACCGTAAACCTAATGAGAATTGGATTCCTTCGAGAGTCATGTTCTGGACTGGAGGATTGGTGGGCGAGCAGAGGAGAGCCAAATGAATGAATGAATGATGTGGAGCATGAATCTCTATGCCTGCTTGTAGATCTGTTAGGTTTTTTTATCCCTTGTTTCTTCTTTCTCAGGGTGCTTTGCAAACAAAGTAACGAATGACGCCATATTGCTCAAATCAACGGCATGCCAGATCCCTCAAGGTCACTATATGGTGAAGGTAGGCGAGTATATGCAACAATTGACAAAATCACACATTCCACTGACTGACAGGTACATGTTTGCTACTTTGTCCTATTTCTGTAGCTGTCGTTGTTGACCTTACGCTCACTGACAGGTACAAGTCTGCGACCTTTTGTTTTTCTCTGGATTTGTAATTTTTTTGCCTTTACCCGACTCTGAGGTAAAAGTCTGTTACTATTTTTTTATTTCCTAGTTTTCATGGTCTTACCCCTGAATTTGCTTTAGGCGTTGTTTAAAGAGGCCACAACTGAACTTTCGAGATTTTTTTCAAGAAATCTATTTAAAAAATCAGGTTATAAAAGTGTTTGAATTTTGGTTTTTTTACAGTGAAAATAGATTTAATACCATAAAAAAAAATAAAAAACCAACTAAAATCTTGAATCTCAACCACAATAACCTGAATTTTAAAAAAATTCTGCCAAATTTTCTTCAAATCACACCAAATTTTCTATTATTTTCTGACAAAACGTGACCTGTTTAGAATAGGCTTTTGCATTATATGTCTTTATAGTTGATGTAGGCGAGTATATGAAACAATTGGCAAAATCTCGCCTTTCGCAGACTGACAAGTACAAGTCTGCTACTGATTTTGATTTCTGTATTTGTTTTGGTTGGCCTTCCGCTCACTGACTGACAGGTACAGGTCTGAGACCTTTTGTTTTTTTTCTGGATGTGTCTTTCTTTGTCTTCAACTGACCGAGAGGTACAAGTCTGTTCTGTTTTTTTCCCTTCCTTGTGTTCATAATCTTACCTCTGAATTTGCATTATGGGTGAATTTTTGGGTTTGCATTATGGAATTCTGGTTAATGAATAAAATCATATGATCGACCACTCTTTTTACCCTTGGCTTATGAGAGTGCAGGGTTACTTGGTCCCTTTATTTGCAAACAGAACGTTTCAATACTCCAATTTTTTAGCCTGTTTGCATATAGAATTTGGGTACCCATGGTTTGGAAGCTGGAAGCTGAGTATTTATTGTAATATTTATTTTTATTAAACTTCTGAACGTCTTCAATACTCCAACCAATTTTTTTTTAGCCTATTTGCATATAGAATTATGATACCCATGATTGGGAAGAATTTTTATTTTTATCAAAACATCTGAAAAAACATCAGTGACATTGTATTTGATTCATGTGCATGATTTTTGTTTTTAAGGGGTTGTCTATAAAGGTGTTAATTTCCCTGGATTGTTAAAATTTACTAGAATCTGTTTTTTTTTTCCCAAAACAATTGACAATGGGAGTGTTTGAATTTTATTTTTATGGTGAAAACCATTAAAAACCCTTGTAAATCGGATTTCCAAAAGTTTCTACCATTTTTTTCAAAATCGTGCCAAAATTTTCTTTGTTTTCCAGACAAAATTGACACCTCTTTAAATTAAGCTTCTTCTTTTTTAAATTGATTTCATTTTCAATAATGCATTGATAATTTTTTTTTTTTTTTTTTTTTTTTTTTCTAATGAAAAAATCGTAATCTTTCATTATGTGGAAAAATTACATGTATTAGATGCCCAAGGCATATGCAAGTCTATTGGTCCATGGCCATTTCAAAAAACTGTATCAAAAAATATATATGGCCTAAGCCATTTCCTGTAGGATTGTTCAGTGTGATAAAAACTGTAGGATTGTTCAGTGTGATAAAAACTATACATATTCCTCGCAGAGGTATTCACTCTGTTTGTCTATATATCATCAAAAAAATATATACATGGTTTTTTGAGAAAAAAGACTAAGATAAAGCAGCAAAATGTATATTTTTAGGGCCTTTCCACCCTATGGTACTCTTGATCTATATATGGCCTGTGGTGATATTGATAGAAATCTGCTCCCATCTGTTCAGAGATCATCCACAAGCCTCGGGGTAGTAGCGTGCCCTCCTTGGAAAGCCTGTCAACATCTTCATTATATTCCCTGTATATATGATGACAAGAGACTGTGTTAAAAACTGCTTTGAAAATGTTGACTTCATCCAAAATATTTCGAAGTGAAATAGCATGACATTGATTTTTATTGTTGAACCAGTTGATAATGATTTTTGAATCCCCATAGATCTGAATGGTAGAGCAATCATGAGCTAGTGCAAAGTGGAGCAGATGTCTGAGGGTGATTAGCTCAGCATAATTGTTTGTTCCCTCCCCCAATCCCAATTGGACCTTATAGAAATGTTGATCAGAGATATATAAAATGAAACCCCCTCCACATCCATGAGATTGGGCTGCTCCATCGAAAAATGCCCATGGCCTAGTTTTGTCAATCCGTCCGGGGGCAGTAGATCTATGAATGTGGGAGTTTTCAACTTCAGGGATGTCATGATAGGCTGCCACAACCTTTGCAATGATAAAAGGCCATCGGGTAGTTGCATCATTGAAAATTATGTGATTCCGGGTGAGCCAAATAGTCCAACAGAGGATGAGAGGAAGGCATTGTTTCTTGGAGCCCTGGTGTGCTGCATTCCAATTATTCCAGGCTTGTAGTATAGAGGGACCCTGCCATGTATTCTGAATAGAGAGTTGCTGAGTTGTTGTTTGCCAAAACTGGACGACTGTCGGACAGAGAAAAAACAGATGCTCGTTTGTTTCAGAGTCTTGTTTGCATAATACACACCAGATCGGGCCATGTATGGATCTGTGCAAGAGGGCTTCGCCTGTGGGGGTTTTGTTTCTTAGGACACTCCACATGAATAAGCGCGCCCGTAGAGGTGTTTTCAGTTTCCAAATCTGTTGCCACCATTCTTTTGAAAGTTCAGGTTTGCAATCCGAGAGAAGGTGGGTGTAGCCCAACTTTGGAGTATATTTTCCATGCTCAACAAGCATCCATACAAGTTCATCTGGATCGTCATTTATACGCACATGAGCTTCAGTCAATGTCGTTAGATATGTTTCCCAGGACTGTTGCCACTGTATAGGAATGCCCACTTCAGGGGCTGTCCTCCATTTCTGGTTGAAGACAGTGCTGCACTCATGATCAACAATATGTGCGATCACTGTGGTATCTCTATGTTGTAGATATTGTATCAGGTCAGGTGGCAGCTGATCCCTGTTCCCCCCCCTATCCATGGGTCAATACCAATGCGCACTGAGTTACCATTGTTTATGCGCCATGCCAGACCAAATCTGATGAAAGGCATAGTTTGTAGGATTGATTTCTAGACTATAGAGATGCCCAAACGAGGCCAGTCTGGTAGGCGAACCCAGTCCAAGATTTGTTACGGCCAGATGTATTTATGGTATGACACAGTGGTCCATAGATTCTGTGAAGTGAGGAGGGTCCAGCTCATCTTGGCTGCAAGGGCTTGTGCAAACACAGATAGGTCTTTTAGCCCTCACATCCCCCCCCACCTCGACAATTTTTTTGGCAGAGCAATTTTCTTCCAGCTCACCCAAGCAAAAGTTTTTCTTTCCTTTTGTCCATTCCATAAATATCTGCAGCATATATGATGAATGCGGTCGAGTATTCCCCGAGGAATCCAGGCGAGTGACATCTAGTATACAGGTGTGGCTTCTAGCACAGATTTTATAAGGACTAGGTGCCCTGCTGTGGACAGGAATCTGTGATTCCAAATTTTCAGTTTCTTCTCAATTTTAACCACTACCCAGGTCCAATTCGCAATCCGGTAGTTGTGGGGTTTGATCGAGAACCCCAAGTATTTCAGGCCATCCGAGAGATTATGCATTTGATAATGGAAGAAATGGAGAGCTGTTCTGTCCTCCTGAGGGGAGGTGTGAGACAGAGTGATAGTAGACTTGGACTGATTTGCGACCATACCTGTGGCTTTTTCAAAGAGTGCAAGGATGTCATGGAAAGAGGTAGAGTCCATGATGCTGCCATCCAGGAAGATCATAACATCATCAACGAAAAGGAGGTGGGTGAGGTGGCAAAGTTCATTCATTTTTAGTCCTTTGAATTTGCCTTCCCTTTTTGCAGTGCCAATGAGCCTACTGAGTCCCTCCATCACTATAAGGAACATAAGGGGAGAAAGAGGGCATCCTTGCCAGAGTCCTCGTTCGGCATGGAAGAAATGGGATGCAGATCCATTTATGAGTACACTGAAGGATGCCGAATTTATGTAGCACATGATCCATTCTGTGAAAGCGAGTGGGAATCCTAGATGGATCAGAATCATCTTAATGAAGAGCCAGCTGACACGATCAAAAGCCTTTGTGAGGTCAATCTTGAGGATAATGCTTTTCATATTTCTTGTTTTGATAGAGTGAATGGCTTCCTGAGCAGTGCCTGTGGCCTTCTGAATCTGTCGATTTTGAAGAAAGGAGAATTTCTCTGGAGAGATGTGATGGGAGAGTATAGGACGGAGCCAATTAGCTATGATCTTTGCGATGATTTTGTAAAGGGTATTGCAGAGAGATATAGGTTGGAAATCATTGAAGGATGTAGGGGAGTCTGATTTTGGTATAAGAGCAATGAAGGTAGCATTGATATCCTCATACATCTTTCCGAAGTTCCTGCACTCTTCAATTACATTGAGAAGATCATTCCCAATGAGATAAAAAAAGGCTATGTAGAATTCAATGGACCATCCATCTGGGCCAGGGCTTTTATCTTTGTTGAACCATTTTAATGTCCCTTCTTCTGTAGTGACAGGTGCAGTTAGCTCAGCTGCAACATCCGGATCTACAAAGCTTGGGAAGTGCCCTGCTACTTGAATGATATCTGCAAGGTTTGAGGTTGGGGGTTCCTTATATAGATGTTTGAAGTGTGAAATACCCAACTGAGATAGTTGACGGAAAGTTTTAGCAATACCTCCATCCTGCGAGGGCATTTTCCAGATGGTGTTAAAGGCTTTTCTCCCCTTGGCAAAATTTTGAAAGTAACTTGTGTTCTCATCCCCTGCTTTGAGCCAGAGCGCTCTGCTCTTGAGTCGCCATGTTTCCTCTCTTTCCTTCAGAATTCTGGCCCTTTGATTTTCTAATTCGATTAGATGTGACTTGGCTTCTGTGTTTAAGAAACCCCTGCTTTGGTCATCCATAAGATGGGCCAAGGAGGATTCAACAGAGGCGAGGGTATGGTCATCCCTTTGAATTTTTTCCTTTGCCCATTTGATAGTTAGTTTCTTGAGATGCAGAAGGTTATGACAGAACCCTTCAGCCCGGGTGAGACCTTGAGTGGGAGGGTTTTGCAGCCAAAAATCTGAGACCAGTTTGGAGTAGGAGGGGTCTTGAAGCCAAGATGAATTGAATTTGAAAGGGGCTTTGGGCTTAATAGGAGGGCCAAAGATTTCGAGGTAGATAGGCGAGTGGTCAGAGATACCTCTGGATCCGACCCATTGCCTATAATGGGATAAGCTCTGTAACATCATGATTTTGAGGATGAAATGGTCCAGTCTTCTGGCTAGTGCCACCTCTCCAACTCTTCTGTTCCTCCATGTGGGCAGGGGTCTATTCATGAGGATATCCGAAAAATGTGCTTGATTGAGCAGGTTTTCCATGGTATCAGAGAGTGGGTCGATCTGTGCCGATGAGCCCCAGGACACTAAATCCTATAGAAAATTTTAGATCACCTCCCATAATGAGATTGTTAGATGAGGTAATAGAGAGGTTTAGGAGCTGATTCCAGAAAGCCTCCCTCCCCTGACAAGGCCCATAAACATTCATGACACGGAGATCCATTCCCAACTTAGCAGAAAAAATGTCAATACCAATGAAGCCCTTTCCTCCCTAGGCCAATGTTAGGTTTATGGAGCGTGGGTTGTACCCCAGAGCCAATCCTCCAGATCTCCTGACTGCATCTAGGGTGAGGAATTCCCATCCCGGGTTCAGACTCCTCAGTATACAGATAATGTGTTGAGCTTCACCGAGGGTTTCTTGAAGAAAAATAATGTCTACAGGCTCAGATTCAAATAGCCTGTGGAGGGCTAGCTTTTTTGGCGAGCTAGCCATGCCCCTATAGTTAAATGATAGGCACTTCATGAGGGTAACGTGTCAAGGGTGTTCTTTGCTCTAAGAACCCGATCTAATGAAGATTGCCTTCCCGAGGCCACCTCAGCACCAACTCGAAGTATAACATGTGAGAGATAAGTTTTGCGCCCACGAACGGGTTTAATGGACATCGAGGGGAGGGACAGGCCGAGGCTAGAATGTACTGAATGTGTATCCATAGTGGGGGGGCGGGATCGCAAGTTGTAAGGGTGGGGGGGAACCAGGGGAGTAGGGGATGGGGTGGAGGATGCCTCCAGAGGTAGGGATGGGGAGGTAGTAGAATAAACTAATTGATGGGATAGAAGGGGGCAAGGGATAGATGTAGGGGTGGTAGATCGATCCTATAGAGATGCATTATGCAGATGATGTGCAAAAAATGCATAAGTAGAAGATAGAGCAGGCAGAGTGGGGAGAGAAATACCCGAAGTACGAGCCGCTTCAGTGGCTGCCCTGGCTCAAGTTAGAGGTGGAGATGGGGGGTGCGTGGAGCAAACTGTAGATTGCTGGATTGGCTGAGCTGGGGTCGCTTTCCAAGGTGGAGTGGGTGCTACTAATGGTGCCTTCTTGGGGGTATCTGTGGCAGCCCTTCCATTGCCGCCCTCTTTTTCCATAGTCACTTCCAAGGGTTTTTGGACCAATGGACATTCCTTCTACAGATGCCCGACCTTGTGGTAGCGACGACATCTGAATGGCACCCCCTCATAATCTAGGATTTGAACCCTAGTAAAGTTACACCATTGCAGAGTAATCTTTTCCTCCAGGCCCTCCTGAGTATCCAGATGCACTAGAATGCAGGCTAGGGTACGATTCTTGGACTGTATTATGGATTTGTCATAATCTAGAAAGGTGTCGAGGGTATTCCCAATTTGCACAAACACTTCTTCTGACCAGTACTGGAGAGGTAAACCAAGTAGACGTACCCATAAAGGTCCAACTCCTATCTGTTCTCTTTCTGGATTGAAGAGAGGACTCCATCTTTTGAGCAACACAAGAGCCATTTCGATATGCCAATACTGTGCGAGTGCCATGTTTGTGTATTCTTCAAGGGCAAAATGAAGCGCAAACCATCCTCGTGGGAGAATCTATACTTCTGGAAGCTATATGAATATCTGCCCCCAGATTTCTTTTACCCACAACCCCAATCGCTCCGCTATATAGGTTCTTCCTCGAACCCTACCCACCAGGACTTTCCCTGCCTTGTCTACCACTTCACCCATGGTGAGTCCTTCCCCAAATTTGATGGTGTAGTCCTTGCCGGAGGCCTTAACACACCTTGTTTTCCTTTTCCCTGTTCTCGGCGCAGTAGGATGATCCAACAATGGATCCGAGGGGCTTTTTGCTTCAGGATGAGGCTGTTGCTCCGTCGATCTTACTTGAATTACAGGAGTGTCAAAACAACCAGAAGGAGGAGCCAAGGCCTGGGTCACCGCGCAACAGACGGGGGAGCCGTGGATCTTCTGAGCCTCTGCTGCTGCATCAGACTCGCTACCCGGACGAGAGGGAGGGTTTTTAGAGAAGCAATGATCTGCAAGGGGAGAGGGGTCGAAGGGAGGGGATGAGCAGGCAGCCAAAAGGTTTAGGGTTCCGGGAGACAGCGGGGGACAGTCTAGGGCAGGTGAGTCAATGGAGAGAGTCCCAATGTGGAGGGTGGAGGCCGTAAGCCCGGGGAGGGAGACAACCGGCGACGGGTTCGAGCAGGATGGCACTGAGGATGGAATGGGTGCCGATTTAGGGTTTGGGTGGCAGAAGATGGGTTGCTCCGGGTAAGGGTCCGACGAATAATCCACGACGTCCAACTCCATTCCTTCCATGCTGAGCCTAGGAACGGTAGGTCGTAACCGTCGACAGTCGGGAGCAGGTGCAGGCGAGGGCAGCAGGTTGTGGAGGTAGCCTCGGAGGTTTACGTCGTCTGCGGCTAACCGTAATTAGGGTTACGGCTAGGGTAAAAACAGTGAAAGCTGCAACCCCCCATTGTCACCAGCGCATCGTAAGTTGCTTGTTCTTCTGTGATAAATTTTTATTATTTTGTATAATGAACTTTTTATTTATTAAAATGACTAATTAGATGTAAAAGTATTAATGTATCACACAGTAGTATGAGAATTGAAGTGTTTTGAAATATTTTCATGGTTAAAATATGATAAATGTGCTGAAAATAATGTGAAAGTTTTTCTAATGATTGAGTGCTTTGAAATGTTTTTTTTTTTGTAAGCTTGGTAGGACTATATCTTCATCATGTCCAACTTCTCACCTCAATCGGGGGATAGCACAAGATTTGAACCCAAGACTTCAGGTTCGGTGAGACCAAGATTTGAACCCAAGACTTTCGGTTCATTGCCAATTAAGCTACCAGACTTTAAAGTGCAATTTTTTGAAATGTAATTTATCTTGAGACAAACATCTTTTAATATTGATTTGAAAATATATTAATGAAAATTTATTTTAACATGTTTAAAAAATGATTTTCAAATATATTTTTTAATCTTTTTAAGAAAATGTTCAATAATGATGTGGATTAGTTTTATGAGAGGTGTTTAAGTTTTATTTTTAAAATTTCTTTATATGGTTAATCTTTATATATAATTACTTTGTGAAAATTGGATATTTATAAATTTGAATGGATTAGTTTTATGAGAGGTGTTTAAGTTTTATTTTTAAAATTTTAAATTTTTTTTATATGGTTAATCTTTATATATAATTACTTTGTGAAAATTGGATATTTATAAATTTGAAAATATTTTAAAAGTAAAATTTTATTAAGAAAATGTAGAAAACAATTATTCATTAACATCAAAAATATATTTTTTTAATAAAAACAAATTCAAATTTTATCGTAAATGTAAATATTTGATGATGTTTTCAAGTGAATGATTAGGGTTTCTTTGAAAATATATTTTTATCTTTCATTATAATTATAATTATCATTATAATTCTAATTCAAATATTATCTCATCGTAAAAGAATTAAATATTATATGTTAATTATATTGTTTTTCTTAAGTATTAAATTAAAGGAAAAAATTTAATCGTTTTATTTCAAATCACTTTAAAAATATAAAGTGTCTTACATATTACAAAAATATTTTAAAGGGCTAGATAGTAAAAATGCTTAAAAGCTATCAAATGTAAGATTTGAAAACAAAATTAATGAGATTAAGAGGGTGAGATTAATGAGATTAATGTATGCTGGAAAATTTGGTTAGCCTAAAATTGAGTCATCTTTTAGAATGAGCAACCTCAACAAGATAGTAGTAGCCAAGGCCTTAGCGCTTTTAAAAAATAATTTCAATTATTATAGACTCAATTATCATTCCCTTTGGAACTCGATAGGTGTGAGAATGTTTGGTTTTAAAATCTCACCCTTCAAATTGCTACTAAAAAAAGTCTGAGATCAATTTGGCTTCATTTAACACTTATAGAATTTCATCAGTGGAAATTCTAACTTTCTCATATACTGTGCTTTGATGGTGCTTCCAAGCATAACCCCGAGGTGGTAAGAGTATGAGGGGTGCCTCTATAGCCCAAGAGGAGACATAGTGCTAACCTTCTCATGGAGTCTAGTTGTTGCCATCGACAACCAAGATGAAGCCTTGCTCTATATCAAGGAGTCAAACTAGCCTCTTCCCTTTCCATCTAGAAGTGTATAATCATGCGAGATTTTAAAAATATAATTTAGCACTTCACCTAGGCACAATTCCTTTAGATGGTTATTTTAATCAATGGTCGTCACTCCACTCAAATGATACCTTAATGGCTCCCTTCCCAATTAATGATCACTCATTGGAAGTCTTCATCATACTCCCCCACTTTGTCATCATGCAATTGACACAACCCTTGTCACTTCTTTATAATGCTCCATATTGTTAATAAATAATATAATAATAATAATAATTAAATAAATAGAAACTACTTATTTAACAAAATGGGAAAAACACTAAAAAAAAAGGTCAAAATCAACAAGGCATTACAAATGACAAGTGGATCTTAAGGACTAAGTTCTCTAGGATCGGTGGAAGGAGGAGGAGGAAAAAAATGCATCTTTCGACTTGGGGCAATTTATTACAAGGTTAAGAAAATCGAGCATAGTAGTGTAACTGATGGCTTACGGGTGACTACTTGTGGAGATAATATAGTAGCAAGGTCTACATTTGGGTGGAGCATTGTTTTGACATATTGGTGGTGGTCGGTAGAATCACATTTGGGGCATGTTAGATCTACATCAATCGTTGTTGAAGTAAGTTGATCTAAGACATTCATCAAGTAAATTATTATTTTTATTATGGTCTAATTTGATTATGAATCTTTAGATTGTTAGATTGTTACGTGTCTTCTTGTCCTTAACTCTCTCTTGCACCATTCCCACGATTACCTTGGATGGTTGTGGGATCTTACAAGCTTTAATGATCTAACCATCTAAAGATTCATAATCAAATTAGACCACAATAAATATAATCACATACTCGATGAATGCTTTAGGTTAACTTACTTGCAAGAAGGTTGACGTGCTTTAAATATAGTCTCGTTGACCACCACTAATACGTGGGGATGACTCTCCACCTAACCATAGACCTTGCTACTCTATTCTTAGCAAATCACCCCCAAGCCCTTAACCCACCACTTTACCAAATTTTCTTAGCCTTGTCATAAATTGCCCCAAGCCAAAAGATTCTTCCTTCTCCATTTTTATATGGAATCTACTCATCGTAGAGAATTGATTTTTAGAATCCACTTGTTATTTGCAATTCTTTGTTTATCTTGACTTCTTATTTTTTCATACCTTGTTTTTTATTTTTTATTTTTTATTTTATAATTAGTTATTTAATTATTATTTTATTGTTTATTAATAATATGGAGCATTACATATGTTAATTTTCCACTATTCTATGTTGTTACAATCACTTTATCCCAATTATTTCCTTTAATAAGCAATCAATTTAATTTTCTAGTAACAAATAGTGATTGTAGATAGAACAACAAATGCAGTGTATAGTAGAAAACATATAAGAGTGATAACAAGAGACACCAAATTTGGTCTTCAAGCAGGGAAAGACCTCACAAGGGGGAAAACCCTTTCAAATTCTTTTTCTTATTATATTGCCATAAAATGTTCAGTGAAGAGATACAATGATCCAATTCATCAACTAAGAGTTAAAGGTCAACAACTTTGACTTTCCAACATACTAATATCCAAAAATCCAAGAGATGAGCCCAAAAGTCAAATATAGTCAAAGTCAACAGTAGTTAACAACAATCAAAGATGCCTTAACTAGTCACAAGTCAACATTCTAATAGCGTCTAAATGAGCTCGGTCAACTACCAAAAAATGCAACCTAGAATGCTAGTCAAAATGAAGTCAAAATTTTCCAAACTCAGTCAAACTTGGTCAATGAAGAGAGAAATTTTGCAGTTAAACTTGTGGTCAAAGTCTATGGTTAATTGCAGGCAAAGTGCCTAGAAAACCATGATATTTGTGCCGAATCATGTAGCCTCCAAAAACAATCCAAAATGCTAAGTCAAACCAAGTCAGACTATGCCTAATCTCCAAAAAGTCAACGATGGTCAAAGGCAGATTTAGGCCCTCCTGAAATTCTCTCTCTCCTACTTGCACATGTGAAAAGAATTCTGCAATTTCAAATTGTATGAACCTCCAAAGAGAAGATGTGTGAGATGTGTGTCCAAATGAGGTGCTATTGAGTTGTATTTATATGTGATTTTGGAGACCCAATTTTGTTTTTAGGTTGACTTGTACTTTGTGCTCATGTGGGTTTTCACATTTAAAATATGTTTTTCCTTACCAAATTAAATTCTTCCGAGGGCAAAGAGGGCCTTCTTTGGACGAGGAAGGTTGTCCAAAGGAGGGAATTTGTCCCAGAGATACCAAATTAACAACATATTGAATGAATTTCATTTTGAAATTTACTTTAGTCATGTAAATTATAATTTATTTATTTATTTTTTTGCCATATATTTTACACACCACCCTCTACATCAAAAATTACATCACAACGTTGGGGAAGTATGAGTACTCAAGCTTTTCTTCCTTAGCTTTCACAACTAGGCTTAAAGCCTCTCAATTTATTAGGGCTCTAAGATATTAGACTTCTTTTGTCTATTAGTGCTTTAGGCACTAGATTGTGGTATCTTGATCTATCAAGGCTCTAAGGAACTAGACCTCATCTAAGTCTATCGGCTTTAGGGCACCAAGCTTCATTTTAGTCTATTAAGACTCCGAGGCATCTTAGTCTATCAGTGCTCTAAGACACCATACCTCATTTTTGTCTTTGAGGGCTCTAAGGAACCAAACTACATAGCCGTAAGCATCAAGACCCATTTTGCAACTCCATTAGCCAGTAACACTGATCATTTTTTGGATTTCATCATCACAACTTTGTTATTAAACACTTCTCAGATACTTAACCTTCTTAAAATGGCCCATGTTCCATTGATTATACACATGTCAAAATAATCATTGGTATAAGTAGTTGATTGAGTTTATCCCTAACCCATAAGGTGTTACTTATAGATTTCTCCCTCATAGTTATGGGTCTCTATGAGATCATCGAATAAATTGACTCTCTTGACCATTGGTGGATTTTCTATAACTCACCACCTAACAAGATATAGCAAATACATTAATTATTTCCACATGTTGACTATCACATATGAACTTGAAAGCACAACATCATTGTCATCACAACACTTCAAATAGTAAGGCATCCCATGCATGTGCATGCAATCCTTAAACATTTTATCATAAAGATTTCATGCAATTGCATCAAGCCATAATTTCATGGGATAGAGATATGACTTTAACACATTCTTATCAAAGATATGACATTTCATAAAAAATGGAACCATATGTCAATATATCATAACCTCATATGGAAATTCCCTAGGTAATCATTGAGCATATGTAGAATGATCCCATCCATAATTATTTATCTTAACTAGCACCTAGCCCTGATTCATGTTAAAATATATGCATTCAAAGGCCCCATTTGGGATCTCTCTCTCTCTCTCTCTCTATATATATATATATATAAAGCTATTTAATCGTGTCTTACTCATAAAATAAATTAATCAAATATAATGAATCATGTACATAATGTGCAAGTAGAGGAACATGAAACACATCATACATCTTTCTTAGATGGGGTGGTAGCTCAAGCTTATAAGCAATTGGCCTAAGCTTATTCAATATTTTAAATGGTCCTATAAACATAGGAGATAACTTCATTCCCTTATTAAACTTGAAGGAACCCTTGGAAGGTTTGAATCCAACAAAAACTTTGTTACCTTATAGTTTTTATCAATTCTCTTTGCATTTGTATAATTTTTTTGTCAATTTATAGCTTTCTTCAACCTTTATTTCACTACAACGTCCCAACATGGTCTAATCCTATAAACGATTCTGGCTCAAGGGTGTACGACACGATCTTCCATATAGGATTTCATATGGGGGTTCCTTAATGCAATTGTGATAACTATTGTTATATGTAGACTCCACTAAAGGAAGATATTTCTCTCATTGATTTTGTTGGACAATAACATACATTTTCAACATTTCCTCTAGTATTTGTTGTATTCTCTTTGTTTGCCCATTAGTCTCTAGATGAACATGGTACAAAAGTTGAGTTACATTCCCATAAAATTTAGAAGGTTTTTCCAAAACTTAGAACTAAACCATGAATCTTTTTTTGATATGGATTTTCTCGGCACTCCGTGGAGGGGAATTATCTCTTTTAGGAAAACATTAGAAATGATGGGTGCCTCAAAAGTGCTCTTGACTAGAATGAAGTGGGCACTCTTGGTTAATTTCTCATGTCTTTGAGAGGTCATAGGTATGCCTACCACAAAATCCATTGAAATAACTTGTCACTTAGTTTCTAGTATTTCATGGAGTTGTAGTAGACCTATAGGGTGGAATTGTTCTACCTTAACTTCTTGACATTCAAGACATTCAACTATGAATTGAGTTATATTATTTTTCATCTTTGCCTAGAAAAATAACCTTTTCAAGTTTTCATGCATTTTCATTACCCCCAGATGTGTAGCATAAGGGGCTCTGTGAGCTTCTTCCATTATCAATCTCCTAAGATATTTGTTCTTTGGCACATGCATTTATCCTATAAAATGTAATAATTCATCACTCTATAGGGTGTACCCTCCCCATTTAGACCTCATTGGTATTCTTTCTGACAAGGCATATTTTATTTGTTGGTATCGGTGGTCTTCCATAAGGTGGCTTAAAATATGGTCCTTTAAATATATGCTTCTATTGATACCACTCAATGAATTCTAGGTCTTCTACTTAAAGCATCTACAACCTCATTTTCTTTTCCTTTTATGAAGGATACACTAAAATCATACTCACTAAATAGCTCACTTCAATGTCATTATCAAGCAGTAAGTTCCTTTTGGGTTAAACTATGGTCAAAGCTTTTGTGATCAATCTTTTACTTCAAACTGACATCCCATTAGATAATATCTCCATAGCTTCAAAGACATTATAGTGGAAACTAGCTCTAGATCATGGGTGACATATTAACTTCATGGTTCCTAAGTTTATGTGAACATAAGTAATAACTCCTCTTTGCATTAAAAATACTCCTAAACCTTCCCCTGATGCGTCAGTGGATACACAAAAATATTTGTCCATGTCAAGCACTCTAAAAATTGAGGTAGTTGTCAATCGTCTTTTTAGTTCAACAAATGTTTCTTCACACTCATTAGTTCATTCAATTTGAACACCCTTATTTTGTAGGTTTGTGATGTGATTGGTGATTCGAGAGAATCCTTCCATAAACCTTCCATAATAATTTGCTACTCCCATAAAGCTGTGTACTTCTTTAATGTTTTAAGGAGCAAGCCAATTGATTGCAGTTTCAATTTTACTATGATCTACCACTATACCTTCCCCACTGATGTTATGTCCTAGATATTGGATTTCTGTTTGGAAGAATGAACATTTACTTTGCTTCCCATACAACTTATGTTTAGGTATTGAAGTACCAATCTTAAGTGTTATTGATGTTCCACTTCATTTCGAGATTAAATGAGGATGTTATCTAGGAATACTTAACAAAATGATCTACATATTTGTGGAACATGTTATTCATCAAGTTGACGAATGTAATTGAGGTATTATTCAACCCAAATGCTACTAGGACAAATTCATAGGGACTAAACGTTGTTATGAAAGTACTATTTGGTATATCTTCTTCAATTCTTAATTGTTGGTATCTTAATTGCAAGTCTATTTTGGAAAACATTGAGGCTCCTCTTAGTTGATCAAAGAGGTCATCAATGTGAGGCATGGGATATCGATTTTTGATGATGGATTTGTTTATATAATGATAATCAATGCATAACCTAAGGTTTCCATTTTTCTTTTACATAAATATCATTGGTGCTCCCCAAGGTGATACAGTAGGTATGATTAATCCCTAGTCCATAAGCTTCTTGAGTTGTACACTTAACTCATTAATTTTTAGAACAATCATATGATAAGGTGTTAGATATGGGTTTTGTTCTAGGTTTCAAGGAAATGGAGAAATCAAATTCTCATATAAGAGGCAAACTTGGCAACTTTGGAGGAAATACATCAACACGTCCAAAAAGTATTGAATGAAATTTATCAAAGGGGTTTTCATCTTTACCGGTCATCTACACTGCATAAATCTTACAACCTTTCCTCATGCACTTTTTAAGCTTCTTAGCTGAAATTAAGTGTAAGGTAACTTTTCTCTTAATTCCTTCAATCACTATAAGTTCTACTTGATCATTTTGACAAAGAACCATTTTATTGTAGCGGTCCACCAAGGCTTGATGGGATTCAAATCAACCCATTTCTACAATTAAGTCATAAGTTCCTAAAGTTGTGCGGTGCAAGTTCATTTTTGTGACACAACCCCCAATGTTAATAGTACAATTCTTAACTAGTGTACCGATTGATTGCTTAGCACTATAAACCGTTTCTACCATATTAATGTTATTTTGTTCATGAGCTACCAACCGACTTCTAATTAGAGAAAAAGGGGAAATAAAACTATTAGTGGCACCATAATCAACCAACATAGACAAAGGAATGTTTGCAATCAAGCCAATGGACTCCACCACTATGGCTTGGTGTCCAACTTGTCGATGATTTATGACATCATGAATTTGATGTTGGACCTATGGTTGTTTTATTTTTTCATTATGTCCTTGTTGTTTGACCCTGACTTTATACTTTAGGCATTTTATACTTCTATAATGTTGACCCCCACATTCCTAACATCCACTTGGCCTTGTTTTTTTTTAAGACCCCAACCTAAGCCACCATGTCCCAAGTCTCTACCACCTATTCCTCTCAAGTAGGGTTGACCCCTTTTTCTTTCTAGAGGTGCCCAAAAAGTTACACTAGCAATCCGGGAGGATCGGGTGAGCTCCATTTTCTTCTCCCTATTGGCGTAACGCACGGGAGTTGGTTATTCTTGTGGCATTTGAGGCAGACTGGAATTCATACCGCATGAACCTTATCAACGCTGATATTACCATTTTTGTCGGGCCTGACAAGCTAGCATGGGTCGATTCATCTTCTGGTGGGGACGTCCCTGTCAAAGGGGTCTACTCATATATAACATCTTTGATCCTCGTTGAGCCTCTATCTGAGTGGATGGCCCGAATGTGGTTGTGGATTGCACTATTAAAGATTAAGTGTTTTGCCTAGTTGGTTTGTCACAATCGGATCCTCACATGGGACAATCTCACCAAAAAAAGGCTTTCTAGGTCCTACCTATTGTCTGCTTTGTGGATCGACCCCTGAGGAGGTAGAACACTTTTTCTTACATTGGCCTTTTGCGCTAGTTGTTTGGGTGGAGATCACACACTCTCTCAATGTTGAGTTGACGGTGGATCTGTTGGGTCCCTATAATACTAGTGATTACCCCATTACTATTGTAGTTATACCCCTTATTTATATTGTTGTGCCCCTATTACCCCCATATTGTTATTTCTGTGCCCCATAGAATCCCTTTATTGTTATTTTTGTGGCTTTATATTATTATTGTTAGGTCGGCTGGATTATATTGTGACTCCTTAGACTCCTATATATAGAAAGGATGTTTTGTCATTTGAATCATCCAAGAATTGTTCATTTATGTAATGTAAAGGAGGTTGCCCCCTCGAAGAGGCTGAATTCTAAGGCGTTGATCTATCTTTTCTATCTTTTCTTGAGCTGGTTTCATAACATTTGGTATCAGAGCTTTGGATTCTAGGATTTCGCTGCTCCAAACAGGTCATCGTGGAATTTTCGCTATAACTTTTTTTCTGTGACGTTTCAGAAATCGCAAAAAAAACCCATTTGAGAAGAAATCGCGTTGAACCTTGGGTCCGAATTTCAGAACTTTTCGCATGATATTTACGGAGATATGATCTGAGTAAGTTGGTCTTTTTGCAGACTCCTGAATTACATTCAAAACAGGTGACCTGGGGAAAATCGTCATAACTTTCTCTCTGTGGGATCGGATTGAAATTTCATAAGAAGGTACAGAAAGAGGACGGACTGTAGTTTCTTGTATGCATTTTTTAGATCCAAAGATCGAAACAGTGACTCGTGGCACGTCGTACAAGTTCGCTCTACTGAACTAGTCTATAATCAAGTCACTGTGGGAGATTTCACATAACTCTTCCTTGGAGAATCCAATTTGGGCCAGACTTGTGGCATTGGAAAGAGGACACAGAGGGCTACTGCAGGTCACAAATTCAGAACTAGATGATCGAAAAGTACAGAGATACATTAGAGGCAATATCGAGCTCCTACAAAGTGAAAAAAGGTGTGTAGATTTTCTTAAATTTTTGCTTAAGCTTGGTTTGAAAATTTATTTTGAAGGAATTCAAAGGGCATAATAGAGCATTATTATCGGTAACTGATGCCCCGAAGAAAGAAAATGAAAACACCTAGTAAGGAACCTGAAAGCTCTAGCATGACTCATGAAGAAGAAGAAGAAATGCTATATGATATATCAAAATTACAAGAACAAGTGCAACGAGTGTCACTTGCACAAAAAGCAACAGAATCTAAAATGGATGGTTTAAGGAAAGATGTAGAAGCTAAGATGGATGGTTTAAAGAAAGGTGTAGAAGTTAAGATGGATGGCATGGAAGCTAAGGTGAATGGCATGGACGCTAAAATTGATGGCATGGATGATAAGATGGAAGAATTGAAGATAAATATGAATAAGTTGTTACAAGAAATGGTCACTAAGGGTGAAAGGGTACTAAAGGAAACTCATGATGAAAACAAAAGAAATGTTAATCATGATTCCATAGACTCTAATGTTGGATCAAAGACTCACCATGTTCCAAAAATCGATATGCGGAAGTTTGATGGCAAAGATCCCGCCACATGGATATTACAGATGGAGCAATTCTTCGATCTCAATAATGTGCAAAACGCACAAAAGGTACATATGGCAACTGTATATTTGGAACCAAATCAGTTTTTATGGTATCAATGGCTTTGTTCTCGTAAACAATTTATCACTTGGGCAATTTTTACGAAAGAATTGATAGCACATTATGAGGATACAAAAAGCAACACTTTTTTTAGCCAATTGATAAGTCTCAAACAAAAGGGTTCAATAATGGAGCACATTGAGGAGTTCCAAAAATTGAACATAAGGGTAAAAGATATTCCAGAGAAGCATAGGATTGATGTGTTCATAGGGTCTTTAAAGGATAATATCCAACATGATGTTCGCCTTTGGGAACCTGATTCATTAGAGAAGGCATTCAGGTTAGCAAGAAAAATGGAAAGCAAAATTATGGCAACTAGGAAGCATACCACTCACAAATATAAAGACGGAAGTGTTGTTGCCCCTAGTCTTCCACAACCTACAAGGTTGACACCACAACAATTGGAAGAAAAAAGAGCAAAAGGGCTTTGTTACAGTTGTGATAGCAAATACACAAAAGGTCATAAGTGTGCTGAGAAGAAATTATTCTACATAGATTGTGAAGAGGAAGAAGAAAAGGAGCAAGAAAGGTCAAAAGAAGAGGATATACTCCAGGAACAAAGCCTAGATGAAGAACAAATAAATCCGACCATATCTTGTAATGCATTGGCGGGAATTACCACTCCTCAAACCATCAAGATAGAAGGACAAATCAAGAAGAAAAAGGTAATAGTGTTGATTGATTCAGGAAGCACCCACAATTTTATTCATTGTAGGGTAGCAAAAGAATTGAATTGCTTCCTATATCCAGCACCAGAGTGTCAAGTGATGATTGCAAATGGAGGAACAATAAATTGCTCTGGAAAGTGCCATAATATCAAGCTATCCATGGGAGAATATGTATTGACTAGCCCAATGCTTTCCATTCCAATGGGAGGTGCTGATGTTGTACTAGGAGTCCAATGGCTACAATCCTTGGGTACAATAGCTTTTAATTTTCAAGAACTTTTCATCAAATTTTATACGGAAAGAAAGGAAGTTGAATTAAGGGGTATTGCAGGGAAACCAGGAAAGATAATCAGCTCTAATGGCATGACAAAGCTTCTAAAAAAGGAGCAAAGAGGTGTAATTGCACAATTATGTTCGCTAGATGTTTCCACATTGGAATCATCTATTTCTCCAGATCTCCAAAAAGTCCTGGACAATCATTCCAAGGTATTTGAGACTCCCAAAGGTCTCCCACCTATGCGTGATCATGATCATGCTATTCATCTGATTCCAGGAAGTGTTCCTCCAAACATCAGGCCGTACAGATATCCCTATGTCCAAAAAAGTGAAATTGAACGTATGGTTGCAGAAATGCTAGAGGCTGGTATAATTCAACCGAGTCAAAGTTCTTTCTCAGCTCCAGTAGTATTGGTGCACAAGAAGGATGGATCATGGCGCATGTGTCCGGATTATAGGGAGCTCAACAAGCTCACTATTAAAGATAAGTTCCCCATTCCTGTCATTGATGAATTACTGGATGAATTGCATGGATCAATTTACTTCACCAAGTTGGATCTTCGTTCGGGATATCATCAAATCAGAATGAAGATTGAAGACATTCCGAAAACGACATTTAGAACTCATGAGGGTCATTATGAATTTTTGGTCATGCCTTTTGGCCTTACCAATGCACCTTCAACATTTCAAGGTTTGATGAATTCAATTTTCAAACCATTCCTTAGAAAATTTGTGTTAGTATTTTTTGATGATATACTAATCTACAGCAAGTCTTGGAAGGATCATGTTGAACATGTTGACAGGGTGCTACAACTATTGGAGGAGAAACAATTATATGCAAAAAGATCCAAATGTTTCTTTGGAGTCCAGGAGGTGGAATATTTGGGTCATATTGTATCTCATGAAGGAGTTAAGGTAGACCCTAGCAAAATTAAAGCCATTAAGGAATGGAAAATCCCCACATCCATAAAGCATCTGCGAGGATTTCTTGGGTTGACAGGGTATTATCGCAAGTTTGTTAAGAATTATGGGAGAATAGCAGCACCTCTAACAACATTATTGAAGAAAGATTCATTTTCATGGACTCCGGAAGCAACAAAGGCCTTTGAACATCTTAAAGAGGCAATGTGCCAAGCACCGGTCTTAGCTACACCGGACTTCACAAAAACCTTTATTGTGGAATGTGATGCTTCAGGAAATGGAATTGGTGCTGTTCTAATGCAAGATGAAAGACCCATTGCTTTTGAAAGTCGTCCAATCAAGGGAAATTTTTTAAGCAAAGCTATTTATGAGAAGGAAATGTTGGCAATACTCCATGCACTTAAGAAATGGCGACCCTACCTAATGGGAAGACACTTCAAGGTAAAAACGGATCATGATAGCCTTAAATACTTTTTAGAACAAAGATTATCCTCTGAAGAGCAACAAAAGTGGGTCACAAAGATGTTGGGTTATGACTTTGAAATCATCTACAAAAAAGGGAAGCAAAATGTGGTGGCAGATGCACTCTCAAGAAAGGATGAGGATGTGGAAGCATTGTTGTGTGCCATTTCTATTATCCAACCAGATTGGATAAACGAAGCAAGGGAGGAATGGAAGAATGACGAAGAAGTGTGGGCACTTATTCGAAAGCTACAACAAGATTCCAGTACTTCTGATACATTTAGCTGGCAAAATGATTCGTTATGGTACAAAGATCGCTTATACCTCTGTAAGAATTCCCAGCTAAAACAAAAGATTCTTATGGAATTGCACACTTCTCCCTTAGGAGGGCACTCAGGATTTTTAAAAACTTACCACAGGGTTAAGAAGGAATTTTTTTGGGATGGCCTTAAATCAGATATTCAAAAGTTTGTGGCGGAATGTTTGGTTTGCCAACAAAATAAAGTTGAAACAATTAAGACACCGGGTCTATTACAACCTTTATCCATTCCAAGCCAACGTTGGGAGGAGGTTTCAATGGATTTTATCACAGGTTTACCCAAGTCTGAGGGAAAGAGTGTCATCATGGTGGTAGTTGACAGACTTACCAAGTATGCACACTTTTGTGCATTATCACATCCATTTAAAGCCAGTACAGTTTCTACTGCATTTATGGAAACAGTTCAAAAGCTACATGGAAACCCAAAGATTATTGTAAGTGACAGAGATCCCATTTTCACTGGAAATTTTTGGACATAATTATTTTCTTGTCTTGGTACTCAGTTAGCTCATAGCTCATCTTATCATCCTCAATCTGATGGGCAAACTGAGATAGTAAACAAATGTTTGGAAGGATATCTTCGTTGCTTTGTATCTGATAAACAGACACAATGGGTCAAATGGTTGCCTCTGGCTGAATGGTGGTATAACACTTCCTTCCATACAGCAACAAAAATGACCCCATTTATGGCACTTTATGGGTATCAACCACCATCCATCACATCATATTTAAGAGAAAATTCTAAGGTTCAGGCAGTGGAACATCACATCAAACATCAACAACAAGTCCTCCAACTCTTAAAGGATAACCTCGTGTTGGCACAAAATAGAATGAAACAACAGGCAGATCAACATCGCAGTGAAAGAAGTTTTGATGTAGGTGATTGGGTATTCCTACGGCTACAACCATATAAGCAAATGTCCCTAAAGCAAGCTAAGAAGGATAATAAATTATCACCAAAGTATTATGGTCCGTACAAGGTGTTGCAAAAGATTGGTACTATGGCATACAAATTGGAGCTTCATGCAGCTTCTCGATTGCACCCAGTTTTCCATGTTTCATGTTTAAAGAAGGTTATAGGCGACAAGCTCCCAATTCAAACAATATTGCCAGAACTTGACGAGGAAGGAAAAATTATATTGGAACCGGAAGCAGTCACAGAAACAAGAACTCGACAGCTACGAAATCGATCAATTTCAGAGTATCTTATCAAGTGGAAGAACTTATCCGTTGAAGATTCCACATGGGAGGATGAGAATTTTATGCAGAAGTATCCAGAACTACTCAAGCGTTGAGGACAACACTTTTTTGAAGGAGAGGGGCATGTTGGGTCCCTATAATACTAGTTATTACCTCATTACTATTGTAGTTATACCCCTTATTTATATTGTTGTGCCCCTATTACCCCCATATTGTTATTTATGTGCCCCATAGAATCCCTCTATTGTTATTTTTGTGGCTTTATATTATTATTGTTAGGTCGGCTGGATTATATTGTGACTCCTTACACTCCTATATATAGAAAGGAGGTTTTGTCATTTGAATCATCCAAGAATTGTTCATTTATGTAATGTAAAGGAGGTTGCCCCCTCGAAGAGGCTGAATTCTAAGGCGTTGATCTATCTTTTCTATCTTTTCTTGAGCTGGTTTCATAACAGGATCTATCATCCATTCTTGCTTAGCTTTCTAGTTGGGAAGTTGCTTAGAAGGCATTCTGTGAACGTCCTTTATATTTCCTCTAGGTATCTAGATTTTAGAGGAACAAATACATTTTCGAAAACCAGATCCTTGATATTCACTCTACCAGCCTAGGCATTCTGAATTATTTCTTGGAGGTGGGTCCATGGGTGCCCTGTGATCACTGCAGAGTGGCCCCTTTCACTCAACTCGACTATTCCTACCTAGTCGGCTTCTTTGACGACGCTTGCATACGACTATTCCTACCTAGTCGACTTCTTTGACGACGCTTGCATACAGGGCAATTGTGGATGTGGAATTTACATTGTGGTGGACCAATTTACAGCTTGTAGGTTCTGCTAGTTGGGTAGCTCTGGCACTAGCTATAGGGTGAAGGCCCTGGCTCTCTGGGGTGTGCTGCAACTTGCGGGATGGCTCGCCATCGATGAGATCATTGTTGTTGGAGACTCCAAGTCTACCATTGATTGGGTGTATGATATTTCTTCTCTAGATGTCCCTTCCCTGTACCACTGGCTTCAACAAATTATGGGGCTTCGACTCTCTTTCAATTACATCTAATTTTCCCACATCTATCAGGAGCATAATACTGGCTGACAAGTTGTCTAAGCGTGGTGGTTCTGTGCCTCCAGGTTTCATCCACTACAACCTTTAGCTTCATGGTGCACCCCAGGAGCCTGGTTATTTCACTTTTTTGGATTGAATATGCCGTATCTTTTTGGTTTCTGGGATTTCTTGTTGCTTCATTTTGATCTGGATCATTGCTTGTTTTTTTATGCTTACTCTTTAATGCCTCTTATGGATGTTGTTTTTTCCGGCTATATGACTATTTTCTTCTCAGGATGCACTCTGTTTTTCAGTGGTCTGTCTTTGCTTTAGGTGGAAGTGTTGTTTTACGAACCAAGATCATGTAACATCTTTTTTCAATAAAATTTGTTTGTTTTTTTCGCGTGAAAAAAAATACATGAAAAACAAGTAAATTAAGCAGGGATAAAATTTATTTGGGGTCAACAACCCGCTTTAATTTTTTTTATGGAAACATTGTTATTTTTTTTAACATTAATTGTGAAATCGACAATCATTGTATATAATCTACACCTTGTCAATAAATATCTCAACTTCAGTCCAAAAATATGTTTGCTACTTCAAAACAAATGTGTGAATATATCTGCGATTTGACACAATACTTGGTATCTGGTATCCATGAAAAACAGTTAAATCAAGTGGGCATAAAAGTTACTCGGGCTATTTTGTTGAGCATCTGAACAAAACAATTCATATGGTGAATTTTTAATAACAAATGTATCATTCATTTAAACAAGATTGCTATCAATGCACTCTACCTCTCCACTTCATGTTAAAAAATCTAAAATATGATACCAGTCTATTGTTGTCGTCTACAACTTGTCAGAGAATGAAGAAAACAAAGTCTATGAAAAGGTAAAACTATTAATGGGGACCTTGTTTACACTATAGGCAGGATCCCTTTAGCTTAAAGTTTAACTTGGATAAGTTTAGGACTTAATTCATGCAATTATTCAAAATATTTGAATTTTGAAAGCTATAGATCTCATGTGGAAAAAGTCGTGACCCAAGGTTTGAAAAAGGAGGTCGGTTGGCCTATGGTTCAGTAGTAAACCGATGCGAGTCCATCTCAACTGATCCATTGTTTAGGTGTTGGTGCCCTCTATTAGTTAGCTTGGAATCCCCTAAGAAAATGTCAGGTGATTGACTAACTATGCCCCCAAAAAAGGGGAGTTTTTAATTAAAAAATGCATTGTTAAAATGATTCCAACTGATATCGATGGCCACCCACCCATTCTACTAGCTCAAAGTGCAAGTTTCTATTTTGGCAGTTTTTCTACAGTGTTTTGTGTCATGAACTTTGGAGTTGTTTTGAGGCCCTAAATGGTGTTTTTTTGGTGAAACGAGCACTCCACATTCATAGACTGGCTACCGAGCACCCCAAACGGAGATCATATGCCAAAGTTACGACCCCAGAAAGTTGTCGTTCCAGCTTACCTTATCAGGTTCCACAAGCATTTTGGCACTTCATCTCTTACAGTTA
This sequence comes from Pinus tabuliformis, assembly GCA_031772625.1. Classification (NCBI taxonomy): domain Eukaryota; kingdom Viridiplantae; phylum Streptophyta; class Pinopsida; order Pinales; family Pinaceae; genus Pinus; species Pinus tabuliformis. Next base: position 823,877,905 of record CM062814.1, read on the forward strand.
GGTTTTTGGATGTTCAAAGTTTTTTCATTGCTTCTTTATGATAAAAAGGCCTTAGATCTTCATTGTAAGACAATCCGAGAAGATGCATAACCATCATCTCTTCTCAGAGAAAAGTTATCATCGTTCGTTCTAGTTTTTTTTCATTATGCATTAATACAATTTCAACACTTTGCATTTATTAATATAAGTCAAGTTTCACTATATCTATATATTTTGGTTACAAATCTTTATTTCATTTCATTCCCTTCATAAATTTGAATAAGTGGTATTAGAGCGTTGTCCTTTTATCTGTATTTTTGTGCATGTCCCCCACAAGATTAGAGTACAAGAAGTTGGGACTGGAACTATTTGAGCCCTTGCAAAACCATCATCGCCAACCCCAATGGCCTCTATTGGGGCTAGTTTTATGAAGAATATGTGGAGAAAGGTTGAAATTTTAAGACATTTTTGGATTTGTGCACAGTAGGAATTAGCGAGGAATATCAACGTGCAAAATTGACGTAGGAGTATTTGCGTGCAAAATCATCACAGAAGAATCAACGTGCAAAATCATTGCAGAGAGGAACGATATGCAAGGTGGTCGATTTCACCTTTGTGCATAAGGGCTTTAGCTACTCATACTGTTTGATTCCATCCTCAGAACCCCCTTATCACGTAACACCATCTTGATGAAAGTTAGTAATGATCTAATGTACCTCCCACACGGTCCTTTCAAAAACTTCCTCTTGGCAGTGCTATAAGATATTATAGATTCAATAGCAAACTTTGTATTGTACCCCTCAAAGACACGACAGTGCTATAAGATATTATAAATTCAATAGCAAACTTTGTATTGTACCCCTCTAAGACACTCTCAAACCAATAATCTCCTGAACGAGGAATCTTATTATTGAAAACCTTCAATTGTTGAACAATCTCAGGAGTCCATTGCTTTGGTTCAACAAGTTGCCAATTTCTATTATGATCATTTAACCTTTGTATCCACTATGCTAACAATTGTGGGAAATCAACAAAGAAAATTTTATAAAATTCAGTAAAGACATATTATTGTAGCCATTTGTCTATGTTAATCCACTGACCTCTGATCTCACTGGCAACAAATTCTCGTTCCTTCTCTTCAATCCACTGATTTTTTTCCTTCTTGGTGGGATTTCACATTATCTTCAATAATAAATATGGTCCCAACAACAGAACCATTGTTGGAGTTGGGGATGGTTTGACTTGGGTTAATGCGCAAAGTTAGGCCAAGAAAACCCACTAGACAGCGACCCTTTTGATATCACCTATAAGAAAAGTGAAGTCTCACTCAAGGAACCTATAAGTACTATTTTGTAGTCCCCATAGGTGCCTTAGGTGAGACTTCACTTGTCTTACAACTAATGCTAAAAGGGCCATTGTCTAGTGGGGTTTTCTTGGCCAAACTTTGTGCATTAAGCTGGGTCAAACTATCCCCAATGCCAACAAATGGTTCCGTTGCCGGGATTGTGATTTATTATTGAAGGGAATGTGAATCCCCCAAGGAAAAAAACTAGTGGATTGAGGATAAGGAATGGAAAATTCTTGCTAGTGAGATTAGAGGCCAATGGATCAACATAGATGAATGACTACAACAATATGTCTACTAAATTTTATGAAATTTTCTTTGTTGAGATCTCGAAGTTGTTAGGAGAGTAGATATAGAGGTTAAATGATCAAAATTGAAATTGGTGACATGTTGAGCCAAACGATGGATTCCTGAGCTTTCTCAACAGTTGAAGAATGTCAATAATAAGCTTTCTCATGCAATAGAGTATTGGTTTGAAAGTGTCTTAGAGGGATACATTATAGAGTTTTCCATTGAATCCATAGTATTTGATAGCGCTGCCGAGAGGAGGTTTTTTAAAGGACTGCATGGGAGGTATGTTAGATCATTACCAACTTTCATCAAGATGCTATTAAGTGACAAGGGAGTTCTGAGGATGGAATTTGACAATATGAGTAGCTAAACCCTTTTGCATAAAGGGCAAGATGGGGGATGACCAAGGAATGGTCTGATGGAATAGGGCCTAGGATAAGAAGGAGGAGGAGGTAAATAGTGGATAAATTGTGGGAATTCCAAGCTAATTGCTAGAAGGAATGCCAAGGTGTTATATAATTTACAATGTGAAACAAGGAAGCCAAGGAAGAAAGTGCATGGCAGGAAATCATGAAATATTTTGAGAGCGGAGTCTTGCGTAACATAAGAAGGTTTCGATGCAACGATGAGAGAAGAGAGATCTACAACAATACATACAATTGGAAAAATCCCAACAAAGGAAGTGAGAAAGGTCATAGGAGCAATGGAGATCGAAGAAGTCTTTAAGGAGTGCAACTTGGCATACCAGACGAAGAAGAAAAGGACGAAGGACACTCATATTGCAAGTCGAGCTTATTAAAACTGGTGCATCCTAGTCACCTTGCTCAGATTGTGCCCTGCATCAAACCCATGAACTGCACACATTTGTTGATCCAGAAGTAAGTTTACCTAGTAGTGTTTTGCATACTTCAGTAAGGAAAGTGAAAGTAGTATGACTAGCAATGGGAGTGAACCCAATCAGTTGAAGGGAAGTGGACCATAGAGTTCCCTAGTAAAGAACGTTGCATAAAGTACGTCGCAAGAAAGAGTGGGTATACCTAGAAATCCTTTATTGATATTCTAGTGTGCAGAAGAAAATGGAAGATACTTCGAAGATGTCTAATTTTCATTGTTATGGGACGGAGGATCTCAACCAACATTTGTTCATATGTGGGGTGTTGTAGCATTTTTTGGTTTTGATTAGATAAAATTTCAAAAAATGTCAAGTTAGGATATGGACATAACAATAGTGAATAAAATGTTAGTTTAAAAAATATTTTGATGATGATGTTCATATCAAAGAAAATGTTAGGGTAACTGCTCTAAAAATAAAGGCAAAAAGAAAATGTTAGGTAGAAAGAAAACAAATAAACTCTGAAAGTGAACAAGTCTAAATGCCACTACTCTTTTTCTGCAAAATAATGGTTATGTGTAGCTTATTTTTAAAATGCCATAACCCATGATAGTGAAACTGTTTAATCTTGACTACATCATGCTTTAAATTTGATGTTATAGTTAGAGAATAAAGATCTGTCCAAACTGTTTAATCTTGGCAGATCAATAGTTAGGTAGAGAATAATAAGGTGCTCATCAGTTTAATTTGAGCCCTTGGAAGTTATAAGGGTAGATTTAGATAGTTTATTTTTGTTAAATAAGAAGAAAGGATAAGGGTTTGCTAGCTTAAATGCACCCATTAAATGAAGAAAAAATGATAGGATAAGCAAAGGGTAAGTAGAGAAAGGTTGCAGAAGTTTAATGGTTGATTGTACAAAATGTACATTTATCATGTTTCTATGCTCATGAGGCAGTTACACGAAGCAAATGAAGGACTACAAGTCAATTTATTAACCTCCCTCATCCTCATTCATTCATATATTTGCTAACTTCCCCTTCATATATTCATTATCATTCATTCCATAAGAACCCCTTTTCCTATGGTAAAAACCCTTTTTACCTAGGAAAAGTAAAACATCATGAAAAATCCCTTCTTACCATATAATTCCCCTTTTCACATAAAATTTTCCCTTCCACTCATATTTTCATATTAACATTAATTTATTTATTAAATCCTTAGAATTTCCCTTTTCCCATATAGATATTAACTCCTTTATAATACCCCGAAACCCTTAGTTTTATAATAAAACTATATATTTCATACAAATATCACATCGGAACATCGGCAGGGCTGCGGGGCCTTTAAATATGCATATACCATAGTTTTTGTTAAAAAATATGTATTATATATATATCGCATTGGCGCGATCCACAACCCTTTAAACATGCATATAACATAGTTTTATTAATAAAACTATGTATTAACACAGTGCATCGCATATCAGCGAATTGAAAGTTTTCCTTATAAATAAACCTCCCCACATTGCAAACTCCGATTGTGATATGCGATGGGAAGCCCAGACCCGTCCCATATATATATTACATTTCATATCATATCGCATCTGTTTCCCTCGTAGCCTCTCGCTATACCATAACCCTTTGCCCATTGCGATCTTCGATTGCGATGGGATACAGACCCGAACATACATATATTCCAGTTAACCGCCATGTCGCGTCTGCCCTTTGTTATATGTCTTTGCGATGGGCCTACCCTTGCCTAAATCCGATAGCGATATGCGATATTAGCTGGACCCGATGTTATTATCGGCCTGGGTTAATAAAATTTCAAGTCCGTATAATTGTGTTTTGTGAAGGTTTCCTGTGTTAAATCGTTTTTCGATTTAAATGCGGAAATGACCCAAAGCCTCCATTTCACCCCTAATCTGGGTTTTAACCATCATTATGCCATTCCCGCCTTTATTAATCCCTCCATACTCTCTCTTCCACTATTCATTTTTTCGCCCGATGGTTAAAAATAACACTGTTTTTTCAATTTAACACAGAAAACGCCATTTGCCCTGCTCTGCCTGTTTTACATAGTGCAGCCTCCACTTTGCCTCTACGGCCATTTAAACCATCATTATTTCCTCCGATAGCCTTTGAAAACTCAACAGAGCCATCACGACCTCCTTTGTTATCATATTTTTCTTAATAAGTTATATGTTTTGCAGGGAAGACCGCTATTTCAGGCTTACAAAGGAACAAAACCCTGCGTAACAGTTTGAAGACAATATGAAGATTTACTATTGAAAACAACAGTAAAACCTGAAATGCACAGTCAAAAGGTCACTCAACCATGTCAAAAGAGATTAACAGAGTTTAAAGAAGTCAGATGAAATATTTACCTGAAGGAATCGACCAACGTGAAGAATGTAAACAACCCAAGCATCATAAAGGGGCAAATATCATCACACAAAAGCCAGCACAACCTGAAAAAAGGGGACAGCAAGAAGTAGTTCAATAGCTGCCCCTATCTTCTTGCCATGAAGATATTTTTCATTCCTAGAATAAATCTTAAACAATTTTAAGATATTTGTAGTTTTATTGTTGTATAAATAACTCCTTTTCTGAGTTGTAAATGGTTCGGAGTTGAAGATTCATAGCTCATTGCTTGTAAAGTTTTTGACTGTTAATGCTACTTTGAACCTGGAAGCCACCTTTGAAGGAAGCTTTTGCAGACTCTTGATGTACTAAATCTTTCTGGAACCTTAATACAAAGCAAAGGATTCTGAATATGGTCTTGCACAGTTTGTGTTATCCTGTAAGTTTTTCTAGTTTTTCAATCATTATGTCTTTCTTCATATGCTTATGACTTGCAGAGATATCTAGGTAGGAACAATTAGAGTTTCAATTGATTCCTATAAGCTCCTGAAGTGATCATCTATTAAGAGACTGGATTAATGCAACTGTTTGTGTAGCTAATCCCCTCTAATCAATAAATCATCAGCATCTTGTGTAAGCATTAAGTATACTGCCTTGAACCTCTGGAACATAGTTTAGGAGGTTTTCCAACTTGTGATTGTTCTGTTTTACAGTCTGGAAACTGTGATAATCATATTTTTTGTTGTCTTCTACTCACCACTATTTTGATCTATATCATTGTGTAATGCTTTATAGAAACCCCTTGCTGAAGTATTAATATACCCCAAAGGATTTATTACTTCAATTCTGCATCTATCTTCATTCATTGGTCTTCCATAAATTTAAACCAAAAACCCCCCAAAACAATTATTTTAGATGCTCTGGCATTGGTAGCCTGACCAACTACTATCTCAGAGGTACAACATCAGACTGGTGCGTTGCCGGGGATTCGAATTTCATTTAAGTTTCCCTTGGGACAATGATATTCATTCATTCTTTTCCTTTAAAGGTGATTAAAGGATTTAGAAGGTTAAAATCATTCACCTTGGCGACTCCACACTCCCAAGCTGGCACCTTATAAACATACCAGATCTTGTTCAGAAGGTGACATAGTTAGTCCTTTGTCAGATCCTGAAAATATTCTGAGAAAAGCCAGATCTAAAAGGGGACACCAACCATCATCTTCTTCCTCTTCAATCCTGCAGTCTGAAGAGTTAGAATCATTTGACCCCTATAGTAATATCCCATCTGATCTGATTATTCCCATTTATCTCCTAGGGTTGCTAAACTTCTAAATAAAGGAGTTAATTTCAAGTCAGCATACCTTATTCATTCATTAGAATCTCATCCTAGACCCACACTTCCACTAGGATCACCTAAGACTGAATCTGATTTGGGTGTTAATCTACCAGAATATAAACCCATAGATTTCATATCCCCTACAACCTATCCATTTCCTTCCATTTTTGATCAACCTGAAGCTTCATCTTCTGAACAACCTGAAGAGACCTTTTCTGTGTATACCAATCCTCTCTTTGAATCAAAAGAAGGTATTCCTTTACAGGTCCCAAAGCTAGTTCTTAAGACTCCTAAGAAGTTTTTCAGAATATCTCCTCCTCCTTCACCTCCAACTAGTTCACCAACTCCTAAAACACTATCTTCTTCCTCTTCATCCTCTACATCCACACAAACATCTCATACTCCACTTGGACAACCTCATATACCTCAAACACCTCATATTCCTCAAGCACCTCATACACCACTTGCTGTCATGGCTTTCCGACCAATTGTACAGGCCAGATATGCTGCCTTAGTCTTACCTAATAACCTTGATGCATTCCCAGCTGGATATTTAAAATACCTTCCCAAGTACAATGGAGAAACTGGTCCCTCAGCTGAGGACCATCTTCAAGCTTTCCTTGACTTTGCAAAAAATATGAATATTGAGCAAGAGAATGTTTATATGAGATTGTTTGTACAGTCACTCGAGGGAAATGTGAGGATTTGGTTTAGGTAGTTACCAGCAGCTACCATTAGAAATTGGGAAGAGCTTACAACCATATTCAAAAATCAATGGGGTGTAAAAAAGGATCCTCTTTACTTCCTCACAGAATTTGAAGAGCTTAAAAGGAACTTTGGTGAACTAGTAGCAGATTTTATCAAAAGATTCAACAAACTCTATCACAAAATGCCTGCTGATTGTAAGCCTCCTGTAGCAGCAGCTCAGTCCAGATTTTCGAAAGCTTTTGATGATGACTTTGTTGTTATGCTACGTGAGAGAACTTTAAGAACTCTTGAAGACATGCAAACAAACACTATAGAAGTAGAAGCAAATAGAGCACCCTCAACTTATTTAAAACTTAAGGAAGAAAAGACCCAAAGAAAAATCAAAATTGCTCAAGAAGCCTCTAGTTCCTCAAAGACTAAGTCAAAAGACTCAAAAATAGATGAAATAACATCTCTTCTTAGAAACCTATCAAATAGGATTTTGAAGATTGAGACCCAACCTAGGACCATACAACAAACAGTTGCTAGACCTCAAAACCAAAATCAAGGTCAGTATAAAAGAAACCAACCACTACAAATTCTTCAGCGACCTAACAATGATCAACAGGTTCCTACTCCTCTATTGATAGATGACCAACAACCTAATGATAATACTGACAATTACTGAAGATATCAATAGTATGGATTCTTCTTCTTCCAATCAAACAGCCTTCATTCCTCTCTCACAATAGATTCAGGTTCAAGAGGATCAGGAAGCTGCACAAGTATATAAATATCATGCTTTTTCTAAATTTTTAATTACAGAATTAAACAAAAGGTATGATCTTAGGCCTAGGCCTGGTCCTAGGAGACCTCCAAAGGAAACTCCAGTGATTGAACCACATACCAAGACTGCTGAAGCTCAAACAACTCTTATTCAGCCATTAGATCAATCAAATGATACTACCCAAGCTGGTAAAAACATTTTGACTGCATTTAATGTTGAAAAGGAATTAGAGAGGGTTAAGATCCCAATTCCATTGTTAGAACTTTCTAAAAACCCTGGTTACAAAATCCAAGTGACAAAATGGATACAAAACACCTTGATTGATGCTAAAGGTGATTTCATAAGTCTACAAGATGAAAAACCAACAGTAGTCTTTGGCCCTAGTTCAGACATGATAGATGAGATAGTGCCTCCCTTCTATGTAACTCTTAAAACAAATGACTCCATGTTATACAATTGTATGTTTCATTCAGGAGCATCACACAAACTTATGCCAAAATCGATCATGGACCTTTTGAAATTAGATATCACTAAATCCTACCATGACCTGTACACCTTTGATTCCAAAAGGGTGCCCTGTTTAAGATTGATCAAGGATTTAGTGGTTACCCTTGCCCAGATTTCGGTAAAAAGTGTAGTACTTGACATTGTTGTTACAGATATCCCTCCCAAGTTTGAAATGCTCCTTTCTAGGTCATGCTGTGCCAAACTAGGGGGAACTCTGCAAATGGACATGTCATATGCTACTATTCCTATTTATGGAGGAGAGCAGTTAAGATTATATAGAGAGGTAAGATTTGCACATACTGTTTGTAAAACTGACCAGCCAAGGAACCATCCAATATATGCAATAGATAAAGACTTTGGTTGTTTTCAGCTCACTTCAAGCCAACACAAAACTCAAGTCAAAATTGAAGAAGTAGTTGAAAGTCCTGAACCAAAACAAACTGATATTTGGAAATTGTTCTTTGATGGCTCTTGCACGAAAGATGGGGTAGGAGCTGGTGTTGTTTTAATTTCTCCTGAAAAGGAAAATATAACACAATCATGTAAATTAGATTTTGAAGTTACTAATAATGTTGCTGAATACGAAGCTTTCCTTTTAGGATTGCAGCTAGCCAAAAGCCTGAAAGTTCAGAACTTAAGTGTTTTTACCGATTCTGAACTTATTGTTAAACAAGTAAAAAATGCTTGCCAGACCAAGCACCCAAGACTTCGGTCCTACCGAAATGAGGTATGGGATTCAGTTGAAAATCTTTTTGATGCCTTTAATTTGACTTACATTCCCAGAAATCAGAACGTTCACGCAGATGCCTTGGCTGTCTCTGCTAGTGCTTTTAAAATCCCTGATCATACTGATGTATTATATCAGATTCAAGTCAAATACAGGCCTTCTATCCCAGATAACCTCAAACATTGGCAAATATTTGAAGACGATGAACAACTGAAATCATTTTTACAGGTAATAGATGATTTTTCGTTTTTGCAAATTGATGATGACAGAGCTGAAATAAGTGAAAACGCAGAAGAAAATGACACTTCAGATTTTAAAGCCCAGATTGCTAATCACGACATTATTCAATTATCAAATAATTTTATTCCAAAGGGACTCATTCCTTTAGAAAAATTATTCGATCAGAATGATGTTTTCCAAAACCCGCAGTCTTCAGAAGATGACGTTGAAGAGATTAACATTGGAACTATTGAAGATGTTAAAAACATCAAATTGTGCGCATCTCTAGACCCAGAAATCAAAACGCAGTATTTTAAGTTGCTGCAAAATTATAAAGATGTCTTTGCTTGGACTTACGCTGATTTGAAAACCTATGACACATCTTTAATACAACACAAGATTCCTCTGAAGCCAGAAGCAAAACCATATCAGCAGAAGCTTAGAAGGATAAATCCAACTCTTCTACCCACTGTAGAAAGAGAAATTAAGAAAATGTTAGATGTGCATATCATCCTTCCTCTTAGATATTCTAATTGGGTTGCAAATCTGGTTCTTGTTAGAAAGAAAAATGGAGAAATAAGACTCTGCGTAGATTTCATAAATCTGAACAAGGCATTGTTAAAAGAGAATTATCCTTTTCCCAAAATGGACCAATTACTACAAATGGTTTCAGGATCACAAAGACTGTCTATGCTTGATGGTTTTTCAGGCTATAATCAGGTAAACGTTGACACAACAGACAAAGAGAAAACAACCTTTACAACACCCTGGGGTACATTCATGTACGCAAGGATGCCATTTGGCTTAACAAATGCTGGAGCAACGTTTCAGAGAGAAATGGACATCGCTTTCATGGGTCAGGTAAATATATTTGTGGTCATTTATCTTGATGACATAACTGTTTTTTTTAAGTCTGATTAGAAGCCTTTAAAGCACTTGATGAAAGTTTTTGACAGGTGTAGAAAATTTGGAATATCACTGAACCCAAAGAAGTCTTTGTTTGCTGTTAAAGAAGGAAAATAGCTGGGCCATATAATTTCAAAGGAGGGCGTAGTAATTGATCCCAAACAAGTATCTGCCATAGAATCATTGACCTTGCTTAGAAACAGAAAGGAGATTCAAGCCTTTTTAGGAAAGATTAATGTTCTAGGGTGATTCATTCCCAATTATGCAGAGATAGTGAAGGATATAACAGACATGCTCCGAAAGGATTGTGAAGTCAAATGGACTCCCTCTTCTAGGCATGCATTTGAACAAATAAAAAGAGCCATCTCTGAAGCTCCCACCTTTGCCATCCCCGATTATACCAAGCCATTTAGTATTTTTTTCTTTTGCCTCTGAAACAACCCTTGCTGCTGTTTTATTACAGAAAAATGAAGATTCCCATGACCAACCCATAACCCTTTCAGCGAGGTTATGAGAGACGCTGAGCTAAAGTATGACATCATTGAGAAGAAAGCCTATGCCCTTATTCAAGCTCTGAAATCATTCAGAATGTATGTCTTACACTCACCTATTACTGCTTATGTCCCAAATAGTGCTGTCAAAATTGTCTTAACCCAGCCAGACACCGATGGGAAAAGAGGTAGATGGATCACTCAAATTCTGGAATTTGATCTAACTATTAAGACTACCAAGCTAGTAAAAGGTCAAGGATTAGCTAAGCTTCTAGTTGAATCCAACTGCAAAGTACTTGGAATCAGTTATGTTCTAGAAATACAAGGGAAGAATCCACAAGAACCTTCCTTTCAGTCTCAAGAGAAGAATACACAAGAACCTTCTGTCCTTGCAGAAGGGGAAAATCCACAAGAACCTTCTCTTCATCCTACAGGGGAGAATCCACAAGAACCTCCACCTTCAGAGCAGAACAATCCTATACACATTGATGAGAAATATTTTTTGTCAAATTGGTATCAAGATATTGTTAATTTCTTGATCAATTTTGAGTGTCCAACATCATTCTCCAAAACCCAGTGTAAAACCCTAAAGTTGAAATTAGTCAAGTACTGCATTATTAATGCAAATTTATACTGGAAAGATCCACTTAACATTTTTTTATTATGTTTAATAGAATCTGAAACTGAAGGCATCATTGATCAGTTTCATACAAGATTTTGTGGAGGACATTATGCTTGGAGAGTTACAACATACAAGTTTCTGAGGGGAGGACTTTATTGGCCCACATTGTTTTTACAAGTAGGGGCAAATGTGAGAGGTTGTATTCCTTGCCAAATGTTTGCTGGAAAACAGAAATTAGCTGCTCTTCCACTTGTTCCATCCTTAGTTTCAACACGTTTTTCTCAATGGGGATTAGATTTTATTGGAGAGATTCACCCCACTTCAAGTAATCAGCATAGATGGATCCTCGCTACAACAGATTACTTTACTAAATGGGTGGAAGCAATTCCAGTCAGAAATGCTATTGATGCAGTGGTAATTAAGTTTATTGAGGAGAATATCTTAGCTAGATTTGGTTGCCCAACTCAAATTGTTACTGATAATGCAGCATCTTTTTCTAGGGTTAAAATGATTGACTTTTGCCAGAAATATCAGAGTTTGTTACATCATTCAACTCCATATTACCCTCAGGGTAATGGCTTTGCTTAATCATCAAACAAGAGTCTGGTAAAGGTAATAAAAAAGACACTAGCTGATCATAAGAAGAGTTGGGATTCACATTTGATTTATTTACTATGGGCAAACATAATTACTCCAAAGAGGTCAACTGGCAAATATCCATTTTAGCTAGTCTATGGGAAAGATGCAATTTTCCCTACCAATTTGGCTTTCCCTGTTTTAAAATTTCTGCAAGATGCAACAGATGAACCTGATGATTTTTCTAGAAGAATAAATCAGATTATTGAGCTTAATGAAAACAGAGATGAAGTTCAATACAAATTGTAGAAATATCAGAATAAGATGAAGGTTTTGTTTGATAGAAGAGCCAAGGAAAAGGACTTTAAGGAAGGTGATCTAGTTCTAAGATGGGATGCCAGGAGAGAAGAGAAAGGAAAGCATGGAAAATTTGACAATCTATGGTTTGGACCTTTAGCAATTGCTGAAGTAAAGGGTAACAACACTTTTGTGCTGCAAAATCTTGAGGGGAAATATTCCACTTATCCTGTAAATGGAAGGTTTCTCAAACATTATATTCAATACTAAGAAGGTGAAATAGTTTTCATTGTACATAACTCCGGTTTTCTTTTCCTTTCCAAGATGTCAATGTGATATTTTTTACAGCAAAGACTCCATAGCCCGAGGAGAAGGCACATGGATCTGCAGGTTCTCTGCATTCTACAGGAGAAAGCAGTCCCCAGATGGAGCCAATGTTGTAGCATTTTTTGGTTTTGATTAGATAGAATATTTCAAAAAATGTTAAGTTAGGATATGGACATAACAATAGTGAATAAAATGTTAGTTTAAAAATATTTTGATGATGATGTCCATATCAAAGAAAATGTTAGGGTCGTTGCTCTAAAAATAAAGGCAAAAAGAAAATGTTAGGTAGAAAGAAAACAAATAAACTCTGAAAGTGAGCAATTCTAAATGCCACTACTCTTTTTCTGCAAAATAATGGTTATGTGCAGTGTGTATTTAAAATGCCATAACCCATGACAGTCAAACTGTTTAATCTTGACTGCTTCATGCTTTAAATTTGATGTTATAGTTAGAGAATAAAGATCTGTCCAAACTATTTAATCTTGGCAAATCACTAGTTAAGTAGAGAATAATAAGGTGCTCATCAGTTTAATATGAGCCCTTGGAAGTTACAAGGGTAGATTTAGATAGTTTATTTTTGTTAAATAAGAAGAAAGGATAAGGGTTTGCTAGCTTAAATGCACCCATTAAATAAAGAAAAAATGATAGGATAAGCAAAGGGTAAGTAGAGAAAGGTTGTAGAAATTTAATGGTTGATTGTACAAAATGTACATTTATCATGTTTCTATGCTCATGAGACAGTTACAAGAAGAAAATGAATGACTACAAGTCAATTTATTAACCTCCCTCATCCTCATTCATTCATATATTTGCTAACTTCCCCTTCATATATTCATTATTAAGAACCCCTTTTCCTATGGTAAAAACACTTTTTACTTAGGAAAAGTAAAACATCATGAAAAATCCCTTCTTACCATATAATTCCCCTTTTCACAAAAATTTTTCCCTTCCACTCATATTTTCATATTAACATTAATTTATTTATTAAATCCTTAGAATTTCCCTTTTCCCGTATAGATATTAACTCCTTTATAATACCCCGAAACCCTTAGTTTTATAATAAAACTATATATTTCGTACAAATATCACATCGCAACATCGGCAGGGCCAGGGGGCCTTTATATATGCATATACCATAGTTTTGGTAAAAACTATGTATTATATATATCGCATCGGCGCGATCTGCAACCCTTTAAACATGAATATAACATAGTTTTATTAATAAAACTATGTATTAACACAGCGCATCACATATCGATGGATTGAAAGTTTCCATATAAATAAACCTCCCTGCATTGCAAACTCCAATTGCGATATGCGATGGGAAGCCCAGACCCGTCCCATATATATATATATATATATTACATTTCATATCATATCGCATCCGTTTTCCTCGCAGCTTCCCGCTATACCATAACCCTTTGCCCATTGCGATCTCTAATTGCGATGGGATACCCGACCATACATATATTCTAGTTAACTGCCATGTCGCATTCGCCCTTTGTTATATGTCTTTGTGATGGGCCTACCCTCGCCTAAATCCGATAGCGATATGTGAAATTAGCTGGATCCGATGTTATTATCAGCCCGGGTTAATCAAGTCCATATAATTGTGTTTTGTGAAGGTTTCCTGTGTTAAATCATTTTTCGATTTAAATGTGGAAATGACCCAAAGCCTCCATTTCACCCCTAATTTTGGTTTTAACCATGATTATGCAATTCCCGCCTTTATTAATCCCTCCGTACTCTCTCTGCCACTATTCATTTTTTCGCCTGATGGTTAAAAACAAGACTGTTTTTTTCAATTTAACACAGAAAACACCATTTGCCCTATTCTTCCTGTTTTACACAATGCAGCCTCCACTTTACCTCTGCGGCCATTTAAAACATCATTATTTCCTCCAATAGTCTTTGAAAACTCAACAGAGCCATCACGACCTCCTCTGTTATCATATTTTTCTTAATAAGTTCTGTGTTTTGTAGGGAAGACTGCTATTTCAGGCTTACAAAGAAACAAAAGCCTGTGTAACAGTTTGAAGACAATATGAAGATTTACTATTGAAAACAACAGTAAAACCTGAAATGCGTAGTCAAAAGGTCAATCAACCAAGTCAAAAGAGATTAACAGAGTTTAAAGAAGTCAGATGCAAGATTTAACTGAAGGAATCGGCTAGCGTGAAGAATGTAAACAACCCAAGTAGCATAAAGGGGCAAATATCATCACACAAAAGCCAAAAAAAGGGGAAAACAAGAGGCAGTTCAATACCTGCCCCTATCTTCTTGCCATGAAGATCTTTTTCATTCCTAGAATAAATCTTAAACAATTTTAAGATATTTGTAGTTTTATTGTTGTATAAATAACTCATTTTCTGAGTTGTAAATGGTTCGGAGTTGAAGATTCATAGCTCATTGCTTGTAAAGTTTTTGACTGTTAATGCTACTTTGAACCTGGAAGCCACCTTTGAAGGAAGCTTTTGCAGACTCTTGATGTATTAAATCTTTCTAGAACCTTAATACAAAGAAAATGATTCTGAATATTGTCTTGCACAGTTTGTGTTATCCTATAAATTTTTCCAGTTTTTCAATCATTATGTCTTTCTTCATATGCTTATGACTTGCAGAGATATCTAGGTAGAAACAATTAGAGTTTTAATTGATTCCTATAAGCTCATGAAGTGATCATCTATTAAGAGACTGGATTAATGCAACTGTTTGTGTAGCTAATCCCCTCTAATTAATAAATCATCAACATCTTGTGTAAGCATTAAGTATATTGCCTTAAACCTCTAGAGCGTAGTTTAGGAGGTTTTCCAACTTGTGATTGTTCTATTATACAGTTTAGAAACTGTGATAATCATAATTTTTTGTTGTCTTCTACTCACCACTATTTTGATCTATATCACTGTGTAACGCTTTATAGCAGCCCTTTGCTGAAGTATTAATATACCCCAAAGGATTTATTACTTCAATTCTGCATCTGTCTTCATTCATTGGTCTTCCATAAATTTAAACCAAAAACCCCCCAAAACAATTATTTGAGATGCTCTAGCATTGGTAGCCTAACCAACTACTATCTCAGAGGTACAACATGGGGCAGTTTGGAATGCAAATCAAGTCTAGGGTGATGCTACCAAGGTGGCACAACTAGAAACTACTTTTAGAGGCCATACATTGACATGGTATATGAAGTATAAGAATATTGCTCCAGTGGGACAACATAAATGGTTGGTAGAAATAAAGCAAAGCATTGTTGAATAAGTTCTAGAAGCCTAAGTCAGAGTCGCAACACATTACAAAATTAAAGGAGATTTAACAAGGATAAAATGAATTTGTGTGGGATTATGATTAAATATTTGAAGTATTATTGGGCAGATTGACATTTGAGATTCTAGTTGCACAACACAAGGAGTGGTTCATCACTAGACTATTCCCCCATATTCGAGTACCATTAACCCAACATAAGATTTCATCATAATCAGAAGCATTGGACATTGCGTTGAAATTGGAGGCATCTCCAGTACCAATCGACAACTATTATTTATATTTGTTTTCAATAAATATCTTAACTTAAATCCAAAAATCAGTTCGTTTCTTCAAAATAAATGTGTGACTGTATCTGTAACTTAACACAATATGCAGCGTCCATGAAAAACAAGTAAATTAAGTGGGCTTAAAATTTATTTGGGGTCAACAATATGCTTTGATTTTGCTGGAAACATTATTTTTCCCCTTTTTTATTATTAATTATGAAATCGACAATTGCTTTTTAAATTTGTTTTCATAAATATATTAACTTCAATCCAAAAGTTTGTTTTCCACTTCAAAATAAATTTGTGAATGTGTTTGTAACTTGACACAATACTTGGTTGGTATCCATGAAAAACAACTTAAATGGGCAGTTGTATTTTTCTTTTCACATCTATTGTTTTCAATAAATATCTCAAGTTCAATCCATAAATCTGTTGTTGCTTCAAAATAAACGTGTGAATGTGTGTGCAACTTGACACAATACTTGGTATACAAGAAAACAGATAAATTAAGTGGGCATAAATTTTATTTGGGGTCAACAATCTGCTTTGTTTTTTATGGTTACATTTCTTTTTCTTTTATTAATATTAATTGTGAAATTGACATCATTGTTTATAATCTACACCTTGTCAATAAATATCTCAACTTGAGTCCAAAAATATGTTCATTGCTTCAAACTAAATGTGTGAATGTGTCTGCAATTTGACACAATACTTGGTATCTGGTATCCATGAAAAACTTGTAAATTAAGTGGGCATAAAAGTTATTTGGGCTATTTTGTCAGGATTGTAGTTGTTGAGCATCCCAACAAAACGATTAATATGGTGAAATTTTAATAACAAATGAATCATTGATTTAAACAGGACTATGCTATCAATGCACTCTACCTCCCCACTTCATGTTAAAAAATCCAAAATATGATACCAATATAGTGTTGTTGTCTACACCTTGTCAGGGAATGGAAAAACGAAGTCTATGAAAAGGTAAAACTATCAATGGGGACCTTGCTTACACTATATGCATGTTTTCCGATCCAAAATTAAACATGAACGTAACAAATTACAAATATAACTATAAATACAGAGATGAAGCAAGAATAACACTTCATATCATTAATATCAAATACTGAAATATGCTTACAAACATAATAGAAATAAAACTAGCTCGAGCGATGGTGGTTTATCTCTGAGAAGAGATGTGGTGGCTACATGTCTCTGAATTGTGTTATAATGAGGCTCAAGGTCCTATTTATTATTGGGCAACAAGGAAAAACCCTAAACAACCAAAACCCTAACCCCAGGAAATGGAACACCAAGAGTTTGTGGGCTTCATTAAGGTTAGTTGGGCAGCCAACTTCCCAGGGTCGTAATTTGGTCATATTATCTCTGTTTGGCGCTCCTTTTGCAAATGTAGCCAAACTTTGTTGCCCACCTGGAACTTGTGCAACACTCGATGCTGATCATGGCGTTGCTTGTACTTAGCATTGGCTTTGTCCAATAGATCATGGACCTGTTGGTGGATGTGTTGAATGCGCTCAATGGAACTTTTAGCCCTGTTGGCTTTAGACTGGACATGAGCCGAATCTACCTGAGTGGCTGCAAATGGTATGGCCACATCAATGGGACATAATAGTTGAAATCCTAGCCCTACCTGAAAGGGGTTGTGGCTTGTTGAGCTATGGAGAGCTATGTTGTAGCTGTGTAGTTGTGTGTGTGGATGCTTCTAGTTGTACATGTGAAGAATGTACATGATCATCTTGTTAATGACCTTTGTTTGGTCATCAGTTTGGGGGTGGAAAGTTGTGGATTTAGTAAGTTTGGTATCCAACATCGACCAGAGACTTGACCAAAATGCACTTAGGTATTTGTTATCCTGATCTGAGACAATGGACTATCGGATCCCAAAGTGTACCCACACTCGCTCAAAGAAGAGCTTAGCAGTGGCCTCTCCTGTGATACTCTTATTGCAGGCCACCATAATGGCCATCTTAGAGAATATGTTGACGACCACGAAAACACAGTCGTTGCCAATGTTCTTATAATGAAGACCTGACATGTAATCCATGGAGATGGATTCCCAAGGTCTACTAGTAGTAGGCAGAGGAGTATATACGCCTTGCTTCTTGATGGTTGGCTTGGCAATGACACAGTCAGTGCGGGATCAAATTTACTTCCCAACATCCCGATGAAGGTTCGACCTATAAAAATACTTTTGCAGTACTGCCACTATTTTCTCTACTTCGAAATCTCCACCGACTCGACTGTAGTGCGCCTCCCAAATCATCTTGGCACACTTGTTTAAAGGAACACATATATGTCCCAGGTGGCATAATAGTGCATCGTGGAGGTGAAAATGTGGAACTTGCTTACCTTCTAGGATTGTATGGTATATGCTGCCAAATTCTGAATCCCTCTTGTAAAGATGCGGCCCCCCCTGAAGTCTTGTGCCCACAGGAGTCGAGCACAATGATCAGCGCCATGACTGGTGGTCGGCTGAGGTAGTCTGCAACATTATTGGTGTTGCCCTTCTTGTACTTAATTTTGCAAATGGAACTGTTGTAGGTATATGGACCATTTATGATGGCGATCGTTCCACAACTTCCCTTGTGTCTGTATGAACTGCAGGGGTCGGTGGTTTGTTTGGATGACCGTTTCCTTCCCCAAAATTTAATGCTTCCATTGACGGCAGGTTTGCACTATGGAATACATTTCCTTGTCATAGGTGGGATACTTTCAAACTGTGTCTGAAAGTGTCTCACTGTGGTAAGCCATTGGATGCCCCTAGTGAGTAAGAATTGTACCAATAGCATAGTCGGATGCCTCTATCTCAATCTCAAATGATTACAACAGATCTGGTAATGTGAGCACCAATGAAGACTAGAGGCGATGCTTCAAATCAACAAATGTCTTATGTTGGGTTTTGGACCAAAAGAACTTCGCTTTCGCTCCACCTTTGGTGACTTGACTTAAAGGACAAGTGATAAGAGAGAACTCCAACACAAACCTGCAGTAGAAATTGGCAAGACTTAGAAAGCTGCGGAGCTTTGTTAGAGTGATTATGGCTGGCCAATCCCAAATGACTTGTATCTTGGTTGGGTCCACATACACAACCTACTCATCAATGATGTACCCTAGATATTGAACCTAGGTCATGCCAAAAGTGAATTTCTCCAAATTGGCACACAACTTGTGTTGTCGCAGGGTTTGGGGGACCTATCGAATATGGTGGAGGTGCTCTTCCCAACTCTGCTTGAAGATCAAGATGCCATTTAAAAGAACCACCATGAATGCATTGGTGAAAGGTCACAAGATGTCGTCCATAAATTTCATGAAGGTTGCAGGGGCATTCATCAACTCGAAAGGCATGACCAACCATTCAAAAAGGCCCTCCTTGGATTTGAAGGTAGTCTTCCATACATCAGAAGGTTCGATAAGCACCTGGTGATAACCAAACTTCAAATCAATCTTGCTGAAATATTTGGCCCCTTTGAGCTGGTCTAGAAGGTCATCAATCTGTGGGATTGGGTACATATTCCATACAGTGATATTGTTTAGCACACGATATTCAATTCAGAGTCTCCATGTCTCATCCTTCTTTTGTACCAATACAATCGGGCTCCCACAAGGTGATGAGCTTGGCCTGATGTGTCATTTCTGCAACAACTCTTGAATCTTCCTCTTGATTTCATTGCTATCTAGAACAGAGCGTCGATAGATCGGTCCATTGGGTAGCGGCGCACCTAGGGTTATATTGATGGAGTGATTGACTTAACAATGCAGACACACCCCCATAGGTGAGGAGAAATTGTCCATGGACTCCTCCACGACCTTGTCCATCTGTTGTTGTTGTGCAGAGGAACCCTGTCTAGAAGCCATGGAAACAACATTCTTCTTGCCCTGAGGGCGAATCATAAGGAAAACAAATTTCTTGGTCTGTGAAATTATTGTATTGCATTTCTATGTAGTGATCAAAGAGATGGAGGTAGGAAGGTCTACCTCCGGTATCCTGTACAACCCCAAAGTAATAATCACAAAATGAGGTCTAGACTCATATACAACATGTCGCTTCCACAAGTATGGTTTTCCTAATAATACATCACAAAATTGAAGAGGGGCAACATCACACAATACCTCATCAGTGAAGGGCTTGATGCTGTAAGGAAGGCAACATTGCTGACTGACATAGAGATCTCTTCTTTAGTGAAGCCACTCGATGGTGTACGACTACGGATGTGCTATAGTCGGTAGGTGCAACCGCTTCACGACCTCTTCCGAAATGAGGTTCTTTTGGCTCTCGTTGTCGACAATGAACTGCAGCAGAGAACCCTTCACCCACATCTACGAGTGGAAGAGGTGTTGCCCCTCCTCTGGATCTTGGTGGTGGCCATTGTGGCACTGGGATCTGCATCAATGATCTGCTTCCCTTTGTCATTCCCCTTGTCGGGTTTTGACTCAGAGTTGGAACATGCATTTGATTTGGAAGCCTTCAACTCGGCCACCAGTGACTGCTTGACCCGACACTCACTCATGTTGTGAGTAGATCTCTTATGGAACTCACACCAGTTTCCCTTGTCCTTCTTTGTCTTTGTGGTGTTTTCCTTTGCTTGTAGCTTCAACGGGTTGTCCTGGGTCGCCCCGCCTTGGCTTTGTCCTTTGCTCTGTGGTTTAGGGGCGCTTTTTCCTTGCCTAAGATTCATAGATCCAAAGTCTCGTTTCTTCTGTTTAAACTTTTGCTCAATCTTGACAGCGTATCGGTACGTCGTGCGAAGCGAGGAGATGTCCAAGAACTCTATCTCGTCCTAGATCTACCTATGTAGGCAGTCACGGTACTTGAGTACTAAATGTCGCTTAGAATCTTTGATACCCAACTTCGTGTGAAGGGTATGGAAAACATTGGTAAACTTTGGCATGTCTTGGTCCCTTCTCTACTACAACATGGTCCACTTTATGTATTTATCCTCATAGCTCCCGATAGGGTAGTACTTCTCTTTGATGGCATCTCGAAATGAATTCCAAGTGGGTGTGGCTGAAAATAGTGAAGGTGTACTTTCGTCCTTCTCACAGTAGTTTTCCCACCAGTCCTTAATGTGGAGAGTGACTTTTAGAAGTGTAAAAGTAATCTTTTCCCGGCTGGAAAAATCATGAACAAAAAAATATCCTTCTAGCAGATTTAACCATTTATCTACGACGTCTGCATCTATCTGACCTTAAAATATGGGAATGTCAAAGTTAACTTGTACCTTAAAAGGTATGGCACTTCCAGAGTAGCCGCTGGAAGAAGATGTGTCGCCCTTGGGTAGCTGTTGAAGGATCTAGGAAAAGTTTCCTATCATCACGTTCTTTTGTCACTCAAGGGCTTCTTTGAGCAAGATTTTGAAAGGATCTCTTGCCCCCTCGTATTTCTTCTCTTCCACCATGGGAGGCCTTCAGGATTTGCGATACTGGTCTTGCAAAGGTTCAACCAGTTCAAGCCCTAACTCCTTATATCCCAACCTTGTTGGGGATATGCAAAGAAAAAAAGAGAAAGAGCAAGTCGCTCTGATACCACTGATCAAAACTTAAACAAGAATGTAACAAATTACAGATATAACCATAAATACAAAGATGCAGCAGAAATAACACTTCATTTCATTAATATCAAATACTGAGATACGCTTACAAACAGAATGGAAATAAAACTAACTCGAGTGATGGTAGCTTATCTTTGAGAAGAGATGTGGCGGCTACATGCCTTTGAACTATGTTACAATGAGGCTCAATGGCCTATTTATTATTGAATAACAGGGGGAAACCGTAAACAACCAAAACCCCAACCCCAGGAGATGGAACGCCAAGAGTTTGTGGGCCTCGTTGGAGTTAGTTGATCAGTCAACTTCCCGGGGTCGTAACTTGGTCATATTATCTTTGTTTAGCGTGTATGATACATTGCTGGAAATATCTCTCCAGGTAATACAGGATTTGCGGAAAGCCTCCCTACGAAGCTCTAAAAAACACCGTTTAGGGGGTAAAAACTACGCCGAAGTTCAGGACCTGATAAAATTGCTAAAAATAGTAAATACTGAAATAAATAAGAAAACTGATGAAACGGTCTGGAGATCTAGGTGGAATAGGCAGGTGGCCACCAATATCCACCTGGATGAACACTTTAGTTTAAAGTTCAACCTAGCTACGTTTAGGACTTGGTTAATTCATGCAATTGTTCAAAATATTTGAATTTGGAAGCTATAGATCTCCTGTGGAAAATTTAACATTGACCCAAAGGTTTGAAAAAACAGGTTGGTTGGCCTGTGGTTCCGCAATAAGCCAGTGGAAGTCCACCTCAATTGATCCATTGTTTAGGTGTTGGTACCGTCTATCAATTTGGTTAGAATCACCTAAGGGAGATACCAAGGGAGTTTCAGATTAAAAAAGGTATTGTTAAAACCAAAAGAACACTAAATGGATGCTTTGAAGTTACTCATTCTAAATGTTGGTTGAAATGTTGTGTTACAAGTTATGAAACAATTCTATAGCGGTACTTTCAGCAATTTGATGAAATGTTTTGTTACAAGTTATGAAACAATTTGGTAGTGGTACTCTCAGTAATTTTGATTGATTTATCCATACATGTTGTCAAGAAGGGAACTTGTCTGCATGTGAAGTAGGTGATGAGCCTCGGTATTGCAACAAGAATGATGCAAATACCAAGGCTACCAACTTTACTTGTCAACCCGGGGTTCGTACAAACTTAAGATGTATCGACACTATATGTGCAGCATACAATGTGTCTTACCTTCGCTGTCATGATGTAATGGAGTGTATGTAATGAAATAAAATCCTAAACTAATTGCAGAAAATGAAATGCTTGAAATGCAAGCTTTAACCTATTGCAAGAAAGAAAATACAAGGAAATAAACATATTATAATTGCATAAAGTAAATATCATGAACTAAATGTCAACCATTACATTTCAAAGAGTTTAGATCCATTAACAGAATTCATTGGATATGGCAATTAGCATTGTATTGTCTATTTCATAAATTTGTCCGTTAGCCCAAATCGCTGAAATGTTTTGCATGGGTAAAGAAGCAAGTCCTAAGTGGTCTTTAGACTTCCGTAATCATTTATTTAGAGCCTAAGAGTCATGATTCAACCATAAGGGACGAAAATCAATCTTTTTGAGCAAATCCGGGCAAGTATATAATTGGATGGGACAAATTTATTTATTGAATAAAATTTATTAGGTCTCCATTCGAAGTGGAATCACTAAAAAATGCATTTGTTAACCCAGGCTAAAAAATAGTAGAAAATTACTAGTCTAAAATCTAGAATTTTGAGAATTAGTGAGCTAGTAAATCTATCAAATGACTAACCTAATCAAGTACAAATGCAATGGGGTAATTATTTTTATTAACTAGAATATTTTTTTAATCTAATGCAAGTGGAATCAACTTGATTGAAGCTCGTTAGCATGCTCTAAAAAATAACATAAATTTATTTTTATTTTCCACAAGGGACTTCCAAAAATCTAGATTTGAGAATAAGCAAACTATTCCAAGTAGCTCAATGATTAATATGACCTTCCAAAGTTTCAATGATAAAATGATGCTTTTGATCCTACAAAATAACTTACTTCAACAATTTAACCCAATCCTACAACAAGAAATCATTAATATTAAATGCAAAAATAGAAAAAAGACAACATCAAGAGATGCATGTGAATAAGAAGTGAAAATAAGAAAATTAAATGATACAAAAAGGCTTTGAGGCTTTTGGGATGGCCAAGCCCAAGGAAACTCAGAGTCCTATGAAGGAGACCAAGATCTAGAAGCTGAACATGTCATCAATCTTCATTATTTCCATAAATACAATTAAATCACAACAAAAAATGAAAGTGGAGCTGCAAAAATACGAGTTCTTTCCACAAAAAGACCAAGAAAAATCAACCTCTAGAGACAAATTTGACTTGGTACTTACAAAAATGATTAGGAATCATTTCCCATGAAAGAAGGAACATTTCCCCACCAAAATCCCTTGATTAGTGGATCTGGTTCCCAATACTAAAAATTTGCATTAAATTGCAGGTAACACATTCCAAGATTTTCTCAATCATTGGAGCTCCATAATTTGTGCCATAATTCTAGGATATCTTGTTGATTTATTATTTAATATTGATCCTCTTGTAGCAGGGAGCAAGTCCTTAGATTATCTCCTCCTCCAAATCTCCATAATTTGCCTAATATTCTCACAATATTCCACAAAATTAAATAATATTAGACACAAATATGCAATTATCCATAAATATTCCTAATGAACATATTAAAATTAAAAATACATTATCTAATGCAAAAAGAGAGGCTTAATGTGCTGAAAGGTGGTTAGATGGGCCTTAATTTATGTCTAATTTAGAGGTATGGGTATTAATTTATGTCTAATTTAGAGGCCCATCATACACCCCTGCTAAAAGTGTTGTTCATCCTCTTAGCAACTTAGTGACCTCATTGTGCTTTATTCATGACCCCGGTGGCCTCTCCCTTGTGCATTCCTTGGTCCTTTCTCTTAATAATATTGGTTGTAAGTTCTACAAGGACAAACACAAAAATGTAGTTGTTCTTTTCATAATTGTTTAACAGTGTTTTAAGCAAAAAAAACTTAACTTTTCTCTTTGCAAGTGAACTCTGTTGGCTTGTACATCCATTTCATTCATATCGTCTCCCTTTAATCCTTCATTCCATTTTCACTCATTTTTTCAAAACTATTTTTGCACAAAAAAATCATTGTTTCTTGATACCATTAACCTGCCTTATTCCTCTTATTCAATATGGGTTCTTGAATATTTTTTAGTTTGGCAAGGTTTTCCACATCATTTTCTGACATTCTACTACCTTTTTCCACCATTTGGACAGCTTTGAAACCTTCAAAATTCCTTTAGATGAGAACTAGGATATTCGGTAGTAAAAAGTGATGAACCTCGGTATTGCAACAAGAATGCTGCAACTCCCTAGGCTACCAACTTTAATTATCTAGCCTGCCTTTTTCCTCTTGTTCAATATGGGTTCTTGAATATTTTTTAGTGTTTGGCAAGGTCTTCCACATTATTTTCTGACCTTCTACTTCCTTTTCCCACCATTTGGACACCTTTGAAACCTTCAAAACTCCTTTAAATGAGAACTATGATATTCAGTAGTAAAAATTGATGAAACTCGGTATTGCAACAAGAATTCTGCAATTCCCAAGGCTATCAACTTTAATTATCAACCCGAGATTCGTACAAACTTAAGAGGTATCAAAACTATATGTGCATCATACAATGTGTGATTCATTTGATGTCATGATGTACTGGAGTGAATGTAAGGAAATCAAATCCTAAACTAATTTCATAAATAGAAATTTCACTTTGGAAAATAAATTAATCCTAAGAAAGAACAACAAATTGTAATTGAAATCCTAAGAGAATGAATTCAAATAAATATTCCTAATCTACATTGTAAAAATGCATATCCTAATGGGTGTTTATTCTTCCTCAACCATTGATTTAGAGTCTAGGGGTCATGATTCAACCCTAAGGGATAAAAATCAATATTTTTGAGCAAATTTGGGCAAGTATATACACGCTGGGAGAGTACTATAGGAAACCTTGTAGCGGTTGCTGTAGTACTGTAGGAAACTCTGTAGCAGTGCCTGTAGCACTACAAGAAACCTTGTTTAAACATGTTTTGAGCATAAACGATAGTCTAAGCCTAGGGTAGGACCTCAACCTGACTTCCATGGCTTTCTCCCATTTCTATAACATCTTTTAGGCATTGGACAAAAGCTAGAAAGAGATTAGAGACCTCTTGGAAAGCCTCTTTTCATCACTGCAGTTAGAGTTTTATTTTGATGGTGAATGCCTTCTTGCCTTTTGTTGTCTTCTTTTCTTTTGTGGCTTAGATGATTTCGTAATGGGTTTGGAGTTCTCTATTTTGATTAGGTCTCTCTTAGGCACTTCCATTTTTTGTTTTAGTGCGATTTGCTCATTTCCTCCTTGTAGCAGCATTATGCCTTCTTGTAGCAGTCATTCCTCTTCTTTCAGGGTCTTCTAGCTATATGGGAGTGATGAGAAATGATGGAGAGGGTTTGGAGGATGATGCTAGGGCTCAGAGGGAGTAGTGTAGGTTTGTGAAAATGGAGAGAATGTTTTCTATGTGTTTTTTTAAGAAATTTTCAGTGTGAGACAAAGCGTAGGATTTGTTCTTAAAAAATATTATTTTTTTCTTTTTTTTCTTATGAAATGGGATGGATGAATGATGGATAGATATTGGATATGAAGTGGATGGAGGGCTTGGAGTGCTGTGGTGGTTGGGCTTTACAGAAATGTATTCTTTTAAATGTTGTCCCCATTATTCGAAATCATCACCCTTTCTAATTTGGCTTTTCCACGTTGCATGAATGAAGGAGTGAGCTACAATTAACTAGTTGAAGGTGTCTGAGACTACTGACCCATCCTTAGCTTATAAAAACTCATCCCTCATGCATTGACAACAAATTTCTAACTATAATATGCTCAAGAGAAGAGGTTAAGAATATTGCAAGAATATTGCATACATGTACATACTTGATGGTTGTTGGAGAGACATGCATGTTGCCGCTGAGTTGATGATTGATCCATGGTCCTCTGGAGGTGATAATTTCCTTTGTTTGCTTGTACACAGCTCTTCAAACATAGTTATCGATTAAACAAGAAAATGACCTAGTACCTGTTTTTGTGAGGTAGCAAAAAATCACTTCATTTTGAAAAATGGTGATTCAGTATACACTTTTTTTTTGAGCATATTTTTGCACTTTAATATATATTTTTTATGTATCAAGTATGAACAATTTTTTTAAATGTTAGTGATTTTCATGCTGATTTAAAAAGTGTTGATGCAACATTAACACATTTTTTTTAGAGGACTTATTTTTTACACTTTAAATTTTTTTATGTATATTTTTGTTAGTGATTTTCATATTGATTTTGAAAAGTGTTGAAAATACTGATGAGCATCAACCTCTGATCATCAACCCAACACCAAATGAGCATCAACCATTTTTGTTTAAAGGGCTTAGTTTTTACATTTTAAATTTTCTAATGAATTAAGTGTGGATTTTTTTTTTTTTTAAGTTGGTGATTTTCATGATAGTAATAAAACATAAAAATTAAAATGACAAAAAAAAAATCAAAATTGACTAGTAAAAAAAAGTTGAATAAAAAATTAATGAAAAAAAACAAAAAAAAAAAAAGATTTTTTTTTCAAAAAATTAAAATTAAAAAAATTTAAGAAAAAAGAAAAAAACATTTAAAAAAACAATTAAAAAAAATGAAAACAATAAAAAAATTCGTATTAAAAAAAGACATATTTAAAAAATAAAAATAAAAAATAACAACAATAAAATAAAAATCGCTCCCCCCGAGCCCCCCTCTCCTCTCCACACCCCACAATGCCCCTCCATCTTCTCCCCTACTCCCCTTCCCCCTCGGGCCTCCTCCTTGACCTCCCCCTCCCCTCGGCCCCGGGGGAGGACTGGGGTGCGGTAGGGAAGGGAGGAGGGGTAGGAGAGAAGGGAAGAGAGGGTCGGGCGGGGGAAGGAAGGGGGAGGGGAGAGGGGGGCGACGGGAGGGGGAGCGATTTTTGTTTTATTGTTTTTTTATTTTATTTTATTTTTAATTGTTTTTTTAATACGATAATTCTTTTTTTATAAATATGATTTTTTTAATTTTTTTTTTAATATGTTTTTTTTTAATAAGACTTTTTTTAATTGTTTTTTGTAAATGCTTTTTCTAACATGTAATTTTTGAATGTTTTTGTTATTATTCTTTTTTAATATGTGTTTTTTAATATATTTTTTTAAATGTGTTGGTTTTTTTTTTTTTTTGTTTAAATGTTTTGAATTTTATTTATTTACTTTTTAATATTGTGTTTTATCATTAATGTCATGCTTGAAAATCATTGGAAATTTAAAATTTTTCAAAGTCATGATATTTTATTTTTAACGTCCTTATTAAAAAATGATGAAAATTTACCCTGAAAAAAAAAAAGTTATTCCAGCATCAACACTTTTCGATTTCAAAGTGTTTTTTGCACCAAACAAAATGGCTTTTATTGTTTTTTACAGTGATTTTTAAAAAATATTGAAATTTTACTCTGAAAAAAATAGTGATGCAGAATCAACACTTTTTATTTTGGGTTGTTTTTTCGTGTTTTTTTGGGATTTTTGGGCTAGATTACCCATTTTGAGGTAATAAATAGTTCCCGTTTGATCGGTAACTATGTTTTCATAGCTTGGTGATTCTAAACCTCTATCTTCTAGTTACCATGAGCAAGCTATCTTAGTCAAATCTGACCTTCTTAAAGTGCCAGACTTGGCCATGGGTGATGTTCACCTTCCCTATACCTTATTCCACCATTAAACACCTTTCTCACACTTTATTTCACCTTCCATACCTTCCTACAACTTTCAACCTGTTCCCTGTAGTAAACTAAGTCATCCTATAGTACTACATGAAACCCTGTAGTAGCTTGTTTAAACCCATATCTCCCAAATGGTATACTAGATTGATCTAAAATTTTCTGAGCATGTTGCCATTATCCTTATGCACCTCTCCATAAGAAA
Source organism: Pinus tabuliformis (assembly GCA_031772625.1). NCBI lineage: Eukaryota > Viridiplantae > Streptophyta > Pinopsida > Pinales > Pinaceae > Pinus > Pinus tabuliformis. Next base: position 823,906,335 of record CM062814.1, read on the forward strand.
AGTTTGGCTGATGGATGCACAAATCTCGAGAAAAATTAAAAATGGCTGAAGTTGATGGAGGTCGATTTCTTTAAAACCGTGTACTGAAATTTTCTGCAATTTCTTGGGCATGCTACCATCATCCATATGCATCTCTCCATGAAACAACTTTGTAAATGGATGCACGAATATTGAGAAAATTCAAAAATGGTTGTAGGTGATGGAGGTCGATTTCTCAAAAACTCTGAACTGGAATTTGCTGAACTTTCTTGAGCGTGTTACTATCATCCATGTGCATCTTTATCTGAAAAAGCTTGGTAAATGGATTCATGGTTTTCAATATATGACAAAAATAAATTTCTACTCTATGTATTTATGTTTCTTATACTAAAACAAAGCCTTCTTGTAGTATTTTAGGATAGCAAGGAAAATGAATGGGAAAAGCTCGGGAATGATGGGTGGATGGTAGAAATAGATGAGGGTGATGGATTGGCATGGCCTTGGTCCTTTTGGAGCATCTGAGAAAAGGAGGAGAAAGTCCAAGTTTGACTTCCTTTGACTAGAATTTTGACCATTCTTTTTTTGCCAACTTGTTTTTGTTGTTTGCAGATGTTGGAGATCACTTGCATTCATTAGAGAGATACATGGAGTGGATTTTATTTATTTATTTATTTTCTTCTATGCCTACTAGACACCTCAATGAGGTTTTCAACTAGTAGGTCTGCTTAGGCACCTCAAAGGAGGTTTTCATCTAGGATCGTTTTTTTCCCCAACCCATTGATTACCTCATGGAGGTTTTCAATCAATGAGTAAATCTCAGGCGCTTCAAAGGAGGTTTACACTTGAAATTTTATTTTTCTCTTATTTATTTATTTATTTATTTTTATTTTTATTTATTTTTCTATCCTACTCTACTTGAAAAAACAAAATCATTTTCAAGTGTAGGAACACTTCCAATGGAGCCACTTGCATACTTGGATGATAGATCAAATCATGTGTAGGCTCGAAACATATTCTTTGACATGTAGATGAATGTAAAAGACCAAATGCTTTGAATTTGATGATATCAAGCACCGTTGAAGAAGAAGTATTGCTGCAACTTAGTGACTGTCTGGAACCATATTTCAATATAGTTGTGATACCCTTGGTCCACTTGCTAATTTGGATCATCTTGGATGTCTTCTTCTTCCATGAAATTCATATCTTTTTTTTTTTGCTAATTATTCTCTTGAACACATAGAGGATCTGATGGTAAACATGAAGGCACTTTCCCAATCTCTGATTCTGATGTCTACTCTTCGTCAAGTGCAACCCATGATTCTTTGGTTTTCTCTTTTGAATATGCATGTTGTCCTTCAATGATACCAAGAGAACCTCTTTTTTGTGATACTATTCCTGAGCTAAGATTAATACCATTTAGATCAAGAGGAGATGTTTGGAAGTGTTATACCTGAGCATTGTAAGTGGGCTGAGCTACTTCATTGTGAGGATTCTGAAATGGTGGTACAGGTAGTTGAGTGGGAGTCTATATTTGAGATGGATGTGGTTGAGGTTGAGGTTGTGGTGGAGGTGAATGGTAGGGATAACATGGAGTTGAGTATGGAGGATATTGAGGAAAATATTGAGGATATTGTGGATGGATCCCATAAGTTCATTGCCAACCTTGTTGCCAAGATTGGTTTTGGGGTTGAGATGGCGGAGGTACCCAAGGAAAGGGTGTGTTACAATTAGTTTGAGATGGATGTGCATTAACTCGAAATTGTGAATTAGGCTCTTGCATCATATCATGTTGAATAGGCTGCCATGGTCCTCTTGGAGCTACATAACATAGTTGCATTAGCAATTGACTTGCTCCATTGTCCTCTTGGTAAACTTCCTTCAACCTTGGTAATGAGGGGCAATAATTAATATCATGTGATTCTGTATGGACAACACAAATATAAACATCTTCTTTTTTCTCTTTTTGTATTCTTAACATTTCTAATTGTTTGGTCAAATTGTTAAGAATTTCTGTTTTAAAGTCATCAAACAAATTTCCAAGTGTAGCTTGACTTACCGATCTTGATACTGATTTACTTATTTTTTCCCTTCCTCTTGATATGTGTTTGCATGTTTCACAAATTTCTTCAAATGATAATTGATATACATCACCTTTACTCATGAGATCAAGGAGATCAATCCATTCATCCCTAATTGTTCTAAGTAAGAGGGTTTTTAATGTGTCAGATCCTAAATGATGTAGTTTTGCTCTCTTAACATTATACATGAATCTCTCTATTAGATCCTCTAGACTCTCATCTTTTTTTTTTAATTCATTCTAAAGATTTTTTCTTTAAGATCATGATCTTTATATTTTTCTAGAAATATATTTTGCATATTATTCCATGACTTTATTGAATTAGTCCCTAAACTCAAGAACCATTTAAGAGCTCTATCTTTCAATGTTGCGGGAAACAATCTCAATTTTTGAGTGTTTAGTAAGTAACCATAAGATCTACAAAAGATTTCAAATTCAAAAAGAAAGGTTTCTGGATCCTCTAACCTTAAACAATGAAATTTTGGAAGAAAAGATGGAGTGATGTTCTTCATGTGCACACTGACATTTGTATCTTGAATGGGTAATCCAAGAAGAGCTTATTCATTGTCATCATCTCCATCCATTTCTTCTACCTTCTCTGTCACCTCTTCTTCTGCTACCTACAAAAATGAATGGTGTTGTGGCTCTTACTGCACCATGTGATAAAATGGAAGGGTTGGTGTTGGAGAATATTTTTAAATTTTATTTTTTGAATAAGAATGCTAATTCAATGAAATTCTTTGTTTTTGAAATGAAATATGTTTACTGCACCACATGATAAAATGGGAGGGTTAGTGTTGGAGAATATTTTTAAATTTTGTTTTTTGAATAAGAATGCTAATTCAATGCAATTCTTCGTTTTTGAAATGAAATATGCTTAATGCAATTTTTTTTTTGCAGTAAGTAAAAAAAATGAATCAACTAGGGAAGAAAGCAATGAATATTTTGACACCTCCCCAGCAACGGTGCCAAAAAGTGATGAGCCTCGGTATTGCAACAAGAATGTTGCAAATCTCAAGGCTACCAATTTTACTTATCAATCCGGGGTTTGTACAAACTTAAGAGGTATCGACACTATATGTGCAACATACAATGTGTCATTCTTTCGCTGTCATGAGGTAATGGAGTATATGTAATGAAATCATATCCTAAACTAATTGCAGAAAATGAAATGCTCGAAATTTAAACCTTAACCTGTTGCAAGAAAGAAAATATAAGGAAAAAACATATTCTAATTGCATAAAGCAAAGATCATGAATTGAATGTCAACCATTACATTTCAAAGAGTTTAGATCCATTAATAGAGTTCATTGGATGTGGCAATCATCATTCTATTATCTATTTTATAAATCTGTCCATTAGCCCAAATCACTGAAATGTTTTTGCATGGGTAAAGAGGTAAATCATAAGTGGTCTTTAGTCTTCCCTAATCATTTATTTAGAGCCTATGAGTCATGATTCAACCCTAAGGGACCAAAATCAATCTTTTTGAGCAAATCTGGGCAAGTATATACACGCTAGAAGAGTACTACAAGAAACAACATATTTACTGTATGAAACTATAATTCATTGAATGACCAAAAAATCAAATCCAAATTGGATGGGACAACTTTTTTTATTGACTAAGATGTATTAAGTTTCGATTCCAAGTGGAATCACTCAAAAATACCTCGGTTAATCCATGCAGAAAATTATTAGTGTAAAATCTAGAAATTCGAGAACTAGTGAGCTAGTAAATCTATCAAATGCCTAACCTACTCAAGTGCAAATGTAATGGGGTAATTTTTATTATTAACTAGAATGTTTTTGTAATCTAATGCAAATGGAATCAACTCGATTGAAGCTCATTAGCATGCTCTAAAAAATAGCAAAAAAGTATTGTTATTTGCCACAAGGGACTTCGAGAAATCTAGATTTGGGAATAAGCAAACTAATCCAAGCTCGATGATTACTATGACCTTCCAAAGTTGTTCCAATGATGAAGTGATGCCTGTGATCCTGAAAAATGACTTGCTTCAACCATTTAACCCAATCCTACAACAAGAAATCATTAATACTAAATGCAGAAATAGAAAAAAGACAAGAGCAAGAGATGCATGTGAATAAGAAGTGAAAATAAGAAAAGTAAATGATACAAAAGGGCTCTGAGGCTCTTGGGACAACCAAGCCCAAGGAAACTCAAATTCCTATGAAGGAGACCAAGATCTAGATGTTGCACATGTCACCAATCTTCATTATTTCCGTCAATACAATTACATCCCCGCAGAAAATGAAAGTGGAGCTGCAAAAATATGAGTTTTTTCCATAAGAAGACTAAGAAAAATCAACCCCTAGAGGAAAATTCAACTTGGTACATATATAAAATGATTATGAATAATTCCCCTTGAAAGAATGAATATTTCCCCACCAAAATCCCTTGATTAATAGATCTGGTTCCTAATATTAGGAATCTGCATTAAATGGCATGGAACACATTCTTCGATTTTATCAATCATTGGAGTTCCATAATATGTGCCATAATTCCATAATATCTTGTTTATTTATCATTTAATATTTATTCTCCTGTATTAAGGAGCAGATCCCTAGATTATCCCCTCCAAATCTCCATAATTTGCCCAATATTTTCACAATATTTCACAAAAATAAATAATATTAGGCACAAATATGCCACTATCCATAAACCTTCATAATGAACATATTAAAGCTAAAAATACATTATCTAATGCAAAATAGAGGTTTAATGTGCTGAAGGATGGTAAGATGGACCTTAATTTATGTCTAATTTAGAGGCATGGGCCTTAATTTATGTCTAATTTAGAGACCCATCATACCCCCTTGTTGAAAGTGTTGCTCATACTCTGATCAACTTAGTGACCTCATTGTGCCTCATTCATGGCCCTGATAGCCTCTCTCTTGTGCATTCCTCAGTGCTTTCTCTTAAGAATGTTGGTTGTAAGTTCTACAAGGACAAACACAAAAATGTAGTTTGCTCTTTTCATGATTGTTTAACAATCTTTCATGCAAAAAAAAACGATAACTTTCCTATTTGCAAGTGAACTATGTTGGTTTCTAGATCCATTTCATTCATTTCTTTTCCCTTGAAACCTTCATTCCATTTTCACTCGTTTTTCCAAAACTGTTTGTGCATAGAAAAATCAATGTTTCTTGATACCATTAGCCTGTCTTATTCCTCTTATTCAAGATGGTTTCTTGAATATTTTTTAGTTTCGCAAGGTCTTTCATGTCCTTTTCCGACCTTCTGCTACCTTTTCCCACCATTTAGACACCTCTGAAACCTTCAAAACGACTTTAGATGAGTACTAGGACATTCAGTAGTAAAAAGTGATGAACTTCAGTATTACAACAAGAATGTTGCAACTCCCAAGACTACCAACTTTAATTATCAACTCGGGGTTTGTACAAACTTTAGAGGTATCAACACTATATGTGTAGCATACAACCTTTGATGTCATGATGTACTGGAGTGAATGTAAGGAAATCAAATTCTAAACTAATTTCATAAATGGAAATTTCAAATTGGAAAAGAAATTAATCCTAAGAAACAACAACAAATTGTAATTGAAATCCTAAGAGAATGAATTCAAATAAATAGACCTAATCTACATTGGAAAAAGGCATGTCCTAATTGGTGTTTATTCTTCCTCAACCATTGATTTAGAGCCTAGGGGTCATGATTCAACCTTAAGGGACCAAAACCAATCTTTTTGAGCAAATCTGGGTAAGTATATATACGCTAGAAGAGTACTACAACAAACCATGTAGCGTTTCCTGTAGTACTACAGAAACCCTGTTTAAACCTATTTTGAGTAGAAATGATAGTATGAGACTAGGGTAGGCCCTCAACTTGATTTCCATGGCTCTCCCCTTTCTATAACATCTTTTAGGCCTTGGACCAAACCTACAAAGATATTAGAGGCCTCTTGGAAAGCCTCTTTTCATCACTGCAGTTTGAGTTCTATTTTGATGGTGAATGTATTCTTGCCTTTTGTTGCCTTATTCTTATCTTTTGTGGCCTAGATGATTGCCTAATGGCCTTGGAGTTCTCCGTTTTGATTAGGTCTCTCTTAGGCACTGTCGTATTTGTTTTTAGCACAATTTGTTCCTTTCCTCCTTCCTGTAGCAGTCATTCCTCCTCTTTCAGGGTCTTCTAACATGGGAGTGATGAGAAATGTTGCAGAGGGTTTGGAAGATGATGTTAGGGCTCAGAGGGAGTAGTGTAGGTTTGTGAAAATGGAGAGAATGTGTTCTATGTGTTTTTTCAAGAAACTTTGAGGGTGAGACAGAGTGTAGGGTTTATTTTCGAAAAATATTAATTTTTTTCTTATGAAATGAGATGGATGAATGATTGATAGATAGTGAATATGAAGTGGATGGAAGGCTTGGAGTGATATGGTGACTTGGCCTTTACATAAATTTCTTTTTTTAACTGTTGTTCCCATTCCTCGAAATCATCACCCTTCCTAATTTGGCTTTTCCACATTACATGAGTGAAGGAGTGAGTTGCAATTAACTAGTTGAAGGTGACCAAGACTACTGACCCATCCTTAGCTTATAAAACCTCATCTCTCATGCATTGACAAAAAATTTCTAACTATAATATGCTCAAGAGAAGAGGTCAAGAATATTGCATACATGTACCTACCTAATGGTTGTTGGAGAGACATGCATGCTGCTGTTGAGTTGATGATCGATCCATGGTCCTCTAGAGGTGATAATTTCCTTTGTTTTCTTCTGCACAGGTCTTCATAGCTTGGTGATTCTAAACCTCTGTCTTCCAGTTACCATGAGCAAGCTATCTTAGTCAAATCCGACCTTCTTGGAGTGATGGGCTTGGCCATGGGTGATGTTCACCTTCCCTATACCTTATTCCACCATTAGAAACCTTTCCCACACTTTATTTCACCTTCCGTACCTTCCTATAGCTTTTAGCCTGTTTCCTGTAGTAAACTAGGACATCCTGTAGTACTACAGGAAACCTTGTAGCAGCTTGTTTAAACCCATATCTCCCAAATGGTACACTGGATCGACCTGAAATTTTTTGACCATGTTGCCATCTTCCTTATGCACCTCCCCATAAAATAATTTTGGCCAATGGATGCACAAATCTCGAGAAAAATTAAAAATGAATGAATTTGATAGAGGTCGATTTCTTGGAAACTATGCACTAGAATTTTTTGAAATTGCTTGGACATGTTACCATCATCCATATGCATCTCTCCATGAAAAAACTTTGCAAATTGATGCACGAATATCGAGAAAATTCGAAATTGGTTGTAGGTGATGGAGGTCGATTTTTCGAAAACTGTGCACTGGAATTTGCTGAACTTACTTGAGCATGTTACTATCATCCATATGCATCTCTATCTGAAAAATCTTGGTAAATGGATGCATGGTTTTCAAAATATGACAAAAATAATTTCTTGCTCTATGTATTTATGTTTCTTATACTAAAATAGAGCCTTCCTATAGTATTTTAGGATAACAAGGAAAATGAATGGGAAAAGCTCGGAAATGATGGGTGGATGGTGGAAATAGATGAGGGTGATGGATTGGCATGGCCTTGGTCCTTCTGGAGCACCTGAGAAAAAGAGGAGAAAGTCCAAGTTTGACTTCCTTTGACTAGAATTTTGACAAAAAAAAATTGTGCCAACTTGTTTTTGTTGCTCGCAGATGTTAGAGATCACCTACATTCATCAGAGAGATACATGGAGCAACACACACACACACACATATATTTTCTTCTACGCCTACAAGCCATCTCAATGAGGTTTTCAACTAGTAGGTCTACCTAGGCGTCTAAAAGGAGGTTTTCACCTAAGATCTTTTCTTTTTCTCTTTTTTCTTTTCATTTTTCCAACCCATTGATTGCCTCATGGAGGTTTTCAATCAATGAGCCCTTAAGCGCCTCAAAGGAGGTTTTCACCTGATATTTTATTTTTTATCTTATTTTTCATTTTTTTATTTCTTTCTCTATCCTACTCTACTTGAAAAAACAAAATCATTTTCAAATGTAGGAATACTTCCAATGGAGCCACTTGAATACCTTGATGACAGATAAAATCATGTGTAGGCTTGAAACATATTCTTTGACATCTACCTGAATGTAAGAAACCAAATTCTTTGACTTTGATGATATGAAGCATTTTTGAAGAAGAGAGTATTGCTGCAACCTAGTGAATGTCTGGAAACATATTTCAATAGAGTTGTGATACCCCTAGTCCACTTGCTAATTTAGATCATCTTGGATGTCTTCTTCTTACATGAAATTCATATCTTATTATTTTTGCTAATTATTCTTTTGAACACATAGAGGATTTGATGGTAAACATGATGGCACTTTCCCAATTTTTGATTCTGATGTCCGCTCTTCGTCAAGTGCAGCCCATGATTCTTTGGTCTTCTCATTTGAATCTGCATGTTGTCTTTCAATGATATCAAGAGAATCTATTTTTTGTGATACTTTCCTTGAGCTAAGATTAATACCATTTAGATCAAGAGGAGATGTTTGGAAGTGTTATACCTCAGCATTATAAGTGGGATGAGCTACTTCATTGTGTGGGTTCGGAAATGGTAGTACATGTAGTTGAGTGGGAGTGGATATTTGAGATGGATGTGGTTGTGGTGGAGGTGAATGGTATGGATAACATGGAGTTGGGAATGGAGGACATTGAGGAAAATATTTTGGATATTGTGGATGGCTCTTATAAGTTCCTTTCCAACCTTGTTTACAAGATTGGTTTTCAAGTTAAGATGGCTAAGGTTGCCAAGAAAAGCATGTGTTACAATTAGTTGGAGATGGATGTACATTAGCTTGAAATTGTGAATTAGGCTCTTGCATCATATAAGATTGAATAGGCTGCCATGATCCTCTTCAAGCTACATAACATAACTGCATTGGAAATTGACTTTCTCCCTTGTCCTCTTGATAAACTTCCTTCAACCTTGGTAATGAGGGGTAATATTTAATATTATGTGATTATGCATGGACAACACAAATATCAACATATTTTTTTCTCATTTGTATTCTTAACATTTCTACTTGTTTGGTCAAATTGCTAAGAATTTCTGTTTTAAAATCATAAAACAAATTTCCAAGTTTAGCTTGACTTACCAATTTTAATGCTGATTTACTTGCTTTTTCCCTTCCTCTTGATATGTGTTTGCATGTTTCACAAATTTCTTCAAATGATAATTGGTATACATCACCTTTACTCATGAGATCAAGGAGATCAATCCACTCATCCCTAATTGTTCTAAGTAAGAGGGTTTTTAGTGTGTCAGATCCTAAATGATGCAGTTTTTCCCTCTTAACATTATACATGAACCTCTTTATTAGATTCTCTAGACTCTCATCTTCTTTTTTATTCATTCTAAAGGTTTCTTCTTTAAGATCACTATCTTTATATTTTTCTAGAAATATATTTTGCATATCATTTCATGATCTTATTGAATTAGAACTTAAAACTCATGAACTATTTAAGAGCTCTATCCTTCAATGTTGCTGGAAGCAATCTCAATTTTTGAATGTTTAATACGTAACCAAGAGATCTACAAAAGATTTCAAATTCAAAAAGAAAGGTTTCTGGATCCTCTGACCTTAGACCATGAAACTTTGGAAAAAAATATGGAGGGATGTTCTTCATGTGCACACTGACATTAGTATATTGAATGGGGGATCCAAGAATATCTTCTTTATTATCATCATCTCCATCCATTTCTTCTACCTTCTCTGTCACCTTTTCTTCTTTACTTGTAAAAATGAATGGTGATGTGGCTCTTACTACACCACATGATCAAATGGGGGGGTTGGTGTTGGAGAATATATATTTTTTTTGAATAAGAATGATAATGCAATGCAATTCTTTGTTTTTGAAATGAAATATGCCTAATGCAATTTTTTGTTTTTGCAGAAAGTAAAAAGAAATGAATCAACTAAGGAAGAAAACAATGCATACTTTAACACCTCCCCGACAACAACACCAAAAAGTGATTAGCCTTGGTATTTCAACAAGAATGCTGCAAATCCCAAGACTACCAACTTTACTTATCAACCCGAGGTTCGTACAAACTTAAGAGGTATCAGCACTATATGTGCAGTATACAATGTGTCATTCCTTTGATGTCATGATGTAATGGAGTGTATGTAATGAAATGAAATCCTAAACTAATTGCAGAAAGTGAAATGCTCGAAATGGAAACTTTAACATGTTGCAAAGGAGAAAATGCAAGGAAATAAACATATTCTAATTGCATAAAGTAAATATCATGAACTAAATGTCAACCATTACATTTCAAAGATTTTAGATCCATTAACAAAGTTCATTGGATGTGGCAATCATCATTGTATTATCTATTTCATAATTTTGTCTATTAGCCCAAATCATTGAAATGTTTTGCATGGGTAAAGAGGAAAATACTATGTGGTCTTTAGTCTTCCATAATCACTGATTTAGAGCCTAGGGGTCATAATTTAACCCTGAGGGACCAAAACCAATCTTTTTGAGCAATTATGGGAAAATATATACGCGCTAGAAGTGTACTACAGGAAGCAACAAATTTACTATAGGAAATTATAATTCACCGAATGACCAAGAAAATCAAATCTAAATTGGATGAGACACATTTTTTTTACTAGAATGTATTAGGTCTCCATTCCAAGTGGAATCACTCAAAAAGACTTCTATTAACCCATGCTAAAAAATAACAAAAAATTACTAGTCTAAAATCTAGAAATTCGAGAACTAGTGAGATAGTAAATCTATCAAATGCCTAACCTAATCAAGTGAAAATGCACTAGGATAATTTTTTTTATTAACTAGAATGTTTTTGTGATCTAATGCAAGTGGAATAAACTCAATTGAAGCTCGTTAGAATGCTCTAACAAATAACAAAAAATTAATGTTATTTGCCACAAGGGACTTCCAAAAATCTAGATTTGGGAATAAGCAAACTAATCCAAGTAGCTCGGTGATTACTATGAACTTCAAAATATGTTCCAATGATGAAATGATGGTTGTGATCCTGCAAAATAACATACTTCAACCATTTAACCTAATTCTACAACAAAAAATCATTAATTCTAAATGCAGAAATAGAAAAAAGACAACATCAAGACATGCATGGGAATAAGAAGTGAAAATAAGAAAAATAAATGATACAAAAGGGCTCTGAGGCTCCTGGGATGGCCAAGCCCAAGAAAACTCAGATTTCTATGAAGGAGACCAAGATGTAGAAGTTGAACATGTTACCAATCTTCATTATTTCCATCAATACAATTACATCCCTGCAGAAAATGAAAGTGGAGATGCAAAAATGCAAGTTCTCTCCATAAGAAGACTAAGAAAAATCAACCCATATAGGAAAATTCGATTTGGTGCTTATACAAAATGATTAGGAATCATTCCCCATGAAAGAAGGAAGCTTTCCCCACCAAAATCCATTGATTAGTGGATCTAGTTCCCAATACTAGGAATCTGCATTAAATGACAGGGAACACATTCCTAGATTTTATCAATCATTGGAGCTCCATAATCTGTGCCATAATTATAAAATATCTTGTTGATTTATTATTTAATATTGATCCTCATTTAGTAGGGAGCAGGTCCCTAGATTATCTCCACCTCCAAATCTCCATAATTTTCTCAATATTCTCACAATATTCCACAAAAATAAATAATATTAAGCACAAATATGCAATTATCCATAAACCTTCTTAATGAACATATTAAAGTTAAAAATACATTATCTAATGTAAAAATAGAGGTTTAATGTGATGAAGGATGGTCATATGGGCCTTAATTTATGTCTAATTTAGAGGCCCATCATCAGGTTTCCCATATCATCATTAAACATAAGTTTCCACATCTACAACAAAAGTTGGGGCAGTTTATGTTGAATTTTGTAGTTATGGTTGACCTTCATAATTTATATTTTAGCCCTTGAAAAATACAAGACATGTTCTTCATGTCAATTTCAAAAGAAAGAATTTTTAATTTTTGAAATTTGAATTTTGGATCCAAAAGGATAAAGTCATCCCAATTGGAAGAGACACCCATTCGGCCTCATAGATGAATATATAAAGTCATTTCATCCTCCTCCTCAAGCAATCCATTCATACCATCTGAGGTAGAGAACAAGATGAATCTGAGGCAGAGATTAAGATGAATCTGAGGCGGAATATTGGACGAATTTGATGTAGAGTAAGGACAAATTAGAGTTAGAGTCACTAGGCATACCAAAGCAACAAAATCGAGATTCTTGGGTGCAAAAGTAGACTGAAATTTAGCCCTAGTAGATCAGAGCAGGCAGAGTTCATTGGGCATCGGTTTGACTTGACAAGAGGCCAGTTTGACTAGTTGTGACTAGAGCTATGTTACTAGTCAATTTGACTTTATGTTCAACTTGAAGAATTAAATGTATCTCTATTCAACTTAATGATCTCTATAAGGAAAAGGTTGTTGGGTTTTTTCCCCATGTGGATTTTCCCAAAGTAAATTCTTGTGTCTCTTTTTTAGTTGTCTCTTTATGATCCCACTAGAATTTTGTTTCTATTGTTGAGATCTTCCATGTAATTACTTTATGATGAATGTGAATGCAAGAAAAGATTAACCTAAGAAATAATAAGAAGTAATTATCAGTTTAGAAGACCCTTTAAAATAAACATGGTATTAGAGCAAAGGTTAAAGGAGCAACCATGAAGGAGTATAAATGAGTAATCAAAGGAAAATCCATCAAGTCTGAAGGTCGAAGCATACTTGTGTCTATGGAGAGGGTCAAAGCCCTTAATTTCTATTGAAGATAGTATGAAAGGCATTAGAATATTTCACAATAGGACGAGAAGACCTCAAAGTCTATCTTATTGGGTTGAAAAGGCCTCAAGGTATTTCAAGAGCGTCAAGTAGCCTTATGACTAAGTCACACGCCTAGTATGGATTTTGTCCCAACATTAAAGGTCGAGAGGCCTCTGACATGGCCTCAGAGAATCCAAAATGTCACAGTTAATGGAAAATCAAACCTACAATTTGTTTTGGTTTGTAATCCTTTTGTTGTACATTTAGGTCACGAAATTGACTAGTGTTTCATAAGACCATGTAAAAAGAAGGCATGTTACAATCTTGACTTGGATCGTCAGAGCATACCTTGTTTATAGGAGCATGAACTCGTGATGGAATATGCCCTGTCTTGTACTAACCTGATTCATGAGTGTACTAGAGTTCTAAGCCTCTATAACTAAGGTCGATGAGTCTTAGGAAGCAACCAAAAGAAGTTTGAAATTATCTCTAAGGAGAAGGGTTGATGATTTAATGGTAAGGTAGAAGTGCTTCATGTACCTTATGCTTAGCTCTCCTTGAAGATTTTTTATGGCTACCAGATTTGATAAAAGATACAAATCTAATTGTTTAAAGAAATTTGTTTCCATATAAAGAATATTACATATTGTGCTCATGCAAAACACATTGTTTCCATGCAAGCACATTACAATGATGAGATGTTCAAAGATGAGTATGAGGCATGGGAATATATACCTATAAAGAGACCAACAAAGCTATAAGTATGTGGTTTGATGCTTGGAATGAAAGGTATGTATCATCGCTTAAGTTACCTACAATGGTTTTGATTGATATCAGAGGTTTTACTTTGGCAACATTCTTGTAAACTTCAGCTGGAGGAAATGATCACCAAATAGTTTTGTTAATGAATATGCTTGGACTTGTATCAAAGTTGTTTTCATGAGAAATTAGAGAGGACTATGATCTACTCCTTAGTCAAATCATAGGACTAGGTATAATATGTTGCCTTACAACAAGTGATCCTTGAAGAATACATTAAGGCTAGTTATGATGACTATTGAAATAGTCCCTTCTTTTGGAAACCTTTGAGCACTACTGAGATGGGGGGACGGGGGGTGAATCAGTAGTGTGTTCTATATATGATTTTTGTCTTTTATTACTTTACTGAATCACAAACTTATTATTGCAGCAACTAACAATATGTTAGCAACATATGAGTAAACAATAAACATGTAAACATATAAGCAACATATACTAAAGAAAACCATCAAAGCACATCCACACAAATCGTCATCACACACGAGACACAAGATTTCTGTTGGAAACCCTTATGGGAGAAAAACCACCCTTGCTATTGTTGCTCTGCTCTGAATTTCTATTATGCCAAGCAATTGATATTTTACATAGTGTGTTGACTCCCATCAGCATAGAGACTCAACCTCGTCTAAAAATGCCAATTACCATTGGATAGGAGACTCGATACTACTGGATCAACTCAGAATACTATGTTCTCTACGGATCTTTATGGATTCCCATCTGCTGAAGGCCACTACGATCAGTCGAGCCTCACCCAACTACCATTGGACTATCCAACCACCATTGGTTTGAGAAACTTCTTCCTTGTGCTAAAGCATCGATATCACTGCTCCACCTCCATGAAGTCACTGCTCTTCACCACCATGTGTACCTCCTTTCATATATTTTTAAACTGGATCCCAAGGCACCACGCTCAACTAGAAATCATCTGTACATACATGCTATCAGCAGCAATCTATCATCATCAAATCAAAATAAAGCAAATGCACAAAGTATGCACTCTCCAATACAAAATGATGTCGACACAAATCTAAATATCAGATCCTCACAACAATAAAATGTTGCACACTACATATAACATCATAAGACATATGACTATGTGCTACATGCATCAACAACTCTTGCAAAACAGGTGTGAGAGGATCACCAACATATACTCCAACAACATACAAAAACTCTCCAAATCAATCACTACACGAGCAACTCCAATTCTGATCTATATGCAACATGCTTCAGATCTTGACATTATTCAGTCATAAACACTCATGGACTAAAGAATTTAGGCTTTACACAAGATCTGAAGCATCAACACTCAATTAAACCTTCTCCAACACACTCTCTAACATCGTCAACTCAAACAACTCACAATCAACCCTCACATAGCTCCAAGATCAAGTATATAAAACATGTAGGGATAATTTGAGCTTGGGGCTAGAATCAAAGCTGCACAAATTGGACCAAATCAATCCACTAACACTATGCATTCACATCATGAGAGGATTTTTTTCAAACTATTTTTGACCTTTTTCACTAATTCTGGAAGCCTCTCGAAATTTCCAATCTAATTTTCTTTCGAACAGTGCGAGGAATGTGGAGCTAAACTTGAAAAATTCATTGGACTCTCCCATAACACACTATGCATATGTGCAGGGCCTTGGGTGCTCCTATAAGCTAGTCATGCATGCGTCTAGAGACTTCCATATGCTTCCGCATACTTCTATGCATGCGTCCAGGCAGAGAACCTTTCATTTCTCTCAATCTGGACCAAATTTTGAAAAACTGCCCACGAGGAAGCTAATTTGTTATGTTCTACACAAAACCCATATCTTCAAATTTTGAGATTCATATTAATTTTCCCAAAAAATCCAATCCAAAACTTCCACTTCTATCCAAGCACCATACTGAAAAATTGGGCCAAAAATTGAAGTAAAACATTTGTTCTTCGGTCCAGAACCTCTGCCTCTTGATGGAACATCTTCTACAACATATTGACTAACCTCCAAAAGTATAACATAGCCTCTAACACCTTTGCGAGTGGATCAAACAAGCCTCCCAAGTGTCACTGCCAAGTTGACCTAGAAGAGCCAACAACCAAGGTTGGCAAGTATGCCAACAAGTTCTCCACTCTCCATCAATCTTCACTAGAAGTTGAAACACCTCTATCATACCTAAAAACATCTTTGTAGCACATCATGGAGCCATCACATCACTACTACAAGTCATCCTCATAGACATAGACATGAAGACATAATGAGGACCTAGTTGACAACTCAACTAATGTGCCGTCAACCATTTCAAACATATGGATCTGTATGGTCAATTGTAGCAGCACGATCTACCTGTAGAAACATTAGAAAACCATCATGACATGTCCATAAATGTACATGTCAACTCATTCAAGACCAACATGCTACCACATGCTCCATCAATTCCATCACACGAGTGTGTCATCAAGAAGACCAACATCAATGCCAATGCATACTGATACAAACCATGGTAAACGAATCTACATCATCATGAGGTTGACATAAGTACATGACCTCAATAGTTGACATCAATGCCAAAAAATCCATCTCACTATCAATATCAAGGCCAACCATCACACATACCAAGCAACACCATGACCGTGACCTTGTTGACATCAATGTCAACACCTTCACCCTACAAATTCATTGATGAGTCTCACAAATGATATTCAATGATGCTCGTGCAAATATAAGAAAATATTGTTAGATGCACTACTAATCTATCACATGAAAGTCATCTTGATATTTCAAGAATCAATCACAATATCACAATGCGGATTGTTTCTCAATGAAAGACAAAGCCACATAAGGTTAATATGTCATCCATACACGTGTTGAACGCTTGAATAACAAACATGTGTTTTCTTTAAATATGTTGCATTATTTGTTTTGATGCTACAAGCTCTTAAAAGTATTGATGAAATTTGTTGTCATGGACCTTGAATTGTTAAGTAAAGGCCCTAGAAGATGCATTGCATTCACTACTAATATTGATTGTTGATACTAAGAGTATTTGGGCACTCAAGGATGGAACCTATTTTGTTCAATCTTGAAATTCAAATTTTGAAATAAGGAAAAAGGATGATTGTCTTGATGGAGCAAGTTTTCTTTTGACATGACAAGCTTACAATGAAGTTCCTTTCAATTTTGGAGAACAAATTTCTCTCAAGAAATACTAGTCATTTGCAAAACTTGATGTGTCCTTATTATGACTATTTCTTGTTTTTTTATTGAATATCCTTAATTGTTTTCTGAGGCATGTGGATTCTATATATTCTTGGACATATGGATATGGAAAGGAGAATTTTCACATTACAAAGTTTGTTGGAATTGCAAAAGGTGTGAAATTATTTTTGAAAATCTAGGGTGTATAAATACTAGAAGGGTGCAAGTCTTGGATGTGGAAATCCTAAGGTTTGTGGATAAAACCCTATATATGGACCTAGATTAATTTTTCCTCTGAAAGGAGAAACCCTAGCCCATGTGAGGAATGAATGAAATCATGTTTATGATGAAGACTAGGTTGATAAATTTGCAAGATGGACGCAAGAAGGTTAAGATCAAGAGGGAGCTACATTTCCCTATAATTCTCAGAAGAAAAGTAACCGATATATCTCTTCTTTCATTATTGTTGTTATTATTTTACTATTAGCCTCTTGTCTTTATATCCTTGCTTGGTTATAATTGTTCTTTCATGGCCTCCTAGTGAGGAGTGCAGGTACATAGCGAAGGTTGTGAAGTCTTTGGCAGTAGATGGAAATAGTGGAGGAACAAAGCTTAACTCGTGACAAGAGGATTCTCCCAAGATCGGTGATTTGTGTTGATAGATATTGTACTAAATGAAATCCAATTTCAGAGGGAGCAGAAAGATCAACAAGTTTGTAGTATACCTTTATTGTTCCAAATAAAAGTTAGTAGTGACTTCCAAATGGATCTACGAATTCGAGCATGCAACAAATGGAAACATATAGAGACTAGAGGGTTCTCCTAGAAAGAGAGAGAGGATTATGGAAATACATTTGCTCTAGTTTCCAAGCTTTGAGGTACATGAAGAAGTCTCTTGATTCCAAAAGATTGTACCTCAAACTTGGATTGATGGATCAAGGTTGATCCTATATGATTTGTTTCTGATGAAAGCAAAAGGACTCATGTGTCAAAAGGAGAATAACTGGCAGAAAGATTTGCTTCTGTAATAAAGGGAGCAGTCAGGGCTTCCAATTGAAACCTTATTGAAGCTTCATAGGGAGTTGATATCTAAGTTCAATATGGCCATAGATTTGATGCATTATCTCCTTGAAGCATAATACTGAGATCCCTCATAGATTTTTGGGATGATAGAATGTCAGGCTAAACAAATGATCTCTCTCTCTCTCTCTCTCTCTCTCTCTCTCTCTCTATATATATATATATATATATATATATATATAACAATAACTAGAAAGTTGCAGTTATAGAGGGAGCATCCAGGATTACCACATCATGATTTGTTTAAGAAAGAGCACCCAATTAGGGTAACCGATAAGTAGCCATGGTGATGGCTCCAATAAAGGAATTTGATCAGTTTATGGCTAAGCTAAGGCATGTGGTTCAACATGTACCAAGATGGTATAGTTGATCATGGCACAATCAATTATGGTTTGAGATATGTCTCAAACAATGAAGTGCAACTCGAGGATAACTAGAAAGTTGCAGTTATAGAGGGAGCAACCAGGATTACCACATCATGATTTGTTTAAGAAAGAGCACCCAATTAGGGTAACCGATAAGTAGCCATGGTGATGGCTCCAATAAAGGAATTTGATCAGTTTATGGCTAAGCTAAGGCATGTGGTTCAACATGTACCAACATGGTATAGTTGATCATGGCACAATCAATTATGGTTTGAGATATGTCTCAAACAATGAAGTACAACTGGAGGGTTTCACAGATTTATATTGGGAAGAGAGTGTAGAAGACAAAAAGAGTTCATCAAGATATCAATTTAGTTTGGGATCCATTATGATTTCTTGGATGAGCAGGAAGCAAACATCTATTACACTCAATACTGTATAAGTAGAGTATATTGCAACTTGGTTGGCGAGTTGTGCAGTAGTATGACTTCAAAAACTACTCATTAGGGGATTTTTGAGGTCTAAAATGGGCCTCCTAAGAAAAATGTACAACCAAAATAAAATTTATAAGAACCAATAGGATTCAAGATGATGATGCCAACCATGGGGGATGATTCACCATTTTTGGTGTAAAAAAAGTAAAAAAGATTAAAAAACAATAAAATAATAAAACTACTTTTTCAACTCGCATTTTCAACTTATCTCCCTTAGGTTTTACTCAAATTTTGAGCAGGACTACTCATTGTATGCAAAATTTAATTTTTCATCCAAGGAGTACTCATGTTGCATACTTTTGATGGACCCTGCTACATGAAAAATGAGAAATACATGAAAAACGTGATTGCAGTGACGTTTTTCATGTATTTCTCATTTTTCTTGTAGCAGGGTCCATTGAAAGTATGCAAAATGAGTACTCCTTGGATGAGGAATCAAAATTTTCATCCAACAAGTGTTGCCGCTCGAATTTTGAGTAAACCCATACAGAGATAAGTTGAAAATACGAGTTGAAAATATAGTCTTTTCTTTTTTCCCTCTAAAATTTGATGATGTAATCTAATCTTATTTTATTATTTCCACTGTTATTTTATAATTTCCTTAGGAGGCCCATTTTTCACCTGAATTTCCTGATAAAGTGTAGGTGACAACCATAATGACTAGTGAAAGCACGATGAGATCTAGTACCAAGACATGGTACAAAAGGGAGTAGTATGGTTTTAGTACTATTCTACAATCAAGCAGATCGCTGACAAATTTTCTAGCCCAGCATGAAGTCTGTATACTTTGAGGAAAAGATTGGAATGATTGAGCATGTATCTCTCAACAAGAGGGAGTGATGGAATTACAACATCAAGGACAATCTTTCTCTTTGAGTCATATTAACCAGGAGAATGGTCCGAAGCATTTATGTTAAAACATCAGGGATAAACATACTCCCTTTGTCAAATGAGTTGACCAAAAACAAGGAGAATGTTCCAATAAATTATATTCATTCTTCCTATGTCAAGTATGTTGGCCATAATTAGGAAGAATGGTCCGAGAGGCCCAAAATCATTGAGTTGAGTGGGTGTCTTTCGACATTAGGCTCAAAATATCCATATAGGTTGAGTGAGCACATTTGGCATCATGCTTGAAATTACTCATGAAGAGTGAGGCCTTTGGAGATTCACCATGAGTCAAAGATATTGACCAAGATGATGGTGAACCAAGACTAGTCTATATACCATGTGTCAGAGGGAATGGAATTATGGTGACTAGTTGATGCTAATGATGTACCATGTGCCAAGAATACCAACCAAGATTATGGTGCACCATAGGTCAGAGGTACCAACCAGAATTATGGTAACTAGTTGATGATCTTTATTTACCATGGGTCAAAGTTATTGACCAAAATTATGGTAATCAGATAATGTTGATGCTAATGATAAATTGTTATAACCTTTTCATGGAGAAATTTGTCAACAAGATAACATCTGATAGTCATTATGAATAACTCCCTAAATAATAGGGAGTTGAATTTTGTAGCTATGGTTGGTCTTCATAATTCATATTTGATCCCTAGAAAAATATAAGACAAGTTCTTCATGTCAGTTTCAAGAGAGAATTTTTAATTTTTGAAATTTGAATTTTGGATCCAAAAGGATAAAGTCGGCCCTCCTAATGTCAAGCTATTCTAGTTGGAAGAGACATCCATTCGTCCTCACATATAAATATATAAAATCATGTCATCCTCCTACTCAAGAAAGAAATTTGGACCATCTGAGGCAAAGAATAAGACAAATCTAAGGCAAAGAACAAGATGAACCTGAGGCAGAGAATCAGATGAATCTGAGGCAAAATATTGGACAAACCTGATGCAAAGAAAGGACAAATCGAAGGCAGAATTTCTAGGCATACCAATGCAGCAGAACCAAGGTTCTTGGGTGTAGAAGTAGGCCGAAAATCATCCCTCGCAGACCAGACTAGACTAAACTCATTGGTTATCAATTTGACTTGACAAGAGGGCAGTTTGACGAGGTGTGACCAAGGCTATATTACTAGTCAATTTGACGTTATGTTTGACTTGAATAATTAGATGTATTTCTATTGAACTTAATGATTTATCTGAGGAACAAATTGTTGGGTTTCCCCCATGTGTGTTTTCCCAGGGTAAATTGTCGTGTCTGGTTGTCTCTTTATGATCTTACTGGCATTTTGTTTCTATTATTGAGATCTTTTGTGTAATTACGTTATGATAAATGTGAATGCAAGAAAATATTAACTTAAGAAATCATAAGAAGTAATTATCAATTTAGAGGACCCTTCAAAAATCAATAGTTTCCTCTTATTAGTGGATAATTTTATGAACAATGCCCTTTATATGTCTCACTAATGTACCCAAGTGATTTTTCACGGGTTGGTAGACATGATCTAATTCCTGTTCAAATATGTGACTTGATAAGGGTATATTCATATAGTATATACATCTAATAATGAGTTAAGCTTGTTCATATAAGGTTTTCCTTATCTCCTCTAATATAAGGCTAGATTTCATCTATTAGAATGGTTTTTACGTAGATGCATTGGGTTGACAATTTTGCAATTAGAAGAAATATTTTTATTTTTATTTTTTATTTGAATTCTTCAGATGGTGGTTTTGTTGTTTGATCACTAACGATATTTACTTCAATTGGTGGTTTTTCCATTCAACCACTAATCACCTTCCATGGATACTGGGTGTTTATGGTTTATCACTAACCAATATGCATTGAATAATGTGGGAGATTTTGGAAGATGACTAACCAATATACTTTGAATAATGTGGTGGTTTTTGGATTACCAATAATGATTTTGACTTGAAAAATGTGGTGGTTTTGGGTGACCACTAACCAATTTGATTTAAATAATATGGTGGTTTCTAGTTTACCACTAACCATATTCCATTTCATAAAGTTACTCCCCCCCTTAAAGGTGTAGGAGAGTTTCTTTTATCATTATGATCCTTCCTTTGAGGTGTAGAGAGCATTGTTTCTTACTTCAGAGAACATATAGAATTGGATTTGGGCCATGTCCAAAATCATCTAGAAAACTATTTCACAGTTTTTTCCCTTTTCTATTTTTTACTTTTGGTGTTTTTTCCTGTCTTGACCAAGTAGTAAGACTAATAAAACTTCTTTACTTGTGGATTCCATCTTTAAGAATGTATCCATCCATTATTAACTATCTTCTTAACTTGATTTTTCTTTGGACATTTTTCTAATAAGTCAGGTCTTCCCAGAATAAAGACAAGGATGGAGATCAAAACAATGACTCTCCATGTGACCAATTCTTTGATGATGTTGGCATTTGTTTTCAAAATTTTGGACATCTTTAAGAATTTATCCATCCATAGTTAAATATTTTCTTAACTTGCTTATGATTTCGACATTTTTCTGATAAGTTATTTGTCTTCCCAGAATGAAGACAATGATGGAGATCAAAACAATGACTCTCCATGTGACCAATTCTTTGAAAATGTTGGCATTTGTTTTCAAAATTCTAGACATCTTTAAGAAATCCTAATTTCACAAAGTTTATTGGTTTGACGTTATCTGGAATATGAAATTTTTTACCTTTGTACTATCCCAAGGCATGTTGGTTTCTATTGAATAAAGTTTGACAAAAAAATTGGAAAGTCCACTTGATTGTTCCTTTGCTTTAGCACATTATTGTTGTTGTCATTTCTGCAATTCTTCTTGTGACTCATCTTCAAATTTTTGCATAATTTCATTCCTATCACATGCTGCATCAAACTTTTATATAAGATCTTCTGTATCATTTGTTGCATCAATCATCTCTAATAACTCCTCTTTGTCACAATTTGCATGAACATTCTAGATGAGATCATAGGTGTCACAAATTGTATTTTCTTTCTGTATGAAGTATTATGTGTCCTGAGATTTTTTTTTCTCTAAATGGGCCTTATGTAAACTAAATTTGTTATACACCACCACCAATTTATGCACCTTAATTATTTTCTCTACAACTAGCAACCGCAACACATTCATCTCAGATAATTGTTGTCGATTCTGAATAGTTTCTGAGGTTGTGGAAAATAAAGATCTAAAGATACTAAAGAAAAGCTCGACAAGGTAATGGAGATTCACATAAAGCATAGGAACAAACATGATCTACGCTTTTAGCTGAGCGATTTCACTAGACTTTTGGAGGAATGGATCGATCTTTTGGGGGTTGTTGCTCAGATGGCTTTGGATTTATTCTGCTTGAATGTCGCTTGATTCTCATCTTTCCGAATCTGTTTGATATTTTGATGGATCGAACTACTTCGGTTCTCTACATTTAATAAGTGTTCTACACAACTTTCTTGTTGACAATCGCCCTTGTCAATACCCTCAACATAGATTATCTGTAAAACAAACCTTGAAATCCAAAAAACCCTACAACTTCATGGCTCTCAACAACCCTTAATAAGTAATAATGTTGGTTGTTCATGTCTAGATCAATCTTCTTACCATATTAAAATATCTTAACAACACAATGCACCTTGAAACCATAAAATCCTCCTCATAACTTTTAGTGGATCACACTAATATCCCAGTTGGTGATTATTAATAAGGAGATTTTCTTATGTATCAAGTGATATGGTGAACAATTCTTTCCTACTATGTGGGTTCAAGTCTTATTCACAGTTTATGGGATTTATGAAATAATTGTATTTGGTATAAGAGTAACAACTAATCTTTGGAAATTACAAATTCAACAAAAATATCATTACTATCAGGATCCATTGAATCACTAATATAAATTCAATTCTTATATACAATATTTTCGCTTAATGTTAATTTTGTTAGAAAGTTAAATAAATATGATAAAAAAAAATTCTTATGGATATAAAATAGAATGTCCAAATTTTAATGTATTTCAATACCAAAATTTATTTTTCCTTTTCAATTTAAAACTGCAGATTGTAAACACAAACACTTGAGCAAAAGTTGGTAGCCTCAAAACATTGTGCATGTTGCAGATTTTTATTAAGTATCTCCATGTAGTTCTCAAATGGATTTGAAGAAAGGAGTTGAATTGTATTTGTTAAACAATGGTCATCCTCAATAAAGGAATGCATGTCCACATTTGTAAGATGGTTGTTTTGTGGATTCCAACATGTTATGTATTTATCAAAGAAATCCTTAGCATTAGTTATTTCCATAGAGTTTTATGAATTCAAAATTTCCATGTACAAGACACCTTGTAGCCATAAAAAGCCATAAACATGTACTAAGCCCTTGTGTTTCCTGTTGCCACAAAATTTAGCAGTCCTTGGAGAGGGAACCCTACAAGGCTAAAACTAAACCACATGCTAACAATGGGGTAGTGACCCACTGTCACAACAGCCAAAACCCCCTACTCTTTATGGACTTTCACCAATGGGAGGAGTCCTGATATGCTAATATCACCTATGAAAGATATTCAAATGATTGAGAATAAGGTGATCAACTAGGATATTCTCAAGAAATACTCAATATTAGGTTTAAGGCTTCACTAGGAAGCAATTTTCTTTCTTGAAGAAGGCCTAGAGAAAAAACACACACGATCGAGGGTTTGATAGGTCAAACGAGTGTTGGAGTTTCCAAAGGTCAAGACAAGGGGAAAATGTTTCTTATGATTGATTTCAACAAGGTCAAGTCTCATGAAACCTTCAAGAAAGTCCTTAAGTTGAGAAATAAGAAACTAGAGTTTCCCTCTTACCTAGGGCAAGAGATTTTATGGATGAATTTTGAGTGGATGCCCACCAAAATGATAGGTCATGTAGCCAAGACCTATATCTCAATGTTTAGGCTCTCAAAACCCCAAGGAGCCTTCTCCCTAGAATTTCTCTCTAATCCCTAGGTCTTTCTTCTAGACTTAAAAGGACCGAATTTAGAAGGATAGGTACATGGACACAATTTTGAGATGATCACCAAGTGATTGGAATAATGCCTTGGTCAATGGGCATATGGAGTCAATGATGCTCAAAATAATCCTAATTCCCTCTAAGGAGGTCGAAATTTGATGCCTTAGCTATCAAAATTTCAACAATTTTCCCACTTAATGGAATAATTTATTTTGATGGAGATTAACAATAAGTACCCCACTAGGAACATTCATTGCATGTTACAATTAGTACTACATACAACATTCATCTAGATATTATTCAATAAATTGATCTTCAACAAATTAGGGCACAAAATTTTTAACCTAGAATAAATACTTCCATGCATTAGACATTCCAAAAAAAGATATTCAATGACATATTCCAGTTATAAGATAACGTGCAATATATCCTTCCATTAGACTAGGAACTGGCTCCAAATAATGTCAAAATCAACTTCCATACATCAAAATGCATCCAAGTATCTCCAAAACCACCCACAAGAAGCAAGTGAAAATTATTTAAGAGGTCTGAAATTCACAAGTTTGATGATGATTGATCACAATGGAGTGATCTCCAATATATACAATTCCTACTAAATCGAACTAGGCCTAAAAGCCCCTCCAAATCATAAACATTAATGTGAGAGAAACATTGTAAGTCATCGGTCGACTTAATAACCAATGTGCAAATATAATAATTAACCCACAAGAAGGCTGAAATGTTGACGTCATGCATGCATAGGCCTCTTGGAGGCATGTGTTGAGCTCCTCATGTGCCAAAGTGAGTGTAGAGTGCTCCTAAAATCAAGCCTTAAGGGTTGGTCCTTAGAATTCCATGTAAATCATCCTGTGGACCCCAATTTTGGGTGTGGAGCACAAAAATATTATCATGGGTCTCTAAGTGACAAAATCTTTGTCTTTGCTCCAACATTGAGGGAACTAAAGATGGTGCTAGCCCTCCCATATCTAAAGGCATGAGAAAAAGCTCATCTAGGTCTTAGATAAATTTCCTGACTGTTGACCCCCCATTTTGTTCCCACCACTACTATTTTCCATCTCTATTTTGACCTTTTTGGCACTCCTAAACCTACTCACCTACCATTCTTATTGCCCTAAACACTGTCCTAATCTTACTATGAGGTAAAGT
Source organism: Pinus tabuliformis (assembly GCA_031772625.1). NCBI lineage: Eukaryota > Viridiplantae > Streptophyta > Pinopsida > Pinales > Pinaceae > Pinus > Pinus tabuliformis. The sequence goes on from CM062814.1 coordinate 823,932,188, forward strand.
CTTTCATGGTAACATTTTGTTGTTTATTAGTGAATTTAAGTGGATATGAGTAGCTATCCATAAACTAACTAATCACTATGGTCGAAGTGTAGACATTGCAGCAGATGTGCAAGGTGACAATAGGAGAATGCAGGCAGTGAACCATGGTTCCTCCACTTTCGTACTCAAGAGCCATTTTGGGGTTCAGTACCTAACAACATAGGGGATAAGAGGCCGTATACTTCTAGATGGCGAGCTGCCTCCAGCCATGCTTGAATGTGTTCGACTCCAGCCATGACAAAGATCCTCGTTATCCTCTCTGAATGGAGCAGACACCAAGATTGGGATTGGTTGAAGGTTGTTAAACTAAATTGGACAAGTTGTTCGAGCCATCCGATTTGAAGGAATGAATTAGCTAGGCTGTTAGGATTTACTATCCATAGTTCAGTTTGTTTTAACTTAGTTAACGCCTATAAAAGGCTGCTATGTAATACTTAGAAGCTAGCGAACATAAGTTAAAATTGTTACTGTGTATCCTTTGACTTATTATTTTTGAATCAAAGATGTTTACAATGGTTATGCATTAAGTTTGAGTTAATTGTTCGATGGTTCGCTGTGGATGATGAGTTAATTGTGATCGAAGTCTCTCGCTTTCTGTAAGTTAATCAGCTCCCCAGGTGTGGCCAGGCCCACCCATCTGGGTTCAACTTTGTAATATTGCGTAGCAGTATATCTGTGTGATAGATATAGTCGTTCTTCAATTATCTGTGATTCATTATTAGTTTACTTGTTGCATGGAGAGTTTTCTTAGTTTTGATTGATTGTATTATGTTGATGATATGATGCTTTTAAACCCCTTTGCTTCAACGATCCAAATCTAAATCTCTGGTGTGACCATCGCTTTTGCTTTCAAGATAAAGACCTACTCTGTTCATGAACACTGCACATTGTATTGGACTGTGATTGTAATAGATGTATATGAAGTTTGTTGAATTACATTGTCATCTAATGCTTATGAGGAGCTAGTTTATCCATTGACAATGCAAAAGCTACTTTCAAATACCTAAATTGGATAACGTATTTAGAGACTAGAGTTGAATAGAATTTGAGTTTAATTTGGATTGTGATCAGTCAATTTCAAAATTGTTTCTCTTCTTTCCTCTAGTAATTGAATCGATCAACTCTCTTTTGGATTGTTTCTGCAGATGTGTGCGACATAGGAAATATTTGTTTCAAGTTGATTATTTGAATAATGCAATTGGCATGAGCTTAGTTTAGTTTAAGTCGACTGGTTTTTATGTTAGGTTATTTGCATGAATTTGTATACAACAGAAGCATTGCTTTCAGAGTAATTGATTTGAATGATTTGCTATAGCTTCAGTTAGTTTCATTTGTCAAGTAGATTTCTCGGTTGTTAAGTAGACTGCGTGGATTAACTTCAGAGTGCAAAAGAGTGATCTAGTGTTAGTTGTTAAAGCAATTTCCTTTGGTTCGTTTGGACTACTTGATTCCCCTATTTCATTTGAATGCTTGGTTATATTTTCTATAGCTTAGGTGCATGATTGGATTTCAAAAGCAAAGTATTGGTTTGTTAAGGTTTCAAATAGGATTGTTTACATTTTGATTAATGCAACTGTAGGGTAGTTCTGAGTACAATTTCTCATAATAGTTTTGGTTGATTGCCATTCTTGAGTAGAGTTAGTGCTTGAATTTGTGCTTGTGGTCATGATCAATTAGGGACTTGGATACAACTTAGTTGAGAGTAAAACAGAGTATCTAGATTAAGTGCTCAGCACCAAGATTTTTTATTGTTGATAAGTTGTTAGGCCCCTATACTACTAGTGTAACCCCTTATTGTTATTAGTATAACCCACTTATTATATTGATGTACCCATGTAGTGCCCATATTGTTACTATTGTGCCCCATAGAAGCCCACTATTGTTATTATTGTGCCTTTATATTATTATTGTTAGGTCGGCTAGATTATATTGTGACTCCTTAGACTCCTATATATAGAAAGGAGGTTTTGTCATTTGAATCATCCAATAATTGTTCATTTATGTAATGTAAAGGAGGTTTCCCCCTTGAAGAGGCTGAATTCTAAGGCATTGATCTATCTTTTCTATCTTTTCTCGAGCTGGTTCCATAACATTTGGTACCAGAGCTTTGGATTCTAGGGTTTCGCTGCTCCAAACATGTCATCGTGGCATTTTCACTATAACTTTTTTTTCTGTGACGTTTCAGAAGTCGCAAAAAAAAAAACCATTTGAGAAGAAATCGCACTGAACCTTGGGTCCAAATCTCAGAGCTTTTCGCGCGATATTTACGGAGATATGATCTGAGGAAGTTGGTCTTTTTGCAGACTCCTGAATTACATTTAAAACAGGTGACCTGGGGAAAATCGTCATAACTTTCTCTCTGGGGATCAGATTGAAATTTTGTAAGAAGGTACAGAAAGAGGACGGACTATAGTTTTTTTGTATATCTTTTTTAGATCCAAAGGTCGAAATAGTGACACGTGGCACTTCATACAAGTTCGCTCTTCTGGAAAGGTCTATAATCAGGTCATCTTGGGAGATTGTGCATAACTTTTTCTTAGAGAATCCAATTTGGATCAGACTAGTGGCATTGGAAAGAGGACACAGAGGGCTACTATAGCTCACAATTTCAGAACTTAAAGATCCAAAAGTACAGAATTACAGTCATTTCAAGGTCGAGCTCCTAAAATCAAGAAAAAGCAAGATGAGGAAGTTTGATGGCAAGGATCCGGTAAATTGGATACTTCAGATGGAGCAATATTTTGATCTACATGGTGTACAACTGTTACAAAAGGTATGTATTGCATCTTCATATTTAGAACCAGATCAATTTTTATGGTACGAAGGGCTTTGTTCTCGTAAACAACTTGTTACGTGGTCAATTTTCATGGAGGAAATGATAACACATTATGACGATAGAAAGAGCAACACCTTCTTTAGAGCAACACCACAACAATTGGAAAGAGTAAAAGGGCTTTGTGACATAGTGGAAAGCAAAATTATGGAAACCAAGAAGTGTACCCCTCACAACTATAAAGATGGAAGTGTTGTTTCTCATAGCCTTCCACAACCTACAAGGGTTACACCACAACAATTGGAAGAAAAAAGAGAAAAAGGGCTTTGTTACAATTGTGATAGCAAATGCACTAAAGGTCATAAGTGTGCTGAGAAGAAATTATTTTACATAGAATATGAAGAGGAGGAAGAAAAGGATCAAGAAACATCAAAAGAAGAAGATATACGCTAGGACCCCACCCCAGAGAAAGAAGAAATGAATCAGACCATATATTGTAAAGCATTGGCAAGAATTACCACTCCTCAAACTCTCAAGATAGAAGGACATATCAAGAAGAAAAAAGTGCAAGAAGTGAAAGATCACATCGAGAAAGAAGAAATGAATCCAACCATATCTTGTAATTCATTGTTCGAAATTACCACTCCTCAAACTATCAAGATAGAAGGACATATCAAAAAGAAAAATGTTCAAGAAGTGAAAGATCACATCGAGCATCAAGAAATGAATCCTACCATATCTTGTAAAGGATTGGAAGAAATTACCACTCCTCAAACTCTAGAGATAGAAGGACATATGAAGAAGAAAAAGGTTCAAGCAGTGAAAGATCACATCGAGCATCAACAACAAGTTCTCCAACTTTTAAAGAATAACGTCACTTCGGTGCAAAATCAAACAAAACAACAGGTAGATCAACATCGTAGTGAAAAATGTTTTGATGTAGGTGATTGGGTATTTTTACTGCTACATCTCAAGCAAGCTATTTATGAGAAGGAAATGTTGGCAATACTACATGCACTTAAAAAATGGCGACCTTACCGAATGGGAAGACTCTTCAAGGATGAGGATGTGGAAGCATTGTTTTGTGCTATTTATATTATCCAACCAGATTGGATAAACAAAGCAAGGGAAGAATGGAAGAAGGACGAAGAAGTATGGCCACTTATTCAAAAGTTGCAAAAGATCCCAATTCAAACAATATTGCCAGAAATTGAAGAGGAAGGAAAAATCATATTAGAACCTGGAGCAGTCACAGAAACAAGTACCCGACAGCTACGAAATCGATCAATTTCAGAGTATCTCATCAAGTGGAAGAACTTACCCGTTGAAGATTCCACATGGGAGGACAAGAATTTTATACAGAAGCATCAAGAACTACTCAAGCGTTGAGAACAACGCTTTTTGAAGGAGAGGGGCATGTTAGGCCCCTATACTACTAGTGTAACCCCTTATTGTTATTAGTATAACCCACTTATTATATTGATGTACCCATGTAGTGCCCATATTGTTACTATTGTGCCCCATAGAAGCCCACTATTGTTATTATTGTGCCTTTATATTATTATTGTTAGGTCGGCTGGATTATATTGTGACTCCTTAGACTCCTATATATAGAAAGGAGGTTTTGCCATTTGAATCATCCAATAATTGTTCATTTATGTAATGTAAAGGAGGTTGCCCCCTCGAAGAGGCTGAATTCTAAGGCGTTGATCTATCTTTTCTATCTTTTCTTGAGCTGGTTTCATAACATAAGCTAGTAGGGTTAATGAGTTTTGAGTAGAGTTTGTTTGATTAGTTAGAATTGGATTGTCATTACAAGTAGTAAATCTTCAGGTGTGGATTGTAAGAATTCGAACTTGAGTGTTTTGAATGATTAAGTTTTCTATGCAGTTTGTTTGATTAGGTATTCGTTCTCATAACCTGGGATCTGTGGTAAAAAGTCAAGTCACTTGTTAAGTCCAGATTTCAATTCCAGTTCCCAATAGGTTAAGTTCATAGAAATTTTGAAAGTCTTTAAATTAACTTTGATTATTGATTCTTCCTATGCTAGCTAGATGTTTGATTTCCTTCGATTTTGCAAGCATTTGTGTGTTTATTACCCATCTAATCATTATAAAAGAAACGTTAAAACTCTGACCTAGAATTAAATAAAGGAAGCACAAGACAGCTCGTGCTTATGAGCCCGAATTGACATATAAATATTAGGAGATTAATTCACCAATTTAATCTTTCAACATTTTGGCGTCGTTGCCGGGGAAGTTTTCATTCCTTATTCAGGTAACCATTATCATTTGAGTTTCAGGATCTTGCAGGACTGTCAAAGGGCAAAGAGCGTATGGTAAGACATGAGTGAAGAGCCACGCATCCACTTTTGTGGGGTTGCTCCAAAGTCTGATCGATCACTGCTTGTTCTTGAGTTTCTATTTCTTTTATCTTTATGCGTAGGAGTACAGGTAGACCTAGGGATAGCAAGGGTAGATTTATTTCCAGTTCTAAATTTCTTGCAACTTTTGGATCAGTTAATATACCCATTCTTACTGCTGCTAATCGATATGCAAGTCTAAGACAAGAAGGAGGAAGTGTTGATGCCAACGTGGTTTCGGATCAAGAATTCTTAGATTGAGGGGAAAGGATCATTCAGCAGGTTATCTTTGACAACCCTGTAGAAGAACTAGTGGAACAACAAGACAACTTGGACGAGCAATCAACCAACGTCAACCGTGTCCCAATACCCCCTATTCACACCAAAATCTTCAAACTCCTGCGGGTGCCAGTTGTAGAAATGGATCACCAATATGAGGAGGACAGACACAGTGAAGAATGCCAGGAAGAGGGAGAAGGTCCTCGACGCAATGGGAATCTATTTAGAGGGGGAAACCAAGAAGACGAAGAGGAGGTTACCTTCGGATTCCCTATCCTAGATGTGACTCGTGATATCACAATGAAAAGCATTCCAATGGCATCTCTCCCATTATTCTACGGTAAATCATTTGAAGATCCCGATGCATTTCTTTTTGAATTTGATATTTTATGTCGCAGTTATAATTACTATGATGATGCACATAAACTTAAATTGTTTCCCACCACATTAAAAGATGCAGCCCTTAGGTGGTTCATGAGTCTAGGGAAACACACTATATACACATGGGATGACATGAGATCAATTTTTCTTAAAAAGTATCAAGATTTTGTAAAAGTAGGGACATCAACGATATCCTTAGGATGTAGCAAACTGAAGATGAAAACCTCGAAGAGTATCTTGAATGGTTCCTATACAACTTTCACAAATCCTGTGGGTCCAACCTAGATGAAACGATTATCAGAATTGTGTTCCTAAAAAGGTTGAGAGATGATTGCATTGAAACATTAAACCTGCTCAGTGGTGGAGACATTTATAAGAAGCCAAGCTAAAGTAGGTAAAAAGCTTCGGGAACTTAGAGACAATTCTAGAGATTATGTGCAAAAGAAAACTGTGGCTAATGCTGTTACAAGGGTCGAGCTGGGAAACCTATTAAAAATTTTTAAAATTTATATCCTGAACACAATCAGTAACTAGCTAGACACCATGAAAATTATACAAAAACAAGAAGCTGAGAAAGCAGCCATGGCAATCTTTTGTTCCAAATGTAGGCGTAAACATGCAGAGAGGGAATGTCCTTTAAACACCATTGAGGTCTGTGGAATTTGTACTCTAGAACACCTAACCGAGAAGTGCCCATCACTTCCCGGCTTACAAGCCATCTACAAGGGGAATGCTGAAACCATTGACCAATCTCAAGCAACCAAAAGACCCACCTGGAGAGGCCAAAGTCAGAATATGTTTTCGGATCCAAATTCTCAAGGTTATAGCCAGACTCAACCTTGGACCTTTCCTGCATCCTACCCTCCTTGGGTTGCTCAGCAACCACAAAATACTGCCTAGAGCCAGAATTGGAGGACAAACCCCTATGCCAACAGTTTTTAACCCCAGCCCTAATTCTATGCGCCTTATCCAAATATGCCAAGTACTTCATATAATCCGACCATGCAAACCTATCAGCAAGCGTATAACCCCAACATGTATCAACAACCTACGCTGCCACCACCTCCTTTGCATCAATTATTACCTGCACCTACTAACCCATCATCTTCGCAGGCACCTGCTACTGTAAACCCACCCCGACCTACATTGTTGCCTACGCAACCCGTACCTAACCCAAGTCATAATAGGTTACATCAACCAGTGCAAAGCATTGATATTCAACCTTTTCCTACAGACATGATCATTGCCATTCCTATGAATGAAATCCAATTATGATCAAGAAAGATAGTCAACAAAGGAAAATCAGGTGTTGTTATCCAAGAAGAGGTACCCTCTACATCATCCGAAAATCATTCACAAAATGAAAGACAACAACAATCACAGAAAGAAGAATCACCTAAATCGCCGTACCTAGAAAGGATAATTGTAAAGAAAGATGAGATCCCGCTTGAATATGATTTGGAAAAGGAACTTAGGAATGTCTGCATTAAAATTCCGCTCTTACAATCAATTAGAGACATTCCCATATATACCAAAATTGTTAAGGATCTCTCCATTAAGAAACCGGGGTGAAAGGGGCATAAAAACCAGAATGTCAAAATCATGAGCCAAATGTCCACTATGATTTCTAATATGCCTACCAAATACAATGACCCTGGGAACCCCATTGTCACCATTGAGATAAATGGAGTACTTTTGCTAAATACTCTCGTGGATCTAGGGTAAGAAATAAATGCAATGACCTATGAAACAATGACATCATTACAACTACCTGGACTTAAAACCATCCCTATCCTTTTAGAAATGGCAGATAAATCTGTCAGGAAACTAATAGGATCCTTGGAGGACATACTAGTCACTATTGCCTCTTGGCAATATCCCATAGATTTCATAGTCATTTCTCCAAAAACCTCTAGGCTCGGACACCCTGTGGTCCTGGGACGACCATGGCTAGCAATTGCTAATGCCGTCATTGGATGCAGAAATGGAGAAATGATTATTTCTAATGGTCCTCACAATCAAACATTGTCTATTTTTCCACCTACTCAGATAGCTGCCGAAGTACCATTATGGCTCGAAAACCCATATGGAGACGAGGATTGTATGTTTCCCTTGTTAACATTAGATCAGTCTAGAGGTCTCCAGGAACATTCTAATGAACATGTTTTGCAACAGTTTTTAGCTAATAGCTCTTGTATCGATTATCCCATCTCTTTTAATGGTTATCAGCATGTGTTTAGTGATGAGTTTTAGGAAACCTGCCACCTAGTTGTCTTCGCCTCTTTTGCAGCAATGGAGGAAAGTCATGAGCTCACCACAGAACCTGTGGAAATTTTTGAAGGAAAAATATTACATATCGGTAAAGGATTGACTGCAGAACAAAGGCAGCAGTTGATGAGTATGATTCACGAACAAACTGGAGCATTCGCATGGGATTACTTGGATATGAGGGGCATACATCCAGACACTTGCATCCACCATATCTATACGAATGAAGAAATGAGACCTGTTCAGCAACCACAAAGGCGTATGAACCTAGCATTAAAAGACATTGTCAAAGATGAGCTTCAGAAACTTTTGGTCGCAGATTTCATCTACCCCATTTTTGACAGTAAGTGGGTGTCACCTCTGGTAGTGGTTCCAAAGAAGAATGACAAGTGGTGGATCTGCATTGACTACAGAGAACTAAACAAGGCCACATTGCGTGACTATTTTCCATTGCCCTTCATTGATCAAGTCCTCGACACGCTTTCAGGTAAGAAATATTTTTCTTTTCTAGATGGGTACAGTGGGTACAATCAAATACAAATAGCCGAAGAAGACCAGGAGAAGACTACCTTTACATGTCCTTGGGGTACTTATGCATATAGAGTCCTCCCCTTTGGTCTTTGTAATGCCCCTGCCACTTTTCAGAGAGTTGTACTTGCCATTTTCTCTGATCTGATCCATGACTGTGTGGAAGTCTATATGGATGACTTCACAGTCTATGGAGATGACTTTCCACAGGCTTTGGAAAATCTAGAGAAGGTATTGATTCATTGTCAAGAAGTTGATCTAGCCCTTAGTAGCGATAAATGTAGGATGATGCAAACTAAGGGAATTGTTCTAGGCCATCATGTGTCATTTGAAGGGATTCAAGTTGACCCGAAAAAAATTGAGGTAATCTCGCGTATCCCTATTCCGAGCTTGCAAAAAGAGGTAAGAAGTTTCTTAGGGCACGCAGGATATTATCGACGATTTATTGAGAATTTCACTAGAATTGCAGCACCATTATTTAAATTGTTAACTAAAGATGCTGACTTTGTATGGAATGTTGACTGTCAACAGGCTTTTCAGGTACTGAAGGAAAAGTTGTCTACAACTTCGGTGCTAAGAGGACCAAATTGGTCCTTATCGTTTCATATTTGTACAGATGCTTCGGATACTACACTAGGAGCGGTTTTGGGACAAAGGGAGGACAACTTTCCCTATGCCATTTATTTTGTCAGCAAAAATCTCTCTCCCACTGAATTAAATTATACGGTTACTAAAAAAGAGCTGTTAGCATTTGTGCATGCTATAGGAAAGTTTAGACATTATATTACCGGTTATGAGACATTTGTCCATACCGACCATTCTGCTGTTAGATTTTTAATGAATAAACCTATTACTAACAGTAGGATAACTAGATGGTTGTTGCTTCTACAAGAATTCAATATAATTATAATTGATAGGCCTGGAAGAGATAACTTGGCAGTTGATTTCTTATCTCGTTTGAATCTTACACAGGGAAACATGCCAACACCAGTGCTTGATGAATTTCCAGATGAAGCATTATTTTCCATTTCCACTATTACTCCTTGGTTCGTTGATGTTTCCAATTATCTGGTATCAGGAAAACTACCTCAAAACATGTCGGCATGAGAGAAGCATAATATAGTGTAGCGCAGTGCTAGTTTCTCTTGGATCGAGGGAGATCTATTTTATACAGGGCCAGACTTGATTATGAGGCGGTGTGTGTAGGAAGATGAAATGCATGATATACTAAGTGCCAGTCACAATGAGCCTTGTGGTGGCCATTTTTCCGATAAAAGGATGACATATAAAGTTCTCCGTACCGGATACTATTGGCCTACACTCTTTAAAGATGCTAAGAAGTTTTTTTTGAGTTGTGATGCTTGCCAACGAATGGGGAGACCAGTTGCCTCCGATGAAATGCCTCTTCAACCACAAATTTCCATTGAACCCTTTGAGAAGTGGGCATTGGACTTCGTAGGGCCCATCTCCCCAATGTCAAATAAGAAGAAATATATTTTGGTGTGCACTAATTACGTCACCAAGTGGGTGGAGGCTAAAGCCTTGTATGCTGCCACTGAAAAGGCAGTAGTAGAATTTTTGTTCGAGGACATCTTTACGAGATTCGGTGTGCCTCGTGAAATCGTCACAGACCAGGGTACACAATTTACATCAAAGTTGGTCAAGGCACTCACGGAGTAGTATCAAGTTAAGCATCGCAAATCGACTCCTTACCATCCCTAGGCTAATGGGCAAGTGGAGTCCATGAACAAAGTTTTGGAATCCATCCTTACAAAAACAATTCAACTGCATCACAAAGATTGGGTAGATAAGTTACCAGAAGCACTATGGGCTTACCAGATCACTTGGAGAAATGTGACCGGACACACACCTTATGAGTTAGTCTATGGTAAACAAGTTCTCTTTCCCATCGAGTTCCAAGTAAAGACATTCAGAACTACCACTCAGTTGGGCATGAATCTAAATGAGGCTCAAGAGCAGAGATTGATGCAATTGAACGAACTTGACGAGATCTGACAAGATGCCTACCACAGAACTGCATTAGTATAGAACCAAAGAGCCCGATGGCACGACAAATTTATTAAGAAGAAAGTCTTCCATCCAGGTGACTGGGCCTTGTTATATGATAGTAAGTTTAAGCATTTCAAAGGTAAATTCTCTACCAGATGGTTAGGACTGTATGAGGTAACTGAAGTTTTTTATAACGGTTCAGTTCGTATTTGTACTATCGATGATGATAAGACTTCTTTTGTAGTAAATGGTCATCGGCTTAAAGTTTATCATAAACCACTTTCACGTGATCAGTTTTTGCAGGAAGTTCGAAGGGATCCAGGTTTGGAGCTGATTCATGCCAATGACCAGCCCCTTGCTGGTTCAGCTGATTAATTTATATATATAAACCAGTGGGTTGTCACTTTTCATATCTGCAGGTGGTCCTCCCCACAGCCCATGTAGAATAAAGGAGGAATTCACCAAGAGCAAGTTTATTCCTTTATCCAGGTTTGGTGGATTACTTATGGAAAAGGAACCTGTGGAGTCTTCTTTGGAAGCCTTCAGACTCTCTAAACATGAATCTCCCAAGAATCTACTGATCCAGGCTCGCAAATAATATGGACCAGTATTAGTTTAGGGATTCCTTAAGTATAGAATTGTTCTTTTCTGGGCTCAAGGAAATGTTTATGAAAAGGAAACCCCTGGAGTCTACTATGGGTGATTTAGACTCTCTAAACATGAATGCCTCGAGCACCAATTACTTTAGGCTCGTTAAAATAATAAAGTAATGGTAGTTTAGGGATCCTTTGGGCATTGAATTATTATTTTCTGGGCCCAAAGGAATAACTATGGAAAAGAATCCCCCTTGGAGCTCTCTTTTTGGACATTTCCAGCTCCCTAAAGAAGAAATGCCCCAGGAAGTCATCATTCCAAGTCTAGTTAAAATCCATGGATTGATAAGCAGTTTTTTTTCTGAAGACCATGAGCAGCATGATATATGGAATTAAGTTTGAGGATCCTGAAATTATGATTCAAACAACCTATGCTCTATACTCTGTCTAAAATGAAACTTGTTATTACATATGAGGGTCCTGAAATTTTGTCCAAATTTGTGTCCTATAATTACACATTTTCTATCATAGTGTGTGTGAAGAAGCCTTCTGGATCATGAAGAGATCATCTTTATATATATGTCAACATGTTTCCTGAGTCAAGACTCGTCTTCACCAGCAATCAAGGATGATCGTGGTTAGCAAATCACTCTATGTAAGTACAGATCCATAGGATCAGTACTCAACTTGCCGAGGTTACAAACATGTCAATTGAGTTCCATTTTTAGAATCGGGGTCACAACACACAATTGCAGCCAACATTACTTATATTCAAGTTCCGGTAAGCACATCCAATCAGACAATTGACACAAAATCACTAAAGTGGTTCAAGTACATGCTCGTATTTTGCTTGAATTTAACTAGTAAGTGGTTAAAATGTATATCATGGAAGTGTGCCTCTGAACCTCTCCTAAAGTTTGCCCATAATCATATACCATGCTTCCTCACCTGTCTATTCCCAATTCCACAGCGATTACCCTCTAGCACATTGATGAGACACGAACCACAACCGCCACCCACTCATGATTTATACTTGTTGTGTGATGATGTCTGCCCTGCCCACGCTTGGCCATTGTTTCATGGCGCCTCTTAGTAATCATGAGGAGGATGTGTCGCCTCTTGGCTGTGATACTCACACACTCCCTCAGATGCTCGCACACTGCAATCAAGCATTCGCACTCCGAACCAGTTGTGGATGGGACGATCATCATAATGGTAATCGATCTCACATTTCCAATCCATCATAATGGTGATCATTCATCCAAAATTAATACAAAGGGTGTCTGCAACCGTGGTTAGAGAATCAGTGAGAGACCAAAGGTGCAGAAAAGAATTGGGAGAAAGAGAATTGCAGCTGAACGCAGGCACCATGGGCGTTGATCGACACGAACCTACCTTCGTCCAGTTCACGTGCAACACAAAGTATCAGCAATGCAGTGGTATTTTGGAGGAAAAGGGTTGGATGACCTTTCTGCAAAGGTTTCAAGGTTACAATGACCAAGTTTCTATGGCATTCGCGCGAAGTTTCGATGGCGAGCACACCCAAGTAGGCAACTTAAATTTCAGAGTCACAGAAGAATCTGTGAGCAAGGCCATTGGGCTACCGGCCGTGGGCGAGCAATTTTTCAAAGGTGGGCAGCTAGAAATTCCAAATTGCACCTTGTTTTTGAAGCCTGCCTACAGGTCGATCAGTTGGGCAAAAGGAGTGCTCTGCAACTGCATCGAGGAACGATGGCATCCATTACTTATGATGTTGCAACACTTTGTGACCTACGAGGGGAGGTTTGTTGTTGTATTCCTTTACCATATCTGGCTAATGATCCATTTTACTGAAGATAGACAGTTGAACATTCCTCACTTTCTGAAATTAAGTTTGCACAAGATGGCTAGAGGCGTGCAGTCGCAGGGTAGGAAACCCGAGACTACATTATACCACCATAGCTTAATTAAAATCCTGTTGGTCGTTGAGCTCAAGAAGAGGAAACAGTCGTGGGAGGATTTCCTAATTGAGGAATTCCCTGGGCAGGAAACCCAGACTAAGGGTCGACAACGAGCAGTAGGCCGCTCCCTAAAATTAGATGATGCCACGCCCCCATCCAAATCCAAATCTACACCTACCCACTCTCCCACTCCTATTTCTGAACTCCCCCAGACAGTCGATGACAGTTTGAAGGATGGCGAAAAAGTGGTTCCTGTGGAAGCCCCGGTGGGCTCACAAAGGAAAAGAAAACGAGATCAGGCTAAGCCAAACCAACCTGAGTTGAGCCCCATTACAAAAAGCGACGCATTCGAATCCCTGGCAGAGCCTTCCCTGAATCTTGAAAGTGCCACACCAAAGTCCAAACACCGACGACCCCTGTTTCCCTTCAGCACTCCCCTGGTTTCTTCGGCCGAGACCTCTACTCAAGGCCGCCGTCAGACTCGGAGCATGGCTCAGGCCCTACAGTCCAAGGCTGAAGGCACCGGCTCAAAACATATCCATATCTCATCCTCCCATGATATTGATGTCCAACAATTTGAAATATCCCTTGAAGGAGAGCCCACTACCATGGCCAAGGTGAATATCCTTGCAGATATTGCACGAGATATGGAGACCTTGTCTCTCACCCAACCTTCAGTAAGTATGAGCATCACGAAGGCCAGTCCACATCATTCTTCCCCAAGAGAATGCAAAGGAAAGTTGCTCGGAGGTAGTACCTCGCAGCAATTGACGACACCAACCAGAGCTCCTACATATGATGCCGAAGAAAACTTAAAGATCTGACTTGTCAAGTTACGGAAAATGATCACCAAGCTCAGAGAACATGCCAACAAATATAAAGTTTTATTCCATTTCGTCAGGGATGTGAACCAGCAAGTGTGGGACTCCAACATGAAGTTATATGCCCATAACGATGCCTTGGCCAGAAAAAACAAGCAACTACTGCGGTGGAAAGCGGCAAGGAACAAGCCTGCTAAAAGATTGAATGCAAAAGGGTTAGCTCTTCAATTTCAAAAATGCTCACCACCAATCAAATAGGGGATCGAGGTACTGATCAAGACTGTTGGTCTTTGACCACAGTCTCTTTTTGGTTAAACACAATTTTCTTTTTGGCGGATGCATGAGGACATGCATCAGAATCGGCGTGGGAGGATGTTGATCCCCCATTTTGTTCCCACCACTACTGTTTTCCATCTCTATTTTGACCTTTTTGGCACTCCTAAACCTACTCACCTGCCATTCTTATTGCCCTAAACACTGTCCTAATCTTACTATGAGGTAAAGTCTTTCATGGTAACATTTTGCTGTTTATTAGTGAATTTAAGTGGATATGAGTAGTTATCCATAAACTAACTAATCACTATGGTCGAAGTGTAGACATTGCAACAGATGTGTAGGGTGACAATAGGAGAATGAAGGCAGTGAACCATGGTTCCTCCACTTTCGTACTCAAGAGCCATTTTGGGATTCTGTACCTAACAATGCAAGGGATAAGAGGCCGTATACTTCTAGATGGTGAGCTGCCTCCAGCCATGCTTGAATGTGTTCGACTCCATCCATGACAAAGATCCTCGTTATCCTCTCTGAATGGAGCAGACACCAAGATTGGGATCGGTTGAAGATTGTTACACTAAATTGGACAAGTTGTTCAAACCATCTGATTTGAAGGAATGAATTAGCTAGGCTGTTAGGATTTACTATCCATAGTTCAGTTGGTTTTAACTTATTTAACGCCTATAAAAGGCTACTATGTAATACTTAGAAGCTAGTGAACACAAGTTAAAATTGTTACTGTGTATCCTTCGACTTATTATTTTTGAATCAAAGATGTTTACAATGGTTATGCATTAAGTTCGAGTTAATTGTTCAATGGTTCATTGTTGATGACGAGTTAATTGTGATTGAAGTCTCTCACTTTCTGTAAGTTAATCAACTACCTAGATGTGGTCGGGCCCACCCATTTGGGTTCAGCTTTGTAATATTGCATAGCAGTATATCTGTTTGATAGATATAGTCGTTCTTCAATTATCCGCGATTCATTATTAGTTTACCTGCTGCATGGAGAGTTTTCTTAGTTTCAATTGATTATATTATTCTGATGATATGATGATTTTAAACCCCTTTGCTTCAGCGATCCAAATCTAAATCTCTGGTGTGACCATCGCTTTTGCTTTCAAGATAAATACCTACTCTTTTCATGAACACTGCACAGTGTATTGCACTGTGATTGTAATAGATGTATATGAAGTTTGTCGAATTACATTGTCATCTAATGCTTATGAGGAGCTAGCTTATCTATTGACAACACAAAAGCTACTTTCAAATACCTAAATTTAGAGACCAGAGTTGAATAGAATCAGAGTTTAATTTGGATTGTGATCAGTCAATTTCAAAATCGTCTCTTGTTTCCTCTAGTAATTGAATCGATTGACTCTCTTCTGGATTGTTTCTGCAGATGTGTGCGACATAGGAAGTATTTGTTTTAGGTTGATTATTTGAATAATGTGATTGGCATGAGCTTGGTTTAGTTTAAGTCGACTGGTTTTATGTTAGGTTATTTGCATGAATGTGTATACAACAGAAGCATTGCTTTCAGAGTAATTGATTTGAATGATTTATTATAGCTTCAGTTAGTTTCATTTGTCAAATATATTTCTTGGTTGTTAAGTAGACTGCGTGGATTAACTTCAGAGTGAAAAAGAGTAATCTAGTGTTAGTTGTTAAAGCAATTTCCTTTGGTTCATTTGGACTACTTGATTCCCCTGTTTCATTTGAATGCTTGGTTATATTTTCTATAGCTTAGGTGCATGATTGGATTTCAAAAGAAGAGTATTGGTTTGTTAAGGTTTCAAATAGGATTGTTTACATTTTGATTAATGCAACTGTAGGGTATTTTTGAGTACAGTTTCTCATAATTGTTTCAGTTTATTTCCATGTTTGAGTAGAGTTAGTGCTTGAATTTGTGCTTGTGGTCATGATCAATTAGGGACTTGGATACAACTTAGTTGAGAGTAAAACAGAGTATCTAGATTAAGTGCTCAACACCAAGATTTTTGATTGTTGATAAGCTAGTAGGGTTAATGAGTTTTGAGTAGAGTTTGATTGATGAGTTAGAATTGCATTAACATTACAAGTTGTAAATCTTCGGGTGTGGATTGTAAGAATTCGAACTTGAGTGTTTTGACTGATTAAGTTTTGTATGCAGTCTGTTTGATTAGGTATTCATTCTCATAACCTAGAATCTGTGGTAAAAAGTCAAGTCACCTGTTAAGTCCAGATTTCAATTCCATTTTCAAATAGGTTAATTTCATAGAAATTTTGGAAGTATTTAAATTAAATTTGATTATTGATTTTGGCTATGCTAGCTAGATGTTTGATTTCCTTTGAGTTTGCAAGCATTGGTGTGTTTATTACCAAGCTAATAATTATAAAAGAATGTTAAAAGTCTAACCTATAACTGAATAAAGGAAGCGCAAGACAGCTCGTTTTTACGAGCCTGGATTGACATATAAATATTAGGAGATTAATTCACCAATTTAATCTCTCAACATTTTGGCGTCGTTGCTGGGGAAGTTGTCATTTCTTATGCAGGTAACCATTATCATTTGAGTTTCAGGATCTTGCAGGACTATTAGAGGGTGGAGAGAGTACGATAACTCATGAGTGAAGAGCCACACATCCACTTTTGTGGGGTTGCTCCAAAGTCTGGCAAATCAATGCTTGTTCTTGAGTTTCTATTTCTTTTATCTTTATGCGTAGGAGTACAAGTAGACCTAGGGGTAGCAAGGGTAGATTTATTTCTAGTTCTAAATTTCCTGCAACTTTTGGATCAGTTAATATACCCATTCTTACTGCTGCTAATCGATATGCAGGTTTGAGACAAGAAGGAGGAAGTGTTAATGCCAACGTGGTTTCGGATCATAAATTCTTAGATCGAGGGGAAAGGATCATTCAGCAGGTTGTATTTGACAACCCTGTAGAAGAACAAGTGGAACAACAAGAAAACTTGGACGAGTAATCTGTTATTACTTAGGTTGTTCCCTGCCTCCTTAAGGGAATACGGCTGAGGTAACCACTAACCAGTCTTTTAGCTGCAGATTCTAGCCAATCTACAACCAAAGAGGGCTCTCCCTTTGTAATTTAGCTTTGTTTTGAAGTATTTTAGGCTAGTCATGATGCACAAGGTTTTGTTTTAAATTTGTTGGATGGTGATTTCAGACAGAGCTAAGATGCAAGTCCAAAATAGTCTATTCCATTGGGCAATGGAGTCAATGATGGTGTACTGCTGAAAGTGTTTCTTGGGTAAATGGTAATGCTACAGAGCAAGATAGGCAATTTTGGAACAATTTTCAAATCTGAAATTGATGGAATGAAGTCAGGGAATGAAAGGAAATCAAGAATCTTTCATTACGCTGGCAGAGGGAAAGTGCATGAATATTATCAAGGAGCAATAAAGAATTCCTAGGTAATATTCAAAGTGAAAGAATCAGTGCAAACATGAGCAACTAAGAATTCAAATTTATGACTAATTCTGAAGAAAACATAATTAATAGCAGAGATTGAACACAGGGTGCATTTAAACAAATCCTGGGCTATTCTTCTTCTCTGTTACCCAAATTATGGAACATATATGAAATTTTCAAACACAGCGAACATAAAACGCAGTTTAGAATAACTTATCGATCCATAGAATGACACAGGAATTCTGTAGCAGGTCCTAGAACATCAAATCCACATCCAGATGGTCAGCAACAGTGAACTTTAACAGCTTTTGTATTAAAACAGTCTCAGAATTTACAGCACAGTCCAAAGAGAAAATCACCAACCCCAAATGCATCTTATGGGGAAGTATTTATACAAAAATGAGATACAAAATATCTTGTAGATAAGTCTTCATGCAATAACTTTCATCACCAACTTTTCAGAAGAAGTAAATGAGAGAAATAAATACTGCAGTAATTGTTGGTGTGCTGGCGGTTTAGTCTATCAGAGATTTTTGACTTTTTAGACTCAGTGAGACGGCTGGAGCTGCGTCTTTACTCTGCGTGCCAGTGTTTGCTGTTTTGCTGCCATCGGTGCTCGGTCTTGTCTTTAATGAGCTGCAGTTTCAATATGACTTCCTCTTTCTGCTGTTTTTACACTTTGGCAAGTGGCCTGTGTATGTGGAGTCACTGACTTGTAGCTGACTCAAAATGGGATAGAAATCAAATCACCTGGGTAAAATTTCCAACATTGCCTGCCACCAATCCTCTGTAGGCAGTTGATGTCTTTGTATTTTAATCAGTGTTTCATCAGCTTCAGTATATCTGTAAAAGTTGGGCTGAACCTCAAACAGGTGATTTATCTCATGTTCAATGTAGAACAGATTTTCTAACTTGTCATAAAGACTCTGTCCAGAGGGAGGCCCTATTTCTTCTGAGGTACTTGAGGATGCTGTAATCTGATTGGAAACATAGTTATTCATTCTAATAGTATACTGTTCATGGGTTAGCAGTCTGCCACTACTGGTCAATAAGCTGGGTAACCCTCTGCTTTGCAATGCTGCAACCTTTAGTTTGAAGTCATTTATTTCTGCTTGCATTTCCTGGCACTTTCTTTCTAGAGTCTGCACAAAATTTCTCAGGGTCAGCACCTTTTTCACTGTCAGAATAGTATCTGTCCTGCTACTGATATCCAGAGCTGCCAGCTGCTCTTTGGTATGAGTGTTCAGGAACTGAATCATTCTATTGGCTTGCTCAGGCATATTTCCCAATGATGCTCTGGCCCTTTGAGTCTCAAATTGAGCTAAGCCTATCAATTCTATTTGTTCATGTATGGTCTGAATTGATTGCCATTGGTCAGTGATTGACTGGCCAATTTTGGCCCACAAAATTTTCTTGATTTCAGCTAGAGTTTTGTCTAGAGTAAGCTCCTTCTCTAAGGCTTTTATTTTGTTGTCCAAGGCTTTTATTTCCCTTTGTTTCTCAGCCACTGTCATCTTGGACTTGTCATAGCTTGCCTCCAGCTTGGCCAACTTTTCTTTGGCCTCTTTCACCTCTGTCACCTGAACTTCTAGCTCTTTGACTGCTTTCATCATTTCTTCCATACTCATGCTAGATTCTGGTGCTGTTGTTGTTGTTGCTGCTGTAGCATCTGTAGTTGATGTAGCTGTTGTGGATGTTAGAATGACAAGAGGAACTGCTGCTGCTACTGTGGGAAGGGCAGTGGGGACCGTTGGAGCTGTTATAGGTGGCTGAGAGGTTGACTCTCCCTGCTTGCCTTGCAATGCTTTCTCCAACTCATGCTCCATTTGAATTATCCTTTGGTTCATCTTCATCAGCAAATCCATCATATATTCACCTTCCTTTTCTTGTACAAGTTCTGTTGTTTGAGGGTGCATAGTTGCAGGCAGCCTCAATTGTTTTCTGAGTGCAACAATATCTTCCTCTTTTTTCTTTATGAGGGCATGGATGCCTTTGGCATCCTTCTTAGGATCATGCCCTAGTTCCACAATGATTTCCTCCAATGTCTTTATTCTATTATCTTTGGCCGAGGAAGACATTCTCTCCAAATCCAATTGAGTGTTTGTATTTTTCAATGATTCCTTCAGTTGATGGGCCAGCATAGCCTTGTCTGCTAGAGTGGCATAAACCATTTCACCTGTTTTCTTGTGTAGCTCAATTTGGTCCATCAAGTGTATGTCCTTGGCGAGGATCTCTAAGTTTGTCTTTATGTAATCTGCAGCTGTCTGTGGCTGTGGTATCTTAGGCTTGAAATGACTTAGAATCATTTTCTCCTCCTTAAAGTCATAGGCTGCCATTAATCTCTGTTGTTTGGAGGGTGTTGTCTTGAGGAATTGATCATATAGTTGCACTCTTAACAACTCATTTTGGGCCTTGATTTCCATGAAAGTTCATTTAATACCAGGCGGTTGCTTGCTTTGCTGCCTTGAGGAGGACACCTCCATACGATGCTGCCTCTCTTGCTCTTGTTGGAATGAGCTAGTAGGTGTTTGCTGGCTAGTTTCTCTCTCCCTCCTTGGACTCTGTATGACTTCTTCATTTTCCTCCTCGACTTGGGGACCAACTCTCTGTCTTTTGGCTTCTGGTTGCTGTGTTGACCCACTAGCAGGTGTAGTTTCTTCCCTATCCCGCTTCTTGCCTCTTTCCTCATTGAGAGGAGTTTGCAATGCTGGAATCTGTGGTGCCTCAGTCTGCTGTGGAGGGGCCTGCCCTTGACTCTGCTCCTTTGAGGTGTTTGGCTGTTCTATCATTGTTTCCTGTTCTGCACCCATTAGCTCCTTACCCTTTGTTGTTCCTATGGCTGGTGTAGTCCTTTCTTGGGCAGCTTGTGGAGCTACAACAGTTGATGTGCCCTCTCCGACTTGTTGTGGCAATTTGAATGTTACCTGCTCAAAAGAATCCAAGTCAAGAGTCTTTTCCAAATCTTTGACATTTTGCTCCATTATTTCTTCCTTAGTGAACTCTTCAACTAGTGTGCCTTGCACCCACTCATCTTGGTTAGCAAATTGGTCAATTTGTGGGATTTTGCAATGTTCATAGGCTGACAGTCTATATTTTATTTTTCTTGCATTGATGAAACCATTTGGGTCATAAGGGACCCACCAAAAAATTCTTTTTAACTTGAGTTTCTCCCCCAATATTTGATTAACATCTTGCCACCCTTCTTTTTTGTTCATGACAAAGGGGCCTAGTTGGTCTTTGAATTTCAAGCAAGCCTTTTTCTTGGCACTATGAAAATGAATTAAATCTGAATTGATGAGTTTCCTGTAATATTCCAAGGCAAACAGTCTCATTGGCACATATTTTGGCAGCCTGTAGGGACAGAGCTCACAACAATATATCCTAATGATAGTGTGATTCTGGTAAAAATACCAGTCACCTATTTTGTAGTTCTTTGAAAGCTGCAATATTTTCTGCATGTCATAGGATAGCCTAGCAGGAGGAGTTTTCATCAGGAGACAAGAGACTGGATAGACAAACAGGTCAATGAACTCACAGTAAGAGTAGGGGGAGTTGTGGACTTCATGAAAGACTGAGGTCCAGAAAATCACAGACCTCTTTTCTCCTTTAGAGTCCAATCTTTTGATGGGGCATTGGAAGCAGTCTGGCTGATAATACATGAATAGATGATAGATGTAAGATGAGTATTTGAAGACTCCCTCCCTATCCAATTTCAGCAGTTGGTCATGTAACTTATTGGCAATAAATTTGGCATAGTTTTATTTGACAGCAGGGGGCTGTCCTGGGGTAAATCCAGACAGCAAGACCAATATAGTATGATCAATATGTTCACTTGTTTTGAAACCCAACACATAAGATATCATATCTACTAGTAATTTTCCCACTTCATTGAAATGCACATAGAGAAAAGGAGGTGGCCCTGTAGGCTGGCGGTCTGCTCTCATGAATACTTTGGCAATTCGGGCTATCTCTGAGCTGGAGAGTTTGGGACCTTCATCAAGCAGGAATTTCATAGAAAAAGGGACCAAAAGCTGAGTTTGCTTGAAGTTTAGCATTTGGTTGATTGAGTCAGGAGTTATATGGAAGAGGGTGCTCCCAGATGGAGACTTCACTGCCCTTTGTGTTGGGTCATAGTTTTCACAGTAGAGGCGAATTATTTCAGAGAAAACATTGACAGAAGGGAGGAAGTAGATGAGCAAGTTTGATTCCCAAATGCCATAAATGTCACTGTTGTTCAAATAACTGTTCCTCAACTGACAGAACGTCTGCAGGTGGTTTCTGTCACCAACCAAGTCTTGAATTAAGTGGTCCCTATCAGCCAAAGGTAATGCTTCAAGTTCCTTGTGAGGTGCATTGAGAGGAGTGGTGTTCAAGGCTGCTGGAGTGGCCATCTTCAAATTCTCTGTGTTTGTAATTTGAAATTTGGATTTGTTCAACAATTGAATGGTGAAAACTGTATCTGAGGCTTTGTCAGGGAGCTGTGGAATGAGCTTATCTAGAATTGACCTCACTGTGTAAAATTTATGGTCAAAAAAAATGTTGCAGGGTCTAGTAGGGTCTTTACATGAATTTGCTGGATTGCAAGCTCTATGAGCAGAATGTAGAGGAAATGGTGGTCTTTGCAGAGGATTTTTGTTAAATTATCTTAATGCATGGGTAGTTTGGAGACTCTGTCGGTAGAAACGGGCTCGAAATATGGTTTAGGGGCCTATTTGCAAAGGAGGGCACCGCTCGCCGGTTTGCTTTGAATCAATAGCTTACAGAGTGAATACAAGGTGGTGATTGATAGGCAGGAGCACTTTTGGATTTGAATTATAGATCTTTAGGCGATTTCAACAACGAATTTTGGAAAAAACAGGGTTTTCGGGCGAAAAATGGGTAAATACCTGTTTTTATGGCATAGAGGATAGTTAGCAGGGGTGACTCGAGCTGTGGAGTCAAGCTACGAAGCGCATTTGCAGGTTGATGGACTGTGCAACTTCAGGAGGCGGATTGGTCGTAAAATCGCATGCACGTTCTTCGCAGGCGCAACAATAGAAAATAAACAAAATAGTTGTTTTCATGACTTTTTAATGAATTTTGGACATTTTAGCGCTTTTGGTGCTTTTTAATGATGACGTCATCTTGAAGTAAATTTGGCGCATAGCGGGTACGGAGGGTGACGTGGCAGTTGACGTGTATGGTGATGTGGCGCATGACACGGTGGCCGGGCGGTGATGTCAGCAGATGATGTGGCAGTATTGCAGAGGAGTGGGGGCCGACATGGAGACGACGTCATATGGTGACGTGGCCCTGACGTCAGGGGGCAGGTGGCGGGCGGTATGCGGTTTTCCCTGCACCGCCTTTGGCCCTGGGTGGTTTTGTAGGGGAGGGCTCCGATCACGCCGGGAGATTGACGCGTGGCGGGGGTACGGCAGCAATACCGCCCATCCCCCGGACACTAACCCTCGGCAGATCGGGGGCTCCGATATGGCCGCCAGCCATTGGATCTGCAGCGCGGGATCGGACGGTGGACGGGTAAGGTAGGTGGCAGGTGGATATGGTACGGGACCCGCGCATATTTTTCAAACGTTTTTAATATTCATGGGGGTAAAAATTTTGGATTTATGGGTTTATGCAGTTATGTGGGTGGGCTTGGTTATTCGTTTAACCAAACGTTTAAACGAATCCCTTTTTATACATGTGCGGAGGGGTTAATATGAAGTTTAGGTGGGTGGGTTTAGTGTGGTTATTTACTTAACCTGAAGTTAAATAAACTCCAAAGGTCTTATGAACACGGAAGGGTTAATATAAAGTCCCAAATGAACTTAATATTCCCCGAAAACTGTATTGTATGGCTATAATTGCCAATGGGTAGGGATATTTAGATTTTTTGGGTTTTTATGTAGTTTTTGTAAAAATAGGGGTGGGAAAAATGATTGAGGGAGCTAAATAATAAAGTTAAATGTTAATATGACTTTGCGGAATGAAACTGCATGAGTAAATGCTAAGTTTATAAAGTAAAAACTTAGGCATAGGGAAATGAAAGGAGTATGGAATGATGATTTTTACACAAGAAATGTGGCTTCTTTCAACTAAGTAAACTCAGAGTTCAACTTAACATTCCTCATAAAATGAAGTGAAGTAGGGCTATTGGGCAAATTCCAAGGTCTTTGAGGGGATATTAGCAAATTATTTCTGGGGGAATGATAGGGGAATTAGTCATGCTTCCACTGTCCTCCAACCAAACAACTGCCATGGTACTTGTGTCATTGATGAGATGAATCCTTCTTGACAAGGCAAAAAGATCACAACCTTGCTTCTGCAACCTCAAACTGCCTACCCAGCCTACACCTAGCATTTTTTCTTCCTTTGGATTGGGTGCATTTGGACTAGCAAACCCTGATTTTCCTTTTTTCTTTTGACTGCCCACCTGTCTAAGTCTACCCTTATCTCTTCCAAGGGCCCAGATTAAGCAGTTGGGCTCCTTATTTTCTCTACCTATCTACTCATCTGCCAAGCTTGAACTGTTTGGACAGATATTCATTCTCTATTCTACAACAGGAAATTTAAACATGGAATGGTCCAGATTGAACTGTTGGGCCATCCATCAAGCGTGATAACCAACAATATTTGCATATTGTGAACTTGCAAATAAGATAGTAGTGGCATTTTGACTGGCCACTTTCCTGGTCTTTTGGTCTGGGGTTCATTTCTACTATTTTTTCTAACCAATTTACTCTTTTTTCCCTTTGATTTTTCTTTTAGGGCATACCCTCTTTACATTTTTTAATTTTCTTTATCTGTATACAAAATATGGAACCTTTGCAATCTGGAAAGGATGATCATATTTGGCACTTCCATAGTCAATCATGAAAAATGAAACCTATTGGTATAGGAACCTAATAGTGGCTCCACTTGGGGATGGCTTTTCCTGGTGAAAAGCCAAGAACAGCAGGTCAGATGGCCTTATTTACAACTCTTGCTGTAATCTGAAATTCCTCCTTTGTTGTACACTAAATGGTGTTTCTGCAAAATTTGGGTATTACTCATGCATTCATTCACTTAGTTGCAGCTTTGTTTAGGTTACTCTGCCTGAATATTTAGTCATCTTCCTCACAAATCCCAAGCTTTCTTCTTGATCTCTTCTGGTAAATTGAAACTATACAAAAAAGGTGGTACAATTCCTTGTCTTTCCCTCAAAATTTGTTGCACCTGATTCCCCATTATGTTGCTGTAATAAATTGCAGAAAATAAATAATATTATGTACAAACTAAAGTGCCGATTTCTTTAACAAACGGGATCAAAATAATGTTTCAGCATTCGACCATATACTGGTCCATCATCTGCCTCTGTGCTATCCAAACTTTTGAGAAAATAGGTGTTGTTTCCTTGTACAGTCTGAATAACAAATGGTCATTTCCAAAGAAAATCAAATTTTCCATGTTTCCCTTTATCCTCTCTTCTAGAATCCCACTTTAAAACTTTATATCCAATGAAGAAATCATCTACTTTGGTTCTTTTATCAAACATCTTTTTCAGCTTCTCTTGTAAACGCTGACTTCTCTTATATACTTCCTCTCTTGTCTGCTGCAAGTGAATAGTTTGATTGATCCTTCTCTGAATATCATTAGGTTTTGCTTGTATTTCTTGTAGCAACTTTATCACTGGGATTCCCAAAGATGAAGGGAATCTTGCCTCCATGCCATAAACCAATTCATATGGGCTTGTTCCAATGGATCTTTTGGTGGTCAATCTGTCTGCCCATAGTGCATTAACCAGCTTCTTATGCCAATTCTTTTTATTCTCTTCCAAGACTTTCTTGATGATGTTGATGAGGCTTTTGTTGGAGGATTCGGCTAGGCCATTACCTTGAGGGTAATAGGCTGTGGAATGGCCCAAGGTAATGTGGTACTTGTGGCAAAAACTGATCATTCTTTTGGATTTAAAGGCTGCTGCATTGTCTGTAATGATCTTTTCTGGACAACCAAATCTAGAAAGGATATTGGATTCTAAGAATTGCATGATGATTGAGTCATTGGCTTGCCTACAAGGGGCAGCTTCTATCCACTTGGTAAAGTAGTCTGTGGCAATCAGAATCCACTTGTGTTGGCCAGAGGAGGAAGGGTGGATTTCCCCAATGAAGTCTAAACCCCATTGCTGAAATGGCCTTTAAGTTGAAATAGGTTTGAGGGGTAAAGGCAACAGCTTTCTCTTGCCTTCAAAGATTTGGCATTTATGGCAGGACATTACAAATTTTTTCACATCAGCAAACAAGGAGGGCCAAGAAAATCCAGCCCTTAGCATTTTATCAGCTGTTGATTTCCAATACAAGTGTCCTCCACAGTCCCCTGCATGAAATTCCTTGAGCACTTTGTCAGTTTCATCCTAAATTAGGTAGGTTAGCAAAATGCCTTCATGATTTTTCCAAAACAACACATTATCTATAATACAAAACTTTGATGCCTTCATTTTCAAGAATCTCTTTTTAGTCCTGGATAACCCTGGAGGAGCTTGTAGGTTTAACAATACAAAACACATGTCAACATACCAAGGTGATTGCAAAAAGGTTTGATTGATCTGTGGAGTCGCCATCTCCTTTTCGTTGTCCAGTTCATTGATGTCAAGGGCTTGAAAATTGGTTTCAGTCATCAGTTTGGCTAATCCTTGTCCTTTTATGAGTTTTGTAGGCTTGATTTCAATGTCATATTCTAAAATGTTAGCTATCCATTTGCCCCTTTTACCTTCAATTCCTTCTTGAGTTAGAATGTCCTTGACCACCGAATTTGGAACATAAGCTATCACATGTGAGTACAAGATATAAACTCTGAAATCCTTAATGGCTTTTACAAGGGCATAAGCTTGCTTTTCCATGATCTGATATTTTAAGGGAGCATCTCTAAGGGCTTTGCTGAAAAAAGCAATGGGCTTCTCACACCCTTGGTCATCTTTTTGCAATAGGACAGCAGCGATAGTATGCTCAGATGCAAAGGAAAAGATCATGAAATCTCTATCAAACTTGGGACTTGTGAGGACTGGTGTCTTTGTTAGGGTTGTTTTGATGTCCTCAAAGGCTTGTTTAGCTTCCATGGTCCATTTGACTTTAGAATCTTTCTTCAGCATATTATTCAACAGTCTTATTAGCTCATCCAAATTGGGAATGAACCTCCTTAGGAAATTGATCTTTCCTAAAAAAGCTTGCAGTTCTTTGATGTTTCTTGGATGGGACACTTGGAGAATAGCTTGAATTCTGTCCGGGTCAATCCTAATGCCATCTTTTGAAATTATATGACCTAGGAGTTTGCCTTCTTCTAGGCCAAACAGTGATTTCTTTGGGTTCAATGATATGCCATATTTTCTGCAAATTAGGAACACTTGCCTTAAATGCTCTAAATGTTGCTGATCTGATTTTGAGAAAGCAGTGAGGTCATCAAGGTAAATGACTAAGAAATCATGGATCTCTTTGGCAAAGGCTATGTCCATTGCTCTTTGAAAAGTGGCCCCTGCATTTTTGAGTCCAAAAGGCATTTTGACATATTTGAAGGTTCCCCAAGGCGTTGTGAAGGTAGTTTTGTCTTGATCATCCGGGTGGACTAAAATCTGATTAAATCCTGAGAATCCATCTAGCAATGAGATCTTAGAGGCTCCCACTACCCTTTGTAGGATATGATCCATTTTTAGTAAAGGGTAGTGGTCTTTGAGAGAGACTTTGTTCAAATTTCTCAAGTCAACACACAGTGTTATCTCTCCCGTTTTCTTCCTAGTAGGCACTAGATTTGAAATCCACTCTGAGAACCTGATAGGTGCAATGATTCTAGCTTCATACATTCGTTTAACTTCCTTTTCAATCAGGGGAAGGAGGACAGGATTCACCCTTCTGAGCTTTTGTTTAAAAGGTTTTGATTCTCTTTCAAAGGTATAGTATGTTGGATGACCGAAGTATCATAGGATTTGAGGTCCTCATAACTCTAGGCAAAGACATCTTGGAACTCCTTAAACAACTCAATGTATTTTAGCTTTTGATCAGGGGGCAATGTTTTGGCTAGTTTTATCACTTTGGGATTTTTTGTGGTTCCAATGTTGCAGTCCTCAATTTCTGCATTGAGAGGTTGCATCTTTGGCTTCCTAGGAATGTCGTTTGAATCAAATATGTCCTCCATAGGAGTTAAGCCCGTGGGCAGAAAATTATCCTTTAATTTAATTACTTCAGATTTTGCCTCAGCTATTTCATCAAGGTCTGTTTGCTTTAGCTCTTGTAAATTTTTGTCATCAAAAGTTGTTGGATGCAAAATCAGATTTGTTGTTTCAGCTGATATGCTTTGCTCACTTTTGTCTATTTTTTGTTGTTCATCAATGGTGTTAGTATCAATGTTTATACTTGAGAATTCCTCCTTCAGAGTCAGGAAGTTATTTATCTGTGTATCATTCTCAAAGACCTGCCAATTTTTGACATTATCTGGGACAACAGGTCTATGTTTTATTTCAGCAGTGAAGTGGTGATTGGGCTCAAATGGAAGCTTGCAAGTGTTGGTAAAAGTTGCCAAGCTGTGTGCATGTAAATTGTGCTTTCTAGGAATTTTGGTGAGTTGAGATTCTGAAAAGGTGTTAAGTATTTCAATGGCTGCCCATCTATAAGCCCTCAACCTAAGATCATTTGTAACAAAGTTTCCCTTCATCTGTTGTATAATCAAATCTGAATCCCCTAGAATTGAAACCTTGGTTGCACCTAGACGTTTAATGAGCTTGAGACCTAACAAAAGGGCTTCATACTCGGCCATATTGTTTGTGCATCTGAAATTTAACCTATATGCATGACCTTCAGCATGGTTATTTTGTATGTTGTGTGTCCAAACCCCTGCCCCTGCTCCTAATTTGTTCACAGAGCCATCAAACTCCAAGTACCATAAGATTTCTTGATTATGACTAGCCTTAAGAGTTTCGGAAGCTTGTTCAGTGGGAAGATTTGGCTTTTGTAGCTCATATGATATGTCTTGTTCATTTGTTAGATCAATTATATCAACAATTTTTTGATCTTGGGCACTAGATTGTTCATTCATGCTTTGTGTTTGTGCTGTTTCTAGGAGTTTGACATCAGCCTTGGGACACATCCCAGCATTATATAAAATGAATGAATCCATATTGGAATGCATTGAATAGATGGGGAATTTTTGGGGTTTCTCTTGACTGCTAACCACATATTTCATTAATGTTTCTCTGTATAATCTCTTTGGCTGGCCAAAGACTGAAATAGTGGCATAGGACATGTCTAGTTGCAAAGATCCTTGGAGTTTTGCACTGCAAGATCTTGACAAAAGCATACCATACTTAGGTGTAATATCAGCTACCACCACATCCATCAAGATTGTTTTAGTTGGATATTGGACTAAAGATACACATAGGTCTTTGATTAGGCCTAGACACCTGACCTGGCTGGAATCAAATGAGAACAAGTCTTTGTAGGGCCTTGTGATGCCTAGGTCCAGTCTTTCCATCACAGATTTAGGCATTAGGTTATGGGAAGCCCCCGAATCAAACATAGCATTATGCAGTACCTTGTCATGAATGTTTAAGCTCACATAGAATGGAGGAACCCCTCCATCTACTGTTTTACCATTGACTTCAGGACCAAAAATTAACTCTGGTTGATCATCAAGAACATTGACTGCATCCCTATTCTCTGGTATCTGTAGTGACCTATTGATTTGATGTCTGTACACTTCATGTTTAGCCAATTCAGAGAGAGGAATCGCTATTTTCAGCTTGCCTATTTCTGTTTCTAAGTTAAAAGGTTTCTCTATCTGAATTTTTGCATTATGGACGCAGACTTTTCCTTTTCAGCTGAATTTTCATTGACCTTCTCTTGATCATGGGTGCTGTTCTGAGGTACATCTGATTTGAAATTATTTTCACGAGGGTGATTCAAATCTTCTTTTGAAGAATGGGATGTTAATGACTGGTTCTTTGAAGGCTGTAAGTCTGGTATATCTTCCATAGTGACTTCCTTTGGGTCTGGGTTTGTTTTAGTGGAGGGTTCTATCAGGACAACTTTATCCTTTGTTTTCTTTGGTTGCTTGGTATCCTTCAGCTTGGTAGGTTCAGGCACATCTATGGTTTTGCGTCTTAATTTTTACTGTTTGTGAACCTCATAGACCGCTGCATCATAGCCTTCTCTGAAATCAAATGACTCTCTGGACTTGGTCTGAAATTGATTGATATTATGAGCTTCTTGGTCATCTTGTGTTAGGAAAACTTGTTGCTCACTGTTTAATCCCATTAGATTGATTTCGGTGTCCTCTGTTGGTTCACTAGATGTTGAGGCTTCGGCATAGTTCTCTTGAAATGGAGGTCTGATGTTCTGGTCAGGGCCAGCCCTTCCAACATTTGGATTTTGATTTTTTCTAAAGTTTGGGTTTCTTACAGTGTTACTTGGTTGACCTTCCCATGATGATTTCCTTTCGATGGTTTCCACTCTATCTCCAAGTCTGTCCATACCTTTGATGATTGCATCCAGTTTTTGTTCAAATGCTGAAGGCTCTTCTTTGAAAGTTGTTCTTCTTTCAGCTCTTGCCCGATTTCATTTAACAATCAGGTTTGCCTCCACACTAACAGCTATATTTTTCATGTATGCTAAGCTTGGAGGGGCTCTTTCCCTTAGTTGATATGCCATGTCAGAATCAAATCCATCAGGGAATTTGATCAAAGCTAAATCAGGTGGAGGTCTAAGGTTTTGAGGAATAGCGTTATAAACATTGTTGAACCTAGCACAATAGTCCTGGACGGTTTCCTGTGGGCCTCTTTTCAAATTGTCATATTCTGTCAAGATGTGTAGAGGGTCTTTCTTCTTCTCCCATCTATTTAAGAAGGATTGTTAAAGAGCTTCTGAATCAGCTATAGAGTTTGCAGCAAGTGCTCTAAACCAAATCCTTACATCACCAATTAGACTTTGGACAAAAATCTTCATTCTCACATCATCATCATTTATTTCATAATTCTCAAAATAATCTTGCATTTTCTTAGTGTGTTGCTGGGCTGTATAGGAGCCAGTACCATCAAAATATGTGATTTTGCTCTGATAATCCTGAGGCATAGCCCCTGGATTTCCAGGCAACTGTAGAGGAGCATAACGGTTTGCCATATTTACAGGGATAAATGGGGGAACAAGAAGAAATAGGACAGCTGGAACAACAGGGACAACAGTGGAAATTTGTGTAGTGGATAGGGGAGTGGAGAGGATACTTTGAGGTGTGGATGAGGAACTAGGAGAGGTTGTAGTATTGATAGAAAGGATTGTTGCTCTCCCAGAAATAAGCTCAGATTTAGCAGGGTTTTGCTGAAGTATATCAAGGTCTAAATCAACAGATTTTTCTAGTTTTTCTTGTTTTCTAAGGGTCTTAGAAATTAAGTTAGGATTTTCAAAAACAGCTGGAGGATCTGGATCAGGATTTGACCTAGTGTACCGGGTTTTCTTCTTTGGAGCCAGCTTCTAAATTTGTTTTTTTGGTATTTTCTGGGAATGTTTTAAAATCACAGTTTTTCACAATATTTTACAAGAAATTTTTTGAAATATGGGAGGCTTTGGGCTTTCCTTTGAATATGTTAAAATAGGGAAACTGATCAAATCATTCGAACAGCTGTTTTAAGCCTAAAACTATACTGGAGATTAACTATAGCAGCTTTTATTTACTCCTATAAATGCAGAGCAAAGACAGTTTCAAAGGCTACCTGGCTAACTTCAGGCTCCATCTGTAGCTTTAGAAAATAGACAGCAATTACAAATAGTCATTCAGAGTTCCCCAGTTGAGTCGCCAATGATGTTATCACTCGGGTTGTTCCCTGCCTCCTTAAGGGAATACGGCCGAGGTAACCACTAACTAGTCTTTTAGCTGCAAATTCTAGCCAATCTGCAACCAGAGAGGGCTCTCTCTTTGTAATTTAGCTTTGTTTTGAAGTATTTTAGGCTAGTCATGATGCACAAGGTTTTGTTTTAAATTTGTTGGATGGTGATTTCAGACAGAGCTGAGATGCAAGTCCAAAACAGTCTATTCCATTGGGCAATGGAGTCAATGATGGTGTACTGCTGAAAGTGTTTCTTGGGTAAATGGTAATGCTACAGAGCAAGATAAGCAGTTTTGGAACAATTTTCAAATCTGAAATTGATGGAATGAAGTCAGGGAATGAAAGGCAATCAAGAATCTTTCATTATGCTGGCAGAGGGAAAGTGCATGAATATTATCAAGGAGCAATAAAAAATTCCTAGGTAATATTCAAAGTGAAAGAATCAGTGCAAACATGAGCAACTAAGAATTCATATTTATGACTAATTCTGAAGAAAACATAATTAATAGTAGAGATTGAACACAGGGTGCATTTAAACAAATCCTGGGCTATTCTTCTTCTCTGTTACCAAAATTATGGAACATATATGAAATTTGCAAACACAACAAACATAAACTGCAGTTTAGAATAACTTATTGATCCATAGAATGACACAGGAATTCTGTAGCAGGTCCCAGAACATCAAATCCACATCCAGACGGTTAGCAATAGTGAACTTCAACAACTTTTGTATTAAAACAGTCTCAGAATTTACAGCGCAGTCCAGAGAGAAAATCACCAACCCCAAATGCATCTTATGGGGAAGTATTTATACAAAAATGAGATACAAAATATCTTGTAGATAAGTCTTCATGCAATAACTTTCATCACCAACTTTTCAGAAGAAGTAAATGAGAGAAATAAATACTGCAGTAATTTTTGGTGTGCTGGCGGTTTAGTCTGTCAAATATTTTTGACTTTTTAGACTGAGTGAGACGGCTGGAGCTGAGTCTTTACTCTGCGTGCCTGTGTTTGCTGTTTTGCTGCCATCGGTGCTCGGTCTTGTCTTTAATGAGCTACAGTTTCAATATGACTTCCTCTTTCTGCTGTTTTTACACTTTGGCAAGTGGCCTGCGTATGTGGAGTTGCTGACCTGTAGCTAACTCAAAATGGGACAGAAATCAAATCACCTGGGTAAAATTTCCAACATTGCATGCCACCAATCCTCTATAGCCAGCTAATGTCTTTGTATTTTAATCAGTGTTTCATCAGCTTCAGTATATCTGTAAAAGTTGGGTTGAACCTCAAACAGGCGATTTATCTCATGTTCAATGTAGAACAGATTTTATAACTTGTCATAAAGACTCTGTCCAGAGGGAGGCCCTGTTTCTTCTGAGGTACTTGAGGATGCTGTAATCTGATTGGAAACATAGTTATTCATTCTGGTAGTATACTGTTCACGGGTTAGCAGTCTACCACTACTGGTCAATAAGCTGGGTAACCCTCTGCTTTGCAATGCTGCAACCTTTAGTTTGAAGTCATTTATTTCTGCTTGCATTTCCTGGCACTTTCTTTCTAGAGTCTACACAAAATTTCTCAGGGTCAGCACCTTTTCACTGTCAGAATAGTATCTGTCCTGCTACTGATATCCAGAGCTACCAGCTGCTCTTTGGTGTGAGTGTTCAGGAGCTGAATCATTCTATTGGCTTGCTCAGGCATATTTCCCAATGATGCTCTGGCCCTTTGAGTCTCAAATTGAGCTAAGCCTATCAATTCTATTTGTTCATGTATGGTCTGAATTGATTGCCATTGGTCAGTGATTGACTGGCCAATTTTGGCCCATAAAATTTCCTTGATTTCAACTAGAGTTTTGTCTAGAGTAAGCTCCTTCTCTAAGGCTTTTATTTTGTTGTCCAAGGCTTTTATTTCCCTTTGTTTCTCAGCCACTGTCATCTTGTACTTGTCATAGCTTGCCTCCAGCTTGGCCAACTTTTCTTTGGCCTCTTTCACCTCTGTCACCTGAACTTCTAGCTCTTTGACTGCTTTCATCATTTCTTCCATACTCATGCTAGATTCTGGTGCTGTTGTTGTTGCTGCTGCTGTAGCATCTGTAGTTGATGTAGCTGTTATGGATGCTGGAATGACAGGAGGAACTATTGCTGCTACTGTGGGAAGGGCAGTGGGGACCGTTGGAGCTGTTATAGGTGGCTGAGAGGTCGACTCTCCCTGCTTGCCTTGCAATGCTTTCTCCAACTCTTGCTCCATTTGAATTATCCTTTGGTTCATCTTCATCAGCAGATCCATCATATCTTCACCTTCCTTTTCTTGTACGAGTTCTGTTGTTTGAGGGTACATAGTTGCAGGCAGCCTCAATTGTTTTCAGAGTGCAGCAATATCTTCCTCTTTTTTCTTTATGAGGGCCTGGATGCCTTTGGCATCCGTCTTAGGATCATGCCCTAGTTCCACAATGATTTCCTCCAATGTCTTTATTCTATTATCTTTGGCCGAGGAAGACATTCTCTCCAAATCCAATTGAGTGTTTGTATTTTTCAATGATTCCTTCAGTTGGTGGGCTAGCATAGCCTTGTCTACTAGAGTGGCATAAACCATTTCACCTGTTTGCTTGTGTAGCTCAATTTGGTCCATCGGGTGTATGTCCTTGGCGAGGACCTCTAAGTTTGTCTTTATGTAATCTGCAGCTGTTTGTGGTTGTGGTACCTTAGGCTTGAAATGACTTAGAATCATTTTCTCCTCCTTAAAGTCATAGGCTGCCATTAATCTCTGCTGTTTGGAGGGTGTTGTCTTGAGGAATTGATCATACAGCTGCACTCTTAACAACTCATTTTGGGCCTTGATTTCCATGAAAGTTCCTTTAATACAAGGCGGTTGCTTGCTTTGCTGCCTTGAGGAGGACAGCTCCATAGCATGTTGCCTCTCTTGCTCTTGCTGGAATGAGCTAGTAGGTGTTTGCTTGCTAGTTTCTCTCTCCCTCCTTGGACTCTGTATGACTTCTTCACTGATTTCCTCCTCGACTTGGGGATCAACTCTCTGTCTTTTGGCTTCTAGTTGCTGTGTTGACCCACTAACAGGTGTAGTTTCTTCCCTATCCCGCTTCTTGCCTCTTTCCTCATTGAGAGGAGTTTGCAATGCTGGAATCTGTGGTGCCTCATTGTGCTGTGGAGGGGCCTTCCCTTGACTCTGCTCCTTTGAGGTGGTTGGCTATTCTATCATTGTTTCCTGTTCTGCACCCATTAGCTTCTTGCCCTTTGCTGTTCCTGTGGCTGGTGTAGTCCTTTCTTGGGCAGCTTGTGGAGCTGCAGCAGTTGATGTGCCCTCTTCAACTTGTTGTGGCAGTTTGAATGTTACCTGCTCAAAAGAATCCAAGTCAAGAGTCTTTTCCAAATCTTTGACATTTTGCTCCATTGTTTCTTCCTGAGTGAACTCTTCAACTAGTGTGCCTTGCACCCACTCATCTTGGTTAGCAAATTGGTCAATCTGTGGGATTTTGCAATGTTCAAAGGCTGACAACCTATATTTTATTTTTCTGGCATTGATGAAACCATCTGGGTCATAAGGGACCCACCAAAAACTTCTTTTTAACTTGAGTTTCTCCCCCAATATTTGATCAGCATCTTGCCACCCTTCTTTTTTGTTCATGACAAAGGGGCCTAGTTGGTCTTTGAATTTCAAGCGAGCCTTTTTCTTGGCACTATGAAAATGAGTTAAATCTGAATTGATGAGTTGCCTGTAATATTCCAAGGAAAACAGTCTCACTGGCACATATCTTGGCAGCCTGTAGGGACAGAGCTCACAGCCATATATCCTAATGAAAGTGTGATTCTGGTAAAAATACCAGTCACCTATTTTGTAGTTCTTTGAAAGCTGCAATATTTTCTGCATGTCATAGGATAGCCTAGCAGGAGGAGTTCTCATCAGGAGACAAGAGACTGGATGGACAAACAGGTCAATGAATTCACAGTAAGAGTAGGGGGAGTTGTGGACTTCATGAAAGACTGAGGTCCAGAAAATCACAGACCTCTTTTCTCCTTTAGAGTCCAATCTTTTGATGGGGCATTGGAAGCAGTCTGGTTGATAATACATGAATAGATGATAGATGTAAGATGAGTATTTGAAGACTCCCTCGCTATCCAATTTCAGCAGTTGGTCATGTATCTTATTGGCAATAAATTTGGCAGAGTTGTGTTTGACAGCAGGGGGCTGTCCTGGGGTAAATGCAGACAGCAAGACCAATATAGTATGATCAATATGTTCACTTGTTTTGAAACCCAGCACATAAGATATCATATCTACTAGTAATTTTCCCACTTCATTGAAATGCACATAGAGAAAAGGAGGTGGCCCTGTAGGCTGGCGGTCTGCTCTCATGAATACTTTGGCAATTCGGGCTATCTCTGAGCTGGAGAGTTTGGGACCTTCATCAAGCAGGAATTTCATAGAAAAAGGGACCAAACGCTGAGTTTGCTTGAAGTTTAGCATTTGGTTGATTGAGTCAGGAGTTATATGGAAGAGGGTGCTCCCAGATGGAGACTTCACTGCCCTTTGTGTTGGGTCATAGTTTTCACAGCAGAGGCGAATTATTTCAGAAAACATTGACAGAAGGGAGGAAGTAGATGGGCAAGTGTTATTCCCAAATTCCATAAATGTCACTGTTGTTCAAATAACTGTTCCTCAGCTGACAGAACGTCTGCAGGTGGTTTCTGTCACCAGCCAAGTCTTGAATTAAGTGGTCCCTATCAGCCAAAGGTAATGCTTCAAGTTCCTTGTGAGGTGCATTGAGAGGAGTGATGTTCAAGGCTGCTGGAGTGGCCATCTTCAAATTCTCTATGTTTGTAATTTGAAATTTGGATTTGTTCAACAACTGAATGGTGAAAACTGTCTCTGAGGCTTTGTCAGGGAGCTGTAGAATGAGCTTATCTAGAATTGACCTCACTGTGTAAAATTTATGGTCAAAAACAAATGTTGCAGGGTCTAGCAGGGTCTTTACATGAATTTGCTGGATTGCAAGCTCTGTGAGCAGAATGCAGAGGAAATGGTGGTCTTTGCAGAGAATTTTTGATAAATTATCTTAATGCATGGGCAGTTTGGAGACTCTGCCGGCAGAAACGGGCTCGAAATATGGTTTAGGGGCCTATTTGCAGAGGAGGGAACCACTCGCCGATTTTCTTTGAATCAATAGCTTACAGAGTGAATACAAGGTGGTGATTGATAGGCAGGAGCACTTTTGGATTTGAATTATAGATCTTTAGGCGATTTCAACAACGAATTTTGGAAAAAACATGGTTTTCGGGCGAAAAATGGGTAAATACCTGTTTTTATGGCGCAGAGGATAGTTAGCAGGGGTGACTCGAGTTGTGGAGTCAAGCTACGGAGCGCATTTGCAGGTTGATGGACTGTGCAACTTCAGGAGGCGGATTGGTCGTAAAATCGCATGCACGTTCTTCGCAGGCGCAACAATAGAAAATAAACAAAATAGTCGTTTTCACAACTTTTTAATGAATTTTGGACATTTTAGCGCTTTTGGTGCTTTTTAATGATGACGTCATCCTGACGTAATTTTGGCGCGTAGCGGGTACGGAGGGTGACGTGGTAGCTGACGTGTATGGTGACGTGGCGCATGACACGGTGGCCGGGCGGTGATGTCAGCGGATGATGTGGCAGTACTGCAGAGGAGTGGGGGCCGACGTGGACGCGACGTCATATGGTGACGTGGCCCTGACGTCAGGGGGCAGGTGGTGGGCGGTAAGCGGTTTTCCCCGCACCGCCTTTGGCCCTGGGTGGTTTTGCAGGGAGGGCTCCGATCACGTTGGGAGATTGATGCGTGGCGGGGGTACGGTAGCAATACCGCCCATCCCCCGGACGCTAACCCTCGACAGATCGGGGGCTCCGATATGGCTGCCAGCCATTGGATCTGCGACGCGGGATCGGATAGCGGACGGGTAAGGTAGGTGGCAGGTGGATATGGTACGGGACCCACGCATATTTTTCAAATGTTTTTAATATTCGCAGGGGTAAAAACTTTGGATTTATGGGTTTATGCGGTTATGCGGGTGGGCTTGGTTATTCGTTTAACCAAACGTTTAAACTAATCCCTTTTTATACATGCGTGGAGGGGTTAATATGAAGTTTAGGTGGGTGGGTTTAGCGTGGTTATTTATTTAACCTGAAGTTAAATAAACTCCAAAGGTCTTATGAACGCGAAAGGGTTAATATAAAGTCCCAAATGAACTTAATATTCCCCGAAAACTGTATTGTATGGCTATAATTGCCAATGGGTAGGGATATTTAGATTTTTTGGGTTTTTGTATGTTTTTTGTAAAAGTAGGGGTGGGAAAAATGATTGAGGGAGCTAAATAATAAAGTTAAATGTTAATATGACTTTGTGGAATGAAACTGCATGAGTAAATGCTAAGTTTATAAAGTAAAAACTTAGGCATAGGGAAATGAAAGGAGTATGGAATGATGATTTTTACACAAGAAATGTGGCTTCTTTCAACTAAGTAAACTCAGAGTTCAACTTAGCATTCATCATAAAATGAAGTGAAGTAGGACTATTGGGCAAATTCCAAGGTCCTTGAGGGGATGTTAGCAAATGATTTCTGGGGGAATGATAGGGGAATTAGTCATGCTTCCACTGTTCTCCAACCAAACAACTGCCATGGTACTTGTGTCATTGATGAGATGAATCCTTCTTGACAAGGCAAAAAGATCACAACCTTGCTTCTGCAACCTCAAACTGCCTACCCAACCTACACCTAGCATTTTTTCTTCCTTTGGATTGGGTGCATTTGGACTAGCAAACCCTGATTTTCCTTTTTTCTTTTGACTGCCCACCTGTCTAAGTCTACCCTTATCTCTTCCAAGGGCCCAGATTAAGCAGTTGAGCTCCTTATTTTCTCTACCTATCTACTCATCTGCCAAGCTTGAACTGTTTGGACAGATATTCATTCTCTATTCTACAACAGGAAATTTAAACATGGAATGGTCCATATTGAACTGTTGGGCCATCCGTCAAGTGTGATAAACAACAATATTTGCACATTGTGAACTTGCAAATAATATAGCAGTGGTATTTTGACTGACCACTTTCCTGGTCTTTTGGTTTGAGGTTCATTTCTATTATTTTTTCTGACCAATTTACTCTTTTTGCCCTTTTATTTTTCTTTTAGGGCATACCCTCTTTACATTTTTTAATTTTCTTTATCTGTATACAAAATATGGAACCTTTGCAATCTGGAAAGGATTATCATATTTGGCACTTCCATAATCAATCATGAAAAATGAAAGCTATTGGTATAGGAACCTAACATAATCAACCAACATCAACCGTGTCCCAATACCCCCTATTCACACCATAATCAACAAACCCCAGTGGGTGTCGGTTGCAGAAATGGATCACCAAGATGGGGAGGACAGACACAACGAAGAACGCCAGGAAGAGGGAGAAGGTCCTTGATGCAATGGGAACCTCTTTAGAGGGGGCAACCAGGAAGATGAAGAGGAGGTTACCTTCGGATTCCCTATCCTAGATGTGACTCGTGATATCACAATGAAAAGCATTCTGATGGCATCTCTCCCATTATTCTACGATAAATCATCTAAAGATCCCAATGCCTTTCTTTTTGAATTCGATATTTTATGTCGCAATTATAATTACTATGACGATGCACATAAACTTAAATTGTTTCCCGCCACATTAAAAGATGCAACCCTTAGGTGGTTCATGAGTCTAGGGCAACACACTATATACACATGGGATGACATGAGATCATTTTTTTTTTAAAGTATCAAGATTTTTGTAAAAGTAGGGACATCAATGATATCCTTAGGATGCAGCAAATTGAAGATGAAAACCTGGAAGAGTATCTTGAACGGTTCCTATACAACTTTCACAAATCCCGTGGGTCCAACCTAGATGAAAAGATTTTCAGAACTGTGTTCCTAAAAGGGCTGAGAGATGATTGCATTGAAACACTAAACCTGCTCAGTGGTGGAGACATTTATAAGAAGAATTTTGCTAAAGTCATTGAGCTTTGTCGCACCTATTCTAGAAACCAAGCTAAAGTAGGTAAAAAGCTTCGGGAACTTAGAGACAATTCTAGAGATTATGTGCAAAAGAAAACTATGGCTGATGCTGTTACAAGGGTTAAGCTGGGAAACCTATTAGAAAATTTTAAAACTGATATCCTGAACACAACCAATGACCAACTAGACACCATGAAAATTAAACAAAAACAAGAAGTTGAGAAAGCAACCATGGCAGTCTTTTGTTCCAAATGTAGGCGTAAACATGTAGAGAGGGAAAGTCCTTTAAACACCATTGAGGTCTGTGGAATATGTACTCTAGAACACCCAATTCGAGAAGTGCCCATCACTTCCTGGCTTACATGCCATCTACTAGGGGAATGCTGAAACCATTGACCAATCTCAAGCGATGAAAAGACCCACCTGGAGAGGCCAGAGTCAGAATATGTTTCAAGATGCAAATTCCCAAGGCTATAGCCAGACTCAGCCTTAGACCTTTCCTGCATCCTACCCCCCTTGGGCTGCTCAGCAACCACAAAATACTGCCTAGAGCCAGAATTGGAGGACAAACCCCTATGCCAACAATTATCAACCCCAACCCCAATTCTATGTGCCTTATCCAAATATGCCAAGTACTTCATATAATCCGACCATGCAAACCTATCAGCAAGAGTATAACCCCAACATGTATCAACAACCTACGCTGCCACCACCTCCTTTGCATCAATTATTACCTGCACCTACTAACTCATCATCTTCGTAGGCACCTGCTACTGCAAACCCACCCCGACCTACACTATTTCTTTTCTTCTATGGCATTGGGAAACATTGGCCCATGAACCAGGTGATGGCTGATAGAGGTAGAGATAATGCTTGGATTTTTCCCACGTGCTAATTTAAAAGTCCTGAACATCTTTTGAATTTGATTTTTTTTCTTTTTTTCTTTTTTTTTCTTATGGCCATCATATTATAATTTAAACGTCCCGGACATCTTTTGAATCTGATTTTTCTTTTGTTTTTTCTTGTGGAAATCATATTATCTTTATTTTATTTTAGCTACATCAACCTCCCAAGATGCATTTCTAGGCCCTACCCAAGGTATGAGGATGTATGGGTGTCAAGTCCAATGAACTAATGGTTAGCTGACCCAAATAAGGGAGATGGAATAAGGGCTTGTAATGTATGGAGGGGAGTGTTAAGTATGGAAAGGGATAGATGTGACACACTATCTCGATCATGGATTCCCAATTTGTGCCCCTTCTTAAAGCCATAGGCCATTAAGGGTGGTCCCACTAGACTAGGATAAAATATTAACCCCCCATTTAAGGTGACGGAACAAATCTATGGCCAAGACCCTTCTTTCTTCCAAGTCACTCCATAATCCATGTTAAAATTCCCAAATACAAACAAGCATAAGCACCTAATTGCATAATGAATAAAATACTTTTTTATTGGAAGCACACCTTCCAACAGGGGCTCTTGACAAATGGGTGAGGAAACATATGACCGATGTAGATTGTGGAGATATGAATGGCATGTCAGATTGGCTAAAAGGTGGCTTTGAAGGGTTGTTGGTAGCCAACTGGAAGGGATGAATAGGATAAAAGTTTCTCGTGAGGGTCACCCGCTTTTGGTGGGTAACATTTGGCTCCAATTGGGACATGAGATCATCATAGAGTACATGATCCATGTACTTGAATATGATAACTCCAACAATCTCCTAGGACCGTGGAACTTTATCTTGCACATTGAAATAAAATAGTTTGGGAGCACATGCACTAGGCATATTATAACTGCCCATGTTTTTCATAGGAGAAATAATCCATACATAAATAAAATCTAAACTAAATGCAAGTTTAATCTACTAAGCAATTTAATCTAGCATTGGAAACATGATATGATGATATTAGCAATGCAAAAATAACATTTAATGCATCATATACTAACATGCATGACATGCTGGGTCGTGTATTACAGAAAGGAGTGATACGATTAACTTTCGCTGGATTAGGCCAAAGCTCACCATCAAGTATTGATATATAAAAGTAACCTTCACGAACCTTTCCATGAACTTTCATAAGGATGGGATGATTGTCAACTAGAACCATTTCCTTGACCTTTAAATCCTTCCTAGGCTTTGGCTTCCATTGACTCTTCGGTATGCTTGGCTTAGGATTAGGTCTCTTGAGAAGGCTAACATCTTGAGAACAAGGAAGTTTGTTAGACTTAGATTAACTATTATGAAAGCCTTGGCTTTTGGTTCCAACTTGTTGATTAAGATATGCAAAGGAGTCCATATCTTCCATGTGATTAGGGAGTTGAGGCTCCATGTAGAGGATGAAAGGAGTCCCATTAGGTTGGGGAATAATGGCATATGATAAGTCCATTTGTAATTCACCCCCAATTGATGCACCCCATTTTTTACACAATGACATTCCCCATAGATCAGGTATGTCGATATGAATAACGTCCATAAACAGAGAAATGTACCTGTTATGAGCTATACTTACTTTTAAATCCTTAATGAGCCCATGGATGGGAATTGACCTATAATTAAAGCCACAAGCATTATTATAAGGTCTAGTAATGTCTAATTCTAATTGGTTCGTGACCTTTAAGGGCATAATATTAGCATAGGCCCTTGAATCCAAAATAACATTATGGAGAATTAATCTATTAATAGCCATGTAAAAAAGAATGGCTCATGTCGAGGATTAGTCTTGTCAAAATGCATTTTTTGTAACAAAATGAGAGGATCATTAAGATCATTGTCAGGGCCAAGATCCTTCTTGACCTGCCTTATATGGGAAGCAAACTTTACAATCTCTTTGATGGGAATCTGCACCACAATTTTTCTTACAACACTACCATCATCGACACCTAACTCTATTTCATGGTTCTTGGATTTGTGCTTCAGTTTTTCCTTGGGAGGTTCCTTTTCTTGAGTGGAACATGTGCTATAGCTCACTTGGGCTCGTTTCTCATTTTTTCGGGAATATTGCAAGCCCTTGAATCTACCACTACCTTCCACAACTAGTACCTCTTCTTCTTGTATTTCTTAGAGTTTAACTTGGCTAGGTTGTGGATGGACATATGCATTTCCAAGAAATATTTTGAATGGATGGGATTCATCTACATTGTTCAATTGCTCAAGATCCTCCTCTTCCTCACTTTATTCACTGGAACTATTATCTTGCGTCTCCTCCTCTTAGCTCACCACATTGGTCGGGGCAAGCAGGTTGGGGAAACTTTGTTGATTGCTTCGTTCTCCCTCAATATTCTTCTTATATGAGGACTTATCCTTGTTAAATTTATTCTTAGGAGGACAATTTGATTTTGATGCCTTCTCCTTTTCAAGAGTAGTCAGCCTATTCATAATAGATTTTTGACCTAAATTGAAATCCTCGGATAATTTTCCCATTTGTTTGACCAAAGATAAAACCACTTCTTCAAGTTGAGGTGTTGACTTTGGCTTTGACTTGACCTCAATCTCGGCCCTATGGTAGTTGAAAATTTCGATATGAGCATCATTT
Source organism: Pinus tabuliformis (assembly GCA_031772625.1). Classification (NCBI taxonomy): domain Eukaryota; kingdom Viridiplantae; phylum Streptophyta; class Pinopsida; order Pinales; family Pinaceae; genus Pinus; species Pinus tabuliformis. Next base: position 823,975,236 of record CM062814.1, read on the forward strand.
ATGTTTTTCTCAACCTCAATAAAAGTCTCTTGGCTTCGACCAAGGTCTTGGGATTTTTGTCTCTAAGAGCATATGTTAAGTGCCCATGAGATTATTTGATAAACCTTTCAAGGATAACAACATATGTTTATTCTATCATGGATCTCCCTAAGATTGGTGTCAAATCTTTGGATGTATTCCTTAGCATTATCTTTATCAATATTAACCATAGTCATGAATCTTTCAAGATCCATGCCACCATCCAAGTCAGAGCCCCACCTTTTATTGAAATCATCTTCCAATTGGTCAATATTATCAATGTTACCTTGAGGTAAACTAAGGTATCAATCCCTAACATATCCTTCAAATGTTAATGCAAACAACATCATGAACACATCCTCATCTTCAACATTTTAAGGAAAAATGGCCCACAGGAAGTTATTGATATGTTTCTTGGTAGTTATAGCAACACTTCCATCAAATTTGGGTATCCATTCATGATATTTATCAAGGATTTGATGAGGAGATCTAGGAAAGCTAGCAAAGTTCAATGGTTTAAAGGACGCAAGGTTCCACCTCTTAGCATTATTATGTTTCAATTAGAATTTGGGTTAGGAGGAGGGTTAGGTCTAGTCTCAGAAAATATAGGTTTCCTAGTAGGGATTGAAGTATGCTCACCCATTCTAGCAACATCTCTAGTCCTTGGAGCTATGGTTTCTTCAAGCTCATTCACGGGGTATTTAAAACCAAGCAATTTAGGAGTCACCAAAAGAGGATTTATCTTGTTGTTAGAGAAATCATCTCTTAAATATGAAGAAAATCCTAAAAGCTTTGTATTTTGGGGAAGATTGACTCACTTCCTCCCATACAACAGTGCCAAAATGATACCACAAAATTTAGTTGGCCTTGGAGAGGGAACCCTACAAGGCTAAAGCTAAACCAAGTTTTAACAATGGGGTAGTGGCCCACTGTCACCATAGCCAAAACCCCCCACTCTTTACGGACTTTCACTGATGTGAGGAGTCTCGGTAGACTAAGATCACCTATGAAATATTTTTAGATAATTGAGAATAAGGTGATTATCTAGGATATTCTCAAGAAAGACTCGACATTAGACTCAAGGCTTCACTAGGAAGTAATTTGTTTTCTTCAATAAGACCTAGAGTAAAAATGCACTAGACCTAGGTTTGATGGTTCAAACGAGTGTTGGAGTTCCCAAAGGTCAAGGTGAAGGGAAAAGGTTTCTTATGATTGATTTCAACAAGGTCAAGGATCATGAAATCTTCAAGGAAGTCCTCAAGTTGAGAAATAAGAAACTAGGGTTTCCCTCTTAGGGAAACACTTAGGGAAAGATATTTTATGATGAATTTGTAGTGGATGCACACCAAAATGATAGGTCATGTACCCAAGACCTATATCTTGATGTTTAGCCTCTCAAAACCCCAAGAGGCCTCCTCCTAATAATTTCGCTCTAAGCCCTAGGTCTTCCTTCTAGCCTTAAAAGGACCAAATTTAGAAGGAGAGATTTATGGACAAAATTTTGAAATGATCACCAAGTGAATGGACTAGTTACTTTTCCAATGAGAATATGGATTCAAGGATGCTCAATATATTCCTTATTCCCTCTAAGGAGGTTGAAATTTGATTCCCTAGCTATAAAATTTTTAACAATTATTCACTTGATGGAATAATGGGTTTTGATGGAGAATAACAAGTACTCCACTAGGAACATTCATTACATGTTACAATTAGTAATGCATACAACATTCATCTAGATATTGTTCAATAAATTGATCTTCAACAAATTAGGGCACATCATTTTAACCTATAATCAATAGTTCCATGCATTAGACATTTAAGAAAAAGGCATTCAACAATAGATTCCACTTACAAAATAACATGCAATATATCCTTCCATTAAACCAATAAATGGCTCCAAATAAAGTCAAAATCAGCTTCCATGCATCAAAATGCATCCAAGTATCTCCAAATCACCCACAGGAAGTAAGTGCAAATTCTTTAAGATGTCTGAAATTCACAAGTTTGATGATGATTAATCACAATGAAGTGATATCCAATATATACAATGTTAATTTGGCATCTCAAGGACAAATTCCTTCCTTTGGACAACCTTCCTCATCAAGAAATACCCCAACTAGCCCTTCGAAGAATTTTAATTTGGTCAAGGAAAAATATTATTTTTAATGATGCAACCTCATGTACACAAAAGTTCAAGTCAGCCTAAAGTCATAATTGGGTCTCCAAAGAAGCATATAAATACACATCAAGGCAATGACATTTGGACATCATATCAACATACCTCTTCTTCTCTCTCCCCTTATGGTTCGTTCATACAGGTTTGAAGCAAGGAGGCCAAGCTCACATGTGTGAAGGGAAAGAGGCTAATTTTGTTTTCTGCATTGACTTTTTTCTTGGACAAATTGACAAGTCGTTGACCAAGTTTGACTTGGAATTTTGACTTTGTTTGAGTTGCAAATTTTTTATATTTGGAGGGCGATTTTTTCTGTGAAGGAACTATATTTTTCTAGGTTGTTTGACTCGGGTTAACCGCTAGCCTATTGATTGAATTTTGACTGTAGAAATTCGAAGTTTGTTCACAACCTTCTCTCTCCCTTGACTAAGTCTTTTTGGGATTGTTTTGATTGAAGTTTGACCAGCTAAAGAGGTCAAGTTTTTTAACTGTTGATCGCATTATTTTGGAGGTAGTTTGACCATTGACTTGTGGTCTATTTAGGGCATCTTTACTTTGACCAAAGTTGTAGATTTGACTTGTTGACCTTATTTGACTTTGAGGCTCATCTTTTGGATATTGGTCGATTGGTTTCTTGGATAGCCAAAGTTGTTGACCTTTGAATTGTTGTTGATGAATTGGAACATCATATCCCTCTACTGAACATTTGATGACAAACTAATAAAAGAAGAATTTGGAAGAGGTTTTCCCCCTTGTGGGGATTTTCCCTAGTCTTTCACCAAATCTTGTGTCTCTTGTTATTTCTCTTGGTTGTCTTCTATTGTGTATTGGATTTACTATTATATCTACATTTTATCATCGTCATTGGAATATTAAATTTGTTTACAAGTGATTTCTAATTAAAGAAATAATTGGGCTAAGTGATTGTGACTAAGCATAGAACAATGAAAAACTAACATGGTATCAAATCCCATATGAAGACAAACCCAAGGAGTCAAGAGACAAACAATCAACATTGGAAGAAGTTGAAGGAGTCTGTTTGATTTGTTCAAGATGTCTACCTCATACTTCAAGGGTAAATAGAAGTTGGGTGACTATCAAATTTTGCTGCTTGGAAGATCAGGTTGGAAGTGACATTGGATGAAAATGATGTTTTGGAATATGTGGAAGGAAAAGTACCCGAGCCACCAGAAAAAGCTATTGTTGCAACCAAGTCCAAGTCTAAGAAAGGTGAGCTCAAAGCCAAGAAATTTATTATTGATTTTTTGAAATATCACTTACTTACATTGGAAATTTGAGGAAGTCGAAGATATCTATGACAAACTGGTTGGGAAGTCAATAATTTGAATCAAATTCTTTCCTTGAAGAATCAACTCAAGGAAATTAAGATGAAAAAAGGGGAAATTGTGTATTCATATGTCATGGGGATCAATTGCAGACTATTGGAGAACCTATATCTGATAGAGAGTTGGTGCATATTACTCTTCAAGGTCTTCCTCCTATTTGGGAAACATTCATTACTACTACAAGCAATAATAATAAACGCCCAACATTTGATGAGATCGTTGGTAAATGCACTCAAGAAGAGACCAGAATGATTTCCAGAGGGAGGATTCAAAAGCATGAAGAAGGAGATCCCTCTAAATTTTCTACCCAAGCTAAGAAATGAAAATGAAGAGAGGGTCCATCTAATCCAAGGAAGCCTACTCCTGAATCTAGGGACTCCAATAGAATATTGAGGAATGTTGAATGCTACAATTGTCACAAGCATAGTCACTACTCCTAAGCTTGTCTAGAAAAGAAAGATACTCCTAGGTCAAACTATAATTGTCACTACAACAACGATTTCAATAATAGAAGAAGGAAAGATGATAGAAGAAGAGGATATGATAGAAGAACAAGAAACTAGAGAAGATAAAGAGATACTGTCATCCTCAAAAAGAATGCTGTCATCCTCAAAAGTGATCAAGAAACTCAAGTTATGGAAATAATGTTGTTGCCACTTACTCTGAATACATTCTTATTTTTTCTCTTTGTTATAGGCAATTTTTCGCATCTAGTCAAGAGGCCTACAAACTGGATCAATCCACATCCATGAACATGTTTTCATCATACCTACAATAAGCCCGAAGCATGACCTTTTCAAAATGTCTGAGTTTCTGGGATTAACTATTCAAAATCAAGCTTTTAAGCCCCAATGCACCTTGCCCCTTTGGAGACATGCGTTCAATGCTGGTTACTCCCTTTTTCACCACTGCTAGTCAACAACATCTTGCTCCTTGTTGGAGGTGCGCTGATTCTAGAAATTTAGGAAAATTAAAAAGATTTCCAAAGCTTCCTCTTCCGGGAACTTCCATAGATTGTTTTTTTTGGGATGGGGTCCCCTAGGTCAATTTTGGGGTTAAGATAACCCAAGTTTTGCTACATTTTGTGTAAATAATGTAAAGTCTCCACGATTTGTGGATGCGGAGCACGTAGATGGCTAGGAGTCAAAGGGGTTTAGCCCCTTGTTTTATGTAAAGTTGGATTCAGTTTTGAGATCCACCCATGGTCCGCGGACCATGGCATTATATGAAAAAAACTATAAATAGGTGTGTCTTAGGGAGTTTAAGGCATGTCTTAGGGGTAGTTAAGAGTCGAAGGGGTGAAAAGAGATAGCAAGGAGAAGTGGGTAAGATAGAAGAAAGTCTCTGCAGCTGAGTGCACAGAGGCCTAGGTAGAATCCGCAGTTGAGTGCGCAGACCCCTGCAGTTGTGTGCGCAGGGTAGTTTTGAGTCTGTAACCTTGAATTGAAGATCAATAAAGACAGTTTCTGAAGAATTCTTGCGTATTTCTATTATTTTTGTTAAATGTTATATGATGTTGATGAATGATATGTTTTATGAAATATTGATTGAATGCTACGCGATTCTCTTGAATAAGTATTAATGATGTACGCAATGCATGTTTAAGTATTTTTGCGAAGACTCTGATGCATTCTCTAATGTTTACTAATAACCTAAGTATATCTATGCGAACCATAATTTAGAACTGCGTTCTGATGCATGTTAGTAGAAAAAATTATTGTTAAAGGTTTGCAAAGACTGATTGTAGACCTTCGTGAAGGTCTGAAGGCTGTTTTAACAGAGTTGCAGTAACATGCCCTAAGAGTTTATCGATCTGTGGGAAGGCAGATCTGAAGAGCTAAAATACATCACACTAGTCTCTGAATGTAGAAACTTGGTTCTTGCATCCCCCCATACTGCTTGGGGTGAGACTACAGCCTACGTTATGCTGGTTGTTACCGAAAGGGCTAGTAGTGTAGGGATTTGTTGGTTGGCGCAACTAGCTCTGAACCTGGGTGAGGACCCCCTAAGCCAACAAATGGTTCTGTTGTCAGGACCGGGATCTGCTCGAAGGAGATGTGTGATGTCACACCATTGGAATCTGACCAAGAAAGAAATTTAAAAGTGGTTGGATCGGAAGATTCATGAGTTCGCGGCACAAGAAAACAAAAATCCATGCCTGTCAAAGGAACAGTGGTTGAAAAAGTACCTTTATACAGAGATACATGAGATCTTCTTCTACACCTTCCCCATTGAACTATATGAATGGTTGGCTAAATTGAAAAATAGCCAAGGAAGGTGGAAGCTTGATAATCCGATAGTGTAGACTCCAGAGTTAGTGTGATGGCTGAAATCTTTTGAAAACAAGATCGTGCAAGCTGTCGATCACTGGCTCAATTGGATTCTGGGAGGGTTTGTTACAGAATTTGTAGTTGATACCTTAGTCAGATATAACAAAACATAACGAAGATTTTCAAAGGACAGCGAGGTAAGTATTTAAAATCATTGAATACTTGGATTAAAATGTTGTTATGTGAAAAATGGGCAATGCCATTACCTTGATGTTTGGAGCTACACGAAGTGGATGACTCTTTAGAAATCGCGAAGGATCAGGACCAGAGTATAGTCCATTGATTGGACCTCCCTTAAGTGGTGACAAAGGGGCAAAACGATCTCTGCTGCGAAGCACTGTTCAGTTAGTCACTCGGGGGATTCCTTGAGTAAATCATCTGTCCACTCCACCTCCACCGCATACACCTTCTCCCACACCTCCACCTCCACCACCACCATCCAACATGGCGAACGCAATGAAGCTACTGATTTTCAAAGGCATAGGGAGTGAAGATACAATGCAGTTCTGGTCTTTTGTGAATGCTGTGTGGAAAATGAAACATATTACTGATGACAATATAAAGAAGTCACAATTGGTTACTGCTTTGTAGGACCGCGCGCTAACTTGGTATATTAGGTACGGTTCTGATAACCCTCTTGCATTGCTAGCAGAGACTAAGGCGGCTTTGAACAAGGAGTTTAGTAAGCCTAAGTCTGACTCATAGTCAGTAATCAGATTCAAAGAAATCATGATGAGGGTCGATGGGATGCCTTGGGAATTAGATCAAAGATTGAAGTGTCAGATTCGAGAAGCTAACATGTAGCTCACAGATAGTCAACATCGCGAATGGTTTATAGCTTTGCTTTTGCCCCACCCGAGAATTTCTCTGTCACAACATAAGATAGGAATGTAGGAAGAAGCCTTGGATATCGCAATGATATTACATGCATCTCCTATCCAGGATGCAACCTTGGGGGTACAACAGATCCACTCTTAGTTACAGAACCTGCACCTAGAATTACAAAGTTTGAAGAAAGATAAGGAGACTAAACTAGAAGTGCGCATAGAGGTCTGGTGTTTGAAGTGTAAGGGCCAAGGGCACGATAAAGATCACTGCCCAATGTACGTGAATTATATTACAAGAGGGAGACCAATTCCCCTGAAGCCAGAAGCCTTAGTAGGGTCGAGTGTGGGAGCTGCGTTATGGTGCACTATTTGTCTGGTTGTTGGACAACATGCGATGGATAATTGTCATTTACTGTAAAAAATCATCCAAACACCCAACAGTTATTTTGTAACTTTTGCAAATTGGTGGGCCACGATGAGCACCACTGTCGCAGCTATGAGTTGATGATGGAAAGAACACCTACATACCGGAGGCAAGCATAAAATTGGCCTTTAGATCACGGCGCCGGAGGAGAGCGTGGAGGTTATCAGGGTCAAGGATGGGGCCGAGGAGGAGGAGGACCTGGTAGAGGCCGTGGTCAAATCATCTGCTACAACTGCGGAATTCCTGGGCACTATGTGCGAGAATGTTAGAATCAGACATGCCCATCATGCCAATACTGCAGCTAGTTTGACAATACAATAGAAGAATGCTTGATGCTGATAGCTAAAATGCAAGAGAAGAAAGTGCAACCTCAGTAGCCTATGCAGAACTTACATATGATGAGAGTCGAGCCTCTCGAGGAGGATCAAAGTGTGAATATAGTGCTGAGCAGTGGAATAACGACTGGCGATGATAAGAGTAAGTAGCCTAAAGAGGACGGATGGGTCCGCAAGGCCCCAGAGAAGGAAGTTGGTTTTGACCTGCAGCACGCTAAGGAGACTTTTATGGAAGCCAAGAAAAGATTTGCTAAGGCGTCCACCTCAGGAATCTAGGACAAGATGCAAGAAACCAGCGTGCCTGCATAGGTTTCTCCCTCTATACTTACTATGTTTTTGGAGACCTGCATAAAAGTCTTGCACGATAGAAAAGCTATGGAAGGCCTGCAGGAATTAATAAACAAATGCACCAGCAAAGAGAAGGTCCCTAATGGACATCGAGTGGTCAGGAAAATTGGCAAAAATAAGGCACGAACAGGGTGCAAGATGATGCTCACTGCGTAGATAGGTGATTATGAGATGGACCAGGTCATCTTGGATCTAGGGTTCGATGCGAACGTTTTTCCAAAACAAGCATGGGAAAGGATGGGGAGATATGCACTGTAGTGGTCTCCAATTCAGCTCAAAATGGTGAACCAGTAGAAATCATCCCCATGGGATGATTATATGGAGTAACAGTTGATATAGAAGGTGTGAGCGCAATGGCCAACTTTGAGGTTATAGAGATCGTCGATGACAGTAACCCTATCCCGTGCTCCTGGGAATTGACTGGGCCATTGATATGAATGGGGTCATCAATTTGAAGAAAAGGACAATGTCATTTGAAAGAAAATCGCTTTGGGTTGTAGTATCGTTGGACCCTACAGAAGGGACATGCTATACTGAACCAGTGTGCGATTATGAAGAAAGTGTGAATGAATTGGATCAAATATACAAAATAACAGTGCGAGATCAGGACTCGATCAATCCAACGGCGGATGAACAGATTGCATGGGACCGGGAGATTTCATGCACCTCGGATTCAGATGAAGAGTTGGAGCATTGGTAGAATTGCTTGCATGAAGTATCCACACTGCGATGCAATATGATGACAAAGTCGCTGCACTGCATTTCGTCGGAGGTAAGGAAATTACCCTATTATGATGGTTTAACTAATGTAGATCTATTTTTGGATGAATTTGAGTGTGAAGTCCCTGAGGATCACTGCTTCCAAGCATTAGATTTGGCACTGCGCACTACACCTGCACAATGGTGGGGAACACATAATGATAGTTCTGATGGGTGGCGATATTACAAAAGAATGATGAGGTTACTATTTGTGCATCCTAACATTAGATTGACTGAGAAATATAATGGAAGGGATGATCCATGCGATCACTTAGTGAAATGGACTAAATCATGGGGAACAAAGCTACAGCCAGAGTGGGTACACATATTTTTTCCATACTTTGGATACAATTCCCATGAACTGGTATCTAGAAACGGAGCTCTACCACGGCACCACGGAATGGGATGTGTTGAAGGAAGGGTTCTTACTGACCTTTAGCTTTGAAGATGGCTTCGTAAACATCGATGAAGCACTGGAGGAGATTAAGGCGGTTATCTTCAAAACGCCGCAAGAACCTATGGAATGGGTCCAACCAAATTGGAGCACCCAGCTGTGCCATGCACTGGAATGCTATAATGTGACCGCTAAAGAGGAGGATGAAGATCCGAGAAACATTAATATTCTAGACATAGAAGGGCATCGCGAAGTTGAAGGCCCACAATAGACAACCCAGACATCAACGTTCCATTGAAAACAAAGCAAGTAAACATTGGCACTGAAGCAGAATTGAAGTTCACGAGGATTGGAGATAATTGGGATGACGCTATCGTGGATAAAGTTGTTGAGTTACTCCGCGAATACCAGGATCTCTTCCCCACGAATTTTTTAGATTTGAAGGGCATAATTGGACTCGAAGCCTATTAAATAGAGGCCATATCGCCTTAATCCTAAATACAAGGAAAAGGTTCGCCAAGAGCTAGATAAAATGTTGGAGGTAAGCATTATAGAATCTATCGAAGAATCATACTGGGTGAGTCCGATGGTGGTTCAGGAGAAGAAATAAAAGAGTGAGAAAAGGATTTGCATAGATCTATGGAATCTTAACAATGCCTGTGTCCATGACCCATTCCCAACGTCATTTACCGATGAAGTGTTAGACAATGTTGGAGGGTAGGAGGTGTATTCCTTCACTAACGGATTCTCTGCGTATCATTAGATTAAGATCGTGCCAGAGGATAGGAGAAAAATGACCTTCGCGATGGAATGGGGTTGTTTTCAATACACTGTGATTCCATTTGGACTCAAAAATGTGCCTGCAATATTTTCCCGCATAGTCATAGCGGCATTCAAGGAGTTCATTCATAAGTTCCTGGAAGTATACTTTGATGGTTGGATGATGTTCAGACTAGTAAAGCATCATGTAGAAAGTCTGCACCTGATGTTGGATATGTGTCGCAGATACCAAATCGAGCTAAATTTGAAGAAATTCATGTTCTGTGTTCCCTTTGGGATCTTTCTAGGTCATGTGGTGTGCAAGAAAGGATTGATGGTGGACCCTGCAAAGATTGCAGTGATTGTGAATTTGGAGGCCCTAAGGAATGTCAAGCAGCTACGCGCGATGCTGGGACATATGGGATATTATCGAAAATTTATCAAAGCCTATGCTCAAATTACTGCGCCCATGGAGAAACTTCTGAAGAAGGACGCAACATTCTGTTGGGACGAAGAATGTCAGCGCAACTTAGATGTACTAAAAGAAAATATGGTCACCACATCGATCTTGGTATTCCCTTATTAGAAAAAGGAGTTTCATGTGCATGTGGATGCCTCTTGCATTGCATTGGTTGCAACTCTCATAGGTATGGCAGATCGCAAGGCCTTGGAGTAATGGCTCGCATAGCTGATGGAGCTCAAAGAGGATCGATTTTTGGGAGGATTTCATCAACAAGTACAAAAGGAACATGAAAAAGCGTGGCATGATAGCCATATCAAGCTTCACACTTTCAAGGTAAACGATCTTGGCCTGTTATATGATAGTAAATTCACTAAATTTCCAGGTAAATTCCATATGCGTTGGCTAGGGCCATATATTATAAAAGAAATTACAGATGGAGGAGCAGTTCAACTCACGAAGCTGAATGGGGAACCTTTTCTGAGAAGAGTGACTGGAAGTAGATTGAAATTGTACACAAGGGATCCGGCACAATGACTATATGACAACAGGATAGTCTTAGTGCTCCAAGAAATTGCAAGGGAGCGCGGGACTATAAACTACACTGCCCAGTTTGGACAACGTAGCAGGTAGGCTGCGTGGAGAATGACGAAGACACAACCCATGAAGCTGCACATAGGAAGTTGCGCTATGGAGGAAGGTGTCGCGCAACACATCAGGAAAGTGGCCATTGGAGTTAATATTCATGGCTTGACAGCCAGAAGACGGTTAAGTGGAGTGGGATGGTGGCATTTAAGGCAAAAATATTTGAAGATCTACTGCCAAAACAACATTTATTGTCAGAATTTGGGGGGAACGGTTGGATTTGAATTCAAAACTCCCTATAAATTACGCATGTTGTTCCAATAGAGAACACTTTTCGCTCTCAGATTTGTTAGTGAGATTTGTTGTTTGTTGCCTATGAACCGATCGGCTTGGGAAGATTTAGTCGCGAACCCTATTTTTGCTAAGTTGTCTGAGATAAACCAGAAGTTTATTCTTGACAAAATGCTTGCACCAATTCCTACTGACACTGTGAGTACTGATGATATTGCCTCTCAGACAACTACCCCTGAAGTTGCGAGTATGGAAGCCCATGCTCCTGTGCCTATGACGCCAAGGTCGCCAAGGTCGAAGCCTACCCCTACCAGAGAAACCCAACCAGCGAAATCAAAGAAATCCGTGAAGGACAAGAAGAAGAAACCGGTGCTAGTGCGCACTTTCCCAAGGAAGCATACCGAAACCTAGAAACAAAAGAAAGATAAGCAATTGGAGAAAGTAGTTGACCTGGAGGCGGAAGAAGGCCAGGGAACATAAGGCATTGATGCTGAAGGAGTAGAACCCATAACCAAGCTACCCGAGTATATCCCTGCGCGGAAGGGAAAAGCGAAGGTCACAAAGGACCCATATTCTGAGAAGTTCACTGTATCTATGCCCCTGCTACCTGAGAAGGTCCCATTTGAAGGTCTGCGACTCGCAAGGATCCTGTTGTTGAAAATGGAGGATTGGGACCTCCCAGATGATGCTAGGTTTCCACACTTGGTGATGGACAAGTACATGAGGTGAGTCTACTATGCGGAGTCAAGTGTTACCGCATTGGAAATGGAGGAATGGGTTTGCAATGTCGATCATTCGGGGTTGCTCAATTTTCTATGGGTGCCACATTATCACTGCACCCCAATTAACACAATCTGTGTGCGCCAACTTCTCACATTGGTGCACGATGGATGTTTATGGCTATGAGGGCCTATACCCATTACATACATTCTTATTCATAGAATCACGCACCTACCTTATAAGGGCGTGAACCCGGCCAAGGAGTTTGGCAGAAAGACTAGGGAAAAAGACCTCGCAGAAAGAATGAAGAGAAATTACGGCCTCGTGAAGAAGCCGCAAGGGTATTCTATTATGTCTATAATAGACCTAATGGTTCAATTGGCTGCCAAAATTTTAGCAAGGAAAGTGATACGAAATTTCCGTGCAGATGACGTTCGAGCGCCAGTAGTTTCCCTGGCTGCACAATGCGCGAAAGGCATACAATTTAATTTGTCAAGTTCCCTCTGTCAGGAGTTCCTCGCGAACTTCTAAGAGGTCCAAGATGAAACCAAGTCGTTCCACTATGCTTGTTTGTTATTGTCGATTGTGCTTGTTGTGTGGGAATTGCCGAAGGATAGCCAATTTCCTACGCTCGAGAAAGGATTGTTGGAGGCAGTGCAATTCGCTTCCTTATGGGCTAGAAAGGATCCTGCGCGGATTATAGAGATGAAGATTTTCTGGGTTCTCATGGAAATATATCTCCGCATGGCCATCAATCAATGTCTAAGATTGTCCCCAACCTTGTTCACGCAGCTATCAGCCTACGCGGCATTCAACACTGACTTCCAGATGGTATATATCCAGGTGCGGAAGGATCCAGAGCAAAAATGGAATGAATTTCCCTATTTGGTGGAAGAAACAGATGTGCAAGAGGTTGTAGCAAAATGGCCTGCAGAGTGGCACGCCCTATCAGACTTAGATGCTGGAACAAGCATGGGTGCGGGCAGTTCTACTGCGCATAAAAGAAAGGAGGCATCTAAACAAGTTGCGCGTACACTCACAGAGCAGAAAAAGAAGGAGGCCGTAGAAAGGGCTCGCATGGAACAAGAACGTGCTACCAAGAAGTAGACAGAGCAAGAACATCGTGAGTCATAAAAAGGTGACAAGTCACCTTCACCAAATACAGAAGAGGAAGAACTTTCAGGACAAGGCGGCGGAGGGGATTTGGGGCAAAGTACCCCATTTATTCTGAAGAGATGTGGCAAGGAGCAATAGGGTGGTACAAGGAAGAAGCAGAAATCGGATAAGTCGTAGGGTGATCCCATGGTGTTAACAGAGGGTGATCTCAATGAGATCGGGGATAAAATTCAAGACACCACCATGGAAGTGCTGCAACAGTTTGAGTAGAAATACATTCAGACACTAGGGAGTGTCCAAAAGGATCTACGCAAGCTGCAGATCCAAGCAAGCAGAATACAGGTGGGCACCAGACAAGCGAGCGTGGAGCAAGCAAGCTTGGCCGCCAGGACAAGCCAAGCAGCAGAGTTAGTAAGGACCCTAGACCTCAGAACTATAGCATTGCCAGATGGGTCCCTTCGCACAGAGACCGCTGATGATTGCATTAACCTGACTACAATCAAGAACATCGGGTCTGAATATAGCGGCGATCTCCAACGATACCCTCCACACGCTGCATACAGCGGTGGCAAATGAATTGAAAACTAGGGAGTAATGCACCTTCAACCTTATCAGTGAGTACACAGTGAACAATGAGCAGATGTTCGCTGAAAAGACACAGGATTTGAAGGAAAAGGAAGCACTTCAGACACAGTTCCAGTATGGATTTAGGGTAGCAGAGACCTGCAAGACAGTGCCTAAGCTTCATATCCCGGAGGATGCACAGTCAAAATAAAAGATCAGAAAACTAGCTGCTGGTGTGCGCAAGGCTAAAGCAGAGGTTGGACGGGTAGCATTCGAGCTCAAAATCAATATAATAGAGCTGCAGTTAAAGTTGCAGCCCACGACTCCACCTGAGGTTCGGGAGCAATGCGAATCCGCGATAAAAGAAGGCATGGATACATTGGATGCCACAGTCACTAACTGTGTGACATTGTTTGAGCAAGTTATGGAGCTCGTGACCAATTTGCAGGAGGATCCGAACTTGCAGACACTGAACACAAAGGTAAGGGAGTTGCAGCAGAAATACGATGAAGTCAGGGCGACTGCGCATTCCATATCACCAACGCAACGCCTTGCTAAATGGCAAGAAGGAAAGAAACTCCTAGCAGAGGTGGAGGAAGCACAAAATAAGGAGGCCTTGCTAAAGGCCAGGTTGCAGCCTTGGTTAGAGGAGGCTTATCAAGTCACGAATACCATTTAGGATAAGCTTAAAGGGTTGCAACAGACACAACAGATGATGCGGTTAGCCGTAGAAGGACAACCCATAGAAAAATTGGTTGAGGAAGTCAAGCAGGCAGTAACGCCAAGCATTGTTGAAGTTGCAGTGAAACAAGTGGAGCTGGGAGGGTGAGTGACGATCTTTGTGTTGGGGGCCTGTTGGGATGGGGTCCCTTGGGTCAATTTTGGGGTTAAGATAACCCAAGTTTTTCTACATTTTGTTTAAATAATGTAATGTCTTCACGATTTTTGGATGCGGAGCAGGTAGATGGCTAGGATTCAAAGGGGTTTAGGCCCTTGTTTTATGTAAAGTTTGAGTTTGTTTTGAGATCCACCCATGGTCCGCAGACCATGGAATTGTATGAAAAACGCTATGAATAGGTGTGTCTTAGGGAGTCTACGGCATGTCATGGGGGTAGTTAAGAGTCGAAGGGGTGAAAAGAGATGACAAGGAGAAGTGGGTAAGATAGAAGAAAGGCTCTGCAGCTGAGTGCGCAAAGGCCTAGGTAGAGTCCGCAATTGAGTGCACGGACCCCTGCAACTATGTGCGCAGGGTAGCTTTGAGTCTGTAACCTTGAATTGAAGATCAATAAAGATAGTTTTTGAAGAATTCTTGTGTATTTATGTTATTTATATTAAATTATATATGCTATCAATAAATGATATGTTTTATGAAATATTTATTGAATGCTATGTGATTCTCTTGAATAAGTATTAATGATGTACATAATGCATGTTAAGTATTTTCACGAAGAATTGGATGCATTCTCTGATGTTTACTAATAACCTAAGTATATATGCATGAACCATAATTTAGCACTGCTTTCTCATGCGCGTAAGTAGAAAAATTGATTGTTAAAGGTCAGACTGATCGTAGACATTCGCGAAGGTCTGAAGGTTGTTTTAACAGAGTTGCAGTAACATGCCCTAAGAGTTTATCGATATGCACGAAGGAAGATTTGAAGAGTTAAAAGACATCACACTAGTCTCTGGATGCAGAAACTTGGTTCTTGCATCCCCCATACTGCTTCGGGTGAGACTCTAGGCTGTGCTACGCGGGTTGTTGCCGAATGGGCCAGTAATGTAGGGATTTGTTGGTTGGCGCAACTAGCTTTGAACCTGGGTCAGGACCCCCTAAGCCAACATTTTTAACCATTTACTTTGGATAAGAAGCTCGAGTCCTATATGATCCTACCTTGGATACTTCACCTCTTATCCATTGAGCTCATCCTCCCATCATAAGTGGATCTCAAGCTCATTATGGTAAAGCCTAAACTACCATCCCTCTCCTATAAATTTATTGTCATCTACAACATCAAGGTTGGATTTTGGAGACTGATCATGCCCTCATGCTTCTTCCTTGAATCTAAGAGAGTCATCATCTTCATGCATTAGGGTGACATTGATGTGTGATTTATGACAAGGAAGGACAAGTCAACTTGGGGAGATCTCTACAAGATCAACTACTATTCTTGGTTGTAAACTCTCTCCCATTTCTAATACAAAGAGTATATCATTTTCCTATATGTGTTATGTTACATTTGCATTCATGTATTTCAATTCTTCATTGATCCATTGAATAAAGTAATTGAATTATGCTACATAGATGATGTGGATCCTTGGCTTGTTTTGATTATATGTGTAGGTTCTAATTATAGCAATCAACGCTACGATTGGAGCTTACAAGTCGAGAGGAAAGTAATATTGTGACAGATTCCAAGTAAGCCTCTTTCCCATTCTTCAATTTCTCTAAGGGAAACTGTTAAGTTATGGTATGTTCTATGCTTATGACAGTTTACTTCTTTTTCTTATTATATTCCACCGATTAGCAATCACATGTACATAAAGTAAAGTGCAGATAGAACATTAAACGATCGACAGAAAACAAGCCAAGACAAGAGACACAAGATGTGGCGGCTAGCCAGGGACAAACCCCACAATGTGTGGGGAAACCCTTTGATCAAATCTTCTTTTATCTTCAATAATTCAGCAGAGAGAAATAGTACAATAAATCTGATTCATATCAGCAGTATCAAACCCTAGATCAGTAGCATCAGCATTAGCGGCTTCATTATCAAACTAGGGCAGACCATATCTCACAAACCGACAGTCGGATTGACTTCATTCCACCACCAAAAGTTTCGGCTTTCAAAGGAGGTTCAGATGAACCTACAACGCAGTTCCAAAGAGGATATCTTCTAGGCCACGCAAGTCAATCTTTACTTCTATAGTTGCAGCTTCAGTTTCAGCAGTTTCCGGGTTCAAACTAGGGCAGTCGATATCTTGCAAACCGTTCGTTGGATTGACTTCATTCCACCACCAAAAGTTGCAGCTTTCAAAGGAGGTTCAGATGAACCTACAATGTAGTTCCAAAGAGGAGATCTTCTAGGCCACGCAAGTCAATCTTTACTTCTGCAGTTGCAGCTTCAGTTTCAGCAGTTTCCGGCTTCAAACTAGGGCAGTCGATATCTTGCAAACCGTTCGTCGGATTGACTTCATTCCACCACCAAAAGTTGCGGCTTTCAAAGGAGGTTCAGATGAACCTACAGTGCAGTTCCAAAGAGGAGATCTTCTAGGCCACGCAAGTCAATCTTTACTTCTGCAGTTGCAGCTTCAAATTCAACAGCTTCCGACTTCACATGTGTGAGAGAGAGAGACCCATTTCAGCGCAGTAGAGAAGAGACTCATATCTGCGCAGTAGAGAGAGAGAGATGTGATGAGATGAGTGAGTCCAAATGAGGAAAAGTCCTCTTATATTTATTCACAACGTTGGTGGGTGAATAGATGCGACTGTTGGGCTTCTGAGCCTACATGAGTTGTAGGTCGGCTTGATAATAATTCCATAATCAAAATAAATTCATATCTCCATGAATACTTATCGGAATTGGATGATCTTTATATCAATCCTACACCTCTCGACGAGAGGAATCTAATAAAAATATTATTATCCATGAATAAGATGACCCACATGAAGTTTTGCCTTGGTTGCCAATTTTAACACTCCCTCTCAACCATGGAGAACTTCATCTGCAATCTGTCTATCGGTCGTTACTATTCATCCATCAAATGCACTACCTTGTTCAGCCTAACCCTTGCCCTGCTCTGCTCTATTTTGCCTGTTCTGCTTTGTCTTGTTTTGCCCTGCACTGATCTGTACTGTTTTGTTCTGTTCTGCTCTGCTCTTGCATTGTTCTGTTCTACTATGCTTTTGTCTGAATTATGAAGAAGAAGAAATGATCGAGGATGTATCATACTGACTCAAAGTCAGTCTCAGAGTATGTACTACTGGTCCCAGACCAGTCTCAACCAACCCAAAGTCAGCATCATAGTGAGTACAACTCCAATGGTCCCAGACCAATATCATCCTCCACTGACTCAAAGTCAGTCTCAGAGTATGTACCACTGATCCCAGACCAGTCTCAACCGACCCGAAGTCAGCGTCATAGTATGGTACAACTCCTACCACTGGTCCCAGACCAGTATCATTGATCCCAGATCAATGGATGTCATCCTAGCGTAGGGAGTACGGTAGTTACAACGATGCGTCCATCGGTACTACTTTGGTCCCTAACTTCATTTCCCTGCTCATTGATCAGATGAGAGGTACTTCCCATGAGTCCCAGACTGCATGGGTAGGATGCCTCGATAGGAGAACTAATCAATCCTGTCCTCACAGGAGAACACATCAATCCAGGCCTCCATGGAGAACACATCAATCCAGGACTCACAAGAGAACACATCAATCCTGCTACAATCGCCATGGAGAACACATCAATCCAGGCCTCACAGGAGAACTAATCATCTTGCTACACAGGAGAGCGAATCATCTTGTTCCACAAGAGAGTGAATCATCTTGTCCCACAAGAGTATGAATCATCTTGTTCCACAAGAGAGCGAATCATCTTGTTCCAGTGCGCACCACCAGGGGAGGGTGAGTCACCCTGTGGTCGTATGTTGCTCCAGTAAGAACCACAAGCCCTCAGAGCTCCCAGAGCTCAATGTATGCAACATGCAGGACCCTTGTACAAGGGTTTCTTGATGACTCCAAGTCATTTGGGAATATCACAAATTAGATCTTTCCTCAGGGCTTTGACAAGGTGTATCAGCCTGTACATCATCTTAATGCGATGGAGCCTCCTTGCTCATCAAGTTACCATATCCCAGATGATGTCTATCTGCTGGAGCAATCGACGAATACGGGATTCCTCAATAATCGAATCCCACCTCTGGTTGTTATAGAGAATCACAATGGTATTCAAACAGCTCACTGAAGAGCTTTCGCAACCAGACTGCCTCACACGAGGTCATGCTAGCAACAGTATATCCTGGTTCAACGGTGCTCAAAGTCACCGACTTCTGCTTCCTGCTCATCCAAGATATCGAACCAGATCCCAAGGTGAAACAGCACTCGGAAGTGCTCTTACGGTCCACCACACTGCCTGCCCAATCAGCATCAGTATATCCAAGTAGTCTCACATCTTCGACAGTGTATCTTAACCCATTGTGCCACGAAGATATCTCAGAAGATTCTTGGCACCAATCCAGTGTATGTGGTGGGGTTCAACCATATGCTGGCTCAACGTGTTGACTGCAAAGCATATATCTAGACGGGAGTTCACTAAGAACATTAATGCTCCAACGAGTTGCTGATACTCGGTAGCATTTCGTAAAACAGGTCTAGCAGCACTACCGCTTAACTTCTTGAAGTCAAGCTCCATCGGAGTAGTTACAGGCTTGTAGTCCACCATTTCGAATCTTTCCAATATCTTCACCACACATTTTCCTTGAGATAGGAAAATTTCTCCTGGCTTTTGCCACACTTCAAGTCCTTGGTCCTTCATTTCAAATTCAGAAGCCATCTCCCTCTTACATTTGTGAATGAGAGGGTTTGCACTTGTAGAAAGAGGTCATCCACATGCAACACCAGTATGATAGGCTTTTCATCTTCAACCTTAAAGTAAAGGTTAGGATCGGCTTCACTCCTAGTGAATCCCAACTTCATCAAGTAGCTATCGATCCTCTCATACCATTCTTAGGGTGCTTGCTTCAGCCCATAGAGAGCCTTCTTCAACCTGCATACATGAGATTTTCAATCATAAATCTCAAATCCTTCGGGTTGCTCCATGTAGACCTCTTCTTTGATCAAACTGTGCAAGAACACAGTCTTGACATCCATCTGATGTAGGTTCCATCCTTGTGAAGCGGCAAGGGCTATGATTGAGCGGATGGTCGTATATCTGGCAACAGGTGCAAATATCTCATCATAGTCTATACCTTCCTCGAGCCTTATACTTTTCCGTGCTTCCATCTGCTGCATGCTTTATCTTGTAAAGCCATTTGGAAGTAACAACAGTCTTGTCCTGGGGTCTGGGAACTACTTCCCAAACATCATTCTTTATGATAGACTCATATTCTTCGATCATAGCATCCTTCCATACTTGATGCTTGACGGCATCTGAGAATGACGAAGGCTCATTTTGTATGATCGTGCTCATGATGGTCAGGTATCCTTGATACCTATTAGGTTTCTTACTTTCACGAAAGGTTCCTCGGGGTGCAGCATGTCCTTCAGCATCATCAAGTAACCTCTTAAGCCATGAAGGCCTCTTCCTAGAAGAGGAAGGCTCATATGGAGGAGGATCAATCGGATCCATGGGTTCTTCTACATCAGGCATTGATTCATCATCCTTTTCTTTCGGTTCCCTGGTGTTGGCTTCTTGAGAGCTCCTCAAAGTCGGAAGATTGATCACCTTGCTGAGAGCCATATCTTCGTCAAAGGTGACATCATGACTAATTATGACTTCCCTTTGACCGGCTACATAGATTCTATAGCCTTTAGTATTTTCACCATAGCCCACGAAAATTCCCTTCTTTCCAGATGCTCCCAATTTATTTCTTTTCTCTTTCGGCACATGAAAGTATACAGGGCTTCCAAAAATTTTAAAATGAGAAACATCAGGTTTCTTACCGGTGAATTTTTCTTCACGAGTCTTGGAACCCAATGATTGATGAGGGCATCGATTTTGTACATATACGGCGGTGATTGTAGTTTCAGCCCATAGAAACTTCAGAAGTCTTTGATCATGTAGCATGGCCCGGACAGCTTCCATCATTGTGCAGTTCTTCCTTCCCACCACACCATTCTGCTCAGGAGTATGTGGTGTAGTAGTCTCCCTCTTAATGCCAACCTCAGGTATCCCTGAGTGAACCAACTGTAATATATCGGAGGTCTTGCTTTGGCTTGAGGGGAATGGTCCCCTTTTGAGCTTTCCTTCGGCACATCCCGGACATACACCTTCTTTCTCTACTTGGAATTTGGGCATCCCTGTTACCATTTGTCTTACATCGGGTAGAGATTTGTAATGAAGGTGGGAAAACCTCCGATGCCAAAGTTCAGACTAAAGCGTTGTGTCACAAGACATGACACCTAGCGGACTTCCACCGACTTGATATAAAGAATCAACTCGAAACCCAAGAGTGAAAGCATCTTTAACATTATTTTTCCATATGCGTACCTTACCATCGCTGAAGGTTACCTTATAGCCTTTGTCTTCCATTGCCGAGACGGATACCAGGTTCTTTTTGAGATCAGGTACATATAATACATCTTGTAAGTGAATCGTATTACCTTGATTCAGTTTAAGAGAAACATTGCCTACACCTTTCACTGGGTATTTCATGTCATCTCCAAGGACAATTTCCAGGTTAGTTTCTTTCTCTACCAGATTATAGAGTACTTCTTTGTAACCAGTGAAGTGTCTTGAGGCACCACTATCAATGAGCCAAATTCCCATTGAGTCCGAAGGAGCGGAGGTAGATAGAGCAGCTGGTAGATAATATTCAGCCTGCTTATCATCAACAGTGTTAGATTCATACCTGGAATTTCTAGCCTTCTTGAATGGTTGCCCTCTTCCTTGATTTCTCGCATTCCTTTTTCCTTTGTTGTTGAATTTTCCATTCCTTCGATTACCATGAGAGGGATTTTGACCATCATCACGGTGAGAGTCCTTTCTATCAGGGCATTCCCTTGCATAGTGACCTGCTTTATTGCAAATGAAACATCGTCCTTTTCTTCCACCCTTAAATCCAGCCTTTCTTTTCGATTTAGACCCAGAATTATTCCTTTTCTTAGCATGAGAAGAAAAAGCAGCAGGAGGACCTTTAGGCAAGGGCATTTCCTTCTCTTCTACCCTTGTTTGTTCTTGAATGCATCTAGCCATTAATTCCTCGAAACTATTCAGAAGAGTAGTCCTGAACACATACCATTCAGATGGTAATCCTCCGAGAGTTGTGAGTGCCATTTCTCTGTCAGTAATGGTTTCCCCAATAGATAGGAGATCGTTCTTGATCTCAGTGATTCTTAAGAAGTATGCTTGCATACTTTCATCTTTACCCTTCTTGATTTCCCTCAACTTATTTCTAAGAAACAAAACTTGATTTGCATCATTAACTTTAAATAAACTCACCAGTCTGTCGTAGATTTCCTTGGAGGTGTCTAGATCAGAGATGTAGGCCACCAAGCGCTTGTTGATAGAGTCCCGAATGATCTTCTTTGTTTTGACTTCTCCATTTTTCCATTTGTTCCAGGCAGCAGCAGATGCATTTGATGAAGGCTCAACAATATTGCCTCTTACATGGTCCAGCACTCCTTGATCTTCAAGGGTTAGATCGATAGACATCTTCCATCCGTGATAGTCAACTTTCTCACGGAGCTTGTCTTCGGCAGGAAAGAGTGTTGAGGACCCCATAGTTCTTTTAGGATAGCCTTGCCAATCTTCTCTTCAATGATGCTCTTACTCTTGCTCGGGCTTTGTCTTCACCTCAGCTCTGATACCATGTTAAGTTATGGTATGTTCTATGCTTATAATAGTTTACTTCTTTTTCTTATTATATTCCACCGATTAGCAATCACATGTACATAAAGTAAAGTGCAGATAGAACATTAAACGATCGACATAAAACAAGCCAAGACAAGAGACACAAGATGTGGCGGCTAGCCAGGGACAAACCCCACAATGTGTGGGGAAACCCTTTGATCAAATCTTCTTTTATCTTCAATAATTCAGCAGAGAGAAATAGTACAATAAATCTGATTCATATCAGCAGTAGCAAACCCTAGATCAGTAGCATCAGCATTAGCGACTTCATTATCAAACTAGGGCAGACCATATCTCACAAACCGACAGTCGGATTGACTTCATTCCACCACCAAAAGTTTTGGCTTTCAAAGGAGGTTCAGATGAACCTACAGCGCAGTTCCAAAGAGGAGATCTTCTAGGCCACGCAAGTCAATCTTTACTTCTGCAGTTGTAGCTTCAGTTTCAGCAGTTTCTGGCTTCAAACTAGGGCAGTCGATATCTTGCAAACCGTTCGTCGGATTGACTTCATTCCACCACCAAAAGTTGCGGCTTTCAAAGGAGGTTCAGATGAACCTACAACGCAGTTCCAAAGAGAAGATCTTCTAGGCCACGCAAGTCAATCTTTACTTCTGCAGTTGCAGCTTCAGTTTCAGCAGTTTCTAGCTTCAAACTAGGGCAGTCAATATCTTGCAAACCATTCGTCGGATTGACTTCATTCCACCACCAAAAGTTGCGGCTTTCAAAGGAGGTTCAGATGAACCTACAGCGCAGTTCCAAAGAGGAGATCTTCTAGGCCACACAAGTCAATCTTTACTTCTGCAGTTGCAGCTTCAAATTCAACAGCTTCTGGCTTCACATGTGTGAGAGAGAGAGACCCATTTCAGCGCAATAGAGAAGAGACTCATATCTGCGCAGTAGAGAGAGAGAGATGTGATGAGATGAGTGAGTCCAAATGAGAAAAAGTCCTCTTATATTTATACACAACGTTGGTGGGTGAATAGATGCGACTGTTGGGCTTCTGAGCCTACATGAGTTGTAGGTCGGCTTGATAATAATTCCATAATCAAAATAAATTCATATCTCCATGAATACTTATCGGAATTGGATGATCTTTATATCAATCCTACACCTCTCGACGAGAGGAATCTAATAAAAATATTATTAGCCATGAATAAGATGACCCACATGAAGTTTTGCCCTGGTTGCCAATTTTAACAGAAACCCTATATTCTTTTCTTTCTATTGTTATAGACTAGTCAACTAGGTCTAGGGAAGATAATTTTTTCCGTAATCGTAAATTCCGCACAACATTCTTTCAAGCTCCTCCATTTTTTTGTGAGAATTGGTTTTTATATAGTGGGGTTTCTAGACATTTCTCTGGGTATCTTGAACTCCTCTCTAACCTAGTTGAGAGGAAAACTTGTCTAAAGATTATTATTGGGGACAACTCTACTTATCATGTTAAGGGTTACATTTCATTTGGCTTCTGGGGAAATAATTTTTCTTTATCATGTTATGTATGTATTGGGATTAAAGAACCTTATATATATTTCTTCTTTGGAAGACAAAGGAATGATAGTTTCATTCATAAGAGGGAAGGTCCTCACTTGGCCTATGGAATCTCATATGAGAGATGCCTTCACCTTGGGATATAGGATTGAAGAAATCTATAGAGTCAAGGGAAGACCATTGCAATCAATGATACATGATAAAAATCATCAAAATTAGTTATGGCATCGAAAATTTTCACATCTACATTATGAATCCCTACCCAAAATAAGAAGGATGGGTTCTAGAAAATATTTTTATACTAATCAAAACAAAGATATTTATAGCCAATTCTATTATACTGTTCATTGGTTTGGCCTTCTCCAAAAACTATATTTGGTTTAGAAATTTCAGCCAATAAATTTATCCCAATCGCCTGGTAATTAGCTTCTGTCAATATCTTGACTAATCCTTGTCCTTTTATCAATTTAGTTGGCTTAATATCCACTTCATACTCTTGTATCTTAACTATGCATTTACCTATTCTCCCTTCATTGTCCCCCTGAGTTAGTACATCTTTGACTGCTACATTAGGTACATATGCAATGACATTTGATTGTAAGCCATATGTCCTGAATGATTTTAAAGCCTTAACAATGGCATATGCTTACTTCTATGAAATGTTGTATTCTAGTTCGACATCCCTCAGTACCTGACTAAAGAATTCCATAGGTTGCTCCTTATTATCTTAATTCTTTTCCAAAAGCATTGCTGCAATTGTAGTAGGAGAAGCAAAAGAGAAAATATGAAAAGGATTTTGATAATTAGGACTTACCAAAACAAGAGCTTCTCCAAAAGACTTCTTAATCCTTGAAAAATATTCTCTATCTTCTCGAGTCCACCTTACTTTTGCATGTTTCTTCAACATATCAGTAATTTCCTTTATGATTTCTGCATAATTTGGAATAAATCTCCTGAGAAAAATTATTCTGTCCAGGAAAATCTATATTTCCTTCTTATTTCTGGCTAAAGGTGTGGCACTGATTTCTTCCAAATGCTTTGGATCAATTTTAACTCCCTCTTTTTACAAAACATGCCCCAATAACTTCCCTTCTCTAAGAACAAAATGTGACTTTTTAGGATTGAGAGATAGCCCATATTTCCTGCACTTCTCAAAAGTCTGCTACAAGTGTTCCAAATGTTCATCATCATATTTAGAAAAAATTGTAATATCATCTAGATATATCACTACAAACTTGTATTTTTCTCCAACAAAGGTTATATCCATAACCCTCTAGAAGGTAGCCCCGACATTCATCAAACCAAAAGGCATATTGGAATATATAAAAGCCCCCCATGGTGTTGTGAAGGTTGTTTTCTTTTGATCATATAGATGGAAAACTATTTAGTTGTACCCGGAAAACCCATCAATCATTGATAACCTTAAAGAGTCTACCACTTTTTGCAAAATGTGATCCATTTTGGGAAGAGGCTAGTTGTCTTTTAATGATGCCCTATTCATATTTTGTAAGTCCACACACAATCTAAACTCCCCATTCTTCTTTCTCACAAGCACCAAATTTGCTACCTAATTTGAATATCTCAATGGCATAATAATTTTAACTTGAAGCAGATTCTTCACTTCCTTTTCAATTGAAGGTAGTAGTAGAGGGTTAATCTGTCTAAGATTTTTCTTGTATGGATTAGCCCTTAACTTTAGTGGAATTTTATGTTGTATTATATCTCTATTGTATGTTTTTAGATCTTCATAAGACCAAGCAAATATATCCGAATATTTATTAAACATATCAACATACCTATGTTTGTAGTCTTTTGAAATACACTTTGCTAGTTTTATAAGCTTTGGTTGTTGCTCGACGCTGATATTGTAGTCCTCGACGACATCTTCCCAATTCTACTTACTAACATTCATAGGAACATCATTTTCATCGAACATGCTCTCCAAAGGAACTAGACCCTTTGGAATCATGTTTCCCTTAAGCTATACAATCTTATGGTCTGCAATATAATCCTTCCAAGGTAACTCATCTTCAATTTCTTCTTCTTCTTCTTCAACATTATCACCTTTTTCTTCTTCTTGATTAATCTTTGAAGAATAAAACTCTCCCACTACCTCCAAAAATATTTTAATATGCTCCTCATCCTCAAATACGTGCGAATACTTTACATTATGAGGTATAGAAGGCCTGCATCTAATTTCCACTTCATATCTCAACTTAGGGTTTTGTGGAGGTTTGAAAGTGTTGGCTGCTACTATAAGTGAGTCAGCCAATCTGTTATTTTCCCTTGGAAAAAAGTGAATATTAGATGCTGAAAATAAATTGTCAATTAAGTCCCAAAAGTCATTCTTGTAAGCTCTAAGACTTGGGTGTTTTGTTTGACATTTACCTCTTATTTGTTTCATTACCAACTTCGAATCTCCAAACACAGACAAATAATCAATTTTCGTATTCCTGGTAGCCTGCAAACCAAGAATCAGAGCTTCATATTTTGTGATATTGTTTGTGCAATCAAATTCCAATTTGTAGGAAAGAGGGATCATTTCACCCTTTGGGCAAAGAAATAAAACCCTTGCACCATTTCCCTCCTTGGAATATGAACCATCAAAATATAACTTCCAAACACAATTTTATACTACTTCATGTTTTTGAATTGCTGGAGGAACTTACACTTGAGTGTCCTCAACAATTTCATCATTCACTTCCAACATAAAACATGAAAATTCCTTATCCTGGCTATATACTGGGGAATTACTTGAACTTCCCTCTTTTGTGATTGTCTTAAAAATATGGATTCCCGATATATACTTATTTCCTCTCCACTGAATATTGGGATTATAGCATAAGTGAAATCCAACTTCAGAACTCCTCCCAGCTTCATGCCCCAAGATTTGGAAAGAAACATTCCAAATCTTGCTGGGATGTTTGCAACCACTACATCCATCACAATGCTTTTGACTGGCATTTGTGCTAGAGATGCCACTAGATCCTTTATCAAGCTAACACACTTTACTCTTTTTGAGTCAAATGAATATAAATCTTTATATGGTTTAGTAATCCGTAAATTCAACTGCTTCATAATAGAAAGATGCATCAAATTATGAGAGGCCCCTGAGTCAAGCATGTAGTTGTGCAACATGAGATCATGAATTAAAAGAGTAATATAAAAAGGAGGTGTGGTCGAGTCCTATTCCTCCACATGAGGACCAAACAACACCAATGGTCTTTCCTCTTGTAGATTAATTGTATATGGAGTAACAATATGCTGAGATAATTTAACAAAATATGTAATTTTATTTCTACAAGTAGGCTATTTTTCTAGCTCATCCAATGGTATTGGAATCTTCACTTTCTCTAACACCTTTTCAAAATTGAAAGAGTGCAAATTTTTCTCTGCCTTTTCTTGTTGTTCCTTCACTGATTTATCTTTTTGAACTTTCTGCTGACCTGGAGGAGACTAATTTGTTTATTTATCCTGATTTACCTTGACCTACTGACCTTTGGAAGACTCCCCTTACTAGACTGGTATATTCTGAATTGGTTGCTTTCCCTTATCATCAACTTTCTGAACATGTTGTTGGGAATGTTGCTCATTATGATCCCGTGTTCTAGATCTCTTCCTTGATCTCAATTCATACTTCTTATGCAATTCGGCCTATGTCATATCTGCAAACCACCTACTATAATTATTGATTTCCTTCTCATCTAGAGTAACCTGAGGATATAAATCAAAACTATCCTCACACAACTCCTCACCTTCTTCCTCCTTTAATAAGGTGGAATAATGATTTTCTTGAAACTTTAAACTTTACTCCAATGCTTCCTCTGGTTCATCTTCAAGTTGTAAAGGACGTTTCACCTGATGTTGTTGATCCTTCCTCTCCCTCTGCATAATTTGCAGAGGAGGTCTTCTAAACTAAGTATTCAAGTTTCTATTCAGTGCATGATTAATATGAATAGGCAGATTTTTATTCTCTAGCTCCATTTTCATCAACTTGTTTGACAAATTTATGATTACCTTGGTCATCTTATCCAACTTTTGCTCTTGTGAATCTCTTTGTTGGCTTGAAGACCCAGCTTCTTCTTTTCCCTTTTTCTTATCAGCGTGATCAATTTCTTATTTCAATTTTCCAGCAGTAGATAAATTTGCCTCAATCTCCAAGGCATCTATTTGAATCTAGTCTAGAGGAGGGGATCTCCTTTCCCTCACAGTACAACTAGACTCTGATTCAAAAGCTCCTGCAAAAACTACCTTTTCACCTATAGGAGGAGGCTTAATTTCTATTGGAAGAATTTTATAGAGCTTGTTAATCCTTTTAATAAACTTGTCAACTTCTTCATTTGGCTTCCATTTTATGGCATTAAATTCTGTTAGGAAATAACCATGATCTTTTTTCTCTCCCCATATTTGTATGAAAACATTCTCCAACTCTTCCTAGGTATTAATTGAATTTGTTGGGAGGGTTTTGAACCATTTTATGGCCTCTCCATCTAGAGATTGTATAAACAATCTCATTACCACGTCCAAATATTCAACATTTAATTTCTCTACAAAGGCACAGAAAGTAGCCACATGTTTTTATGTTGTAAGTTCATCCTCTCCTATAAATATTGGCATTACATTCATGGGCTGAGGGAAATTTAGAGGAGCATATATATTTAACAGAAATCTTGGAATTGACATATTTTGTTTGGGGGATGAGGAAGGTTTTTTGTTTGAGATGCAAAGGAGGTTGGAGGAATTACATAATTTGGAACAGATTGAGAAATTGTAGTAATAGTCTGATATGGAACTGAAATATGAACAATCTTTATCTCTTCAACTTTTGACACAATAGGGAAAGAAAAATAAACAGATTCAAGAGAATTTTCTTCAAGAGTAGGTTCTGGAAAAGGAAAATGAGGAGGAGGAAAGTTCCCCTCTGAAAAATCCAAGTTTCTTGAAATTTATTTTGAGTGCCTTTCTTTGATATTCTAGGGAAAATAACTTGAACCAGGGGCAGACAAAGTAGGACTTGGAGTTTTAGGAGACTATTTTTCTCTCCAATCCCTTTTGGAAACAAGATTTTCTGGACCAGATAGAACTGGGGTTTTTTTTCTGGGAAGTATATGACCATGTGTGTGGTCTTCTTAGAGTCAGGATTGTTGTTTTTAACTCCCCACTTGGTGAGAAAATTCATCCAACACACTTTCTTTTCTCATAAGAAAAATAAATGGTTTAAAGAAAAACCCAGGGAAAAATAACTTCATTCTTTGATCCCCAACAACAGTGCCAAAAGATGTTGTAACCCTAGGGACAACCTCTGGCTGAGAGGAGGTTAGTGCCTAGGACATCTATGTCGAATAAATAAATAGTCTTTGTTTATCATCTTGCACATGGTTTCCCAGAGACATTCCTTAGAAGTGTAATGTGTGAGTAGGTCTTGGAGAAAATACAAAACCTCCTAATATGGGCATGCTATCTGTGAAAAATGACTTATTTAAGTTGCAGTATGGTGAAAGTATGGTGAAGTTGCAGATTCATTGTATAAGGTTGCAGTAACAAAATATTTTACACTAAATCTTAGTTGAAATCATCAAAGATTAAAGAAATGGAATGATGAAAATGTGGAGTTTAGTTTAAGGTTACTTTTGATAAAGATGTATAGGTATTGTGAGCTATTTAAAGAAAAAGTAAATATGTTTAATTAAAAGGAACTAGCGACTTCTTTACACATTTTCCAAGGAAGAAAAACACATAATGACTTACAGTGAGAGAAAGAAAACATATCATACTCAACAAATAGTTGGAATCATCCAGAAATTTCTATTACTTCTCCAAGAAAATCTTGTACATTACATAACAATTGTTTTTTTGAGGCCAAAATTGGTCCCTTCCTACCTTTTTAAAGACATGATTACATCGAAAACAATTATGAAACCGATAATTGTCAAAACTACTTCCAACTATTCGGTCTTTATGAAATTTTAAAATACTAAACTATTTTTAACTTTGAAATTACAAAAATGATATTTTCCAAAATTGAAAATAAGTGAACATCATTATTCGATGACTTGAGACTCTTGTGGAAGATCGCTTGATGAAGCTCCAGGTTCCACAACACGAACCTTTGCTGGGGAAATTAAATTATGAAATTTATTCCATATTGTCAAGTCAAGAATTGGACACTGCATCATTTTGTTGTAGCCATCCTCAAATTGGTTACCGGGTTGTATGTTGGATTCTCAGTAAACAGAGTTTTGATTAACCATAACAACTGAAAACCCATACGCAAATAATTTACAATTGTTGTTCCTTTTAAAACTGTTGTTCTTTCATGAAAATCATTAATATTACTCTTAGCCTCCACTAGTAATGTTTCATATTGTTCCCAAGGGAGGATATTTCCCTGCTGGTCCCAACATGAAGGTAACCCTGCTCGAACTCTTTTTTCAAAATTAGAATTAAAAAATTCCGCAAATTCTTTGGCCTCCAATAGCCTTCTCTCTGCATTCTTCATGTATATGTTTTCCTACACCATCTTAGTTATTTCTTACACCATAGATGTTTTGTTTACAATGTCCATTGCCCTCAATTCGAGAGAACATTTGACATTCAAATAATCAATCATCTTCTTGGCCAGTTGTGCACTTTCCTGTGACTGATCCTTATTAGTGTAAATAATAGATTCAATAGCCTTAATCATTTTCTCATCCTCACCAGTCCTTGGTAATTTGAATAAAAATCCTTTTCTACATGGGACAAAATGTATCTGATCCACATTTAGGCTTTGTTTGATGAATTCCCATGCAAATATGGCAGAAAAGAAGGGAGCTTATATGGTAAAATATTTTCTCCATACAATCTGACTTCTGCATAATCTTCAAGCAAAAACCAAACTCCAACCTTCGGATCCTCACTCATTTGTAACAGAGATTAAGATTTTGGTAAAATCCAAGGAGGGGAAGAATTATTGATAATTCTATACACAATGTACATGAAGGAGGAAATGTAAACAGAAAAACCCTCACTGTTTGGTTTACTCTTGAATAGGTCAGTTCAATTGACAATTGTTTGCTTATGTTTATTGACATCCATAATATTCAAACCTAGGTTGATAAATTGCTCATGCACATAAAAGGAAGAGGTATAATAATAAATAAGGAAACCTAAAACACCCATCAATACTGAAACTGGGAATTTGTGAATTAATTGTATGCTCCCAAAAGGTTGGAATATCCGATACCACATCAGGTTGCATCATCAAATGAAACAACCCTATAGATTGACAGTCTACTATTGAGGTTTCATCTCTTCCCAAAATTCTCACAATTATTTGTAAGACAATCAAGACACTCTCAAAAAAACAAGATATGGGAAATTGGGTTGACTGAGAAGGAAAAATTGCATTTGGAGATAAAATATAACTATACAATTTGTTCGTATCCTCTGCTAACAAATTTTGAAAAACTAACAAAACGGAAGAAAGAAGTATAGTTATCTGACTAAGGAAAGCCCAAGGCTTGGCGAATTAACAATGAGGAGACCTAGAGAATGTTTTCTTCCAGAGAATTCGTGGCATAACATCTTTGTGAGTACAAGGACAAAGTCAACCAGCTAAAAACTCTAGGAAAATATACGTTCGAGGCAAAATTGTAGAGAATAGACCTGACGTGACCATTGTCGACAATATTTTAAACTCAATCTGATTAGCAAGGATACTATAACAAGCCTCCATTAAGTTAATTGAACAAACATGGTCAAATATATCATGTTCCATGTCCATGAGAGGAATATGGGTCAAGGAACCACTCAAAGAAACATTTTTAGTCATTTTGATTTTCATTTTTAAATTCACAAAGTGGTTATGGTTGTTTGAATACCTGGGATATTTTGAGGCAATTGGATACTAAATTACAATTGTTTAAAACAACAAAAGTCAGCGTGAAAATAATGAACAAAATTAGTAAATTGGGCGAAAACGTGGTTTCTATAGGAAGGAAAGCGAGAAAATGGAGTTATGGGAATAAGGACAAAGGAGTATAGATGGATGATGTGGCATACCATGTGGCAGATGACATGGAAAATGGTGGGTGAGGTGGCATGAGGAAGGGTGATGTGCAATGTCTGACCAGGCTACTCGCTCGCCTGATCTTACTTGCTTACCACAGAGTTGTGGTATGGGCGGAAACCACATACCGCTCCCTGGGACACCCAAGGTGGTAAAGGAATTCCTTGGGGAGTTCTGTCAGGGTTGATCACTACCGTCGATCACCCCGACAATGGATTCCCCAAGTATCCCTTCAGGAACACTCCTCCACATAACGATCAGGGAATTTTTGATGTTGAGTTCATTATATGCGAAGCCCCGATTCATGCGACGACATCGTGCCATGTAATTCACATTCCCTTTAACCTTTTCTCTGATCTACCTTAGTGGGGCCGACCCAATTAAAAATAAAACATATAATATGTACTTTGGGCCTGTGCCAAATCTTACAACAAAACATTATATTTTCAAAATACACGCACAAAGAGTCCTTTGGCTATATTTTTCTTCCATTTTTCTCTTCTTCTTTTTTATTTTCTTTTCATATATATATATGTACATATAAAATTTATACCATTTTTATTTTTGAGAATAAAAGAAAACTGACTACAACACTAGCTCCACCTGGGGATAATGTTTTGGAATGATACACTAAGAACCACAAATTAGTGCCTTCACCTCAAGCATGAAGTCATATTGTAGTTGTGAAAATGAAATGAATAAGCACATTGGATACTTACAGTGGGAACATCTATTTACAATGAGAAAATAAATGCTCAATGTTGTAAGTAATGTTTCAAATATTGCCCATTGACAGGTAGGTACAATAGTTCACCATCAAGATTTTCCAGAATGAAAGCGTTATAACCTTAGACTTCTACTATTTTGAAAGGCCCAAACCATAAGGGGTCAAACTTTCCATGTTACCCATGTCCTTTTTTCTAACATCCCACCTCAGAACAAGGTCTCCAGGCTGAAAGAGTCTATCTTTGGCCTTTCTGTCAAAAAACAACTTTCATGTTCACATGATAATTGATCAAATTTTCAGTCACATGTTCTCTGCTTTCATTCAATTCTACTAGCTCGTTTATTCTACTAGTCAATGAATTAGGTTCTTCCTCAAAATCTTGAATTAATGTAGCTACTGGCATAGCTAATTGACTGGGAAATAAGGTTTTCATTCCTTATAATAGTTCAAAAGGTGACTTCCCATTGGACCTTTTGGTTGTCACTCTGTTTTCTGCAATAATATTCTTCAAAATTCTTACCAGAGTTTTATTAGAGGACTCTACCAACCCATTCCCTTGCGGATAATAGGTGGCAGAGTGACTAAGGATTACATTATATTTCTAGAAAAAAGCTAATTAATTTTTTAGATTTAAATACATGAACATTGTTTTTCACCAACTTTTTAGGACAACCAACTCTAGCAAATATATTTTCTTCTAGAAATTTGATAACCATTGAGGTGTTGCATTACGGGTTGGAATGGCTTCCACCCACTTTGTAAAATAATTAGTGGCTTTTAAAATCCACTTGTTTTGTCCACTAAAAGGTGGGTTTATTTCCTCTATGAAATCCAAACCCCAATGCCTAAAAGGATCTTCTACAAAAACTAGAATTAATGGTAATGGTGCCAACTTTTTCTTTTCAGCAAAAAGCTAACATTCATTGAAACATTTGACCAACTTATACACATCAGAAAATAGAGCAGGCCAGTAAAAACTAGCCTTCAAGATTTTTTGGGATGTGACTCTCGAACTGTAATGACCTCCACAAGCGTAACCATGATATTCATTTATGATTTTCAGTCATTTCTTCCTCTGTTAAACACAACAACAAAATAACAATATGATCCCTCCAATATAACTAACCATTTACAATAACATAATTTTGGGCTCTCATTCTTAGGGCCTCATATTTTTCTCTATCAAAGTGTGATGGACAAATAAGAAATAACAAATAATGGACAATATTTTTTTACCGATCAGAACAGAGATATTTATAGGCAATTCTATTATCTTCATTTTCCTTCCTTTTTATGGCATTAAATCCTGTTAGGAAATAACCATGATACTTTTTATCTCCCCATCTTTGTATGAAAACATTCTCAAACTCTTCCCAAATATTAATTGAAATTTTTGAGATGGTTTTGAACCATTTTTTGGCCTCTCCATCTCGAGATTGTACAAACAATCTCATCACCACATCAAAATATTCAACATTTAAGTTCTCTGCAGAGGCACAAAAAGTAGCCACATGTTTTTCTGTTGTAAGTTCATCCTCTCTTGTAAATCTTGGCAACAACTTCAAGTAATCTTCAGGCATTGCATTCATGGTATGAGGCAAATTTAGAGGAGAATATCTATTTAATAGAAAGCCTAGAATTTCCATATTTTGATTGGGGAAGGAGGAAGGTTTCTTGTTTGAGATACATAGGAGGCTGGAGGAATTACATAGATTGGAACATGTTGAGAAATTTTAGTAATAGGTTGATATGGAATTGAAATATAAACAATATTTATCTCTTCAACTTTTGACACAATAGAGAAAGAAAAAGAAACAAATTTAAGGGAATTTTCTTCAAGATTAGGCTCTGGAAAAGGAAAATGAGGAATAAATTTCCCCTCTAAAAAATCCAAGTTTCTTAAAATTTCTTTTGAGTGTATTTCTTTGATATTTTGGGAAAAATAACTAGAATCAGGGGAAAACAAAGTAGAACTTGGGATTTTAGGAGATTGTTTTTCTTTCCAAACCCTTCTGGAAACAAGCTTTTCTAGATCAGATAGGGTTGGGTTTTTTTGTTGGGAATTATCTAACCATAGGTGTGGTCTTCTTGGCACCATGATTGTTGTTTTTAACTCCCCACTTGGTAAGAAAATTCATCCAACACACTTTCATTTCTCACCATACAAAGAAATGGTTTAAAGAAAAACCCAAGGAAAAATAAATTCATTCTTCGATCCCTGACAATGGCGCCAAAAGGTGTTGTAACCCTATGGACAACCTCTGGTTGAAAGGAGGTCAGTGCCTATGACATCAATGCATAATAAATAAATAGTCTTTGTTTATCATCTTGTACATGGTTGCCCAAAGATATTCTTTAGAAGTGTAATGTGTGGGTAACTCTTGGAGAAAAGGCAAACCCTCCCACAATGGCCACACTATCTGTGAAAATGACTTACTGAAGTTGCAATATGGTGAAAGAAAGAAAGAAAACATATCATACTCAACAGATAGTTGGAATCATCTAGAAATTTATATTACTTTTCCAAGAAAATCTTGAACATTCCACAACAAAAATTGTTTTTCTAAGGCCAAAATTTGGAGCCCCAAAACTAGTCCCTTCCTCCCTTTTTAAATAAATGATTACATTGAAAACAATTATGAAATTGATAACTGCCAAAACTAATTCCAACTATTTTGTCCTTATGAAAAATTAAAGAATGAACTATTTTTAACTTTGAAATTAAAAAAATGATATGTTTTCCAAAATTGAAAATAGCAAACATCATTATTCGATGACTTGAGACTCTTGTGCAAACTTGCTTGATGAAGCTCCAGGTTCTACAACCCGAACATTTGCTAGAGAAATGAAATTACGACATTTCTTCCATATCATCAAGTCAGGAACTGGACATTGCACCATTATTTTATAGGTCATCCTCAAATTGGTTACCTTGTTGTATTTTGGCTTCTCAGTAAACAAAGTTTTGATTAACCATAACAACTGAAAATCCCTCTGCAAGTAATTTACAATTGTTGTTCCTTTTAAAATTGTCGTTCTTTAGTGAGAAAAATTAATCATACTCTTAGCCTCCATTAGCAATGTTTCATATTGTTCCCAAGGGAGGATATTTACCTGTTGGTCCCAACATGGAGGTAACCTTGCTCGAGCTCTTTTCTCAGAATTAGAATTAAAAACTGCCACAAATTCTCTGACCTCCAATAACCCACATTTTGGATTTTTCCCATATATGTTTTTCTACACCATCTTATTTATTTCTAACACCATATATGTTTTGTATAAAATTTCCATTTCCCTCAATTCCAGAGAAGATTTGGCATTCAAATAATCAATCATCTTCTTGGCCAACTATACACTTTCTTGTGACTGAGCCTTATTGGTCTAAATAATAGATTCAGTGGCCTTAATCATTGTCTTCTCCTCATCCATAATAACCATATGATCCCAGACTACTTCGACCTATTGAAAAATATCATTATAGATGATTTCTCTTCCTTGGATAAGAGACACATTGCCTTTTAACTTCTCTTTCAATTCCTTAACTTCATCACAGCTCACTGGTAATTCTTGTGGATGCTAGGTTGCATTTTTTCTAGCCATGTTTAATTGTATTTACTTATGGTTCAACAGATCCTTGGAATCATATGACTTTTCTGTAGTTTCTTTAACTCATCCTCTAAAATTTTCAACTCTTTCATAACTCTAGTGATTGTTTTAGTGGGATCTTCATAGTCTAGTTGCACCACAGTTGTGCAAACATGCTTGTCTACTTTCTATTGTAAATCTGCATTGAGCTCCTTGAGATCTTCTACATCCTTATTCCTCTCCACCAATTCATGAGTTAATATCTCCTTTTCTTTCTCAATTTGAGCCAACTTTGGAGCTTAAACATGCTTTGTGGTAGGAAATTTCAATTTTCTCCTTAATGACTGGATCTTAGACTCTGCACTCTGGATCAAAGCTTAAACCATTGTTTTATCCTCTAGATTCACCCCAGGCTTGATTATGAACTTCTTAAATTCCTCATTTAGTATATGAAGAGCTCATGAATTAGCTCTCTCCAATTTTAGTTGATCAATTAACTTTCCCAATAAGGCCTCTATTTTATTTGCTACCAATAATGATTTGTTGAGATCATTATATATTAATTCTCCTGCCTACCTGTACAAATTTATCTTTTTTTGCAATGGAATATCTTTTGCATTGACATACAAACTGACTAGCTTGAAATCAACTCCAGAAGAGATGGAATGGGCAATAGGATGAGTAAAGGAGAATTTCAATTGATTTCTTTCCAATCCATCACTGAAAGGGGCCTAGTTTGATAACCATAGATGGATTGAGTTTCCAATTGTGTAAGAGTATTGGCCTTTGTCTTTGTATTTCTTTATTCAATCTACTCATAAGAATCCTTCAGAATATTCAAGAAACTATGCTCTTCCTCACCAGGAATTAGAGATGATGGTGCACATTTCACTCCTCCTAGTTGCAACTGAAAACCAACTTCATTAGAAGGTTTATCAATGAGATCTTCCAGCTCTCCTTCTCCTCCTTGTGTTATTTTCTTTTAACTACTCTGAGAAATTTCTTCCTCAAGATCAATGACATCAGTAACACTTTTTTTAATCCCTTTTCAGTGGGGAGAGGAGTTTCTAATTCCATGATTCCTTTTATCTCAACCAAGCCATCATTTTTCAACTTCTCCAGTTTAGGATTTGGTTCATGTGTATAAGGGGCATAATATATCTCTAATCTCCTCTTTGAAATAATATGATGTGGATCATATCGCCAGTTCTCTTCCTGTTGAAAATTCACAGATTGCAACATCTTCTCAGCCTCCTCAACTGCTTGTATATTTGTTTACAATGAATGGGTAAAAAATCCTTGGTAATTTGAATGGAAATCATTTTATAACTGGGACAAAGTGTATATGATCCACATTTAGGCTTTGTATGATGAAATCCAGTGCAAATATCCTCATAGGCACAAAATAAGGGAGCCTATATGGTAAAATCTCTGCTCCATACAATATGATTTCTACATAATCTTCAAATAAAAACCAATCTCCAACATTTAGATCCTTTATCATTCATAACAAAGATTGAGCTTTTGGTAAAAAATTTAGAGGAGTAGAATTATTGATAATTCTATACACAATGGACATGAAGGAGGCAATGTAAAAAGAAAAACCTTCATTGTTTGGTTTACTCCTGACTAGGTCATTCCAATTGACAATTGTTAATTGCCTGCTTTTGTTTATTGACATCCATAACATTCAGACCCAAGTTGATAAATTCTCAACATGCACATACAAGATGAGGTATACCAATAAAGAAGGAAACCTAAAACACCCAACAATACTGAAATTGAGAAGTTGTGAATTAATTGCATGCTCCCAAAAGGTTGGAATATAGAGTACCACATCAGGTTGCATCATCAAATGAAACAGCCCTATAGCTTAATAGTCTACTACTGAGGTTTCATCTCTTCCCAAAATTATCACAATTGTATATAAAACATGCCTGGAAATCTCAAAAAAAACATGACATAGAAATTGGGTTGACTCGGAAGGCACAACTGTATTTGGAGGCAAAATATAAATGTACAAAAACAATATAGTTATATGACTGAGGAAAGTCCATGGCTTGGTGAATTAACAATGAGGAGACCTAGAGAATCTTTTCTCTGAGAGAATTCATGACATAACATCTATGTGGGTACAAGGACAAAGTCAACCAACTCACAAAATCCGGGAAAAAATACGTTTGAGGGACAATTAAAAAGACTAGACCTAACTTGACAATTCTCGATGACATTTCAGACTCAAACCGATTACCAAGGATACTATGATGGGTCTCCATTAAGTTAATTGAACAAATAGGGTCAAATATATCATGTTCCATGTCCATGAGAGGAATATGGGTCGAGGAACCAGTCAAAGCAACCTTTTTAGTCATTTTGATTTTATTTTTAAAATTGACAAAGTGGTTATGGATGTTTAAATACCTGGTATATTTTGAGGCAATTGGAGACAAAATTATAATTGTTGAAAACAAAAATAGTCGAAGTGAAAATAGCAAACAAAATGAGTAAATTAAGTGAAAACGAGGTTTTTATAGGCAGGAAAGCAAGAAAATAGAGTTATGGGGATACAAACAAAGGAGTACAGATGGATGTTATGGTGGACCACATGGAAGATGACGTGGAAAAGTGTGGGTGAGGTGGTGTGAGGAAGGGTGACGCGGAATGACTATCCAAGATGTTCGCTCTCATAATCTCGCTCACTTGTCACAAAGTCATGGTATGGGCAGAAAATACTTACTGGTTCCGGGGGCACCCAAGGCAGTAAAGGAATTCCTCGGGGAGTTTCGTTGGGGTTGATCACAGTCGTCGATTGCCCCAATGATGTATTTTCCAAGTCTGCCCTCTAGGGAACTCCACATAACGGTCAAGTGATTTGTGATGCCATTTTTACTATATGTGAATCCCTGATTCGTGAAACGACATCGCACCATGTAATTCATGCATGCTTTAACCTTTGCTCAAATCTTCCCTAGTGGAGCCGACCCAATTAAAAATAAAACATATAATATGTACTTTGGGCCTATGCCAATTCTTACAACAGAATATTAGATTTTCAAAATACATGCACAAAGAGTCCTTTGACTATATTTTTCTTCCTTTTTTCTCGTGTTTTCTT
The DNA here is from genome assembly GCA_031772625.1 of Pinus tabuliformis. Lineage (NCBI taxonomy): Eukaryota > Viridiplantae > Streptophyta > Pinopsida > Pinales > Pinaceae > Pinus > Pinus tabuliformis. The sequence goes on from CM062814.1 coordinate 824,014,226, forward strand.
TTTCTTTTCTTTTGACCCAATTAAAAATAAAACATATAATATGTACTTTAGGTCTGTTAGTTTCAGTCTTTCCAGCCTTCCTCCAGTGATCAAATATGCTCTTACAAAGTGATTTTGAAGTGTCAAGGTCAAATTTTGTCATTTCAGTGAGTCTTCAAGCAAAATTTGGTCACTAGGCATTAGGTCTAGGGTTTGCTCTCACTGTTTTCAAAGTTGCCCAAATGCCAATCCATGTCACCATTCAGCTGATTTTATCATCATTCATAGGGTTGTCATTATCATGTCAGTGTCTAATGAGTCATTTCACACCTTGTTCATGCTTCAATTGCACCTAGGCAAGGTCATTTCCCTCTCCTAGGGTTTTGAAAGCCAATTTCTCTTGGACGGTCAAATCATCGGCAAACTTGTTTCCTGATGTTCATACACCTTCCCCTATCCTTAAATTACCTTATCAAACACTTCCCATCCCTTAGATCCGCCAAATTCCTCATTTTTGCACAAACCCTAGTTTCTAGCTACAACCTGGCAATTTTCTAGGTTGGGCCTGTGTTTTGCCCTTTTGGACCCCTTCCCCTCACTCAATCTCTGAGATTCCACTTTCCCCTGCTTCCTAACATCCCTCCCCACTCTGAAAAATTTCCCCAAGAATTTATAAGCCCCCTATCCCCTTCATTTCGCTTCATTTCGACAAAATCCCTTGTTTCACACATCGAGACAAGTTGCACTCAAATGATGTTTTAGAGCAATAAAAGATGAATTTTGGAAATCTGAGAGAGGTTTTTGTCCATAACATGCCAAAGAAGAAAAACCTCCTTCACTTTTTGCATAGGTGTCATGGTTTTAGAGAAATGCCAAAATTACAATCGACGGATCCAAGGAGTTTGGCCAAGGCACAAAAACGGAAAAAGAAGACCAATCCCCTCCGTATCTTGGCTGAGGCTTCACTCAAAGATCATGGCACTCAATAGCCTAGCCACAGCTCAAATCCCAAAAAATTCTGAAAGTTTTGGGTAATTTGGCAATTTTTGGAAATTTACAGGTTTTGGCTCCTCAATGGGTCTCACCCCCGGTGAGACCCTTTGTCATGGCAGCTCCTTTTTGCAAAAACTCAGCACTTCTAGATTTTTCATGCAAAGTTACATATGCCTATGGATGGACTTGAGTTTTTATGGAGTTTTGGGCCTCCAAAAGGTCAAAATACATGAAAAATTTGACTTTCTGCCACTTTTTTGAACTGCAGAAAGCTGTCTTGGGAGAATTGATTTTTGACAGAGCAAGTGAACTCCAAATTGAAAAATTATAGTTGGGTTGGAAAGTAGACTCAAAGAAATTTCCAACGAGCTATCCCGCACCCAATTCTGACACCTGCAAGTGCCTCAAACAGAGCTCCCAATGTGCGCGACCCGTTGAGCAAACTTTGCCAGATTTCACTGTAACAGCTCGGAAAAGCACAGTTTGACTTGGTTTGACTTTTTGGGGTTGAAGATGATTATCTTTGATGTAATTATTGTAACTCTAAGACACTTTTACTCTTGTTTAACACTTCTAGAAGATTCATTCATGTCAAGGGTAAATATTTAATGAATGGATTGGTTTCCTAGCTTATAGAGGCAAGTTGTTTTGACTGCCTAGATTTTAGTGCTCAGTTTAGAATTAGTTGAAACAGCTCCTAGAAGGATGAGCTCGACCCCTAGAGGCAAGGGAAGAGGTTGGCTTGCCTATATTATGTATTTTCTTAATCATTTTCAGGGGTTGGAAGGTTGGACTCTTGAGGGAGAAGCTATCATTGTATTATTTCACTTGTATCTCTGCAATTTTTGGCTAAGGAAGACCAGGGTTTTGCAGTCATCTTTGGGATTCTTGTGGACTCATGCGTTGATGGTGTGTTTCTCAATGTTCTTGTAAGCTTTGTTATGTGATTCATTTCCTTTCTTTACTTCTGCACATTAAACAAATGAAGTGATAAAGTAAGAATTCATGCTTGCCATGCTCTGCTTTTAAATTTGTTTAATTTCTATGTTTTCTGCTGTTTAAGGAGAATTCAAAGTATTATTTGCTCTCCTTAGCTCCTCACCAGTATTTTCCATCCACTCACCTCAATCAAAAGCATCAATACGGTCTCCTATCTCGCCCCAAGGAACCCCCTGCAGAAGCTGTGTCAAATCCCCGCACCCAAAATTGCAGCTCCTCAATTTGCCACCAAAAACACCCAAAAACCCCCAAAATCAACCTTTATAACCAGTTTACTAGCCTAATATCAGTGTTACATTATTGGTCATCTCATCCTATTGAAAATCTACCGATATTGACCGGAGAGAGCCTTCTCCTGCCCCGTAGGGCTAGCTACGACGCTGAATGGTTTGATGTAGCTTTGAGATTTGCCTTTTCAGCCTGAGGTGAAATTTCAAGTGCTAACAGGGTCTATGCCAATTCTTACAATAGAATATTAGATTTTCAAAATACGTGCACAAAGAGTCCTTTGACTATATGTTTCTTCCTTTTTTCTCTTGTTTTCCTTTTTCTTTTCTTTATATATATATATATATATATGCCAATTCTTACAATAGAATATTAGATTTTCAAAATACGTGCACAAAGAGTCCTTTGACTATATTTTTCTTCCTTTTTTCTCTTGTTTTCCTTTTTCTTTTCTTTTCATATATATATATATATATATGACCATTTTTGTTTTTGAGAATAAATTAAAACTAACTACAATAGAAGCTAAGGATTCCCATGGCTATGAGTGACACTCAAATATGCTCTGAAGTCCCATGGATCCTAATGCATCACCTGTTGGTGTCAATATGTCCCTCTAGAGGACCTGGACCCCAATTAAGTTTCCTAGACCTATAGATGGAACCACCTTCCAATCACACACAATATCTAGTGCCACAACTTTCATCATTAGTTGTATTTAACCGTTAGTGCATCTAATTGGACCAAGATTGAAATAAATGGGCATAATAATACTTCATATGTGGCTTCTCTTAAAAATTTGGAACTTAGTCACGAAATAGTGTTACCTCCCTAGGTAGGAATAGCTAATAGAAAACCCTATTAGGCATTTCTAACCCCTAAATGGAAGTTACATGTCCTTAGTCCTCCCTTCAATCAATAGGTTCCATGTGAATAACAATGGAATAGAGAATGGGGAAAAGAGAACTTCATCGACAAGTTCCATTGTCAAATGGAATAGCTATGATGTGATACCTCATCCTAGGTGTATAGGTGTAAGGAGGGAATAATCGTGGATGCATGAATTTCCTCATCCTTTGTTTTTCCTCCCCTCTATATTGACTTTTTCTTTTTCTTGTTTTTTCCTTGTATTATTGTTTGTAGCTTCAGGAATGTGAGCTAGATTTGTATGATTTATAACAATTCTTAACCCTTTCTAGGATGGGGTAGCTCATCGCCCATCAAGGGTTGGGACAGGCAAAGGTTCCTTGTCTCCTATGAGAAAGCAAAATTAGCCCAGGAACCAGGTGATGACCATATGATAGAGGTAGAGATCATGCTAGAATTTTCCCATGTAATAATTTATAAGTCCTAGCCATCTTTCGCATTTTGATTTTCCATTTATTTTTCTTATGGCCACCATATTCTCTTTCTTTTCTTTTAGGTGCATCAACCTCCCAGGGTGCATTTCCAGGCCCTACCCAAGGTATGAGGATGTATGGGTGGAAAATTGTAATGAAGCAATAGTCAGTTGACCCAAAGAAGGGAGATGGAATAAGAGCTCGTAATGTACATAGGGGAGTGATAAGTATGGAAAAAGGACATATGAGATACACTATCTCAATCATGGATTCCTAAGTCGTGCCCCTTAATAAAGCCACAGGCCATTAATTGTGGTCCCACTAGACTAGGATAGAATATTAAAACCCCACTTAAGGTGAGGGAAGAAGGCTACGTCCAATATCCTTCTTTCTTCCAACTCACCCCATAATCCATGTTAAAATGCCCAGATTAAAACAAATATAAACAATCGATTTCATCATGAATAAAGTACCTTTTGATCAGAAGCCTACCTTGCAACATGTGCTCTTGAAAAATGTCCAAGGAAACATATGATTGATGTAGGTAGCGGAGATATGAATGGCATGTCACATCGACTACAAGGTGGCTCTTAGGGCTTTCCAGTTGGAAGGGATGAATAGGAGAAAATATTATCCTAGGGGTCACCCTTTTTTGGTGGGTAATTAATGAGCTTTGTTATTGCAACAAGAATTTTGCAACTACCAGGGCTACCAACTTTAATTTATCAATCTAGGATTCATACAAACTTAAGAGGTAACAATGTTGTATGCACAATAAGCTAAGTTCTACTTAATCTTTTATGAGATAGTGGATCAAAATAAGGCATACAAAGACCATTTTTCTAATTAAATGTAGGTTCTCTAATAAAAAGCATTCTAACCTATTTTCAAGAAATGTAAATGTGCATGAAAGGAAATTCTAGTCTAATTGCAAGAAATGACAATGCTTGAAATGAAAACCCTAACCTATTGCAGAAATCAAGCCTAGTTTAGCTGAATAAAGTAAAGAGCATGAAACCAATCCTAAATTGTTGCATTCAAAGGATATTCTACGCTAATGAAAAAATCCCATAACTATTTCAAGAAGTGACAAAGCAAACCATCTTTGTGTTGTTAAATTCATGGATTCAATTACTAACCCTAATTGCACAAATAAATTGCAGAAATGGAAGGAAATGTTCTAAGCGGCCTCTGATCTCCCTCGAGCTTGATTCCAAGGCCTGGGATACATTATGAAGAGCTAAGAGTAAAAACTCAATATTTAAGAGAAATTATGGTCAAGTATTGAATGTTTCTACGCAGTTCTATAGGATGTTACAGGATTGCCCTATTTTGCTATAGGATTGAATCCAAGAGCATTTTGAGGGCTTAAAAGGTGATCTGAAGGTGAGGAAGGGTATTGGAAGGGGGAAAGGGTTATGGAAGTCTTTTCCAAACCTATTACTCCTCAGGAACCCATATTGCACAAGAACAGAATGCAAATAGTGACCCCTAACAAATTTGTCTTGACTTTCTATGTGCAGATTGTTTGAAGACATTGTTGAGGATGGAAAGAGAGTACTTATGGTAGGATTAGAAGTGAAAATGGTAGTTCTCTCCCTTACAAACTAATAATATGACCTACACAACACAAAGATCACTTAATCTTCCAAAACATCTAAAGCATCCCAATAATATTAATTACATAAAATTAAACTAGGAAGGAAAGGATGAGTTGAATTTTATTCAAGATCTATCTACTACATAAAAAGGAAACCTATCTTTTTGTGCTACCAATACAAGGCCTACAATAACACTTTCCAAGATGATTGACAAATTTGTAAAGGAAACTTTTCATATGAACAAAATTTGTAAGAACATAAATAATCCTAGCCTAAGTATAGAAAATAAAGATGCATAATAAAATGCACAAAGGAGAGAAACTAGAGTGATTGGGTTGGGCCCTAACCCAAGGGAACTTAGCCCTCTAGAACACACTCAAATTAAAGGAAAAAAAATACTTCTCATTGATCTCAAAATGTTCTCAAGTATGTGATATGGAAATGAAGATGACAAGTACAAACTCCTAGCTCTAGAAGTCATTATACTCCTCAAAAAATTCGAATCCTACTGAGCTCTTGGGTTCTTCTATTTATACAAAATGAGGGGAGGGGAAAACCTCCTTGGAAGGAGGGTTTCTTCCCTCCAAAATATTTATAAAAGTGAATCTATTTCCCTGATATTCTCGCAACTATTGAGTGGAGTAACTTCTTCAATAGGAAACCGAGTTGGTTGGTGATTTAATGCAAGGAACGAGCCTCCTACATTTCCTCCAGTTGCCTCCAATGTGCTTTTTCACAATAAATGCAGCCTTTTCTTGCACATTAATCATGCTAAATCATAATATATGATAAGCATCCCCTAATCTCCTTAATAAAAAAATTATAGTAAAAAAAGGTGTTATCAAATGCAAGGAGAGAGGTAAATGTATGCTAAAGGATGGTCAGATGATGTATACCTATTAATGAGGCCCATCATCACCCCCCTGTTGAAGGTGTTTCTCACCCTCCAAGAAACTCAACCACTTAATTTCATTTCATTCATAGCCCTGGTGGCAACCCTAACATACCAAGGTATCTCTGATGGAGCGCCCTCTTAAGGGTGGGACCTTGCATTTTTCTCTATCTCTTCCCATTATTTTTGCTCTTCTGTTTTCTTTTTTCTTTCTTGTAGCTCCCACAATAAAGGAGGGCTAAACTTCAACCCAATCAAGTTGACCTTCAACCTTTGAACTATTCTTTTATATAATGGTGTCTTCTCCAAGGCATTCCTCAATCTCTATGGAGAGTGATACTCTCTGGTTTTTAAGTTATGTGGTAAAGAGTGATATCTCCTCTGAAAAGCCTACAAGATCTCGGTTCCTAGCAACTTGAAAATGTCCTCAAACTGTAGGATGGCTTGCTCATGTTTCTTTATGTAGAGTGGTACCAATTTGGGGTCTTCATAAATGATTCTATGGTTTTTGATGACAAGGTTAGGGGCTCTCAATTCTTCTATTATCCATAGGGGTTCATTAGTTTCTCTAGACATGACCCTTTTTGTTTTTCTAACCCTTTCTTCCTCATGAGTTAGCGAAGAGGAAAATTCAATCAATTGTACATCTACCATCCTAGAATTGGGATCCCAAAAGTTCATATCAGTCAATATGATATTGTCCATATAGAATTCTACCATTCTAGCTCTATCCTCCACACTAGATCTATGACAAAATTCAATGAACCTTTTGTAGTCTTGGAAAGGGAGTGTACATACTAAGCTAGGATATTGATATAAAATTGAAGCCATTGTTCTTTGAGGAGCATGACATATGATTTTGAGGGGTGTCTGTATTGGATGGCCTACACAACCAAGCTTACCATAATGGCAAGCTGCCCCTCTTTCTCTTGCAATTGTTCCTTCAATATCTTGTTTTCTATCTAAAGTTGTTTCCTCATGCTTGCCTTTTTTAGCCTTAATTCAACCATCTCATCACCCATATTTTTCATCTTCTCCTCTATCATATCCACATCCTCCACCCTTTTGGACTTTATCATTTGCATCCATCGGTGGCTTCTACTTCTTTTTGTGTCTAGCTCAAGGAGGATTGGCACTACAAATTTGGTAGCGATTATTTGTCCTTCCTCAAAGAATTTATAATAAGACACAAGGTCTAGCTGGGGATTAGGTTCTTGCAGATCTTGTGGTCCTTCTCCTCCTTCTTGTGGTTGTGAAACACTTTCCTGTAGCACTACCCTACTTTCCTGTAGCACCTCTTTTCCTTCCTATAACACTTCTCTGCCTTCTTGTAGCAAGAAAATTCCTCTTGTAGTTGTCTCATCTTGGCTCCCCTTCCTTTGTGGGGCTTCGGGTTATTTTCCTTTGGCTTTGAGGGATGTTACTTCTTCAATTTGTTTCGTATCCCTCTCCAAATATCCATCCTAGTGAATATCTAACCCCTCAATGGTGGTGGGGGTTGTTGAAGAAGGTTGAGGATTCCCTTGGTTGAGTCTACTACTCCTTTTCTTGAAATATAGAGGACCCTGCTTTGGTTGCCTCCCCTTGGCCTTGACTGGTGTACTTAAGGTTGCTAAGGTGGTAGCCACCTCTTGCTTAGTGTTCCCTTCTAAAAGGCTTGCTTGTTGTTCTTGTATCCTTCTCTTATGAGGTCTGGAAGGTTCCTCAAGGGTTTCCATCTTCTTCTATAGTTTTTCCTCTTCCTTTTCCTCTTCAAGCTCCTCTTCTTCCTCTACTTTTTCTTCTTCCTTCTCTTCTTCAGCCTCTTCAATCTCCTCTTCTATAAAACCATGCTTTCTTGTCTCCTCGTGTTATATTAAGGTTTGGGATTGAACTTCAAGGAAAGCTTCCTTGTCCATATCCACAAAGCTTGTCCATGATATAGGTTTTTTGATATACTCCAGAGCATCCATGACAGTGAGCCTTTTGAGCCCATGATGAACAATGTATTGATATTTTCCCTTTCTCACCCTTTGGCTCATTTCTACTATGGAATGAAAAAGAAAGTGGGGAATGTTTATTCTGCTTGGAATAGGCAAATCCATTGGGTATCTTAGCTCATAAAGTATTCAAAACTAATAGGAATAGACAACATTGAGTCTCCCCTCACCGATAGGTATTTCCGAATGTGATAGGATACCTCATCCCCTGAGTAGGGTAGACTCTCTCTTCTAACTCCATTTTTATCTTCAATCAGTTTCTCCTCAGGGAGGAAGAAGTTATTTTTGGCTATGATATCCTATGTTCTCTCTTCCTTGTTCCACCTTACTCCTAGGGGAAATGTGGTTACCCTGCTAATGATTTCTGCATTCAAATGGATAAAAAGTCCTCTCAAAATGGCGGTAGCATTATCTTCCCCTTGAGGCTAGAGGCGTACTGCAAACTCATGAGTAAGTTCATCATCAAATCCCTTGAATTTATAAATGAGCTCCAACCACTAGTGGTTTGAAAACATGTCTCTACCAGGAGGGTTTTGGTGGATCCTTGATGAGTCTGTGGGCTCTCTCCTATTAAAGCTACACCCTGTGATCCCTATTGTAGTTTTTTCAAAGCTTTTACAAGGGAATTTTGCTGACAATTATCAGTTTTTAGAGTAGCTTAGGGTTTCAGAGCATAAATAAGAGGAATAGGTCTCTTTTGTTGGTTAGGGGAAGAAAATTTACATCCCAACTCAAAACAAGCTTATTCCCTAAAAGTTCACACTTTCAACTTTCTTTCACTTTTGGGAGTTTTCTATAGGATATTCTTATGGAAAAAATATGAACAATTCCATGGGTCTTTTTTGCAAAGGAGGTGAGCAAAATTGTTTACTTACCCTTCCCTTGGAGGTTCCTTCATGGCTCTAGGGTTTTGTGGAAAAATTTATGCAAGACCGAACTTTTTTTCACCTCTCTGGACAATCCTTTAGTACACAGTCGATATCCTGTAGCATACAACCTTTATCTTGTAGAAACTATATTTTGAACTTACAGCCTCTCTGTAGCAGTCTATGAAACCCCTGGTGTAGGTAGCTCAACTTTTGGCAATGGTAGTGGGCCTCCTTTCTTTTTTTGGAATGAAAATTTTATGGCAAAATGAGACTCGAGCCGGCTTTTATGCCAAAAATGGTTGGGTGGTGGGCTAAAAACAATGCATGAGCTGGCCCCCGCCTACCACCTTTGAAACTCCTCCATAGACATGTTGGCCCACTCCTTCTAATCATCACCTGCTTGTTTTTTTTTTCGTTTTCTCCATTTGTGATGAGAGATAAAGATAACCCCAACTTAATTATTTGAGGTTTGCTGAGATTGTTAAGCCACCTTCAACCTAGAAAACTTTGTCCCTCATGTATTTGCAACATTTTTTTACTACTATGCACTTAAAGGAAGAAGTTATGATTTTTTCATACATATGCCTACCTGGTGGTCCTTCTTAATCTATTGGTCACTTGATGTTTGCATGGAATTTCTAAAAAAGGTAGGCTTGTTTTTCTTGTCTTATGAGATGTCATCCTCTTGTTTTCCTTTCTCCATGCATTTGTTTTCTTTGAAAATTTCATTTTGAAATATTCCTTGTTGATTGAAGCTTGACAATGTAGGTTCTTCAGGATGTGGATCATATGTGTTGCTTTTAGCTGAACAAAGATCTTGTAGCAGCTTGTGGAGGGTCCTGTAGGTGCTCAAGATCAAAGTGGTGGTCCTCCAATGCCTTCATGATGATTGTCTTCTCGATCTAGTGCTCCAACTGTGCTTGTGTATGATTTATGCAGACTACCATAGGACTCTGTTTCTTCCTCTAGTTGTCACATAGACCCTTCCAAGATTACAATTTCCCTTGGGTGCTTCCTCTAAAAACACTAATAATTCATGAGTAACCTCTTGACAATGGTCAGAGTCATTTTTTGTGGTGGAAAATATGGAAGAAGGGGTGAAAAGGAGTTTTTTTTTATGGAGAAAAGGGGAAATTTGGGTGGAGGAGAGGTAAAGTGGTGTGGAAAATCAATGATGATGCTATGGTAGACCCCTTCCCTTGTTTCTGAATGGAAAACACAATAAATGTCCCTTCCTTTTGTACTAATCAAAACCCTATAGCAAATCTAGAAGAATATTGTAGCAATATAGGACAATCCTATAACACTTCAGGATTGAGGCAGAATTAAGCAAGGAAGGCCATCTGAAGATAGAGAAACTTGCAAAAATCAATAGATGGATGCAGTGCATCTAGAGAGTCAACTTGGAGGGTGTGGAGTTGATTTTTTTTAAGTTGTCTCCCTGTCTATTGACTTCCATAGATTACCTGGAACACTATAAAAATGGTATAAAAGAATGATCTAAGGGTTCCATTTGCTCTTTTTTGTCTTTTCTTCTTTTTGTTTTTTCCTCTCTTTTTTTTTAGACTTGCAAGCTGCCTCAAAGGAGGTTTAGAACTCACAAGTCTACCCTGAGTGCCTCAAAGAAGGATTTCACCTCAAGATATTTTATTTTAATTTCATCATTTTTTTGTCTTTTTTCATTCTTTTGGACTACCTCATGGAATTTTTCAATCCAAGAGCTTGCCTCAGGTGCCTCATAGAGGTTTTCACTTAGGCTTTTTATTCTTTTTTTTTCCTTTTTTTTCTTCTTTTCCTATTGATTAGAGGTTGGATGGATTGAGAGGTTTAAGTCTCCCAATCACATTAATATCTCTGCTTATTGAATTGATAAACTCCTCTTTTGATAGAGGTTTCTTGTAAAGATTCAATCAGTAACCATTGAATAACAGTGGAACTTTTTCCTCATCAATTGTTCTGATTTAGTCAGAGCCATTTTCATAACCTTTTCCACCAGGTAGATACCCAACCACCTTCTCATCACCTTCCCCTTGAATTTCTTGAATCTGGAGTCATAAAAAAGCTAAATCACCCTCTTGGAAGGTCGTTTATCTGATGTTCCTATAATGTCGAATATTCCTCTACAATTAGACCACCTTAGTGTGTATGAGAGCCTGCAACCTTAGTTCATCAAGAGCATTAAGCTCTTGTAGTATCTTTTGATGATCTTTGGTGATGTTTAGATCCAATTGTGCTACCATTCTTTGGGTGTTGTACTCAAATTTTATTTATACCAGTGCCTTTTTGCCATAAACCAACTCAAAGGGAGTGAACCTAGTGATACTTTTCCATGTGGTATTAGATGCCCAAGTGGTTTCCACAAGTCTGGTTACCCAATATTTTTTTCTACTACTAACAACTTTGGTTAAGATGTTCTCTAAAGCTCTATTTGTCACCTCCACCTACCCAATTGCTTGAGGATGATAGGGGGAGGATTTTATGTGCCTGATGTGATGTTGCTCCATGATTTCTTAAATCGTTAGAGGTGAAATAATCCCCTTGATCAGTGAGAAGCTCCCTTGGGAAACCAAACTTGTAGAAGATGTTGTCCTTTAAGAACTATGCCACCTTTTGCTTCATGGTTACCTTAATTTCCTTCACTTCAACCCACTTCTTCAAATAATCAGTGCATACGATTATGTATCTCTTTTGTCTGGATGGGGGTTCAATTTGTCCAATGAAATCCATGCCTCGCTTCTCAAATGCATCAAGATTCACTTGGGGATGTAGTGGAATTTCATCCTTTAGTGTAGCCTTGCCCATCCTTTGGCATTCATCACATCTAGCAGTGTACCTCCTAGCATCTTGGTGTAGGGTAGGCCAATAGTATCTTGCTTGGAGAATTTTGAAGGTTGTCCTCATACAACAAGAAAATCTTGGTTTGGCTTTTCCTTGGTCAAACTAGAGAAAATTTTAATTTCCATTTCAGCAGAAACCTTGGAGGTAGGTAACTGAGGTAGGTAACTTACAAAGCTTATGAAGGGCAGCAGTCCATCAAGATTTGAAATCATGATGACAACCACCTGTGTTTCTTACAAGACAATATACATCAAACTATATCATAATTCCAATGTAACCAATCAAGAAGATGCCTTCTTGACTGATTCTCCTTATCAGATCTTCTGGTCAACAATACAAACCTATCACTGAGCATCCAAAAACATAGCTGACCATGATCTCCTTCATCACTGAACACTGCAATAAACACTATCACTGCTGGCTGCAACAAACTTGCTAGAGGATCGTGAAAAACATGAAGATTTGCCACTGCCACCTCCTGCTGAAAGAACAAGGTTTCCTTTGCTTCAAATTCTGATCTACCTTCATCATGTGCTTCAGTAAAAGTATGCTCATGGGCTTCAAAAATATCTGAACAAATGGATGAGCAGATCTCTTCTTGGAAAAACATTTCAGCACATGAAACATATGAAGAATCTGAAAGGTAATCCTGTATGCTCTGATCTTCTGTAGTCTGACAATATGGTAGGTCATTCTCAAACAGAAAACAATCCTTAAGATCATCAAACATGACAGCCTTATCATCTTCATGAAAGAAAATATTATCTGTTTGTTGATCTATAAAACTAATTACAAGACTGTCATCATTTTCAAAAGAGGAAGAAGGTTCACCAACACTTTCGTGACCATGTGCACACTGCTGATTTGCTTTAGCTTGGGTTGTAGAATGACCTTTCAAAAGCTGATCTATCTCCTCTTCAGACAAAGGAGACAATGCCTTTTGTTTTCTTCTGCTCAAACAAGTCTTGTCTTCTTGAAATAACATTTTAAAACATGAAAAATTTGAATGACAGTCCTGATCTTCTGAAACTTGGAAACATTGTTGATCATCTTCATATGACATGGCAATCAAACTATCCAAATTATGATTGAAAGAAGAGTTTTCACTTACTTGAACAAAGATCTCATCTTGTTGTTCATGAACATCTGAATCCAAAACTTCGTCTATGATCTCAACAGTAGAGCTTTCTTTGATGGGTTGCATGCTGCTGTCTTCTGTGGACAGATCTGAAACAACGTTTGCTCTTTCCTCATTTTCAACCATATTGAAATCTTCAGCCTGCTGATCTTGGCAAGTATCCTCTAAGATTTTGGTGTGTTGTTGAAATGGATTCTCATGCAGAGCTTCCATGATCTCTTCATCCATGAAATTATCATCTTCATAAAACTTCTCAAGGCTTTCAATAAAACTATAGGCATGCTTGCAACAGTCTTGAACTAAATTTAATGATGGATAAGAGTCCTTATATCTTTCAATGAACATAGCATGAAAATCCTTTAAACAGTAAATACAAGCAGGCGGCAAACTTTCATACCATGATTGGGCTTTACCTTCCAGGGTGGCCAAGAATATCTTCATCAAGCAATCTTCAGGAAAATCCACCTTCAACTTGCGAATATGCATGTGAAATCTAACCAGATGTAGAGCAGCATCCTTCTTACCATCATCTTTAAATATAGGCAGATTCCTTGACGAATCTACCTTCGGAATTTTATTTGGAAAACCGGGGATGTGATCTCGACTCAAGGGAGCATATCTTCTTGCAATCCGATCCATCTTGAAAAGCTCAAAGCTACTGATCTTCCTGCAGTGAAGTCACCATGAAGCATTGATCTCTGGAGTTTTCAGTGGAGTCGCCAGTGAATGATTTCAGCCTTTCAAGTGTCTGATCGTTGTTCACCATCAACAATCAGATCTGAACTTGATACATGTACTGGGGTAAAATGCAAATGAAGCGCTATGTTCACAAATCCCACGGAGATAGACTGAAGCACGCGTTTATCTACTTGCGCTGATGTAAAACAAGAGCGTTTTCGAAGGCTTCTGGCGTAACTTCAGGCTCCGTCTAAGACTTATGAAATAACACGACAATGAGCAAACGATTAATATGTTCTTCCCAGTATGGTCGCCAATATGTTAGCGCTTGGAATTCACCTAGGCTGAGATAGACAAACTCTCAAGGCTACATCAAACCATTTCACCTCGTAGCTAGCCCTACGAGGTATGAGAAGGCTCTCTCGGGTCAGATTCGATAGATCTTTCAATATGATTAGGCTGACCAATTAATAATAAAGATTTTAGGCTAGTAAATTGATAAGGGGGGTTGATTTGATGATTTGTGGGGGTTTTGGTGGCAATTGGTGGAAGTGCAATTCAAAGTGCGGGGATTGAGCACAGTTTTCACAGGGGGATCTAAGGGGCAAGGTAGGAATGAGTGCTGATGTCTTAATCTGAGATGGATGATCAGAGATGATAGAGGAGAAGCTAAAGAGGGCAAACACACAATTCGAATCCTCTCTAGACAGTAGAAAACATTAAAATTGAACAAACTAAAAGCTGAGCATGTCAAAACATGAGTTCAAACTTTACCACTTCATCTGTCCAATTTAGAAGCATAAGAGAGATGTGAAACACATAAACAAACTTACAAGAACATGTAGAGAACACACCATCAACAATCAGATCCACAAGAATCCTCAAAGATGTCTGTAAAACCCTGGCTTTCCTTGCCTTCAATTGCAGAAATAGATGCACAATATACAATAAAGCTTCCTTACACAAGAGTCCAACCATCAAAATGAGAAAGAGAAGGCATAATATAGAAGGTCAAACCTCTTCCCCCACCTCTAGGGGTCGAGCTCAGCTTTCTAGGAGCAGTTTGAACAAATTCTAAACTAAGAACTAGAAAATAGGCAGCCAAACAACTTGCCTCTATTACTTAGCTAACTCATCCATGCATTAATTTTTCACTTTTTACATCATGGAAGCTTCTAGAAGGGTAAAGAAAGATAAAATCTACCAAAGTGCCATGAAAATATTACATTTATCCATCATCTACAAGTAAAAATAGTCAACCATAGTCAAAACAGTGTTTTTTGACCAAAAATGTGAATTCTGGCAAATCTGGAAGTTCTGGTCGCGCCCCTGGAAGTTCTGGTCGCGCCCCTTTACAACTGTTTTTGAGTGGGTTCCACTGGTCCAAATCAGGTGCAAGATGGCTCATTGGAAAGCTTGGCCTGTCTACTTTCCATCCCAAGTGGAATTTCTGAATTTGGTGTTGATTTGACCCCTCAAAAACCATTTCTCCCAAGGTCACTTTCTGCAACTCAAAAAGTGGGCAGAAAGTCATTTTTTAGGTGTATTTTGAGCTTTTGGAGGCTCAAAACTCAAAATCAGGCTTCTCCCAAGTATTGGTAATTTTTCTTTTTGAATGCCCTTTCCAAAAATGCCAAGTTTGCAAAATTCCGAGCAGCCCTTCAAACTGGTCTCACCCGGGGTGAGACCAGTTCTTGGGAAAAACCTGTAATTTTCACAAAAAATTCACAAATGACAAAATTTTCTCCAAATTTCTTGAAATTTGGGCTGGGAGACCCCAATCAAGTACCATGCTTATTCAAAGAAGCTTTGACCAAAATTTGGAGTGGATCGGGCGTTTTCCTTCGTTTTTGTGCTTTGGCCAACCGTCCTTGGAGCACCTTCGTTCTCGCCGGTATTTTTGACATTTTTCTCAAACCATGACACCTGTGTAAAAAGTGAAAGAGGTTTTTCTTCCTTGGCATGTTGTGGACAAAAACCTCTCTCAGTTTTGCAAAATTCATCTTTGATTGCTCAGAAACAGCTTTTGAGTGAAACTTGTCCCGATGTGTGAAACTAGGGATTTTGTCGAAATGGAGCGAAATGAAGGGGATAGAGGGCTTCTAAATTCTTGGGGAAATTTTTGGGAGTGGGGAGGGATGTTAGGAAGCAGGGGAAAGTGGAATCTCAGAGATTGAGTGAGGGGAAGGGGTCAAAAAGGACAAAACACAGGCCAAACCTAGAAAATTGCCAGCTTGTAGCTAGAAACTAGGGTTTGTGCAAAAATGAGGAATTTGGCGGATCTAAGGGATGGAAGTGTTTGATAAGGTACTTTAAGGATAGGGGAAGGTGTATGAACATCAGGAAACAAGTTTTGCCGGTGATTTGACCATCCAAGAGAAATTGGCTTTCAAAACCCTAGGAGAGGGAAATGACCTTGCCAAGGCACAACTGAAGCATGAACAAGATGTAAAATGACTCATTAGACACTGACATGACAATGAAAACCCTATGAATGATGATAGACTCAGCTGAATGGTGACATGGACCAACATTTTGACAAATTTAGAAGGAGTTAAGGCAAACCCTAGACCTAATGCCTAGTGACCAAATTTTGCTTGAAAACTCTTTGAAATGACAAAATTTGACTTGGAAACTCTGAGACCACTTTGTAAGAGCATATTTGATCACTGTAGGAAGGCTGAAAAGACTGACACTAACATTGGCTCCAATGGGGATGGTAGCTCCTTGGAGGTGCCAAGAACCTCAGACCTCTTGGGAGAGCAGACCAGTGCCTTATTCATTGGGCAAATGGAGTCAATTTGTACAGATGTGACCAACTCAAAAACAACTTTATTTGACTTAGACAATTGACTGAAACTTAACTGATGCTTGACTCAAACCGACTCGATGGCAAACTGAAATAACTTGAAAAACTTACTCAACAGACCAAACACAAATGACTCATGACTTGACTTAAAACAAAACTTACAAAGCTTATGAAGGGCAGCAGTCCATCAAGATTTGAAATCATGATGACAACCACCTGTGTTTCTTACAAGACAATATACATCAAACTATATCATAATGCCAATGTAACCAATCAAGAAGATGCCTTCTTGACTGATTCTCCTTATCAGATCTTCTGGTCAACAATACAAACCTATCACTGAGCATCCAAAAACATAGCTGACCATGATCTCCTTCATCACTGAACACTGCAATAAACACTATCACTGCTGGCTGCAACAAACTTGCTAGAGGATCGTGAAAAACATGAAGATTTGCCACTGCCACCTCCTGCTGAAAGAACAAGGTTTCCTTTGCTTCAAATTCTGATCTACCTTCATCATGTGCTTCAGTAAAAGTATGCTCATGGGCTTCAAAAATATCTGAACAAATGGATGAGCAGATCTCTTCTTGGAAAAACATTTCAGCACATGAAACATATGAAGAATCTGAAAGGTAATCCTGTATGCTCTGATCTTCTGTAGTCTGACAATATGGTAGGTCATTCTCAAACAGAAAACAATCCTTAAGATCATCAAACATGACAGCCTTATCATCTTCATGAAAGAAAATATTATCTGTTTGTTGATCTATAAAACTAATTACAAGACTGTCATCATTTTCAAAAGAGGAAGAAGGTTCACCAACACTTTCGTGACCATGTGCACACTGCTGATTTGCTTTAGCTTGGGTTGTAGAATGACCTTTCAAAAGCTGATCTATCTCCTCTTCAGACAAAGGAGACAATGCCTTTTGTTTTCTTCTGCTCAAACAAGTCTTGTCTTCTTGAAATAACATTTTAAAACATGAAAAATCTTAATGACAGTCCTGATCTTCTGAAACTTGGAAACATTGTTGATCATCTTCATATGACATGGCAATCAAACTATCCAAATTATGATTGAAAGAAGAGTTTTCACTTACTTGAACAAAGATCTCATCTTGTTGTTCATGAACATCTGAATCCAAAACTTCGTCTATGATCTCAACAGTAGAGCTTTCTTTGATGGGTTGCATGCTGCTGTCTTCTGTGGGCAGATCTGAAACAACGTTTGCTCTTTCCTCATTTTCAACCATATTGAAATCTTCAGCCTGCTGATCTTGGCAAGTATCCTCTAAGATTTCGGTGTGTTGTTGAAATGGATTCTCATACAGAGCTTCCATGATCTCTTCATCCATGAAATTATCATCTTCATAAAACTTCTCAAGGCTTTCAATAAAACTATAGGCATGCTTGCAACAGTCTTGAACTAAATTTAATGATGGATAAGAGTCCTTATATCTTTCAATGAACATAGCATGAAAATCCTTTAAACAGTAAATACAAGCAGGCGGCAAACTTTCATACCATGATTGGGCTTTACCTTCCAGGGTGGCCAAGAATATCTTCATCAAGCAATCTTCAGGAAAATCCACCTTCAACTTGCGAATATGCATGTGAAATCTAACCAGATGTAGAGCAGCATCCTTCTTACCATCATCTTTAAATATAGGCAGATTCCTTGACGAATCTACCTTCGGAATTTTATTTGGAAAACCGGGGATGTGATCTCGACTCAAGGGAGCATATCTTCTTGCAATCCGATCCATCTTGAAAAGCTCAAAGCTACTGATATTCCTGCAGTGAAGTCACCATGAAGCATTGATCTCTGGAGTTTTCAGTGGAGTCGCCAGTGAATGATTTCAGCCTTTCAAGTGTCTGATCGTTGTTCACCATCAACAATCAGATCTGAACTTGATACATGTACTGGGGTAAAATGCAAATGAAGCGCTATGTTCACAAATCCCACGGAGATAGACTGAAGCAGCGTTTATCTACTTGCGCTGATGTAAAACAAGAGCGTTTTCGAAGGCTTCTGGCGTAACTTCAGGCTCCGTCTAAGACTTATGAAATAACACGACAATGAGCAAACGATTAATATGTTCTTCCCAGTATGGTCGCCAATATGTTAGCGCTTGGAATTCACCTAGGCTGAGATAGACAAACTCTCAAGGCTACATCAAACCATTTCACCTCGTAGCTAGCCCTACGAGGTATGAGAAGGCTCTCTCGGGTCAGATTCGATAGATCTTTCAATATGATTAGGCTGACCAATTAATAATAAAGATTTTAGGCTAGTAAATTGATAAGGGGGGTTGATTTGATGATTTGTGGGGGTTTTGGTGGCAATTGGTGGAAGTGCAATTCAAAGTGCGGGGATTGAGCACAGTTTTCACAGGGGGATCTAAGGGGCAAGGTAGGAATGAGTGCTGATGTCTTAATCTGAGATGGATGATCAGAGATGATAGAGGAGAAGCTAAAGAGGGCAAACACACAATTCGAATCCTCTCTAGACAGTAGAAAACATTAAAATTGAACAAACTAAAAGCTGAGCATGTCAAAACATGAGTTCAAACTTTACCACTTCATCTGTCCAATTTAGAAGCATAAGAGAGATGTGAAACACATAAACAAACTTACAAGAACATGTAGAGAACACACCATCAACAATCAGATCCACAAGAATCCTCAAAGATGTCTGTAAAACCCTGGCTTTCCTTGCCTTCAATTGCAGAAATAGATGCACAATATACAATAAAGCTTCCTTACACAAGAGTCCAACCATCAAAATGAGAAAGAGAAGGCATAATATAGAAGGTCAAACCTCTTCCCCCACCTCTAGGGGTCGAGCTCAGCTTTCTAGGAGCAGTTTGAACAAATTCTAAACTAAGAACTAGAAAATAGGCAGCCAAACAACTTGCCTCTATTACTTAGCTAACTCATCCATGCATTAATTTTTCACTTTTTACATCATGGAAGCTTCTAGAAGGGTAAAGAAAGATAAAATCTACCAAAGTGCCATGAAAATATTACATTTATCCATCATCTACAAGTAAAAATAGTCAACCATAGTCAAAACAGTGTTTTTTGACCAAAAATGTGAATTCTGGCAAATCTGGAAGTTCTGGTCGCGCCCCTGGAAGTTCTGGTCGCGCCCCTTTACAATTGTTTTTGAGTGGGTTCCACTGGTCCAAATCAGGTGCAAGATGGCTCATTGGAAAGCTTGGCCTGTCTACTTTCCATCCCAAGTGGAATTTCTGAATTTGGTGTTGATTTGACCCCTCAAAAACCATTTCTCCCAAGGTCACTTTCTGCAACTCAAAAAGTGGGCAGAAAGTCATTTTTTAGGTGTATTTTGAGCTTTTGGAGGCTCAAAACTCAAAATCAGGCTTCTCCCAAGTATTGGTAATTTTTCTTTTTGAATGCCCTTTCCAAAAATGCCAAGTTTACAAAATTCCGAGCAGCCCTTCAAACTGGTCTCACCCGGGGTGAGACCAGTTCTTGGGAAAAACCTGTAATTTTCACAAAAAATTCACAAATGACAAAATTTTCTCCAAATTTCTTGAAATTTGGGCTGGGAGACCCCAATCAAGTACCATGCTTATTCAAAGAAGCTTTGACCAAAATTTGGAGTGGATCGGGCGTTTTCCTTCGTTTTTGTGCTTTGGCCAACCGTCCTTGGAGCACCTTCGTTCTCGCCGGTATTTTTGACATTTTTCTCAAACCATGACACCTGTGTAAAAAGTGAAAGAGGTTTTTCTTCCTTGGCATGTTGTGGACAAAAACCTCTCTCAGTTTTGCAAAATTCATCTTTGATTGCTCAGAAACAGCTTTTGAGTGAAACTTGTCCCGATGTGTGAAACTAGGGATTTTGTCGAAATGGAGCGAAATGAAGGGGATAGAGGGCTTCTAAATTCTTGGGGAAATTTTTGGGAGTGGGGAGGGATGTTAGGAAGCAGGGGAAAGTGGAATCTCAGAGATTGAGTGAGGGGAAGGGGTCAAAAAGGACAAAACACAGGCCAAACCTAGAAAATTGCCAGCTTGTAGCTAGAAACTAGGGTTTGTGCAAAAATGAGGAATTTGGCGGATCTAAGGGATGGGAAGTGTTTGATAAGGTACTTTAAGGATAGGGGAAGGTGTATGAACATCAGGAAACAAGTTTTGCCGGTGATTTGACCATCCAAGAGAAATTGGCTTTCAAAACCCTAGGAGAGGGAAATGACCTTGCCAAGGCACAACTGAAGCATGAACAAGATGTAAAATGACTCATTAGACACTGACATGACAATGAAAACCCTATGAATGATGATAGACTCAGCTGAATGGTGACATGGACCAACATTTTGACAAATTTAGAAGGAGTTAAGGCAAACCCTAGACCTAATGCCTAGTGACCAAATTTTGCTTGAAAACTCTTTGAAATGACAAAATTTGACTTGGAAACTCTGAGACCACTTTGTAAGAGCATATTTGATCACTGTAGGAAGGCTGAAAAGACTGACACTAACATTGGCTCCAATGGGGATGGTAGCTCCTTGGAGGTGCCAAGAACCTCAGACCTCTTGGGAGAGCAGACCAGTGCCTTATTCATTGGGCAAATGGAGTCAATTTGTACAGATGTGACCAACTCAAAAACAACTTTATTTGACTTAGACAATTGACTGAAACTTAACTGATGCTTGACTCAAACCGACTCGATGGCAAACTGAAATAACTTGAAAAACTTACTCAACAGACCAAACACAAATGACTCATGACTTGACTTAAAACAAAACTTACAAAGCTTATGAAGGGCAGCAGTCCATCAAGATTTGAAATCATGATGACAACCACCTGTGTTTCTTACAAGACAATATACATCAAACTATATCATAATGCCAATGTAACCAATCAAGAAGATGCCTTCTTGACTGATTCTCCTTATCAGATCTTCTGGTCAACAATACAAACCTATCACTGAGCATCCAAAAACATAGCTGACCATGATCTCCTTCATCACTGAACACTGCAATAAACACTATCACTGCTGGCTGCAACAAACTTGCTAGAGGATCGTGAAAAACATGAAGATTTGCCACTGCCACCTCCTGCTGAAAGAACAAGGTTTCCTTTGCTTCAAATTCTGATCTACCTTCATCATGTGCTTCAGTAAAAGTATGCTCATGGGCTTCAAAAATATCTGAACAAATGGATGAGCAGATCTCTTCTTGGAAAAACATTTCAGCACATGAAACATATGAAGAATCTGAAAGGTAATCCTGTATGCTCTGATCTTCTGTAGTCTGACAATATGGTAGGTCATTCTCAAACAGAAAACAATCCTTAAGATCATCAAACATGACAGCCTTATCATCTTCATGAAAGAAAATATTATCTGTTTGTTGATCTATAAAACTAATTACAAGACTGTCATCATTTTCAAAAGAGGAAGAAGGTTCACCAACACTTTCGTGACCATGTGCACACTGCTGATTTGCTTTAGCTTGGGTTGTAGAATGACCTTTCAAAAGCTGATCTATCTCCTCTTCAGACAAAGGAGACAATGCCTTTTGTTTTCTTCTGCTCAAACAAGTCTTGTCTTCTTGAAATAACATTTTAAAACATGAAAAATCTTAATGACAGTCCTGATCTTCTGAAACTTGGAAACATTGTTGATCATCTTCATATGACATGGCAATCAAACTATCCAAATTATGATTGAAAGAAGAGTTTTCACTTACTTGAACAAAGATCTCATCTTGTTGTTCATGAACATCTGAATCCAAAACTTCGTCTATGATCTCAACAGTAGAGCTTTCTTTGATGGGTTGCATGCTGCTGTCTTCTGTGGGCAGATCTGAAACAACGTTTGCTCTTTCCTCATTTTCAACCATATTGAAATCTTCAGCCTGCTGATCTTGGCAAGTATCCTCTAAGATTTCGGTGTGTTGTTGAAATGGATTCTCATACAGAGCTTCCATGATCTCTTCATCCATGAAATTATCATCTTCATAAAACTTCTCAAGGCTTTCAATAAAACTATAGGCATGCTTGCAACAGTCTTGAACTAAATTTAATGATGGATAAGAGTCCTTATATCTTTCAATGAACATAGCATGAAAATCCTTTAAACAGTAAATACAAGCAGGCGGCAAACTTTCATACCATGATTGGGCTTTACCTTCCAGGGTGGCCAAGAATATCTTCATCAAGCAATCTTCAGGAAAATCCACCTTCAACTTGCGAATATGCATGTGAAATCTAACCAGATGTAGAGCAGCATCCTTCTTACCATCATCTTTAAATATAGGCAGATTCCTTGACGAATCTACCTTCGGAATTTTATTTGGAAAACCGGGGATGTGATCTCGACTCAAGGGAGCATATCTTCTTGCAATCCGATCCATCTTGAAAAGCTCAAAGCTACTGATCTTCCTGCAGTGAAGTCACCATGAAGCATTGATCTCTGGAGTTTTCAGTGGAGTCGCCAGTGAATGATTTCAGCCTTTCAAGTGTCTGATCGTTGTTCACCATCAACAATCAGATCTGAACTTGATACATGTACTGGGGTAAAATGCAAATGAAGCGCTATGTTCACAAATCCCACGGAGATAGACTGAAGCAGCGTTTATCTACTTGCGCTGATGTAAAACAAGAGCGTTTTCGAAGGCTTCTGGCGTAACTTCAGGCTCCGTCTAAGACTTATGAAATAACACGACAATGAGCAAACGATTAATATGTTCTTCCCAGTATGGTCGCCAATATGTTAGCGCTTGGAATTCACCTAGGCTGAGATAGACAAACTCTCAAGGCTACATCAAACCATTTCACCTCGTAGCTAGCCCTACGAGGTATGAGAAGGCTCTCTCGGGTCAGATTCGATAGATCTTTCAATATGATTAGGCTGACCAATTAATAATAAAGATTTTAGGCTAGTAAATTGATAAGGGGGGTTGATTTGATGATTTGTGGGGGTTTTGGTGGCAATTGGTGGAAGTGCAATTCAAAGTGCGGGGATTGAGCACAGTTTTCACAGGGGGATCTAAGGGGCAAGGTAGGAATGAGTGCTGATGTCTTAATCTGAGATGGATGATCAGAGATGATAGAGGAGAAGCTAAAGAGGGCAAACACACAATTCGAATCCTCTCTAGACAGTAGAAAACATTAAAATTGAACAAACTAAAAGCTGAGCATGTCAAAACATGAGTTCAAACTTTACCACTTCATCTGTCCAATTTAGAAGCATAAGAGAGATGTGAAACACATAAACAAACTTACAAGAACATGTAGAGAACACACCATCAACAATCAGATCCACAAGAATCCTCAAAGATGTCTGTAAAACCCTGGCTTTCCTTGCCTTCAATTGCAGAAATAGATGCACAATATACAATAAAGCTTCCTTACACAAGAGTCCAACCATCAAAATGAGAAAGAGAAGGCATAATATAGAAGGTCAAACCTCTTCCCCCACCTCTAGGGGTCGAGCTCAGCTTTCTAGGAGCAGTTTGAACAAATTCTAAACTAAGAACTAGAAAATAGGCAGCCAAACAACTTGCCTCTATTACTTAGCTAACTCATCCATGCATTAATTTTTCACTTTTTACATCATGGAAGCTTCTAGAAGGGTAAAGAAAGATAAAATCTACCAAAGTGCCATGAAAATATTACATTTATCCATCATCTACAAGTAAAAATAGTCAACCATAGTCAAAACAGTGTTTTTTGACCAAAAATGTGAATTCTGGCAAATCTGGAAGTTCTGGTCGCGCCCCTGGAAGTTCTGGTCGCGCCCCTTTACAATTGTTTTTGAGTGGGTTCCACTGGTCCAAATCAGGTGCAAGATGGCTCATTGGAAAGCTTGGCCTGTCTACTTTCCATCCCAAGTGGAATTTCTGAATTTGGTGTTGATTTGACCCCTCAAAAACCATTTCTCCCAAGGTCACTTTCTGCAACTCAAAAAGTGGGCAGAAAGTCATTTTTTAGGTGTATTTTGAGCTTTTGGAGGCTCAAAACTCAAAATCAGGCTTCTCCCAAGTATTGGTAATTTTTCTTTTTGAATGCCCTTTCCAAAAATGCCAAGTTTACAAAATTCCGAGCAGCCCTTCAAACTGGTCTCACCCGGGGTGAGACCAGTTCTTGGGAAAAACCTGTAATTTTCACAAAAAATTCACAAATGACAAAATTTTCTCCAAATTTCTTGAAATTTGGGCTGGGAGACCCCAATCAAGTACCATGCTTATTCAAAGAAGCTTTGACCAAAATTTGGAGTGGATCGGGCGTTTTCCTTCGTTTTTGTGCTTTGGCCAACCGTCCTTGGAGCACCTTCGTTCTCGCCGGTATTTTTGACATTTTTCTCAAACCATGACACCTGTGTAAAAAGTGAAAGAGGTTTTTCTTCCTTGGCATGTTGTGGACAAAAACCTCTCTCAGTTTTGCAAAATTCATCTTTGATTGCTCAGAAACAGCTTTTGAGTGAAACTTGTCCCGATGTGTGAAACTAGGGATTTTGTCGAAATGGAGCGAAATGAAGGGGATAGAGGGCTTCTAAATTCTTGGGGAAATTTTTGGGAGTGGGGAGGGATGTTAGGAAGCAGGGGAAAGTGGAATCTCAGAGATTGAGTGAGGGGAAGGGGTCAAAAAGGACAAAACACAGGCCAAACCTAGAAAATTGCCAGCTTGTAGCTAGAAACTAGGGTTTGTGCAAAAATGAGGAATTTGGCGGATCTAAGGGATGGGAAGTGTTTGATAAGGTACTTTAAGGATAGGGGAAGGTGTATGAACATCAGGAAACAAGTTTTGCCGGTGATTTGACCATCCAAGAGAAATTGGCTTTCAAAACCCTAGGAGAGGGAAATGACCTTGCCAAGGCACAACTGAAGCATGAACAAGATGTAAAATGACTCATTAGACACTGACATGACAATGAAAACCCTATGAATGATGATAGACTCAGCTGAATGGTGACATGGACCAACATTTTGACAAATTTAGAAGGAGTTAAGGCAAACCCTAGACCTAATGCCTAGTGACCAAATTTTGCTTGAAAACTCTTTGAAATGACAAAATTTGACTTGGAAACTCTGAGACCACTTTGTAAGAGCATATTTGATCACTGTAGGAAGGCTGAAAAGACTGACACTAACATTGGCTCCAATGGGGATGGTAGCTCCTTGGAGGTGCCAAGAACCTCAGACCTCTTGGGAGAGCAGACCAGTGCCTTATTCATTGGGCAAATGGAGTCAATTTGTACAGATGTGACCAACTCAAAAACAACTTTATTTGACTTAGACAATTGACTGAAACTTAACTGATGCTTGACTCAAACCGACTCGATGGCAAACTGAAATAACTTGAAAAACTTACTCAACAGACCAAACACAAATGACTCATGACTTGACTTAAAACAAAACTTACAAAGCTTATGAAGGGCAGCAGTCCATCAAGATTTGAAATCATGATGACAACCACCTGTGTTTCTTACAAGACAATATACATCAAACTATATCATAATGCCAATGTAACCAATCAAGAAGATGCCTTCTTGACTGATTCTCCTTATCAGATCTTCTGGTCAACAATACAAACCTATCACTGAGCATCCAAAAACATAGCTGACCATGATCTCCTTCATCACTGAACACTGCAATAAACACTATCACTGCTGGCTGCAACAAACTTGCTAGAGGATCGTGAAAAACATGAAGATTTGCCACTGCCACCTCCTGCTGAAAGAACAAGGTTTCCTTTGCTTCAAATTCTGATCTACCTTCATCATGTGCTTCAGTAAAAGTATGCTCATGGGCTTCAAAAATATCTGAACAAATGGATGAGCAGATCTCTTCTTGGAAAAACATTTCAGCACATGAAACATATGAAGAATCTGAAAGGTAATCCTGTATGCTCTGATCTTCTGTAGTCTGACAATATGGTAGGTCATTCTCAAACAGAAAACAATCCTTAAGATCATCAAACATGACAGCCTTATCATCTTCATGAAAGAAAATATTATCTGTTTGTTGATCTATAAAACTAATTACAAGACTGTCATCATTTTCAAAAGAGGAAGAAGGTTCACCAACACTTTCGTGACCATGTGCACACTGCTGATTTGCTTTAGCTTGGGTTGTAGAATGACCTTTCAAAAGCTGATCTATCTCCTCTTCAGACAAAGGAGACAATGCCTTTTGTTTTCTTCTGCTCAAACAAGTCTTGTCTTCTTGAAATAACATTTTAAAACATGAAAAATCTTAATGACAGTCCTGATCTTCTGAAACTTGGAAACATTGTTGATCATCTTCATATGACATGGCAATCAAACTATCCAAATTATGATTGAAAGAAGAGTTTTCACTTACTTGAACAAAGATCTCATCTTGTTGTTCATGAACATCTGAATCCAAAACTTCGTCTATGATCTCAACAGTAGAGCTTTCTTTGATGGGTTGCATGCTGCTGTCTTCTGTGGGCAGATCTGAAACAACGTTTGCTCTTTCCTCATTTTCAACCATATTGAAATCTTCAGCCTGCTGATCTTGGCAAGTATCCTCTAAGATTTCGGTGTGTTGTTGAAATGGATTCTCATACAGAGCTTCCATGATCTCTTCATCCATGAAATTATCATCTTCATAAAACTTCTCAAGGCTTTCAATAAAACTATAGGCATGCTTGCAACAGTCTTGAACTAAATTTAATGATGGATAAGAGTCCTTATATCTTTCAATGAACATAGCATGAAAATCCTTTAAACAGTAAATACAAGCAGGCGGCAAACTTTCATACCATGATTGGGCTTTACCTTCCAGGGTGGCCAAGAATATCTTCATCAAGCAATCTTCAGGAAAATCCACCTTCAACTTGCGAATATGCATGTGAAATCTAACCAGATGTAGAGCAGCATCCTTCTTACCATCATCTTTAAATATAGGCAGATTCCTTGACGAATCTACCTTCGGAATTTTATTTGGAAAACCGGGGATGTGATCTCGACTCAAGGGAGCATATCTTCTTGCAATCCGATCCATCTTGAAAAGCTCAAAGCTACTGATATTCCTGCAGTGAAGTCACCATGAAGCATTGATCTCTGGAGTTTTCAGTGGAGTCGCCAGTGAATGATTTCAGCCTTTCAAGTGTCTGATCGTTGTTCACCATCAACAATCAGATCTGAACTTGATACATGTACTGGGGTAAAATGCAAATGAAGCGCTATGTTCACAAATCCCACGGAGATAGACTGAAGCAGCGTTTATCTACTTGCGCTGATGTAAAACAAGAGCGTTTTCGAAGGCTTCTGGCGTAACTTCAGGCTCCGTCTAAGACTTATGAAATAACACGACAATGAGCAAACGATTAATATGTTCTTCCCAGTATGGTCGCCAATATGTTAGCGCTTGGAATTCACCTAGGCTGAGATAGACAAACTCTCAAGGCTACATCAAACCATTTCACCTTGTAGCTAGCCCTACGAGGTATGAGAAGGCTCTCTCGGGTCAGATTCGATAGATCTTTCAATATGATTAGGCTGACCAATTAATAATAAAGATTTTAGGCTAGTAAATTGATAAGGGGGGTTGATTTGATGATTTGTGGGGGTTTTGGTGGCAATTGGTGGAAGTGCAATTCAAAGTGCGGGGATTGAGCACAGTTTTCACAGGGGGATCTAAGGGGCAAGGTAGGAATGAGTGCTGATGTCTTAATCTGAGATGGATGATCAGAGATGATAGAGGAGAAGCTAAAGAGGGCAAACACACAATTCGAATCCTCTCTAGACAGTAGAAAACATTAAAATTGAACAAACTAAAAGCTGAGCATGTCAAAACATGAGTTCAAACTTTACCACTTCATCTGTCCAATTTAGAAGCATAAGAGAGATGTGAAACACATAAACAAACTTACAAGAACATGTAGAGAACACACCATCAACAATCAGATCCACAAGAATCCTCAAAGATGTCTGTAAAACCCTGGCTTTCCTTGCCTTCAATTGCAGAAATAGATGCACAATATACAATAAAGCTTCCTTACACAAGAGTCCAACCATCAAAATGAGAAAGAGAAGGCATAATATAGAAGGTCAAACCTCTTCCCCCACCTCTAGGGGTCGAGCTCAGCTTTCTAGGAGCAGTTTGAACAAATTCTAAACTAAGAACTAGAAAATAGGCAGCCAAACAACTTGCCTCTATTACTTAGCTAACTCATCCATGCATTAATTTTTCACTTTTTACATCATGGAAGCTTCTAGAAGGGTAAAGAAAGATAAAATCTACCAAAGTGCCATGAAAATATTACATTTATCCATCATCTACAAGTAAAAATAGTCAACCATAGTCAAAACAGTGTTTTTTGACCAAAAATGTGAATTCTGGCAAATCTGGAAGTTCTGGTCGCGCCCCTGGAAGTTCTGGTCGCGCCCCTTTACAATTGTTTTTGAGTGGGTTCCACTGGTCCAAATCAGGTGCAAGATGGCTCATTGGAAAGCTTGGCCTGTCTACTTTCCATCCCAAGTGGAATTTCTGAATTTGGTGTTGATTTGACCCCTCAAAAACCATTTCTCCCAAGGTCACTTTCTGCAACTCAAAAAGTGGGCAGAAAGTCATTTTTTAGGTGTATTTTGAGCTTTTGGAGGCTCAAAACTCAAAATCAGGCTTCTCCCAAGTATTGGTAATTTTTCTTTTTGAATGCCCTTTCCAAAAATGCCAAGTTTCCAAAATTCCGAGCAGCCCTTCAAACTGGTCTCACCCGGGGTGAGACCAGTTCTTGGGAAAAACCTGTAATTTTCACAAAAAATTCACAAATGACAAAATTTTCTCCAAATTTCTTGAAATTTGGGCTGGGAGACCCCAATCAAGTACCATGCTTATTCAAAGAAGCTTTGACCAAAATTTGGAGTGGATCGGGCGTTTTCCTTCGTTTTTGTGCTTTGGCCAACCGTCCTTGGAGCACCTTCGTTCTCGCCGGTATTTTTGACATTTTTCTCAAACCATGACACCTGTGTAAAAAGTGAAAGAGGTTTTTCTTCCTTGGCATGTTGTGGACAAAAACCTCTCTCAGTTTTGCAAAATTCATCTTTGATTGCTCAGAAACAGCTTTTGAGTGAAACTTGTCCCGATGTGTGAAACTAGGGATTTTGTCGAAATGGAGCGAAATGAAGGGGATAGAGGGCTTCTAAATTCTTGGGGAAATTTTTGGGAGTGGGGAGGGATGTTAGGAAGCAGGGGAAAGTGGAATCTCAGAGATTGAGTGAGGGGAAGGGGTCAAAAAGGACAAAACACAGGCCAAACCTAGAAAATTGCCAGCTTGTAGCTAGAAACTAGGGTTTGTGCAAAAATGAGGAATTTGGCGGATCTAAGGGATGGGAAGTGTTTGATAAGGTACTTTAAGGATAGGGGAAGGTGTATGAACATCAGGAAACAAGTTTTGCCGGTGATTTGACCATCCAAGAGAAATTGGCTTTCAAAACCCTAGGAGAGGGAAATGACCTTGCCAAGGCACAACTGAAGCATGAACAAGATGTAAAATGACTCATTAGACACTGACATGACAATGAAAACCCTATGAATGATGATAGACTCAGCTGAATGGTGACATGGACCAACATTTTGACAAATTTAGAAGGAGTTAAGGCAAACCCTAGACCTAATGCCTAGTGACCAAATTTTGCTTGAAAACTCTTTGAAATGACAAAATTTGACTTGGAAACTCTGAGACCACTTTGTAAGAGCATATTTGATCACTGTAGGAAGGCTGAAAAGACTGACACTAACATTGGCTCCAATGGGGATGGTAGCTCCTTGGAGGTGCCAAGAACCTCAGACCTCTTGGGAGAGCAGACCAGTGCCTTATTCATTGGGCAAATGGAGTCAATTTGTACAGATGTGACCAACTCAAAAACAACTTTATTTGACTTAGACAATTGACTGAAACTTAACTGATGCTTGACTCAAACCGACTCGATGGCAAACTGAAATAACTTGAAAAACTTACTCAACAGACCAAACACAAATGACTCATGACTTGACTTAAAACAAAACTTACAAAGCTTATGAAGGGCAGCAGTCCATCAAGATTTGAAATCATGATGACAACCACCTGTGTTTCTTACAAGACAATATACATCAAACTATATCATAATGCCAATGTAACCAATCAAGAAGATGCCTTCTTGACTGATTCTCCTTATCAGATCTTCTGGTCAACAATACAAACCTATCACTGAGCATCCAAAAACATAGCTGACCATGATCTCCTTCATCACTGAACACTGCAATAAACACTATCACTGCTGGCTGCAACAAACTTGCTAGAGGATCGTGAAAAACATGAAGATTTGCCACTGCCACCTCCTGCTGAAAGAACAAGGTTTCCTTTGCTTCAAATTCTGATCTACCTTCATCATGTGCTTCAGTAAAAGTATGCTCATGGGCTTCAAAAATATCTAAACAAATGGATGAGCAGATCTCTTCTTGGAAAAACATTTCAGCACATGAAACATATGAAGAATCTGAAAGGTAATCCTGTATGCTCTGATCTTCTGTAGTCTGACAATATGGTAGGTCATTCTCAAACAGAAAACAATCCTTAAGATCATCAAACATGACAGCCTTATCATCTTCATGAAAGAAAATATTATCTGTTTGTTGATCTATAAAACTAATTACAAGACTGTCATCATTTTCAAAAGAGGAAGAAGGTTCACCAACACTTTCGTGACCATGTGCACACTGCTGATTTGCTTTAGCTTGGGTTGTAGAATGACCTTTCAAAAGCTGATCTATCTCCTCTTCAGACAAAGGAGACAATGCCTTTTGTTTTCTTCTGCTCAAACAAGTCTTGTCTTCTTGAAATAACATTTTAAAACATGAAAAATCTTAATGACAGTCCTGATCTTCTGAAACTTGGAAACATTGTTGATCATCTTCATATGACATGGCAATCAAACTATCCAAATTATGATTGAAAGAAGAGTTTTCACTTACTTGAACAAAGATCTCATCTTGTTGTTCATGAACATCTGAATCCAAAACTTCGTCTATGATCTCAACAGTAGAGCTTTCTTTGATGGGTTGCATGTTGCTGTCTTCTGTGGGCAGATCTGAAACAACGTTTGCTCTTTCCTCATTTTCAACCATATTGAAATCTTCAGCCTGCTGATCTTGGCAAGTATCCTCTAAGATTTCGGTGTGTTGTTGAAATGGATTCTCATACAGAGCTTCCATGATCTCTTCATCCATGAAATTATCATCTTCATAAAACTTCTCAAGGCTTTCAATAAAACTATAGGCATGCTTGCAACAGTCTTGAACTAAATTTAATGATGGATAAGAGTCCTTATATCTTTCAATGAACATAGCATGAAAATCCTTTAAACAGTAAATACAAGCAGGCGGCAAACTTTCATACCATGATTGGGCTTTACCTTCCAGGGTGGCCAAGAATATCTTCATCAAGCAATCTTCAGGAAAATCCACCTTCAACTTGCGAATATGCATGTGAAATCTAACCAGATGTAGAGCAGCATCCTTCTTACCATCATCTTTAAATATAGGCAGATTCCTTGACGAATCTACCTTCGGAATTTTATTTGGAAAACCGGGATGTGATCTCGACTCAAGGGAGCATATCTTCTTGCAATCCGATCCATCTTGAAAAGCTCAAAGCTACTGATATTCCTGCAGTGAAGTCACCATGAAGCATTGATCTCTGGAGTTTTCAGTGGAGTCGCCAGTGAATGATTTCAGCCTTTCAAGTGTCTGATCGTTGTTCACCATCAACAATCAGATCTGAACTTGATACATGTACTGGGGTAAAATGCAAATGAAGCGCTATGTTCACAAATCCCACGGAGATAGACTGAAGCAGCGTTTATCTACTTGCGCTGATGTAAAACAAGAGCGTTTTCGAAGGCTTCTGGCGTAACTTCAGGCTCCGTCTAAGACTTATGAAATAACACGACAATGAGCAAACGATTAATATGTTCTTCCCAGTATGGTCGCCAATATGTTAGCGCTTGGAATTCACCTAGGCTGAGATAGACAAACTCTCAAGGCTACATCAAACCATTTCACCTCGTAGCTAGCCCTACGAGGTATGAGAAGGCTCTCTCGGGTCAGATTCGATAGATCTTTCAATATGATTAGGCTGACCAATTAATAATAAAGATTTTAGGCTAGTAAATTGATAAGGGGGGTTGATTTGATGATTTGTGGGGGTTTTGGTGGCAATTGGTGGAAGTGCAATTCAAAGTGCGGGGATTGAGCACAGTTTTCACAGGGGGATCTAAGGGGCAAGGTAGGAATGAGTGCTGATGTCTTAATCTGAGATGGATGATCAGAGATGATAGAGGAGAAGCTAAAGAGGGCAAACACACAATTCGAATCCTCTCTAGACAGTAGAAAACATTAAAATTGAACAAACTAAAAGCTGAGCATGTCAAAACATGAGTTCAAACTTTACCACTTCATATGTCCAATTTAGAAGCATAAGAGAGATGTGAAACACATAAACAAACTTACAAGAACATGTAGAGAACACACCATCAACAATCAGATCCACAAGAATCCTCAAAGATGTCTGTAAAACCCTGGCTTTCCTTGTCTTCAATTGCAGAAATAGATGCACAATATACAATAAAGCTTCCTTACACAAGAGTCCAACCATCAAAATGAGAAAGAGAAGGCATAATATAGAAGGTCAAACCTCTTCCCCCACCTCTAGGGGTCGAGCTCAGCTTTCTAGGAGCAGTTTGAACAAATTCTAAACTAAGAACTAGAAAATAGGCAGCCAAACAACTTGCCTCTATTACTTAGCTAACTCATCCATGCATTAATTTTTCACTTTTTACATCATGGAAGCTTCTAGAAGGGTAAAGAAAGATAAAATCTACCAAAGTGCCATGAAAATATTACATTTATCCATCATCTACAAGTAAAAATAGTCAACCATAGTCAAAACAATGTTTTTTGACCAAAAATGTGAATTCTGGCAAATCTGGAAGTTCTGGTCGCGCCCCTGGAAGTTCTGGTCGCGCCCCTTTACAACTGTTTTTGAGTGGGTTCCACTGGTCCAAATCAGGTGCAAGATGGCTCATTGGAAAGCTTGGCCTGTCTACTTTCCATCCCAAGTGGAATTTCTGAATTTGGTGTTGATTTGACCCCTCAAAAACCATTTCTCCCAAGGTCACTTTCTGCAACTCAAAAAGTGGGCAGAAAGTCATTTTTTAGGTGTATTTTGAGCTTTTGGAGGCTCAAAACTCAAAATCAGGCTTCTCCCAAGTATTGGTAATTTTTCTTTTTGAATGCCTTTTCCAAAAATGCCAAGTTTGCAAAATTCCGAGCAGCCCTTCAAACTGGTCTCACCCGGGGTGAGACCAGTTCTTGGGAAAAACCTGTAATTTTCACAAAAAATTCACAAATGACAAAATTTTCCCAAATTTCTTGAAATTTGGGCTGGGAGACCTCAATCAAGTACCATGCTTATTCAAAGAAGCTTTGACCAAAATTTGGAGTGGATCGGGCGTTTTCCTTCGTTTTTGTGCTTTGGCCAACCGTCCTTGGAGCACCTTCGTTCTCGCCGGTATTTTTGACATTTTTCTCAAACCATGACACCTGTGTAAAAAGTGAAAGAGGTTTTTCTTCCTTGGCATGTTGTGGACAAAAACCTCTCTCAGTTTTGCAAAATTCATCTTTGATTGCTCAGAAACAGCTTTTGAGTGAAACTTGTCCCGATGTGTGAAACTAGGGATTTTGTCGAAATGGAGCGAAATGAAGGGGATAGAGGGCTTCTAAATTCTTGGGGAAATTTTTGGGAGTGGGGAGGGATGTTAGGAAGCAGGGAAAAGTGGAATCTCAGAGATTGAGTGAGGGGAAGGGGTCAAAAAGGACAAAACACAGGCCAAACCTAGAAAATTGCCAGCTTGTAGCTAGAAACTAGGGTTTGTGCAAAAATGAGGAATTTGGCGGATCTAAGGGATGGGAAGTGTTTGATAAGGTACTTTAAGGATAGGGGAAGGTGTATGAACATCAGGAAACAAGTTTTGCCGGTGATTTGACCATCCAAGAGAAATTGGCTTTCAAAACCCTAGGAGAGGGAAATGACCTTGCCAAGGCACAACTGAAGCATGAACAAGATGTAAAATGACTCATTAGACACTGACATGACAATGAAAACTCTATGAATGATGATAGACTCAGCTGAATGGTGACATGGACCAACATTTTGACAAATTTAAAAGGAGTTAAGGCAAACCCTAGACCTAATGCCTAGTGACCAAATTTTGCTTGAAAACTCTTTGAAATGACAAAATTTGACTTGGAAACTCTGAGACCACTTTGTAAGAGCATATTTGATCACTGTAGGAAGGCTGAAAAGACTGACACTAACACAACGGAAATAATACTTTATTTCATTAATGGAAATAAACCAGCTAGGGCGATGGTAGCTTATCTCTGAGAAGAGATGTGCGGCTACATGCCTCTGAACTGTTCCGAACTGTGTTACAATGAGGCTCGAAGGCCTATTTATTGTTGAGAAACAATGGAAAACCCTTCACATCCCGAAACCTAACCTAGAAGATGAAGCGCCAAATTGTGGGCCCCGTTTGGGTAAATTGGTACATCAATTTCCCGGGGTCGTAACTTTGGCATACGATCTCCGTTTGACGCGTACGATAGCTCGTTAGAAAGATCTATCCGAGTACTACCACTTTGGGAGGCAACATCGGTCCTTGGACCCATGTTGCCCCAGAATCCCAAAAAAACGTCGTTTAGGGCCTCAAAACGGCTCCGGAAGTTCAAGACCCGAAAAACTGCTAAAAATAGTACACTGTGCTACAATTTAGGAAACTGAAAAGACTGAAAGAGACAGTTTGGGGGTCCAAATGGGATAGGTGGGTGGCCACCAACATCCACCTGGATCATTCCTCCCCCCTTAGGAAGCAATGGTCCCCATTGCGTTGAGTTCCTCCATCTGCTGACTTGTCCTGCAATCTCTGATGTGTCCAGTGATTGTGGGAAGCATGGTCGACGATGGTCCACATTGAACATTTGGTGCAAGCGAAGGAATGGAGGAATGATGTGCTCCAAAGCATTGTTCCCCATAGCCTTTGTACTGCTGTAAGGACCATGTCGGAGTGGTCTGAGCTTCTGATGGGTTCTGGTAAGGCGTTCTTTCTGTCGATGCAAGCAGACTTTGTTGCCCACCTGAAACTTGTGTGGTACCCATGTGGATGAGGAGAAGTTGTTCCTGTGTTTTTTCATGACCGTATCCCTTTGTTGCTGCTGCTGCATGGAGGAACCCTTTGCAGGGGTCATGGATGTAGCAACGATCTTCCCCTTATTTTGGGAGTGAGCTAGACAGATGAATTTCCTGGTCTGTGAGATGAGCTTGCTGCCTTTCTTAGCAGTGATCAAAGAGGTGGCGGTAGGTGGGGCTACCTCCGGTATCCTGTATAATGAATCACCCAAAGAAATAATGACAGCGCGAGGCCTTGACTCATACACAGCATGTCGCCTCCACAAGTATGGCTGGCCTAATAATACATCACAAACATCTAGAGGTGTAACATCACACAATACCTCGTCTGTGAAGGGTTTGATGCTGTAGGGAAGGCCACATTGTTGGCGAACTTTCCGATCTCATCTTTCATGAAGCCACCCGATACTGTACGGCTGTGGGTGTGGTGTAGTCGGTAGGCCCAACCGCTTCACGACCTCTGCTGAAACGAGGTTCTTTTGGCTGCCACTGTCGACAATGAATTGTAGCGGAGAACTCTTCACCCACATCTGTGAGTGGAAAAGACGCTCCCCTTCCTCTGGATTTTCGGGCTCATCTTTCTGGATCTTGGCGGTGGCAACAGTGGCGCTGGGATCCGCATCAATGATCTGCTTCCCTTTTCCATTACCCTTGTCGGGTTCTGGCTCAGGGTCGAAACATGCATCTGATTCGGAAGCCTTCAACTCAGCCACCAGCGACTGCTTGGTCCGACACTCACTTGTGTTATGAGTTGGACTCTTGTGGAACTCACACCACTTTCCTGTGTCCTTCTTCGGCTTCGTGGTGTTGTTCTTTTCTTGCGGCTTCGACGGGTTGTCTTGGGTCACCCCGCCTTGGCTTTGTCCTTTGGGCTTCGGATTTGCAGATCCAAAGTCTCGCTTCTTCTGTTTGAACTTTTGTTCGATTTTGACAGCGTATCGGTATGCTGTGCCGAGTGAGGAGATGTTCAAGAACACCATCTCTTCCTGGATGTATCGGTGTAGGAAACCACGGTATTTGAGTACCAGATGCCGCTCAGAATCTTTGATACCTAACTGTGTGCGAAGGGTATGAAAAAGGTTTGTGAACTCCGACACATCTTGGTCTCGTCCCTGCCGCAGTGTGGTCCATTTGATGTATTTGTCCTCATAGCTTCCGACAGGGTAGTACTGCTCCTTGATGGCATCCCGGAAGTCATTCCAAGTGGGTGCGGCTGAAAATAGTGAGCCTGTACTTTCATCCTTCTGCTCGCAGTAGGTTTCCCACCAGTCCTTGACGTGGGGGGCTGCTTTGAGAAGAGCGAAAACAATCTTTTCCCGACTTGAAAATTCATGAACAAAAAAATACCCATCTAGCAGATTTAACCATTTATCTACGACATCTGCATCTATTTGACCCTCGAAGATGGGGATTTCAAAATTAACTTGTACCTTGAAGGGTGTGGCATTTCCAGAGTCGCTGTTGGAAGACGATGCGTCGCCTCTGGGTAGCCGCTGAAGAATCTGCGCAAAGCTATCCATCATCGCGTTCCTTTGCCGCTTGAGCGCTTCTTCGAGCAAGATTTTGATGGGATCTCCTGCCCCCTCGTCTTTCTTCTCATCCGCCATGGGAGGCCGTCGGGATTTGCGAGGCTCGTCTTGCAAAGGTTCGACCAGTTCAAGCCCTAACTCCTTATATCCCAACCTCGTTGGGGACATGCAAAGAAAAACAGAGAAAAAGCAGACCGCTCTGATACCACTGATCCGGATTTAGACAGGAACGCAATAGATTACAGAGATAACCATAAATACAGAGATGCGATAACCATAAATACAGAGATGCAGCGGAAATAATACTTTATTTCATTAATGGAAATAAACCAGCTAGGGCGATGGTAGCTTATCTCTGAGAAGAGATGTGCGGCTACATGCCTCTGAACTGTTCCGAACTGTGTTACAATGAGGCTCGAAGGCCTATTTATTGTTGAGAAACAATGGAAAACCCTTCACATCCCGAAACCTAACCTAGAAGATGAAGCGCCAAATTGTGGGCCCTGTTTGGGTAAATTGGTACATCAATTTCCCGGGGTCGTAACTTTGGCATACGATCTCCGTTTGACGCGTACGATAGCTCGTTAGAAAGATCTAACCGAGTACTACCACTTTGGGAGGCAACATCGGTCCATGGACCCATGTTGCCCCAGAATCCCAAAAAAAACGTCGTTTAGGGCCTCAAAACGGCTCCGGAAGTTCAGGACCCGAAAAACTGCTAAAAATAGTACACTGTGCTACAATTTAGGAAACTGAAAAGACTGAAAGAGACAGTTGTGGGGGTCCAAATGGGATAGGTGGGTGGCCACCAACATCCACCTGGATCATGAAGATATTGAACACATCTACAAGTTAAATGCGTGAGACAAGGATTGGATCAACCCCACCGCAGATGGAAGGATAAGCTGGGAGAAGGATAGTTCATGTCATTCAAACTTGGATGAAGAATTGGAGAACTGGCAGAACCGGTTACACGAAGTTTCTACTCTGCGTTTTAATAGACTTACAATATCTCTTCGCTGCATATCAACCGAAGCATGTAATTTTCCATATTATGATGGGATAGTGATGTCAGCTTATTTATGGATGAATTTGAAAGGGATGTACTGGATGAAAAATGATTCCAGGCCTTGGATAGAGCTCTGAGGGCTACGCCTGTGAGCTGGTGGGGCACACATAAGGATAATATAGGAGATTGGAGGGAGTGCCGATGGTTGATGAGGCTCAGTTTTAGTCATGCAAACACAAGTATCACAGAGAATTACAATGGAAAGGATGATCCTCGAGATCATTTTTCTCGTTGGACTAAGGAATAGGGCGAAGAACCTCGACCAAAATGGGTATATGTATTTGTTCACACTTTGGATGTGATACCGATGAATTGGTATCTTAAAATGGAGCTACATCATAGCACCGTTGATTGGAATGATCTGACGGAAATTTTTATATTGACCTTTAGCTTTGAAGATGGTTTTTAGTGTATAGATTATTCCCTTCAAGAAATTAGAGCAGCAATTTTCTGAACACCTAATGAGCCAATGACTGGGTACAGCCTGACTGGAACGCACAATTGCAACACACACTGGAATGCCATAATATGACTGTTGAGGAGGGCGAGGAAGATCTGCGCAACATTAATATTCCTAAGTCAGAAGGAAAGTGTGAAGTGGTAGGACCAGATGTTGAAATACCTGATGTAACACAACCTGTTAAGACGAAGCAGGTCAATATAGGCTCAGAGGCGGAGCCCAAGTTCGTGCACATAGGAGATTACTGGGATGAGGATACAGTAGGAAAGGTCGCTAAATTACTGCATGAGTATCAAGAGCTTTTTCCAACTAAATTCACGGAGTTAAAAGGCATTATGGGAGACCTGGGCATCATGAAAATCACTTTGAAGCCAGATGTGAAGCCTGTAAAACAACGAATGTATAGGCTCAACCCAAAATACAAGGAGAAGGTAAAGGAGGAACTTGAGAAGATGGTCGTAGCTGGCATAATCGAACATGTAGAAGAATCTGAATGGGTAAGCCCAATGGTAGTGCAGGAGAAAAAGACTAAGGGAGAAATAAGGATCTATGTTGATTTAAGGAAGTTGAATGACGCATGCGTACATGACCCGTTCCCAACACCACTCACGGATGAAGTTTTGGAAAATTTAGGAGGACAAAAGTCCTACTCCTTTACAGATCAGTGTTCAGGGTACCATCAAATTAAGATAGTGTCGGAAGAAAGAAGTAAGACCACTTTTGGTACTGAATGCAGATCCTTTCAATATACAGTCATGCCGTTTGGGTTGAAGAATGCGCCAATGATATTTTCTAGAGTTGTCTTCGCAGCGTTTAAAGAATTCATTCACAAATTTCTGGAGGTTTACTTTGTTGACTGGACAGTATTTGGACTATTAAAAAACCATGTCTTGAGTCTATGCTTGATGTTGGATATCTACAGGAAGTATCAAATCTCATTGAACCTGAAGAAGTGTATTTTTTGTGTACCTTATGGAATTTTACTGGGGCATGTCATTTGTAAGCAGGGGCTGATGGTGGACCCTACAAAAATCGTTGTTATTATCAATTTGGATATGCTAAAGAACGTGAAGAAACTACGTGCAACTCTTGGACACACTAGATATTATCAAAAATTCATTAAGGCATACACACAGATCATTGTGCCGATGGAGAAATTACTAAAAAAATATGCCACCTTTTGTTGGGACGATGAGTGTCGAAATAGCCTTGACATATTAAAGGAGAAAATGGTCACTTTGCCAATCTTAGTGTTTCTCAATTAGAAGAAGGAGTTCCACGTCCATGTGGATGCGTCATGCATAGCTTTTGGAGTAGTCTTAGAGCAGCCAAGAGAGGGGGACCTTGATCATCCCATTGCATTTGCGAGTCGGAAATTGTTTAAGGCAGAAAGGAATTATTCCACGATGGAGCGAGCGGGTTTGGCTATGGTGTACGCACTACAAAAGTTCAGGAATTACTTGTTAGGTGCACACTTCAAGATGTTCACAGACCATTTTGTGTTGAAATACTTGGTGAGGAGGCCTGTGTTGGGGGGTATGATCTGTAAGTGGATCTTGTTGTTCCAATAATATGATTTTGAAGTAATAGTCAAGCCAGGATGACTGAACGTTGGGCCAGATCATATGTCCAGGATTGAGACCAATGAATAATCGACCAACATTGAAGAAGGATTGTCATATGTTCAGTTCTTCATAGTAAGGGTTTCTGATGAGAATTTTGCAAATATTGTTTATTTTTTGACTACCAGAGTAGCCCCTGCGGAGTATGCAATGCAGCAAAAGAAAGAACTAGTAGTCCAAGCTACGGATTTTTCTCTGATTGTTGGGCATTTGTATAAAATGGGCCATGATGAGATATTGCGTAGATATGTCCCTAAGCATGAAAGATAAAATATTTTTGTAGAATCACATGGTGGCATTGCGGGAGGACACTACACCAGAAAATCCACCACGCAGAAGATTTTGAGAGCAGGACTATGGTGGCCCATAGTGCACAAGGATTCTAAAGACTATTGTAGTGCTTGTGATGTTTTCCAGAGGATCAGAAGACCATCGAGAAGAGATGAATTTCCACTGAATCCACAAGTTACTTTATAGGCTTTTGATAAGTGGGCGATTCATTTGTGGGCCGATAAATCTGTTGGGCAAGAAGACTAGTGCACGATACATTATTACTACTACAGATTATCTGACTAGGTGGGTTGAGGCACAACCAGTAAGTGATTGTAGTGCATACATTGCTGCGCACTTCATCTTTGAGTATTTATTAGCGAGGTTTGGGTGCCTAAATATCCTAATGAGCAACAGAGGATTGCACTTCCTAAACAACACTATTGAAGCACTAACGAAGGAGTTTCAAGTACATCATCAGAAAAGCACACCTTATCATCCTTAGGTGAATGACATGGTTGATGTTCTCAACAAAATTTTGGAGAACACTCATACTAAAGTGTGCAACGTCAACAAGAATGATTGGGATGTGCACATACCAACAATTTTATGGGCATACAGGACTACTTGCAAGAAGTTGACAAGGAAAACTTCATTTAAACTGGTGTATGGACATGAAGTTGTAATGTCAATGGACTATACAGTACCAAGTCTTAGAATCACAATAGTCACGAATATGGTGGGAAACAATATTATGGAAGAAATATTGGAACAACTACTCATGTTAGAAGAAGAGCGCTTTCTTGAAGAATTTCACCAACAAGTATAGAAAGCCCGGGAAAAGGCATGGAACGATCAACATATTAAACAACAAACTTTTAAGAATTGAGACTTGGTTTTGTTGTAGGATAGTAAGTTCACACAGTTCCCTGGTAAGTTCAAGATGCATTGGCTAGGAGGATACATTATCAGGGATATCTCAGAAGGTGGTACAGTTCAGCTCACAAAGCTGAATGGAGAATTATTTTTTGGGCAAGTAAATGGGAGTAGGTTGAAGCTCTATGGGGATGATTTTGTCCCTGGGGCTGCACAGTGACTATATGAGTGTAGGATAGTCTTAATGCTACAAGTAGTTAGAAGGAAGCACAAGACTCTAAAGTACGCTGCCAACGAAGGACTTTGTCGAAGAACGAGGGTTGCGCGGTATTTAGGAGGATGTCGCAGGTGGAGGAAGTTGCGACGAAGAAGGGGTAATTATGTTCCATGGAAGGCTCTAACGCAGTTCATCCAGAATATGACTGTTGGGGTTGCTACAATTGATTTGATTGGGAACTTTCCATTAAAAGGAGTGGGGGAAACACATTTAAGGAGTAGATATGGGAAAATTTGCCACCAAATTCGCATTTATGAGGAGGATCTGAAGGAGATCGAGGAGTTTGAATTTGAAAAAGGTTATAAATATGGCACCCCACTCCACATTCAGATACTTTTCTTGTTGAGAATTCAAAGTGTGATTTTTCGTCTAAGTGTGAGTTGGGCGTTCTACTGCATGCCTGGTCGGAGTTGGGAGGAGATTGAACAAGAGTTTCTTAGGAAAGGGCTAGGATCCATTATGACTGCTACACCACCAATGCATGCCACCACACCAATATCACCGAGGACAAAGCATACTACTACCGCAACAGTAGCAACCAAGAAGCCCGCTGCCGCAGTAACAGCCAAAAAACCCGCCACAACAGCAACAATCAAGCAGCAGAAGAAGCCACAAAAGCCTCCAATTAGGAAATCACCACGGAAAATCCCCATGGAACAATGATATAAGGAGAGAATGGATAAGTTGAAGCAACTGATGGAGCCCGAAGATTTGGATGAGGAAGAAGTGGTCGGCGGAATAGAGGATATTAGTGCAGACGAGGTGGAACCAATCTCTAGGTTTCCACCCTATATGCCACCATAGAATCCAACCTCAAAGGTGACCAAGGACCCAAATGCCATAAAATTTAAGGTCTTTACACCCTTGTTACTAGAGGATGTACCGATTGAGGGAGACTTGCTAGCAAGGGTACCACAACTGCGCATGGAGGATTGGGATCTGAATGATCGAAGCAAGTATCCCCAATTCGAGCCTATCAAGTATGTGAAAGTCGTTTACTATGAGGAAGCTGAAGTGACAAGGGTTGAGTCGATGAAATGGGCGGCAGGAATTTAACATGTTTGGTTGCTGAATATGCTCTATGTTCTGCACTTTGGGCATACCAACATAAATACAATCTGTGTGCACCAACTATTAGCATCAGTGCATGATGGGTGTCTGTGGCTCGGCACACCAATCCTAATTGATGATATGTTAATTCAAAGGATTAATGCACTACCTTGCCAAGGAGAAAATCCCCCCGACACATTTGTCAGGAAGTCTCAAGAGAAAAAGATGGCTGATCAAATGAAGAACGACTTTGGCTTAGTTAAGGAATCCCATGGATATGCCATTAGCTCCATTAATGATGAAGTTGTGTGTTTTGTTGCACACATTCTGGCTTGTGATGCAGGAAAGTGTTCCCCTGCAGACAAAGGCAACCCCTCTAGCCCTAGAGTGGGTCTAGTCATAGCAAGGACAAAACAACAATTAATTCCCTTAAATAGTCATCATTGGAGGCCTACCTCAAACCGGTGGTCAATGAAGTTCCGTTGCACTGCTCCAGCTTCCGTTTCCTTCTCCTTAATGAGCAATCAATCTGAAACACTACAAGGAAACAACAGAGCACATAACCGAGGAACAACAATGATCTATTTACTCATAAAGTCAAGAAGTCATGAGCTATCAAGTAAATTACATACAAGACATAGGAAATCATCATTGATTGTATTAATA
This sequence comes from Pinus tabuliformis, assembly GCA_031772625.1. Classification (NCBI taxonomy): domain Eukaryota; kingdom Viridiplantae; phylum Streptophyta; class Pinopsida; order Pinales; family Pinaceae; genus Pinus; species Pinus tabuliformis. Next base: position 824,057,615 of record CM062814.1, read on the forward strand.
ATAAATTAAGAGCAAAGCTTACAACCAAGTCTTGACGTCGCAAGCCTTCTTAGGGGATCTAGCCAGTGTGTTTCTTCAAGCATTCACTCTCAAAGATGGGTCTCCCAAATAACAATATATCTCTCTCTCTCATTCACAAGCTTTAACACAAGGTTAAGGGCACTCCACAACTTCTTGCAAACTATATAGCAATCCCACACTTTTCAAACTCACACCAAAACTATCTACCAAACTCAAAAGCAGCAGCAGCACTGTACAACCAAAAAAGCTAAAAACTAGCAACTAGGAACTAGCAGATCATAGCAATGATGAGTGATTTTATAGGAGGAGGAGTCTCCATGAAATGAAGGAGAGGGAGCTTATCCTCAGGGCAAGCAGCACAAAAGACAAAACTGCCATGCCAGAGGGGGAAGGGCGACCCAAACTGACCCAACAACTAGGTCTAGAGACATCCAGAAGGCCGACTGTTTGAACTAATTCGCCAAATCTGGATCGTCGCGGGTCATGAACTGGGGACTAGCGATGATGTCGCAACGATACAGTGCATGACAGAGAACCGTCGCAGATTTTAAGGGTTTAATAGCGAAGAAGCAGAAACTTAGGGAAAAAAAGGGTTAATCTTCAGCATTAGAGAGCATTTGCTTAATCTTCTTACATGAGTGGGAAGATATGAACATGTTTATTTGAAACATGACACAACAGAGGGACTGAGATGAAGGCAGTGACAAATTATTGTGTAACAGATGCCCCCTAAAGCATGAAGCCCGAGAGAGTGGGAGGGGTGAAATTCTTTACGAAACTATCTGAACTGGAACACCACCTGGAAGAACCTGCAGGCGCAAGTACAACTGATATCTTTGATAGTGAAATACATGTAGTCTAGGCATGGGCGCAGCCATCTAAAAGACATACAAAACTTGGTCTGTGGTATGGACACAGCCACCCAGCTGATAAGACCATGATAATGATAAGGGTATGGTCGCAGTCATCCATGAAGACTCAGGTATGGTCACAGCCATCCATCAAAGAGTCATGTATGTAATCACGAACCAATCCACACAGCCTGAACATATGTAATCTTAGTTTGGGGTCTTGAAACTCGACCGATCATAGTACAAATTCTAGCATGCGAACAAATGTGCTGAAGTCGAGCATGATAGAAAGTCACTTGATTACCAGTCAATGATGAAAACCGTTAACAAGCGCGAGAGAAACCACCAATAATGCCAATGGCTCTCAAGGTATTGTCTAGTACAATCCACTAAATGTGAAAAATGAGCTGAAGTTGAACACTCGTGGAATCACCCAATCGACGACCAATGATGAAAGTCGATCATCTGGCGCAAAGAACTTGCCATTGAGGCATGCAAGCTCCAAGGTACCAAAGGGGATCTCTAGATCAATCTCCTAGATAATGAGCTGGCGTCGACAGGAGACAATTCGTTGCAGGAGGTTCATAATGTTTCCCCCATCAACGACACGGGATAAGGAACAAGTGGTAGATGGTGAAACAGAGTATCAGAGGAGGAGGTAAGGGTGTGAACTGCAGAAGGATTATACTCTTGAACATATCGACGAAATGACTCTGAAATGTGGTAGCATTTAGATACCAAGGGATTGGAGGCTCGATGGAGACAACATGGATCAGATGGAATGAGGCAAAATGGCAACCCAAAACCCTAGAAGGCCAAATGACGATGTATGGATAACCCAACCCGACAAGAAGCAAAAGTGTCGATGTTCAAGAGTGACTAGCTACCGCAAGTAACCAATGATGACTTCCAAATTTTCCCCCACCATTGTTGGCGAGTACCCCAATTATTTTTGGAAACAAGCTTGAAGGGGATAGCATATGCTTGTAATATAAGTTCGACCTTCGGACGAATCCAACCTAGTGATATTTTAACGAGCCCTAGGGAGGAGAAGCTCGAGTCTCATCATGGTGACGAGTCCAATGTCATCAGGGTTTAACGAGTCTGACATAGGGAAAACTCGAAGTCTTTTTCATGTTTAGAGAGTTTGAAAAAGACACAGAAAAGAAAACTCCAGGGGGATCCTTTTTCGTAAATTTGTGTCTCTCGAGCCCGAAAAAGTATAAAACAATACTTGAGAGAACCGCTTGACCATTACGATCAAGGAGTACTTTTCGTAATTAGTGGTCTCGATCCAAAAAAGTAAAAAAGCGATTAGAGACACATCATTTCATAACCAAAATCGAACTTGAAATGACAAAAGTCCGGCTATCTTTTCACATTTATACGGTCAGAAAAGAGCTGAAAGTGGACCTCCTTTTTTATTCCATTTAATGAGTCAAAAAGGGAAAAATACTCGGAAATATTTTCATCTTTTACGAGTCAGAAAAGAGCTTAAAGGAGAAGTCTTGGAAGAACGAGTGGTATAAAGGGTAGAAACTGGTTCCGATAATGGTGGAACTGCTCAAAACATGTAATGGTCCAGAGGCTGGCTAATAAAACCACTCATCGCTGCAATTCCTCAAGAAAGGAAAAACAACCAAGTGAAAGCATATGATCGGCCAAAGAGATGGTGGAAATGGAATGAAACAACCAAGGCTCATCTAGTAGAATTTAGCGGATAAAAAACAGCAATCACGAGATGTAAATCGGGTATGGGTTCATTTTTACACAAGCTTGAACCAAGGAGAACTCTTCTTGGATTCGGTTTCATGTTTACACAAGCTTGAAACGAAAAGCTATGCTTGTTATGAGTTTGCATGCCCCCAAGCATAATGATGCAAATCGAGGTACATGCCCCCCAAGCTTCATTACATTCAACGAGGTGGATGGAATGAAGGTTCACTTTCGAGATCTTAGAAAGTCTCGACTTCGAATTTACGAGATCTTAATTAAAGACTCGATTTGGAAAAGGGAGTTGTTTCATTTTTTTTTTTTAAATGAGGTCGGCACAGTAAAAGAACTATCCTCATAACTCTTGCTTCATTTTTTAACAAGGTTGACACAAGATCAAGAACTTTCCTCAAGACTCCTTATTTCATTTTTTAACAAGCTTGACACAAGGTCAGGAACTATGCTCATCACCCCTGTTTTCATTTTTTAACGAGGTTGAGACAGGAACAAACTATCCTCGTAACTCCTTGTTTCATTTTTATGAGCTGGACACAAGGTCGGGAACTATGCTCGACATTTGTTTCATTTTTTAACGAGCTTGACGCAAGACAAGGAACTATGCTCCATGATCCTTGTTCCATTTTTTAACGAGGTTGACACAAGAAAAGAACTCTCCTCAAGACTCCTTGTTTCATTTTTTAACGAGCTTGACACAAGGTCGGGAATTATGCTCATAACCCTTGTTTCATTTTTTAACGAGCTTGACACAAGATCAGGAACTATGCTCGAGACTCCTTGTTTCATTTTTTAATGAGCTTGACACAAGACAAGGAACTGTGCTCCATGATCCTTGTTTCATTTTTAAATGAGGTTGACACAAGATCAAACTATCCTTGGTACTCCTTGTTCATGGGCCGTACGAGAACATGGCTCCCAAGAGGTCTTCGCGGGAGGGAAGAAACGCACTCTGGGAGGAATACATGTCATGAGGCACAAATAACAGATCGGGTTCCAATGCCCCCAGTACATGACGTACGAGACCATCTGCATGATCAGCAGCAGAGGCAGAGACGGAACGAGTAGCCACATAATTGACTTGTGGCAAAGAAGGTACTACTTGCAGATAAGAACCAATGGGGGATGATGGTGGTACAGAAGGCACTGGGTGACTAAAGAATGACAATTGATCAATAGTCGCCATTCTTCCATCGTGTGGAAAACAAACCACATGGAAAAGTGAAGAAACAAGAGCTCCCATGGCATAAACATAGTCGCGGCCAAGGAAAATACTGAAATGTAAAGCACCTTGGACAACCATGACGTCTATATAGACGGTTTTTTCCCCCAAAGTAACAAGAAGCTTCGGGAGGATCCCTAAAGGTTGACTGGTTCCTTCGTTAAATGCCAACAGATTCTGTGTGACTGGAACAAGCTGTGGGGAGCCCAAAGCCTGCCAAGTAGTAAAAGGCATGAGGCTAACCGATGCACCCTCATCTAAGACAGTGCCAGGTACTGCCTTATCATAGGCATGTACTGTAATCTAGAAAGGCACATAGGATGGAATGCGGAATGCAATGAAATGACTCTAGTCGAAGGAAACGACTGAACTACTTGGTGGGGGAATCGTATGATTGCCCCCCTACTCTACAGGAACTGAAGAAGGAATCTCTTGATCAGTGGGGATAGGAGGATCATTCTCGGACTCAAGAGAATTTGACGAGATGAGAAGAACATGAGCAGTGTGATCATGACGCTCTTTTGAAATAGAGTGATCGATAGGTGGTGAATCTAAGTCGACACTCTTTCCAACCAATGGTTGGTCAGGGATAGGCTGAGCACAGCGAGGCTCGAAAGGAGGAGGACAGACAAGAGAAGAATCTAAGTCAATCTCTTCATCGACAGGGAGAGGGTCTGAAGAGAGCCTCTGATAACCAACGGGAAGTTGGGGTGAAGAAGCTGTAAGACTTTCCAAGACGACGGAAGCTTTATCCATAAGCGGATAAAGGTAAAGGGGATGGTTGCCTTCACACAGTCTACAGGGGAATCGAATCTTCCCTTTCTTCTTACCGTTGCTAGTTGATAGGGTAGCATCGTCATGAGCTTCAGAGGACGATGAGGGACAAGCCAAATCGTGAGACCATACTTCTAAGATCCTAGGAATGCCAGGACAATCACGAAGAAGATGGTCACCCTTGCACAATTTATAAGGAAACTTAACCTTCCGCAGAGGAGCAGGAGGTGTTCTAACCTGAGATGTACTCGGAGCAATAGTTGCACAAGTGGCCTCGCGCTTATCGGACTTCTTCTTCTTCTTCCTCTTCTTCTTCCTCTTCTTAGTCTCCTGGTTACTAGATGTGGAATTTTCACCAGGTGAAGTGGGAAATGAAGATGAAGAAACAGGGGAAGAAGGCATAGGCTCAACCTTGGAATCATCGTGTCATGATTCAGACGAAGGAGATGGTGGAACAGGAGTCATGACACTCGGGACCACCGAGGTTGAAAACAACCAAACGAGCAAACCGATGGTTAACCCAGGCAAAGATAATGTTGCCATGTACGGAGCATCGGCATTTCCAAAAGGCGAAAACAGACCAGGATTCCCATCTGGGGGAAGACCTTAGCTTGTAGACTCGGGGAATGTTGCCATCGGGAACGAGCCTAAAAAACACTCGTACAAGAGCTCAAACTATTACTAGGAATATTTCGTGGGCAATAAATTTTATGATGCAGGAACAAAACTTGACCTTTTCATGTTTCAAGAGTCAAGAAAAGGACGAAAAGGTGACTCTATCTCTTTCGAGGTTTAATGAGCCTGAAAGGAAAAGTGTTCAGATGGACCTTTTCTTTCAAGTTGTCGAAAAGGAAAAAAAATGACTACTCTGGAGAACTAGGCAAAAGGTTTACCAAACAACCCGTAAAACTGCATATACACCTTGGCGATTATATGAAAACCAAGGACTTTCCGTACGACAGTCAATCTTCCCGAATGTTGTGTTCGATGCATTACGGTTTGCAAGGCAGCAGACACGGCTTCCTAGGGATATAGGATGATAACCTAGTGGGGTCTCCCAACATATACTCGACGGTACTGGGAGCACAATTCCATTCTAGACCGCTATTGAGTCACAGAAGGAGGAATCACCCAACCTTAAGTGAAAACAATAGTGACTAGGTTTAACGACGCTGAAGCACGTCTCTAGCCTAGACCTCTAAATAATGTGTGTTACATTCCAATGCATTGTTAAGTTCACTCAATTCATTTTAGAGTTGATCTTGAATTAGGTTTCAATTTCCAGGCCTTACCGTGTGTATAATGAAAAATCCTAGGATGCAACTAGGATGAGTAAAGCATCTTTCATTTCAATGAACACCTACTTACAGGAGGGTAGAAAGCTCATTCGCAAGCAAACACAAGCAAATGCAAACACTAAGAAACACAATGCATCAATACACTAATCTCACGATGCATCAATACTACTAATGAAAGATTTAGAGTCCGTTTTTCAATTTCTCAAACATGAAAATTTGAAATGCACATATACTTTCACTTTCGTATATCAAATGAATGCAATCCCTTAATTTGTTTTTGTTGTTTTGAATTTAAAGAGACAAACAAGTAAGTGTGAACTGATTGATCCAAACAATTGTGATCTATTGCTGTATTGAGGCTTCAGTGATCCATATCGAGTTTAAGAGAGATTCTTTCGACGTAAATCACATGATGTTTCATTTTTCGACGCGTTTTGAACCAACTAGTGTGGTTCATCGTGAGGACAAGTTGAATGAACAAATCTCGCTTATGCATATTAAATAGATAGCAGAACATTCTAGACCAGGTAATGGCTATAATGACAATAGTTAGATTCGACCGGGAAACGGCTAGTTGACTTGGATAAGGGTTAAAAACTTTATTAAATAAGTCAATATTCTTATTAAAATATGAAATAGATCATTTTATAATTATAAAAATATATCAGAATAAGTAAAATTTGAATTCGTAAATCATAAAATAAATTAATCCAAAGTTGTTAGTTATCAAAGTTATTATAAATATTAGTTAGTTATAGAGTAATCCAAAATTAGTTAAATTATATTTTAATCAAAATATAAGTTAAAAGGACATGTATTTATAAATATATATTGAAATAAATTAATTTAAATTAATATATATTAAAATAAATTAGATAAATTAACCTAAAATTGTTAGTTTATTATATATAATTATTAGTTAGTTATAAAAGTAAATTAGATAATCTATAAATAGTTAAATATATTTTGATCAAATAATAAGTTAAAGGGACATATATTTATAAATATATATTAACATAAATTAATTATAAAATAAATCAATTTTAAATAAATAGTTAAAAAGTTTTAAATATTTAAATAAATGGTAAGTGAATTAAATCTAAAAATTATTAGAGTCATTAGTTATAGGAATATATAGTTATATTTATTGAAAAGGGACAAACAATTACAAATAAAATAATTAAAAATAAATTAAGTCTAATTTAATATTTAATATATAAATATTAAAGTAATTTAATGTGAGGAAAGAAAACTCTAATAACTAAAATTTTATTTTAAAAATTAAGAATGATTTAAGGGTTAAAATTATCATAGATTAATTTCCAGATAATTTTCTATGCTAGCTAAATCAATCATGCAGAACAAAAGGCCACAAGAAATAGAAAACGAGGGGAAAATTTAAAAAGAAAAAAGAAAAAACCCAGACAAAGGGAGGGGAAGACAGGAAGACAACGACTCTGAGGAGAGGGCTGGGACCCAGCAACTACTGATCTTCCAGCCATCCTCCCTATTGAGATTGTTAGGCCTTTTTTCAATCTCAAGCGCTTCTCTAAATTTTCGGTGATGGAATTGGGACACTCCAGCAATAACACTAGCCTCTTCGATGCAAATATGATGATTGGTTTTCTCCACATGCTCTGCTAACTCAGAAGACTTAGCCCTCCTATGCTTAAGGTCAGCTGCGTGCTCACTAATCCTCTGATTAATGGAGCGACCAGTCTCACCAATATAGGGGGTCCCACACGAACAAGGAATAATATAAACCCCCTTCATGTCCTTGGGGTCGATAGGATCCTTCACCGATCTTAGGGACTTACGAATGGTGTTGAGAGGTCTAAAGGTCGAGGGGACATTATGCTTCTTAAGAATCCTCGCAATATAAATAATAACTTTATAACTAACAATTTTAGGTTAATTGATCTAATTTATTTTAATATATATTAATTTAAATTAATTTATTTCAATATATATTTATAAAAACATGTCCTTTTAACTTATATTTTGATTAAAATATAATTTAACTAATTTTGGATTACTCTATAACTAACTAATATTTATAATAACTTTGATAACTAACAACTTTGGATTAATTTATTTTATGATTTATGGATTCAAATTTTACTTATTCTAATATATTTTTATAATTATAAAATGATCTATTTCGTATTTTAATAAGAATATTGACTTATTTAATAAAGTTTTTAACCCTTATCCAAGTCAACTAGCCATTTCCCGGTCGAATCTAACCGTTGTCATTATAGCCGTTACCTGGTCTAGAATGTTCTGCTATCTATTTAATATGCATAAGTGAGATTTGTTCATTCAACTTGTCCTGACGATGAACCACACTAGTTGGTTCAAAACACGTCGACAAATGAAACATCATGTGATTTACGCTGAAAGAATCTCTCTTAAAATTGTGATCTATGTTTCGTAGTGAAAAGAAATCAAATCAATATCAAAGATTGGTTCAAGAATTGCCACTAAAAAAAATCAACCAGCAAGAAACAAGCAATGAAGAAGCCTCAAACAAATCGACAAGAAGGTTGCAGATGAACCTTGGACAGACAAGCAACCAAGCCAAATGGTTTCTCGATGAAACCTCTAAAGAGCTAGGTCACACGGTCTAAAAATGAAAGATTCAATCAAATGAAATCAATGAGATAGTACCTTAACCAAAAGCAATCAAAACAAGCTAATGAGAGACAAGAAACAACAGGGGATAAACAGGACTAGTGAATTCAGGAGGTAGAATTGAAAAAATAACTCTACAGGAATCGTCACGGGTGTGACACTAGCAACTAGGGATGACCAGCCACTAGTTGTAGCAATAGAGCGACGTCGTCGTGAGAGTACACATCTCTTCCGCGACGGGTCGATTTCAGGAATCGTCATGACTGTACGACAAGATTCAACGACACACAAAACTTTACAACAGAGACAAGGCGATGTCGGCGCGACTGTTAAACTTTTTTCAGCGACGATCTTAAAAACAATGAAAGATAAACCAAAAACTCCCAAACAAAGACCAGCCTATTCCACAGATAATAAAGGGATTTCCCAGATTGACCCAGGTGACCCAAAAGACTGATAGTTTACCCCAAAATTCAAGAGACACTAAATCAAAACCAAAACAAGAGCAAACAAGAGAAGAAACATGCAAAGGACTCCCTAGTGGAGTCGCCAACTTGTGATGCAGGAAAGTGTTCCCTCTGCGGACAGAGGCAACCCCTCTAGCCCTAGAGTGGGTCTAGTCACAACAAGGACAAAACAATAATTAATTCCCTTAAATAGTCATCGTTGGAGGCCTACCTCAAATCGGTGGTCGATGAAGTTCCGTTGCGCTGCTGCAGCTTCCGTTTCCTTCTCCTTAACGAGCAATCAATCTGAAACACCACAAGGAAACAATAGAGCACGTAACCGAGGAACAACAATGATTTATTTACTCATAAAGTGAAGAAGTCATGAGCTATCAATTAAATTACATACAATACATAGGAAATCATCATTGATGGTATTAATAATAAATTAAGAGCAAAGCTTACAACCAAGTCTTGACGTCGCAAGCCTTCTCAGGGGGTCCAGCCAGTGTGTTTCTTCAAGCCTTCACTCTCAAAGATGGGTCTCCCAAATAACAATATATCTCTCTCTCATTCACAAGCTTTAACACAAGGTTAAGGGCACTCCACACCTTCTTGCAAACTATATAGAAATCCCACACTTGTCACACTCACACCAAAACTATCTACCAAACTCAAAAGCAGCAGCAACACTGTACAACCAAAAGAACTAAAAACTAGCAACTAGGAATTAGCAGATCATAGCAATGGTGAGTGATTTTATAGGAGGATGAGTCTCCATGAAATGAGGGAGAGGGAGCTTATCCTCAAGGCAAGCAGCACAAAAGACGGAACTGCCATGCCAGAGGGGGAAGGGCGACCCAAACTGACCCAACAACCAGGTCTAGAGACATCCAGAAGGCCGACTGTTTGAACTAATTTGCCAAATCTGGATCGTCGTGGGTCATGAACTAGGGACTAGCGACGACGTCGCAATGATATAGTGCATGACAGAGAACCGTCGCGGATTTTAAGGGTTTACTAGCGACGAAGCAGAAACTTAGGGGAAAAAAGGGTCAATCTTCAACATTAGAGAGCATTTGCTTAATCTTCTTACATGAGTGGAAAGATATGAACATGTTTATTTGACACATGACACAGCAGAGGGACTGAGATGAAGGCAGTGACAAATTACTGTGTAACATGGCTGGTAAGATAATGAGGAAGTGTTAGGCGGATGAAGTGTCAACCCTAGTTGTATCCTTGGATGCGTAGTGCAGCAAGGGGGTCCATTTTAACTGGGCAGGGTATTTATGTGAGTAGTTTTTGGAGGAATGTCGCAAAGCGCAAGAAGACGGAAAGAAATTCCACTACGCGTGGTTATTGCTCTTAATTGCACTAAAAACATGGAGAAGGTCGGACGAGTCATATTTCCCCACTGTGGTCCCTGACGTGTGTGAGGCTGCGAGGTATGCCTCACTGTGGATGTCTAAGGAACCGACCTGGGTTATAGAGAAAAAATTGTTCTGGGTCTTCTTTGAGATGGATCTGCGCACGGTGATCAGCCAAAAGCCGTTACTATCACCAAGTTTGTTTCAGGAATATAATAGCATTGTCGACTTTAAAGTAGATTTTCACCATGTGTATATCCACGCGAAGAAATATTTGGAGGTAGTATGGTATGAGCTACCATTCTTAGTTACTGAGGAGGACATCCTGCTCATAATAAGAAAGTGGTCTAGTAATTGGCTCACTCCCACTATAGAGGATCCAAAGCAGGCAAGCACAAGTAAGACAAAGCAATCCATTAGAGGTGCATAGACCGAAAAGCCAACGACAAAGGAGAAGGTGCCTTAGAAGGTCACAATTGACCTTGAGAAGAACACTGTGCAGGAACCATAGCCCAATGTTGAACAAGAGAAACCAGCCACCGATGAGGGGATCATGGTGGTGACGAATATTTTTTGGATATGGAGGACATTGATCCCCCATTTATAGTGAAAAGACAAAAGAAGCAAAGTGCTAGAGGCACGTAGAAGAAGCATAAGTCCAACAGATCCGCTGGCGTAGAGCCAATGGGCCTCACTGAAGGGGACATCAATGAGATAGGAGACAGAGTCTAGGTTGTGACGGAGGACTTCTGGGGAAACATTGAGGACCAATACAAAGTAGTTTTGATAGAGGTCCAGCAAGGTCTTAAGAAGCTGGAAGTTCAAGCGAGCGTAGTTCAAGCCAGTGTGACTCAGGCAAGTGTGGGTGAAGCGAGGGTGCCAAAATTTAGTACCGCTACAGAAATCACATCCAAGCTCTGCATAGTGCAACTACCAAGTGCTTCTCTCCATTTTGATATAGTCAAAGACCAGGAGCGCGTGTAGTACTGGAAGAATCTATGTCTCAACCTTACGGCGTTCCCTATTCAGGCATTGCACGATTTACACTAGGGAGTTTGTGATGAACTGAAGATACAGGAGCAACGAGCTCTGTTGGTCATAAAATAAGTGAAAAATGACAACCAACAGATGTTTGAAGAAAAGAATAAAGCGATGTAGGATCGCGACAAGGTAGTTGTGCGTAACCATCAACTGGAAGAGGCTATAACCCATGTTTGTAGTGAGCTTCCAGAGCTCCAGATCCCGGCAGAGACAACCTCATCAGAAAAGCTTCGGAATCTGGCAACAATGATTAAGGAGTCAAAAGAAGAGGTGGGAAAAGTCAAATTTGAGCTACAGATACAGATTACAGAACTCCAAATGAAGTTGCAGCCTACAACACCACCTGAAGTTCAAGAGCAGTGTGAAGTTGCAATAAAAACTGATATGGAAAAGATAGCCACTACAGTCAAGGATTGTGTTCAATTGTTTGAGGATACAATGGAAATATGGGCCTTGGTGTAGGGGGACGCACATGTGTAGAAGATCAAGGTGGAAATCAAAGACAAACAACTAGCTCTTGATGAGTTCAAAGCCACGACGTGGACCTTAGCACATGTGCAACGCCTTTCCCATCTTCAAGAAGGAACACTTCTGTAAGGAAAAATTAATGAGCTACGACAAAAATCACAAATAATGTTTGTGTGGACGCAGCCTTGGGCAAAGGAGGCATACTAGCTCTCACAAACAGTGGATAGAAAATTAAAGAGCATGCAACAGACACAGAGAACAATCAGTCTAACAACAACAGGGTTGACAATAGAGAAGCTCATAGAAGAAGTTCGACAGGCCGCAACACAATGAAAAGAGGCACTTCATCCATTGATGTTTACATACAACGGCATCAATGCAAATATCAAGGACATACTACCTGAGTGACTCGAGGACGAGTCACATCTTTGTGTTGGGGGTATGTTCGGTAGGGGTCCCCTAGGTCCAAGTTTTGTCTAAGTCATGTAAAGTCTCTACATTTTGAGGAGCGGAGCGTAATTAGCGCAGAGTTCTAAGAGTCAAAGGGGATTTAGGGTAGGTCAAAGCCCCTTATTTTGCAAAGGGATGGGATTGTTTAGAATATTTTGAGCTCTGCCCATGGTTTGTGGACCATGGTATTGTAAGGGCAAAGGATATATAAAGGGATGTCTTAGCAAGCCTAAGGCAGTGATAAATGTAATGTTGTGAACCTGTTTTGATATATTTCTTTATTTGGGAAAATGGGAAGGCTCCTGCAACTGTGTGCACAGAGACCTCGGTAAGTCTGCAACTATGTGTGTAGGCCCCTGCAGCAATGTGTGCAAGGTCAAAAAGATTGTATCTGTGAAGACTTGAGCTAATAAAGAAGAATTTGAGACAGATTTGTATATTTTTATATGTTCACGTAGTTTCTGTTTTTTTTCTTGACTATGGTTCACTTTTGTATATTCCTTCTGTAATTGCATCGTGAAGGTTCAACTACTATTTTATATGATGAATAATGCATGTTAGACTAGTTACGCGCAGCTCACAAGTTTGTTAAGTAGAAAATTGCTCTAAGACTGCAACAATAAGGTTAATAGATTCACAAAGGTCAGATTAAGCCCTGAAATGAATAAACCTTACAACCACACTGCATAGTCCCTTTGGATGTAGAAACCTAGTTCTAGCATCCCCCAATATTGCCTTGGGTGAGACTGCGGTCTGCGCAAGCAGGTCATTGCCGAAAGGGCCAGTGGTATAGGGTTTTGTTGGTTAGCGTAGCTAACTCTGAACCTAGGTCTAAACCCCTCAAGCCAACATGTATTCATCTCTATTATTTGATTAATGTAATACAAATAGGAAGGGGTTTTGAGCAGTTTCTTTCCCCCAGATAAATTTATGTGCATGTGTGATGTTTCCATTTGCATGTCTATGATTTGTGTTCTAGATCATGAATTGAATTCCGCAGAGTAGTAGAGTAGCTTCGAGTCTTGTGATTTAGTAAATTTCATGAGAAATTTTGAATCTATAGTCTAATTTCTACAAATTGGGAAAGATTACCCCCAATCCAAGTATAAGGGGCACTTTTTATTTATAATTCTACTCTTTTCCTTGGAGGAAATATCCATGAAACTAAGAATTTTTCTATGTAAACGAACCAAGGAGATAGAAATGAAATAGTGGAGAGGTACTCATCCAAGAGTTTATCATATATCATCTCTTCATTCTCTACAGACAATGTTAGTCTAGAACAAAAATCTGCAACCGCAATTTCGTTTCCTTGCTTGTCAACAATTGTTAGATAAAATTGATGTAATAAAAACCACCATCTAATGCTCCTAGCATTTAAATCAGGTTTGTTCATTAAATACTTAATGGTTTCATGGTTAGTATGTACAAAATATTGGTACCCTATGATGTAATGTCTAAACTTGTTCAAGGAGTGTACAACAAATAAGCGTTATTGTTCAATAACAGTGTAGTTGAATTTAAATTTTGATATATTCTTACTAATAAAATATATGACATATGGAAACTTACGTTCCATTTGTCCCAATGTTTCTCCCACAACCTTGTCAAATGCATCTATGTGGATTTGGAAAGGCAAGTGTTAGTGGGAAAAGTTTCCTAAGGTAAGGGATTGAAAACCTCAAGGGAGCAGAACAAGATAATCAACAAAGAGCAATCAAACAAGCATGCCAAACATATGAATTACTAAACATGGATTTGGAAATGTACCTGAAGTTCCTACATTTGATGATGTTCCCGTAGGGTCTAAACCCTCTACTTCCTCCAGAACGAGTAGACTTGCAAGTCAATTCACAGAAGCATATACATAATAGATAATTCAATGTGCATACATAAAAGATATTTTTTATCGTCATATATAAGCATATTAACTACTATTCATGAGACAATAACATATCAGGAACAAGACATGACCTTCTTTATTGATTAACAACAATAGGTATAGGAAAGGTACAACCTGATCCAAGACAAAGGCACCAGCGAAGCCTTCCTCTGGATCCATCCATCCCGAGCCATAGAGACAACCTATCTAACAAGAATAAGGATATTCTATAAAGATGATGAACATCTCTACAAAGGAAATCGGGGCTTCCTAAAGAATGGGAGTGCAAGAGGCATGGGAAAAACATACTTGATCTAGGAGAAAAATGGGTATAATGTCGATAGGCCTTCTCTTGTGTTTATTAGGAATACCCAAGGGGTGTATATATACCACCTGAAATTAGTTAATTCAGTTGCGCTACAGGTTCCTATAGTTGGGCTCTCAGTAAAACCTGTGAACCCCGCCTAAAAAATAACATTTTATTTTATTTTTTCATATTCTAAAAGGTATGTGTGAGTGCAATGTTATAGGACCCACATATGCACACAATTTAGTGTGGGCAGAGTTGCGTATGGAATTTGAAATATTATTTTTTACAAGGATATTCTATAAAGATGATGAACATCTCTTTAAAGGAAACCAAGGCTTCCTAGAGAATGGGAGTGCAGGAAGCATGGGAAAAACATGATTTGGGAGAAAAATGGGTATAATGTCGATAGGCCTTCTCTTGTGTTTATTAGGAATACCCAAGGGGTGTATATATACCACCTGAAATTAGTTAATTCAGTTGTGCCACGGGTTCCTATAGTTGGGCTCTCGGTAAAACCTGTGAACCCCGCCTAAAAAATAACATTTTATTTTATTTTTTAATATTTTAAAAGGTATTCGTGGGTGCAGTGTTATAGGACCCACATATGCACGTGATTTAGTGTGGGTAGAGTCACGTATGGAATTTGAAATATTATTTTTTAGTATAAGATGAAATATGTACGGAAAAGGGACTGCCTAGGGCCATAGAAGAGCATCAAATCTACAGGAGTGTTAAATGATGCTATAACAAATTCCCCCTAATATATGAGGTTAGAAGGGGTTCATGATGGCCGGAATATATTAAGTATAGATAGAGGAGTCATTCGAGAACCCAGGAGAATATCACCAAATTCCAAGTCATCGAAAACCTATGGAAGGAGTCAAAAAGAAAACTCATGTCTAAGGCAGGCATACCCATGCTCTTCTGGGTCAAGAGTGTAGTTATCTCTTCTAGAAATTGAGTTGAAATCTTGACCCCTAAGATCAACTTGAAAATTTCCTCTTTTGTTTCCCTTGATCTACAATAATCCATGTATTTTTTATTAAAATATTACTGCATTTGATCCCAAGTGGTGACGTTGCCTCCTTCCAAGCTCATGAACCAGCACAAGGATGCATCCTTGAGAGTGGAAGGAAGAAACTTTAGCTTCTTCTCATCAAAATTGTAATCATAGGTTCTACAAACCATAACAAACTTGAACATGAATGTATTAGGGTCCTCAGAAGCTAGGTCATGGAAGTGTGGGAGACTAGTGGGGCTTATATTCTTCATTTTGGCTTCCCCATTGGTTTCTATGATAGGAAAGAGCTCAAGTTGTCTATTTTTAGCCATCTCTTGGGTAGATGATGTATGTTCTTCCTCCCCTCTAGGTTCTTCAAAGATCATTGGCTGCTCACCTAAAGTGTTCTCCAACTCCTTTGTGGTTAGAGTAGGAGGTCCACAATCACCAAAGAAGAGTGATGATTGATTGCTTGTGGGAGTGGGGGTTTTTGGCAAAATTTTTCCTAAGTTGTCCCTAACCCTATGAGGCATGAAATAAATTCTTTTTTTTTGTGTTTTTTTTTAATCTTTATATATAGACAAAAACTAATGCAAAGGAATTTTTTTGTTTTTTAGGAAATAAAATGAAAAGGGAAAGAAAATCAAAGTAGAATCAACACCTACTTTGACACCTCCTCGGTAATGACACCAAAAAATCATGAGCTTTGGTATTGCAACAAGAATGTTGCAACTCCCAGGGATACCATCTTTAATTTATCGATCTGGGATTTGTACAAGCTTAAGAGGTGACAATGTTGTGTGCATAGTAAGCTAATTTCTACTTAATTTGCTCCGAGACAATGGATCAAAATAAGTCATACAAAGACCATTTTTCAAATTAAATCTAGGTATTGTAAGAAAAAACATTTTAATCTATTTGCAAGAAATGTAAATGTTCATGATAGGAAGTTCTAGTCTAATTGCAAGAAATGCCAATTCTTGAAATGAAAACCCTAACCTATTGCAAAAATCAAACCTAGTCTAGTTGCATAAAATAAAGAGCATGAAATCAATCTTAAATTGTTGCATTCAAAGGAGATTATATGCTAATGAAAAAAATGAATAATTGCTTCAAGAAGTGACAAAGCAAACCATATCTATGTTGTTAAATTCATGGACTCAAATACTAACCCTAAATGCAAAAAAAAAAAAAAAATGGTCTCTCATCTCCATCAAGCATAGTTCTAAGGCCTAGGAGACATTAGAAAAAAAAAAGAAAAAAAGAAAAAATGGTCTCTCATCTCCATCAAGCATAGTTCTAAGGCCTAGGAGACATTATGAAGGGGTATGAACATTTAGTTAATTCAGTTGTGCCACGGGTTCCTATAGTTGGGCTCTCGGTAAAACCTGTGAACCCTGCCTAAAAAATAACATTTTATTTTATTTTTTAATATTTTAAAAGGTATTCGTGGGTGCAGTGTTATAGGACCCACATATGCACGTGATTTAGTGTGGGTAGAGTCACGTATGGAATTTGAAATATTATTTTTTAGTATAAGATGAAATATGTACGGAAAAGGGACTGCCTAGGGCCATAGAAGAGCATCAAATCTACAGGAGTGTTAAATGATGCTATAACAAATTCCCCCTAATATATGAGGTTAGAAGGGGTTCATGATGACCGGAATATATTAAGTATAGATAGAGGAGTCATTCGAGAACCCAGGAGAATATCACCAAATTCCAAGTCATCGAATACCTATGGAAGGAGTCAAAAAGAAAACTCATGTCTAAGGCAGGCATACCCATGCTCTTCTGGGTCAAGAGTGTAGTTAGCTCTTCTAGAAATTGAGTTGAAATCTTGACCCCTAAGATCAACTTGAAAATTTCCTCTTTTGTTTCCCTTGATCTACAATAATCCATGTATTTTTTATTAAAAGATTACTGCATTTGATCCCAAGTGGTGACGTTGCCTCCTTCCAAGCTCATGAACCAGCACAAGGATGCATCCTTGAGAGTGGAAGGAAGAAACTTTAGCTTCTTCTCATCAAAATTGTAATCATAGGTTCTACAAACCATAACAAACTTGAACATGAATGTATTAGGGTCCTCAGAAGCTAGGTCATGGAAGTGTGGGAGACTAGTGGGGCTTATATTCTTCATTTTGGCTTCCCCATTGGTTTCTATGATAGGAAAGAGCTCAAGTTGTCTATTTTTAGCCATCTCTTGGGTAGATGATGTATGTTCTTCCTCCCCTCTAGGTTCTTCAAAGATCATTGGCTGCTCACCTAAAGTGTTCTCCAACTCCTTTGTGGTTAGAGTAGGAGGTCCACAATCACCAAAGAAGAGTGATGATTGATTGCTTGTGGGAGTGGGGGTTTTTGGCAGAATTTTTCCTAAGTTGTCCCTAACCCTATGAGGCATGAAATAAATTCTTTTTTTTTGTGTTTTTTTTTAATCTTTATAGATAGACAAAAACTAATGCAAAGGAATTTTTTTGTTTTTTAGGAAATAAAATGAAAAGGGAAAGAAAATCAAAGTAGAATCAACACCTACTTTGACACCTCCTCGGTAATGACACCAAAAAATCATGAGCTTTGGTATTGCAACAAGAATGTTGCAACTCCCAGGGATACCATCTTTAATTTATCGATCTGGGATTTGTACAAGCTTAAGAGGTGACAATGTTGTATGCATAGTAAGCTAATTTCTACTTAATTTGCTCCGAGACAATGGATCAAAATAAGTCATACAAAGACCATTTTTCAAATTAAATCTAGGTATTGTAAGAAAAAACATTTTAATCTATTTGCAAGAAATGTAAATGTTCATGAAAGGAAGTTCTAGTCTAATTGCAAGAAATGCCAATTCTTGAAATGAAAACCCTAACCTATTGCAAAAATCAAACCTAGTCTAGTTGCATAAAATAAAGAGCATGAAATCAATCTTAAATTGTTGCATTCAAAGGAGATTATATGCTAATGAAAAAAATGAATAATTGCTTCAAGAAGTGACAAAGCAAACCATATCTATGTTGTTAAATTCATGGACTCAAATACTAACCCTAAATGCAAAAAAAAAAAAAAAATGGTCTCTCATCTCCATCAAGCATAGTTCTAAGTCCTAGGAGACATTAGAAAAAAAAAAAAAAAAAAAGAAAAAATGGTCTCTCATCTCCATCAAGCATAGTTCTAAGGCCTAGGAGACATTATGAAGGGGTATGAGGCAAAAATAATGCTTTAAGGGAAATTTGAGTCAATTTTTGAAGGCTTCTATGCAATGCTACAATATGCTACAGGATTGCTATAAGATGCTACATGATTTCCCTATTTTGCTACAGGATTGAATCCAAGAACATTCTAAGGGCTTAAAAGGTTCTTTGAAGGTAAGGAAGGGTAGTGGAAGGTGGGAGAGGGTTATGGAAGTCCTTTCAAAACCTAGTACTCCTCAAGAACCCATCTTGCACAAGGAGGGGATGCAAACAATGACCCTTAAAAAATATGTCTTCAACTTTCTATGTGTAGACTAATTGAAGAAGTTGATGAGGATGGAAAGAGGTACTGATTATAGGATTATAAGTGGAAATGAAAATGCTCTTCCCTACAAACCAACAATATGACCCGCACACTACAAATATCACTTAATCTTGAAAAACATATAAAGCATGCTAACAATATTAATTGAATAAAATTAAACTAGGAAGAAAAGGATGAGTTGAATTTTATTCAATATCTATCTACAACATAAAAAGGAAACCTATCTTTTTGTGTTGCCAATACAAGGCCTACAACCACACTTTCCAAGATGATTGAAAAATATGAAAAGGAAAATTTTCATATAAACAAAACTTGTAGGAAAAGAAATGTTGCTAACCTAAGTACAAAAAACAAAGATGCATAGTAAAATGTACAAAGGGGAGAGACTAGAGTGCTTGGGTTGGGCCCTAACCCAAGGGAACTCAATGATATAGAACACACTTAGATTAAAGGCAACAAAATACTTCTTGTTGATATCAAAAAGTACTCAAGTACATGATATGGAAATGAAGATGACAAGTACAAGATCCTAGCTTTAGTAGTCATTATGATCCTCTAAAAATTCGAATCCTACTAAGCTCTTAGGCTCTTTTAATTAGAGAAAATGACTGAGGTGAAAAACTCCTTGGAAGGAGGGTTTCTTCCCTCCAAAATCCCTATAAAAGTGGATCTAGTTCCCTAAGTTCATTTCAACTATTGAGTGGAGTAACTTCTTCAATAGGTAGCTGAGTTGGTTGGCGAGATAATGCAGGGAACCAGCCTCCTACATTTCCTCCAACCACCTCCAATGTACTTTTTCACAATAAATGCACCCTTTTCTTAGACATTATTCATGTTATGCCACAAGATATGATAAACATCCCTTAATCTCCCTAATAAAAACATTATAATAAAAAAAAGGTGTTGTTATGCAACCAGCTCACAAAATAGAAGAAGAGATAGATTAACGACTTAAAAATTATCCTCTTCGAGGGGGAAACCTCCTTTACATTACATAAATGAATAATTCTTGGATGATACAAAAGATAAGACATCCTTGGTATATATAGGATTCTAAGGGGTCACAATATAATCAGATCGTGCATAACAATAATAATGTAAGGGAACAAGAATAACAATAATGAGCTTCTATGGGGCAAAACAATAACAATATCGAGAATACATGGGTACAACAATAACAATAGGAGGTTTCACTAACAATAACAATAAGGGGGATACACTAGTATTATAGGGACATAACATGCCCCTCTCCTTCAAAAAAGTGTTGTCCTCAATGCTTGAGTAGTTCTGGATGCTTTTGTATAAAATTATCATCCTCCCATGTGGAATCTTCAACGGGTAAGTTCTTCCACTTAATGAGATACTCTAAATTATTCACTTATGTAGCTGTCAGGTTCTTGTTTCCGTGATTGGTTCATGCTCAAATATGATTTTTCCTTCTTCGTCAAGTTCTGGAAACACTGTTTGAATTGGGATCTTGTCACCAATAACCTTCTTTAAGCATGAAACATGGAAAACTGGGTGTACTCGGGAAGATGCAGGAAACTCCAATTTGTATGCCATAGTACCAATCTTTTGCAAAACCTTGTAAGGACCATAGTACTTAGGTGATAAGTTATTATCCTTCTTAGCTCTGATACCAAATGTAGGTTTTAACCACGTACAGAAATTAACTGCATACGAATTCTAAAAACATAAAATAAACAATAGCGAGAGCATAACACATAAAACAAATATACACAGAGATTTCACCCTGGATCCCAAAACTGGGACTACCAGCTTGATTTTTCATTATGTTCCTTTCAATGTTACAGTACATATATATACATGCCGAAACATCCAATACCATGGACTGAAAACCATCGCGCCCAAAACCATGTGCGAAAACCATGCACAAAACCATAGGTAGGTCTGGCCACCTAATATAGGGTCCACAAAAAATTCCTAGGGGCGCTGCCCTAAACCCCATAAAGGGGGGCTAACTACCCCCCTCAAACCCCCTGTGACCCCCCCCCCGATGCACAATCAACGCAACGAAGGGGGGCTCCGTCGCCCCTCTAACCCCTCGGTCAACTAGGGTGGCTAGTCGTGGAAAGAATATAACACAACCCAATATTCTCCCACTTGTTGTTTTCTTTCCATAGGGGGCCACAGGAGAGCTTAGTCATTTATCTAGCCCTGCAACGCCCATTGTTTCTCTACACCAAGAGAACTTCTTAGAGCTCACAGATTTTGTCAATGCATTTGCAGTATTCTTCAAAGTTTCCACCTTTACCAGCAACACCTTTTTGTCTTCTATCATATCCCTCACAAAGTGATACTGAACATTAATGTGCTTTTTCTTTGAATGATAAGAAAGGTTCTTTTCCAAGAAAATTTCACTTTGGCTGTCATAGTCTATTCTTATAGATTCTTGTACTAACCCCATACTTGAACACAATCTCTGCAACCAAATTGCTTCCTTGCTTGCATGAGTGGCTGCCATGTATTATGCCTCTATAGTTGATAGTGCCACTACAAAGTTTTTCTTACTCATCCAACTGAATGCACCTCCAAATAGGTTAAACACATAACCACTTGTAGATCTTCTTTGATCCATATCTCCAGCCCAGTCTTCATCAACAAAGCCACGAATATCCAACACTTTGTCCAATATTGGTCTTCCTTGGTAGCACAAACCATATTCACTAGTGCCATGCAAATACCTGAAAACCCGCTTCACTGTTGTCCAGTGCTCCTTCCTTGGTTTTGACATAAACCTGATCAATACTCCCACTGCATGTGTAATGTCTGGTCTAGTAAAAACCATCGCATACATCAGGCTACCGACTGCACTTGCATATGGAACACGAGACATGTCCTCTTCCTCTTCTTGTGTCTTGGGACATTGTTCAGCAGATAACTTCACATATACAGGAATAGGAACCTTCACTGGTTTACCATCTTGCATATTAAACCTCTACAATATTGTCTCAACATACTTCCTCTGCTTTAACCAGAGCTCCTCTTTGCCTGATCTCTTTTAATTTCCATGCCCAAAATATAGTTTGCAGCACTAAGATCTTTCATGTCGAATTTAGAGTACAATTGGGTCTTCAAATCCTCGATAATTTCTTCGTCATTTCCAACCAGCAACATATCATCCACATACAAGAACAGATAAATAGCAGGGTCACCAATTAATTTAAAATACACTCGATATGCTTTTCTTTTGGTGAAGCCAAGTCCCCATATAAATGTATCAAATTTATGATACCACATCCTTGGTGATTGTTTTAACCCATATAGAGACTTCTTTAACTTGCATACAAGTTCTTTCTTACCCTTCACCACAAAGCCTTCAGGTTGCTTCATGTAGATCTCTTCTTCCAGATCCCCGTGAAGAAATGTTGTCTTCACATCCATTTATTCTACCTCAAAATCAAAAGCAGCAACAACAGATAAAAGTAATTTAATAGAAGCTACCTTGGAAACAGGACAAAAAATATCACCAAAATCAATTCCCGGCACCTGGGAATAACCTTTTGCTACCAACTAAGCTTTGTATTTCTCCACCTTTCCTTCTACAATTGTATTCTTCTTGAACACCCATTTGTTGCCAATGGGTTTCCTTCCAGCTGGCAACTCCACCAGATCCCAAGGCTCATTTTTGTGCAAAGATGCCATTTCATCAACCATGGCCTCTTTCCAGAGTTTTCCATCCTCTGAATCTACTGCTTCCTTCACAGTTCTAGGATCATCATTAGTAATAGATAAAGAAAAATTTGAACAGAAAGTAGATGGACTATACCTTTCTGGTTGCCTTCTTTCTCGAACTGATCTTCTCACAACCAGAGTTTATGGCTCTTCATCTTCTGATTCCTCTTCTGTTGTAGAGTCTGATTCTTCCTCCTTAAGCTCAAACTCTATCTTCTCAGGTTCCTTTGGTTGGAATTCATGTTTAATAACATATTTCACCTCTCTGAACACCACATCTCGACTGTACACAACCTTCCTTGTTACTGGGTTCCAAAGTTTATAACCCTTTAAACCATCCTTATACCCAATAAAGATGCACTTTTCAGATTTACTATCCAACTTTGTTCTTTTCTCCTTTGGAACATGTACATATGCATCACATCCAAATACCCTCAGATGTGAAAGAGAAGGTTTCTTACCAGTCCATACCTCTTGTGGATTTTTATTCTCCAACGCTGATGAAGGTGATATGTTGACCAGGTAACATGCAGTCTCCACCGCCTCTACCCAAAATTCTTGTCCTAACCCGACACCACTAAGCATGCTTCTTTCCCTTTCCATCAATGTCTTTTTCATTCTTTCTACAACTCCATTTTTCTCAGGTGTGTATGGAGTAGTCTTTTTCTGTGCTATACCACACTTCTTACAAAATTCTTCAAATTCCTTCTTGCAAAACTCTCCACTGTTATCTGTCCTCGGCACCTTTATCTTCTTCTATGTCTGGTTTTCCACCAGAGCCTTAAATTATTTAAACCTATCAAAGACTTCAGATTTCTTCTTAAGGAAATATATCCATGTATTCCTTGAGAAGTCATCTATAAATGATACATAGTATACAAACTTACCCAGTGATGGAACCTTCATAAGTCCAAACACATCACTATGCACAAGCTCTAATATTTGTTTTGCCCTCTTACCACCAGAGGGGAAATATATCCATGTATTCCTTGAGAAGTCATCTATAAATGATACATCGTACACAAACTTAGCCACTGATGGAACCTTCATAGGTCCAAACACATCAATGTGCACAAGCTCTAATATTTGTTTCGCCCTCTTACCACCAGAGGGGAAACTCACCCGATTCTGCTTCCACATACACAATTTTCGCAGAAATCAAAATCCAGAGAGATATTAGTCATACCTTCTACCATACCTTTACCATGAAGTATTCGAAGGCCCCTCTCTCTAATATGTCCAAGCCTTTGATGCCATAGCATGGTCTTTTCTCCAGAGACCACTAGATTTTTTGCTCCACTTTTAGGAACCAATAAATTTTATGCTCCACTTTCAGGAACCACAAAACTATTGCACCCATAAAAAATAGTGCTACCTTACAGCTTGTACAGAGTTCCAATCTGAATTCCCCTCATCAATACTAGTTCTCCTTGAACCATCTTGCATGTATCCTTCTCGAACACTGTTTTTACACCCGCATCATACAACTTGCTTACAGAAATCAGATTTCTAGCCAATGCAAGAATATGCAGAACACCCATAAGTGTTCTAATCCTTCCACCTTGCAACTTCAACTTGACTTTTCCACGACCAACGATTCTAGCCTTCCTGTCATACCCCAAGAAGACATCACCGCCATCATATTTCTCATACTCGCAGAACCAATCTCTATGGGGAGTGAAGTGAAAGGATGCACTTGAATCAATCAACCATGCTTCATGATCTACATGTGTACTTGAAGAAGCCATGTACACATCCCCACCTTCATCTGAGGTGGTTTTTGCCTCTATAGAAGGAGCATCATCAGATCCCTTTCCTTTGTCAGGAGATTTAGATTTACAGTCCCTTTTATAGTGCCCTTCCTTTCCGCATTTCCAACACACCTTTACAAGTTTTCCTCGAGATTTAGATCTCCCACTCGATGACTTATTTTTGTTTCTATTCTGGGACCATCCTCGTAAAGACAAGGCATCACCATTTTGGCTCTCTATATTTTTGCCTCTCATCTCCTCCGTCAGTAAGGATGAGACTATTTCATCAAACTGCAAGGAAGTTGCATTGCTACCTATTGCAATAACCATACTATCCCACAAATCTGGTAGAGAACACAACAAACTGATGCACTTATCTTCATTTGAAATTTTAATATCAACAAATAATAACTGACTTACCATAGTATTAAATGCATTCAAATGCTCTGTCACCGAGTCTCCATCTTTCATCCTCAGGTTATACAACTTTTTCTGTAGGAACAGTTTATTCACCAGAGACTTAGATTGGTACAAAGTCCCTAACTTGTCCCACAAATCCTTAGCCGTAGCTTCCCCTGATACATTCAACAATACTGAATCTAATACACACAATCATATTGTTCTCTTTACCTTCTGATCCAACTTCTTCCATTCTTCATCGGACACTCCCATTGGTTTAGTACTTGGATCTACCATGATCCACTGATCTTTATCTACCAACAGATCCTCCATCCTCA
Source organism: Pinus tabuliformis (assembly GCA_031772625.1). NCBI lineage: Eukaryota > Viridiplantae > Streptophyta > Pinopsida > Pinales > Pinaceae > Pinus > Pinus tabuliformis. The sequence goes on from CM062814.1 coordinate 824,082,811, forward strand.
GTTTCCACAACTCAAAACTCTAACCATTAAATTTCTCGATCTCTATCTTTCCACTGCTCACCATCTTCTTTCACCAACAGAATCGATCCCGCAAATCTCCCACTAAACAGGGCCTACCACAGGGCAGAGCGAAACCCCTCAGCAACAAAGGCGTCCCCTTAAAGCCAAAACAGCTTAGCTTTCTTGAGGGACATTTGTTTGTATGGTTGTAGTCATAAAAATACCCAATCTCCTACATCAAAACTTATTTCATTGTGATGTTGATATGCATGTTGTTTCATTTGATTTTGCACCAGAGTGAGGTTATCCTTTAAGAGTTGTAGAACTTGTTATTGATGTTCGATGTGATCTTCCACTCCTTGAACCTTAGAATTTTCTCTTAAAGATGATGTGATGGATGGTGGATGATATCCATAAAGTGTCATAAATGGGGTCATTTTTGTTGTAGTATGGAAGGAAGTGTTATACCACAATTCAACTAGAGGTAACCACTTGACCCATTGTGTTTGTTTATCAAATACACAGTAACAAAGTTAACCTTACAAACATTTATTCACTATTTCAATTTTCCTGTCAGATTGAGGATGATAAGATGAACTATGAGCTAATTGAGTACCCAGACAAGAAAATAATGCTGTCCAAAAATTTCCAGTGAAAATGGGATCTCTGTCACCTACAATAATCTTTGGGTTTCCATGTAGCTTTTGAATTGTCTCCATAAATGCAGTAGAAACTGTACTGGCTTTAAAAGTATGAGATAATGCACAAAAGTGTGCATACTTAGTAAGTCTATCAACTACCACCATGATGACACTCCTTCCTTCATACTTGGGTAAACCTGTGATAAAATCCATTGAGACCTCTTCCCAATGCTGACTTGGAATGGCTAAAGGTTGTAACAACCCTGGGGTCTTGATTGTATCAACTTTATTTGTTGGAAAACCAAACATTTTCCCACAAATTTTTGAATATCAAATTTAAGGCCATCCCAAAAAAATTCCTTCTTGACCCTATGGTAAGTTTTTAAAAATTTTGAGTGCCCTCCTAAGGGAGAGGTGTGAAATTCCAAAATAATATTTTGTTTGAGTTGGGAATTCTTACAAAGATATAAGAAATATTTGTACCATAATGAATCGATTTTCTAGCTAAATGTATCAAAGGTACTGGGATCTTGCTGCAACTTTTGAATGAGTGTCCACACCTCTTCTTCATTCTTCCATTCATCCCTTGCTTCGATTATCCAATAAAATTGGATAATAGAAATGGCACAAATAAATGCTTCCACATCCTCATCCTTTCTTGAGAGTGCATCTGCAACAACATTTTTCTTCCCTTTTTTTTAAGATGATTTCAAGGTCATAACCCAAAATATTTGTGACCCATTTTTGTTGCTCTTCTGAAGATAATGTTTGTCCCAAAAAGTAATTAAGACTATCATGATATGGTTTTACCTTGAAGTGTCTTCCCATTAGGTTAGGGTGCCATTGCTTTAGTGCATGTAGTATTGCCAGCATTTCCTTTTTATAAATAGGTTTTTGTAAATACTTTCCTTTGGTTGGATGACTTCCAAAAGAAATGGGTCTTCCTTCTTGCATTAAAACAACACCAATTCCATTTCCTGAGGCATCACCTTCCATAATAAAGTTTTTGTGAAGTCTGGAGTAGCTAAGACGGATGCTTGACACATTGCCTCTTTAAGATGTTCAAAGGCCTTAGTTTCTTCTGGAGTGCAAGAAAATGCATATTTCTTTAGTAATATTGTTAGAGGTGCTGTAATAATACCCTGTCAACCTGAGAAATCCTCAAATATGCTTTATGGTTGTGGGGATTTTCCATTCCTTAATGGATTTAATTATGTTAGGGTCTACCTTAACACCTTCATGAGATACAATATGACTCAAATATTCAACCTCTTGTACTCCAAATAAACATTTGGAGGTTTTTTCCTATAATTGTTTCTCCTCCAATAGTTTGATCACCCTGTCAACATGTTGAACATGATCCTTCCAAGACTTGTTGTAGATTAGTATATCATCAAAAAATGTTAGCACGAATTTTCCAAGGAAGGGTTTGAAAATGGAATTCATCAAACCTTGAAATGTGGAAGGTACACTAGTAAGGCCAAAAGGCATAACCTAAAATTCATAATGACCCTCATGATTTATGAATGATGTTTTTGGAATGCCTTTAGTCTTCATTCTAATTTGATGATATCCTGGACGAAATTCCATCTTGTTGAAGTAAATTGCTCCATGTAGTTCATCCAATAATTCATCAATGACAGGAATGGGAAATTTATCTTTAATAGTGAGCTTGTTGAGCTCCCTATAATCTAGACACATACACCATGATCCATCCTTCTTGTGCACCAATACTGCTGGAGCAGAGAAATAAATTTGACTAGGTTGAATTATACCCGCCTTTAGCATTTTGCAACCATAAGTTCAATTTCACTCTTTTGGGCATAAGGATATCTATAAGGCCCGGTGTTTGGAGGAACACTTCTTGGAATCAAATGAATAGCATGTTCATGATCATTAATAGGTGGGAGGAATTTGGGAGTCTCAAATACCTAGGAAGGATTGTCCAATACTTCTTGTATATCTCGAGCAATAAATAATATCGATGTTTGAACCTCTAGTGAGCATAATTGTGAAATTACGCCCTATTTTTATTTCTTCAGAAACTTTTTTATGCCATTAGATCTTATTATCTTTCCTGGTTTCTCTGCAATACCCCTTATTTAAACTTCCTTTCCTTCTGAAAAAAATTTCAAGAAAAGTTCTTGAAAATTAAAATCTATCATCCCCAAAGATTGTAACCATTGGAATCCTAGTACAACATCATCACCACCCATTGGAATAGAAAGCATGGGACTATTCAATACATATTCCTCCATGGTTAGATTGATATTATGAAACTTTCTAGAGAAATTTATAGTTCCTCCATTTGAAACCATCACTTGACACTCTGGTGTTGGATAGAGGAAGCAATTCAATTCTTCAGCTATCTTACAATGAATAAAATTATGGGTACTACCTGAATCAATCAGCACGATTACGTTTTTGTTCTTAATATATACTTATATATTGAGAGTTTAAGGAGTTGTAATTCCTTCCAATGCATTACAATATATGGTCAAGTTCATTTATTCTTTCTCTGGGGTCAGTTCTTGTTGTATATCCTCCTCTTTTTATGTTTCTTGTTCCGTTTCTTCCTCCTCTTCACAATCTATGTAAAATAATTTATTCTTAGCACACTTATGACCTATAGTGTATTTTCTATCACAACTGTAACAAAGCCCTTTTTCTCTTTTTTCCTCCAATTATTGTGGTGTCAACCTTGTAGGTTGTGGAAGGCTAGGAGCAGCAACACTTCCATCTTTATAGTTGTGAGTGGTAGAATTTCTTGTTTCTATAATTTTGCTTTCAATTTTTCTTGCCACCCTGAATGCCCTCTACAATGCATCAGGTTCCCATAGGTGAAACTCATGTTGGATGTTATCCTTTAAAGTACCTATGAAGACATCAATCATATGCTCCTCTAGAATATCAGTTATCCTACTATACAAATTTTAGAATTCCTCAATGTGCTCCGCCATTGAACACTTTTGTTTGAGATTTATCAATTGGCTAAATAAGGTGTTGATATTTGTATCCTCATAATGTGCTATCATTTCCACCATAAAAATTTACCAAGTGACAAGTGATTTATGATAACAAAGCCATTGATACCATACAAACTGAATGTGTTCTAAATATAAAGATGCAATGCGTACCTTTTGTGTGTATTGCACATCATGGAGATCAAAATATTTCTCCATGTGTAGTATCCATGTTACCAGATCCTTGCCATCAAACTTACTCAAACAATATTTGGAATGTGGTTGGTCTTCAACCCAAAGGTAGAGTCTTCAAAGTCATTATTAGCATTATTTTTATTCTCATCATGAGTTTCATGGAATACCTTGTCGCCATTAGGAAACATTTCTTGTAGCAACTTTGTCAAAAAATTCCTTCAAACCTTCCATATACACTTTAAAAACTTCCATATTAACATTCATGCCATCCTTCAAATATTCCATGTCTTCTTTTAAACCATTCTTCAAAGCTTCCATTTCATTTTTGGTTACTCTTTACGAGAGCAAAATTTGTTGCACTTGGTCTCGTAATTTTGACATATCATGTTGCATTTCTTCCTCTTCTTCATGCATCATAGTAGGGATTTATGGTTGCTAACTAGGTGTGTCCATTTTTTTGCTTCAATGCATTTTGGAATCAAACAACTATATCTATACTTCACTATACCCTTTGAATCACTTCAAACAGATGTTTCAAACAAAAGTTATGATTTTATTTTTTTTAAACACACACATTTTTCTTGCTTTCTAAGAGATCAATATTGAAATTTCGTCTTGTGGTATCCCTCTAATTCTTCTTTCCAGCCCCACAAGTCACACCGATATTGAATTCTTCAAGAAATATTTATGTCCAATCTCCTGTGATGACCTGATTATAGATTGGTTCGGTAGAGCAAACTTGTATGGAGTGCCATGTGTCACTATTTCAACCTTTGGCCCTAAGAAGTATCCTGAAAAACTACAATTTGTGTGATTTCAATCACTTTTTATGAAATTCAAATCCAATTCTCAAAGAGAAAGTTATGACGATTTTACCTAGGTCACACGTTTGATATGATATTCTAGAGCCTACAAAAACCCTAACTTCCTCGGATCATATCTCTGACAATATAGTGAACCAATATCTGAAATTCATACACAAAGTTCACCAATATTTCGGCTCCACGTGGTTGCAATTTTAGCTTCTAAATCCTCATAAAAAAAAATTTATAGTGAAAATTACAAGACGCCCTGTTTGAAGAAGCGAAACCCTAGAATCCAAAGATAGATCAAAAACTTAAAAATTATCTGTTTTGAGGGGAAAACCTCCTTTACATTACATAAATGAAAAATTCTTGGATTATACAAGTGATAAGACCTCCTTGGTACATATAGGATTCTAAGGGGTCACAATATAATAAGAGCCTACATAACAATAATAACGTAAGGGCACAACAATAACAATAGTGGGATTCTATGGGGCACAACAATAACAATATGGGGAATACATGGGTACAAAAATAGCAATAGGAGGCTACACTAACAATAACAATAAGGGGGTACACTAGTATTATAGGGACCTAACATGTGTTATCAAATGCAAGGAGAGAGGTAAATGTGTGTTGAAGGATGGACAAATGGGCCTTGATGTATACCTATTAATGAGGACCATCAATAACATTTCCATTTGTATTTATGTGAACGCCATTTATAGAATGTGAGAGAGGTGATCTAAGTTTATGGTTTTCATAGAATGCATGGGAATAAAAGCGTATTGTGATATACCTATACCACAAGTCCTTTGTGAAAGTATTTTTGGAGAACCTCCTCTTGGAAGATTTCAAATCTTTTATGGATTTATAGTGTGAAAATGTGAGATTGTTGAATGATATTACGAGTTTGACATAGTTGTCGCATAAATGGGTTAGAAGGTGGTGTGTTTATCATTATAGCATGCAAATCCAACAATTTATTACATGTTGCACTAAGTGTGAAGAATAATGTAGGCACCCTAATTATGTGATCAATGTTTCTAGTTCTCTATTGCGAGAATTATAGTACACTAGGAGAAGTCTAGTGCACTCGAGTATATTTTTCAAGTGGGTTATTACATAGGCTTGATGTTTAATAAGCATAGTTGTGTAGTATGTTGTAGCAGTATGGGCAAGGACTTGTTGTTGAGTAGGATCAAATGGGGTTTTTATGAAAAGGTTATTTTTGTTTGACCTTTTAGCATGTCCATGTTTATTTATCTAATCTTTTTGTTGTGCATATTATCTATGTATCTTCTATTTTTTAGTACATTTTTTGTAGATTCAATATTATTGATTTGGTTAGTCACATTCTAGTCAAGGTTAGAAAAGGTATGGGAATTATTGAGGATAGGGATGTTGTTTTCAGTGTTTGATACGAGAAACAGTAAACATAGGTGTGTTGTTGAAGTTGATAGAATAGTGTTTGGTTGCAAAATGGTTTCTTTTGGGTGAACATGGATTTCTTTTAGGTGAGGTAAAATTGTAGGGAGTAAATTTTACAATTGGATGATCTTAAGGAATGGTTGTCCAATTGGTGTAGCTTTCTCAAGGTGTTTGTTTTGGATCACATGATATCTATCCAATTGAAGTGATGGTTCTTTGATATTTTATATATTGTGAGTTGTGATTTGGCCACACTTATGTACAAACAAAACAATTGATTTATAATATATATTTAAATTTGTTTAAAAGACAATTTTAACTGCTTGAAATTTCATTTGTTCAAATACATAAATCTATATTTATAGTATATATTAACAAAAGAAATATTGTAAGATTATAAGAACTGAACAACGTATATTAATATAAGTGTTTTATATCTACATTATGCACATATTTCAGATTTCTTCATATCAAATTTTAGGAACAATATCTACTAGTAGACAGCGATAGCGAATGGATCTCATCCCACATAAAAACTGTAGAAAGCCATAACATAGTATAAAAAGATAACATCAATAAGAGAAGAATTTTAAGAATAGATTGTCAAAAAGGAAAAGAAATGAATTTGATGCTTTATCCATTGAAGATATCCTCCACATAAATGTGTCCAGGTTCAATTCCAATTCCTTTTTTAGAGAGTGTATTTGCTTCATGATTGATCTCTCGAAATATGTGTGTGAAAGTAAGAAAAATTACAAATTATAAAGAGATGCAAATACATGGTCCAAGAAAACAAAAAAATATGTATATAAACATAGTACAAAGTAATAGTATACATTCAAAAATATATATAATAATTCAATATAACATAATATATGAACATACTATAACTTGATTTCATTAAACATATTATTATATTTATTGGAATGTATTTATTTTATTTTCACATAGCTCAACCACATGAAGGCATTCGAATAGGAATACACATATTTACATTTGAAAGAGTATATGTGTTGCAACATAAAATATATTTATGAAATATATGACTTACAAAATGTGATTCCTCATAGATTCTACATTTAGCAAGTATTGGCATTCCCCCACCTCTATCTTGGAGTCAATTTGGTCTGATGCAATAGCAATGGATTGGAATTGTTTGTCATTGTTGGATCTATCTTCATGTATCAATAGTTTGAAAATGTATTTATTAAAGAGTAATTTTCCAAAAATCTCTGTATTCTTAATGCTCTTTTCGTCCTTTATGAATGAATGTAGTTGTCTAGTATGGATTTCATAAATTGTTTTGCAACTTTTTGGAATGTGGTAACATTGGTTGTCCCTGTATGGTCAATTATTTTGAAGTGGAACATTGGGACACACCCAACCCACTAATATCATATTTTGGCTATGGGGCAAAACTATACCTGACTTTCAAGGTTTGTTATGAAGATGGATTTATCAAATTTCATCTTTTTCCCATCACCTAAAGTCAACTTTTTGATACTTCCATCCTCTTTTACTTGTTAAGAGCTTTCCAATGATATAAATTTCATCTCATTTTGAGCTATGGGTACAAAGTTATTCCCATTTGAAAATCCTCCCATTTAAGGGCTACATCATCCTTTGTAAAAGCCACATGGTTGACACATGGCTTCTTTAGCCATGTGTCACTCCCATGTTGGTCTATGTCCTTGGCCTTAAGATCATACTAGGACTCTACCATATCGATAATTCTCCATAATACGCACCTTGTCCCAAATGTCTAGAGTGTTGGTATCCGATATAGCTAATATGCCAATGAGTCAATATGGTTGAGATGATGATATATGAGGTGAAAATAGGTTGAGGAACCAAGATCTCGACAACTGCAAAACAATTAAAAACTCCCAAGGGACCCAGTACATGAGCAACCAACTCATCATGCCACCTCTTACCTCTACTACCCAATCTACCTCTAACATGTGTTAGGTGCTGAGACGTCCTCTCCCACCTAAAACATCTAATGTAGATATCAGGATATAGAGACATTGGGGATTTCCAAAGTATAGTACCTCATGAAATTTGAATATGTTGATATGACAACGTAGTATACCATATTACATTACGAAATCTAATCACCACTTGACACATGGAAGACATTGATGTTTATCATGTGATGTGGCAATGTTGACGTGTGCCATGTGTCACTCATTTTATACATAGTTGGCATGCCAAAAAACTGATTCTTGGTGACACGTGGCATTGCTACATCACCCGCTTTTAACTTCATCATGATGTGATCCTTCAAAATCTATGGTTTCCACTACTTTGATATTGCCTATTATGTACTCAATTAATGAGGATTTTGTCATCGGGTGATTGTCTGTCGACCAGAGTCACAACATATTAGGAATCCCCGCAAAAGAATTTCTTAGATTCCTTTAGGGCCTAATAATACGATAAGCCCCTTTCCACACGAACTCTTGTTCCTGAATTTTGTCATTCCATGTGACCAAGGATAAGGCAAAGACTCCCAAAAATCCAAATTTCTAAGGGAAACCAATGATTTTTCCCAATCTTGCGTCTGATAACATAGTGGTCTTCAACCACTTTAAGCAAAATGATCTACCTCCTTTAACTAGGTAGCTTCAAGCCTCATTAACTCTAGTGATTAAAACATAGAGGAGGCCCACCTATGGGCTTGCCTCCAAGGACATAAAAAGCTTTATGTGGCCTCCTAACATACATATTTACCACATCATTATATGACAATAATTTAACATATCAATATTCAAGGGGTAATAAATAAATGTAGTCGGCTCAACAAAAGCCAACCTCTCTATTTGTGGACATACAACATATAACAGACATGAATAACATACAAATGAAAGGCTTCCTCTACACACAACATTCATGAAAAAGGAATTTATAACAAATCCAAGCAAGTTATGTTAATTATTCAATGTACTAATCATATATATTCAATATGAGAACACAACAATTTTAGCCTGCCATTGCATACATGCACAATAAACTAACATGGCATTAAAACATGAATCCTTTGCTATCATTTTCATTTTCATTTCATTTACAAGGGAGAAATGCACTTATATGTTCCACTCGAATTTGTTGGAAACTAAAAAAGGGACAACCACTGTCCACCCAACTGTAGGCACAACTACATTACAATTTTCTTGGAATTAACCACCCCTGATCCAGATCTAATGTATGAATGATGCTTCAATTAGTGTATTAAACCAAAAGGTCAATTTAGGGGATAGAGGATAAAGGCCAACCTCCTTCACCAACTGGGAAATAGGGATGCCATTTCTAAAAAAATGAGTCTAAGATGAATACACAACAAACTATGGCCATTAAGGGTTAGCACAACACAATGGGAGATCCCTTCACCACTTCCTACATTTCCCTCAGTGATCCTCCATCTTTCCAATGCTTCATGTGAATAAACACAATTAAAGTGGTAGATTTCTTCTTAGCCTACCCAACTCAACTGGAGAGCTCTCTCTCTAGCTTGCTCATCAAACACGCTTCAAATTTGGACTTTGCGGACTAACTTCTAATAGTAGGTTTATAAGTTTAGATGGTTGTTGGGTCGTTAATATGCCATTATTATTGTCACTTGTGAACGTTTATTCCACCCATTTCTACCATTCTTCATCATGTCATTTATTATAATTTATTATATAAATCCATTTTATGATGATTTATGCTCTTATATTATTTATTCTCTTTTATTTCTAATAAATTGATGATTATGCATTATTTTACCAATGATAGTTTTAATAAGTTGGTTATAACATTATTTACCATTTTTAGCCTCCAAGGTAACTCCCAGATTGAAGATTTGATTTTTAAATCTGCCAACTCAGAAATTCGCTGGTTTAAGGAGTGACAGTTTTGCGGTTGAGATTCTGAGCAAATGAAGACGAATTTGAGAAATCCGGAACATGGGTTTTGTCCCGAACGGGCCCAATTAACTTTGTTAAAGAATGGTTTTCCCAAATTCGACTTGTACAGAGAGAAACGTAGGGTTCTTTGAGCACGATTTTCTGAGATTTGCAGTTGCGGCCGTCCTCCAAACTTTAGCTGCAAACCCAAATTCGTCTTGCTTTTGTTGAGAGATGAAAGGAAATATATTTTCTTGTTGATCATCTGGTTGGAATCAACCCAAATTTGTAAAAGAAATCATGTTGTAATTATCTATGTTATAACTGCTCTCTGATCTTTCTCTATTTAAATGAAAACCAAGATCAGAGAGAGGGAGACTTTAGGATGACTTTGGGGATTCGAATGATGGCGAATTGAATGATGGCGTACGGAGCATGTAAAAGCCCTGCTCCCCCGTCCGCTTTCCAGCAGGACTGTTAAAGAACCTAGGGTAGAAATAGATGTTTGAATTTTTGTGTGAATTATTAGGAAAAAGATAGAAATTTAAAAAAAAAAAATGAATCACATGATCTCACGCAAGTGGTGATGTAAGCACCACCCATTTCACTAACCGATTGACAGGAACATTTGAAGAAGGAGCCTCGAAGAAACACATGAAGAACATCTTATACTATGGTAAGAAATGGCTCACATTTCTACTTTTGAATTTCCTATCAAAGATCTAGGAGGAGTGACACAAATGCACATAATTCCCCCATCTTTACCAAATTTTCATGGTTTAGCAAATGAAGATCCACATACATTTTTGTTTGAGTTTGAAATGCTTTGTAGAGGATATGATTATTGTACTAATGATCAAAGATTGAAAGTGTTTCCTCTTACTCTAAAAGGAGCAGCTCTCCGATGGTTCATGAGCCTAGGTGGGAATTGCATCCAATAATGGGAGGACATGAAGAACATATTCTTGAAGAAGTACCAAGACTATTGCAAATCCAATGAAGATATTTTTAGTATGATACAAGGGGAAGATGAAAGTTTGGAGGATTATGTAGATCGATTTCATTATAACCTTCAAAAATCAAAACATAAGCATTTGGAAAAAGAGATCTTAAAAACACTCATTCTTAGAGGAATTAAAGATAAATTTTTAGAACTTTTAAATCTGATAGGAAAAGGTGATGTTTTTCAGTTATCACATGATGATGTTTGTGAGTTGTGCATAAGGTATTCAAGAGGAATCTCCAAGGCTGATTCATAAAAATGAAGAATTTGATGAAGTGTTTTACCCTCAGGACCGAAAGGAGCATCTCATAGATACTCACTCTTCCTTATCTAGGATGGAAGTAGCATATCAAAGAGGTAAGAAAACTGCAACAAGGCCTACAGGTATGGTTCAAAACATTTTTTCTCCATTTTCATACTTGCATAATCCATTATGGAATGCTAATGTGTTAGGGCAGCCATGTCAATTTCAATATAACCACCTATCTTGTTTACAAGTTGGGCATGGTTCATCTTATGATGGCATGACTACTCTCCCTCATCTTGTAGCACAAGCACATTCTCCATATTCTCCACCAGCTCTTTCACAACACCTTGCTTGCCCATCAAAACCATTCACACAACCCAATCAACCACATCATCAAAATGCTCCATTCCATACACATTTTCCTGCTCAACTAATTCCACACCCTCACCATAATAAACAAGTACAACATGCTTACAATGTTGAACTGGCAAATTTACCCACCCATTCCATCTCACATGTGTTATTAGAGAAAACCTACAATGAGATTCAGAATGTTTCAAATGCAAAAATTGTAGAAGCTATGGAAGAAAATGAGGTTTCTTTTACTATGCATCAACAAGCTATTTTAAAAGCTCAAGAACTTCATGATATGATGGCTATGCGAAATCAAGAAAATAAAGGATACATTGAAGATTGGTTTCACTCCATCATTTGTTTGCAACATCACTCCATGCTTCAACAATTTTTGATACCATTTTTTGAAGGGAAGTTGGCTTCTCATACCCTAATATCCATTAACATGCATTTTTCAAATTTGGGTATGTGCATTCGTGAAGCCTTACTTCGAAAATGGCTTCACTGGAAGTACTCATATACGTAGTCATATTCATTTTTCAAATCAAAATAGGTTAGTGTAGAAAATAAAATAAATAGGGGAATAAATAAATGCATTTTGTTTTTTTATGTAAAACTAGTTGTTTTTTTGTTGCAATATGCTATGCAAATCAACATTGGTGATAAATTTTTTTTTAATTCATTTGTGTATGTAGATGAATCATAATGGAAATAATAATTTCTATAAACACTCATTTTCATTTTTATCACCAATTTGAAAAAATGCTTGAATTTCATTTTTTGGCTTGCGGGCTTGATGAACTTTCTGGAAAAACAGTCGGGACAGTCATGTTTTGAGGGACCAAAAGTGAATATTTTTAAAACCTCTTTCTACCCCAAGTAGCCCTTGATGTCTACTTTCTAACCCAATTTGAACCACTCAATTTGGATTTGAAACGAAAAAGTTAGAAACAAAACATTGACCGGATGTCTAGCGGGCAGCTCAGGAACAGAGTTGGGACAGTCAGTTTTTGGAGGCCTAAATGAATGAATTTTTAAAACATGTTTCTATGGTAGATTCCCCTATGAATATAGTTTACAATGCAATTGGAATCACTCATTTTCAATATCGTATGGGGAAGTTATGATCAAAATACTGACTGTCTATCGTAAATCAGCACTCTTAAAACTTTGTCTTTCCAGCTGTTCCTTAAAGTATTTGACCTATCAATTCTTCTTGTCTTCAAAACTTGTTTCTATTGGAAATAAATAAATGAATCTACTTTCATTTCCAATTTGAATCATTCGAATCCGACATCAAACGAAAAAGTTATGCTTGAAATATCAACTGTTGGTCTAAGCCGGGTAATCGACAATGACTCTATTATGCAGGTTGTTCTAACTAAAATTGACATATCATATCATTGAATTTCTAAAACCTGTTTCTACTGGAGATAAAACTTTGATTTAGCTCTCATTTGGCTTTGGAATCACTCAATTTGGACGAAAAACAAAGAAGTTGTGATTAAAACACTGCTGGTTAGTATGGTCGACCACTGCTCTCCCGCAGGTAACAAATAAATTTTACTTTGTTATTTTCTCTATGGATTTGTTATACAGAATAACTACTTGTTGTTTTTTGCATAATTATTGGATTAGGGGAGCCCGATCACCTCTCTTTATCCATGATTTAATGTTTTATTGCAGGTAGATACTCGTTTTTTGCAGGTCCTGGGAAAATAAAGAAGGTCAATTTATGGACGAGTGATTTTTCAAAGAAGTTTTTATAAAACAAAGGAATTTTATCCAAATCATTACCCAACGGATTCATAATAGAACAAATGAAGAATTGATTTCAATTTCAAGATTCATGTCTTGTCACTGCTGCCAATTTTTTTTTCAAAAAGATCATTTTTTTTACATAATATCATAGCTGTTGTAACTTAATTTACATATTGTTTTTTAAATAAAATGTTGTTTCTTTTCTAATTTCTTTTATATTTTGTGTTTCAGGTGTTGCTTCATTCAAAAACATCAATGCAGTGAACAGCTAATTCATTCTTTGCGTGTTTGCATTTTATGGTTGTGTATTTTGCTGTTCCTTTTCCAAAGGAACAACATTTGTGTGCATTTTTGTCGTTCCTGCTGTTCCTTTTTCAAAGGGACATCATTTTCGTTTTGCTATCTATTTTCGAAAGGAATAGCACTGTTTGGTTCAGCCATTCATTTTGTTGTTCCTTTTTCACAGTTCATTTTGCTGTTCCTTTTCGAAATGGAACAGCTGCTGTTCCTTTTCGAAATGGAACAGCACTTCTACACTTTCACGTTGGGTGTGTTTTTGATGTTCCTTTTCCAAAAGGAACAGCATTTGGTGTGTTTTTGTTGTTCCTTTTTCAAAAGGAACAGCAGTTCGTGTTTTTGCTGTTCCTTTTTCAAAAGGAACAGTAGTTTGAATTTTTGCTGTTCCTTTTGAAAAAGGAACAGCAGTGCGTGTTTTTGCTGTTCCTTTTTCAAAAGGAACAGCAGTTTGAATTTTTGCTGTTCCTTTTTCAAAAGGAACAACAGTGCGTGTTTTTGCTGTTCCTTTTGAACTTTTTCAAAAGGAACAGCAGTTTGAGTTTTTGCTGTTCCTTTTTCAAAAGGAACAACAGTGCGTGTTTTTGTTGTTCCTTTGTCAAAAGGAACAGCAGTTCGAGTTTTTGCTGTTCCTTTTTCAAAAGGAACAGCAGTGCATGTTTTTGTTGTTCCTTTTTCAAAAGGAACAGCAGTTCGAGTTTTTGCTGTTCCTTTTTCAAAAGGAACAACAGTGTGTGTTTTTGCTGTTCCTTTTTAAAAAGGAACAGCGGTTCGAGTTTTTGTTGTTCCTTTTTCAAAAGGAACAGCAGTGCGTGTTTTTGCTGTTCCTTTTTCAAAAGGAACAACACTTGGTGTTTTTGCTGTTCCTTTTTCAAAAAGAACAGCAGTTTGGCCATTTTTTTACGAGCACTCATGATCTTAGGAAAACGGCATCCCAACTATTTGCTTGCATGGATTCTTCTCTTTCAAAAGGAACGACATTTGCATTTTCGCGTTTTTTGTGTGTATTTTTGCTTTTTTTTTGTATGCATTTTCTTTGTTGTTCCCTACACAGAACACCACTTTCTTTTTGAGTGTTTTTGCTATTCCTTCAAAAAAGCAACACTTTGAGAGTATTTTTGAGGGCAACCCTTTCCTTTCTCTTGTGGGATTATTCATAGTTCAGCTCAACCACATTCTCCTGATTCTCTTTCATGGCATGAAGTACATTATTTTTATGAGGACATGAATTATGGATTCTTTTGAAGCGAGTTATTATCATTTACGTTATGATCTTTAACAGGACAGCTCCTTGATGTTAGATTCTTTTCAAAAAGGGACACAATTATTTATATATTACTTTACTGCATTGTTTTCTGTTGTACATGATACTGATTGATCATCTTAATACTATGCTGGTTCCACCCTACATGGTTATAATCTTCTCTATCTATAATAAATGAGATTATGGGTATTTTTTTCTATTGACATGTTCAACTTCTTCCGCCATCCCTGCTCTTAAGGAGTATTGAGCCTCCCTCTTTTTATCATAAAAATGTGTAATAACAATAACAACAAAATTTTGTTCGCAGATGGAGGATAGGGGGTCTCATTACGAGCCAGCCTACCATGTTCATAAGGCTGTAACAAAGTGACATTCCCATTATGGCCACCACACCAGGGTTATGATCCATTGGATAGCCAATTTATCCTTGGAACAGGAGGTCTCATCACGAGCCAGCCTGATCACTTTTGCTACCTCCTAGTGAATGGCAGTGTGGTTATCTGGTTACCACGCCAGCACACTGATCTCTTCTGTAGAACAACACTAAAACTCTCCATTTATAAATTGAGGATCCTGGCTCATATGGGTTAACAAGCAACCCTGCCGAGGCTATGGACGCCTGTTGGCAGCAGCGGCTCTGCTTATGGTATTGAAGTTATATCTTTTCGTCAATTATTATTATAATACCCTTTTCTTATTTTCTTTTTATCAGAGAAGTTATTTCCTTAACTTTTTCCCTGTTTGAACCTTTATGCATGAGAAATTGTTTTATGATCAATCACATCATTTTCCGCTAGAATACCGTCAGCAAAGCATCTTTTTAGCATATTGTTGTCCTTTTTCGTTTTGCATAAACTATCATCAATCCAAAGCATCCTATCTCTTATTCATAACTATCTTTACACACTTTGCTCTCAATATAACCATAACTTTCACCGTCCTATCATTGATATATGTACTCTACTTCATTTACTATTGTATTGTTCACTCCCTTGCCTTGTCATCAACACCACCCCTTTCATATGCTTTATGGTTATGGAACCCATTTTCCAATTGGAGGGGGGAATGTATGCATTATGGGATTGCATGTGATATGATTACTACACTCTGCCATAACTTGTTGATTTGATAAGTTTTTCTAATTGAAATTTTGCATGCATTTTATCTGTTGCTATTCAAAGCTAACACTATGGCTTCAAGAACATTGTATGCACAAGTATGATTTGTTTACAGGAGAACAACCAGTATGCAGGGGAAATTCTATTCGTAGCATGACCACACTATTGCACTTCACAGTAGAGGCTCGCGAACGTGAACAATTCTTCAGACATGATGTGCTTCCCTGGATTCCACCTTTTGCATCACTTTCAGCACCAACTCTGTCTACATCAGCTTCAACAACTGCCAGTCCATATATGTCATTCCACATTTTTTGGAGGTAAAACTTGAGGTAAAATCGCATAGTTTTCTAATTTATTATGAATTTAGGAGAATTTAATGAAAATCTATTTTGAGCATTATTTGTCATCCTTCATTCCACATCTTTACCACTTCCCCTTTTTCAGCAGCATGTCATTTTCGAGTATGGGGGAGTGTTCCTTTCATTCATTTCTTTCTTATGACCACGCCATTCATATTCTTTATCATCCATTGCTATTCTTATTCACTCTCAACACCTCCCTTATTCCATGTTGTTTTACACCAAGCATAGAATTCAACAGCTGGTAGCAACCACCTCTCTTTGTTTTCTAGCATCGCATGAGGCCATGCTAATTTTTCAGAGAGGGGGAGGAATTGCTATGCATGAGGGATGTTTTCTACTTTCTTCCTTATTGAAGGCATACAATTTCATTTTTACACAGTGCAGAAATTGATTTCCACATATTTTTTAAAAAACTATGAACTCAATCCTTGTAATTTTTGGAAAACACATACGTATCATTAATACAAATCCACACAATTTCAAGAAATATTGGTTCATAAAATTTCGGAAAACATGCACTCTCACCTACAGTCATTCTGTTTATATCTCATGATCCATGCATCAAAACGATCTGATTTTTGGATCATAGAAGCCTTCATATATTACAAATCTACTTGCAACATTTCAACAAAATCTGGTTTGTAGTTTTTGGGAAAATGGTTAATGAAGTTTGCTGTTATCTATGTCATATTTTGCTGCAACTTCATACATATAGTTGAATGTCAATGTAAAAATTGTTATGCCTTCATCGAGATTGCTAAAATTGAATATTCATTAATTAAGGAAGCATTCATTTGTTCTCAAATTTTTATTGCTTGGTTAACACATGGTTTTTGTCTTTGGGTTGCATGAGGACATGCAATATATTCAGTTTTCGTTGCATGAGGACATGCAACATATTGAGTGTGGGGGTATGTTGGGTCGTTAATATGCCATTATTATTGTCACTTGTGAACGTTTATTCCACCCATTTCTACCATTCTTCATCATGTCATTTATTATAATTTATTATATAAATCCATTTTATGATGATTTATGCTCTTATATTATTTATTCTCCTTTATTTCTAATAAATTGATGATTATGCATTATTTTACCAATGATAGTTTTAATAAGTTGGTTATAACATTATTTACCATTTTTAGCCTCCAAGGTAACTTCCAGATTGAAGATTTGATTTTTAAATCTGCCAACTCAGAAATTCGCTGGTTTAAGGAGTGACAGTTTTGCGGTTGAGATTCTGAGCAAATGAAGACGAATTTGAGAAATCCGGAACATGGGTTTTGTCCAGAACAGGCCCAATTAACTTTAGTAAAGAACGGTTTTCCCAAATTCGACTTGTACAGAGAGAAACGTAGGGTTCTTTGAGCACGATTTTCTCAGATTTGCAGTTGCGGCCGTCCTCCAAACTTTAGCTGCAAACCCAAATTCGTCTTGCTTTTGTTGAGAGATGAAAGGAAATATATTTTCTTGTTGATCATCTGGTTGGAATCAACCCAAATTTGTAAAAGAAATCATGTTGTAATTATCTATGTTATAATTGCTCTCTGATCTTTCTCTATTTAAATGAAAACCAAGATCAGAGAGAGGGAGACTTTAGGATGACTTTGGGGATTCGAATGATGGCGAATTGATGATTTGAATTAGAGATTCAGAAGCAAGGATTCATGATAGGATAGGAGGAAGGAAGGATTGTTTTATGTTGTAAGTCTCAAAGCTTCAACTATTGTAATGATTTCACTATTTAATGATTAATACATAATTTGGGCGTTGCTGTTCACTCTTTTCCTTCTGAAGTAACCCAGCAGCATCCGCTGGCGGCTAAGGGCCCAGCCTCTGGTGGAGTACGTTGCTGCTATTGTGTATCATATATTTACACTTGCTGTTGTATATTATCTTCTTTGGTTTATGCGTGGTTTGTTCATCAACGTGATTCGATAATCTGATTTGTTTTATTATTTTACAACACAGCTCTGTTACGTTTGATCTGCTAAGTGATATCGTTTTCTGAGATAGAAATATCTTATTGACTTTGCAGCGCATTGCTGTTTCTTTAATTGCTGGTATAAAATGGTTTTTACCGGATACCATTGTGATTTAATTATGGAATGTCTGTATTGTAACATTTGACCATTGGTATTATTGAATTCATCTTAGAATTATATTTCCTTGCGATTGTTGAATCTATGAACGTTGCTGCTCCGTGCTAAAGGACAGTCGTATTATTTATAACTAAGACTGACAATTGAATTACCAAGATCAGATTACTATTGAGGTGTGCCGTGTGTTAAGTTATTGTTTTGCTTTCCAGCATTGTTTCATATCCTATCATTAATCAATGCTGTTCTATTTCTGTGTGCTGTCCAATTTATTCTTAGAGTAAAGATTGTTATTAATTTGGATTTGTTGTTGTTCATTTCCATTAGTTAAAGTTTGTTGTTCAGATTCCTTTAATTCTAGTTTGTTGTTCCATTTACGGCCGTTCCATTTACTTGCATTTGTTGCTTTGGTGTGAGAGAAGGTCGAAGGCTGTAGTGAGCCTCAGCAAGTCGCTGCTTAGCTCCCAGACCTATGGTCCATGCTCTAATTTCCTTTCCATCAGTTTCTAGAGGGATGGGTTATCACTTCCGCACCCTTGACTGATAAGTTGTCTTGTGTGATTTTATCCTTTTGAAGTAATTTAGTCATAGTTTAGCATCTGTCTACTCTTGTGTTCTCTGAACGTTGTACTACTAAACATTACTCTTAAGTAAATAGCCGCCTCAGACTGAGTACACTCTTGAAATAAAAAGTCGTCCCTGGGTTGACAATTAATGTGAGGTAATTAGGAGTTTAAAAGACACATTTTTATCGCTCCACAATGGTCATAGGTCTTGGGTTCATAAGTTTATAAGGATTATGGGTTCACACACAGAGTTCAATTATATTTTCCCACCTTTATCTCCAATCGCTACCATCCTCAAATCTCTACATAGAATGACTAACTTAAAACTCACATCTTTTCTCCCCACAAGTGTTGCTTTGTAAAGGAGAGTTATGGGGTCCCCTTGTGTTGTGGAGTCAACCAAGACTCTGTTGTGAGGTAAGTATCCCATGCGTGTGTGGATCTAGTACCTCCTCTGCCATCCTCTCATAACTTCTTGGGAAGTTGGTAGTTCAACAAGAACATCAGGGGTCAAAACATTAAATTCAAGGAAAAAGATATCCTTCTAGACATCAGGACCCATATAGGCTTGTCCTTCTTCTTCAACTTTAGTAGTTTATAAAGAAATCAAAATATTTATATTAGAAAATATTGCAATATATCCATGGTGGCTCTCCATCATTATTATCCTTTAATTATATTACAAAACTTGGATATTAGAGAAAGGGATGTTACAAACATGCACCTATAATCACATTCATCAATTGTTTTCCTGCATATTTAACAATGCCTATTTCCCTTGTCAATAATAGGTGCTTTTTTCTTGCATTGGCGATTGTTAAAAATGAGAGGGAAAGGCATGTACCAACAATCATCTATATTTATAGAAGTAATACTCACCTCAAACAAAATGAAATATGGATGTTGACGATCTCAGCCAAGTCCATTTTTTTCAACATCAATGACATTCTTTTGAATAGATGGGTGATGACCAAAGGTACCATGCGTAGATGAGGAGTGATATTTAAGGATTGCACACAACTTTTTCTTGCATTGGAGATTATTAAAAATGAGAGATTAAGAAGTTTACTAACAATCTTCTCTATTTATAGAAGTAATAGTTACCTTGACCAAAATGAAATATGGATGTTGATGATCTTGACCAATGTTAGAAATTCAAGTGTAGTGCAATACAAGCAATAATTTTCCTATTTTCTAAACTTCAAATAATTATTTGTGAGGTTAGCAGTAGTTCTATAAATTTATTCTTCCACCAACAAATTATTATACTTCAGAAATTAAACAACAATAGTAATGAAAAATAAAAGATCACAATGCATAATAAGGGACACCAAGGATTAGGTCTAGAATCAAGGAAAAACCCCATAAGGGGAAAACCCAACCAATTCCTTTCTTAGATAGATCCTTCAAAATACATCAAGACAAGGGCTATATTGATTCAAGAAGGCTACGAAAAATGCAAAGCTGGAATGTTATAAATCCAACAAAATTCACCACAGAGATCAATTTTTCCACCACGAAGATCAAATCTATCATCACAGAGATCAAATTTTCCACCACAAATATCACATCTATCACCACAGTGATTAGATCTGCCACCATAGAGATTAGAGTTATCACTATAGATTTCAAATTTTCCACCACAGAGCTCAATTTGTTACAGTGCTCAGATCTATGTTACAGAGTTCAGATATACCACCAAGGAACTTAGATCTATGTCACATAGCTTATATCTTTCACCACAAATCTTGGACCTTCCAATAAGGAACTTGATCTATGTCACATAGTTTAGATTTGTCACCACAAATCTTGGATCTACCAACAAGGAATGAAATCTATGTCACTTAGTTTAGGTATGTCACCACAAAGCTTGGATCTACCAACAAGGAACCTGATCTTTGTCACATAGTTTAGATTTGTTGCTACAAATCTCATATCTAAGATAAATATATCATCAACTTTTTCTAACTAGTGATGATCTAATACATTTTCTAGATAATTTATATAGGTGCCACAGAGTTTGAATTAGTCCTTCATTGAACTTGGAACTATGTATCAGACTTTGGATAGGTACCACAGAGATAAGAATATGATGTAGAATTTAGTGAGAATAGAGAGAGTATATTTCTCCTTCAAAGACCTTCGCTTGCTTGGACTTGTATTGTATACTTGAGAGAGTTGGAAGGATATGCTTGAGAGGTGAATGCATGGCACAAAGAGCGAGTAGTCTCTTTATATAGTCATCAGGGTGATCTGAATGGGTGCTAAGGAGAGAAAGTCGACTTAATTGTCTAGAAGGGTTGACTTGCACTTGTGTAGCCTTTGTAAATTGTGGAACCTTTGTAAATTACAAAAATAATTTTACTCCTTTCAATGTCATGTAAAATATGGCTTACAAAAATTATTTTGACCATGAAGAACATGCTAGAAGGAAACAATTCATTTTTCAAGTTACAATGAAAATAAATATTTCATGAAGATTGACCATAGCTACATTTTCAACACTCCCTCTTAGTTAGGGAGGTATTCATAGTCATAGTCAATATGTAATTCAATTTGAAAGGTTCTCTAAGAAAGGGTCAAGATTCGATCAACATCATCAAAGGATTGCCAACATCACTGCCTAGTACTAAATCACCATAGTACTCTTCATGCATACTCTCCACAAGAGACAACAATCAATTAGTGTCTCATAAGTTCATAGCCATGGTACCATATAAATCAATCTGTTAGTACTACAAAACTAGAGTACTACCTTATGCATGCATGGTAATAACAAGCTCTTTAGATCCAGATGTTGGGAGGATCCTATCCAACTCGGTAGCCTCTAATGCCATTCTTTTATCCTGATCATTATGCTTGACTCAAGGACTGCAACCCTATCCAAGTCACAGTACAAGACTCGGGAGAATGATTATTTTCCTTTAGGTTACTAGTCATAGTGTCAATCACAAGAAAATGGTCATCTTCCTATCCAGGTTAATGTATTGACACGAGGAAGTTAAGCCCTATACATGTCAAATAGATGACTTAGGAATATGCTTATCTTTCTATCCAGGTCAATGTACTTGACACAAGGATGTTAAGCGGTATATAGGTCAAAGTACAAGACACAGAAATATGATCATGGGACCATTCTCTCTATATAGTTCAGTCTGCAAGACATGGGGTAATAACCCTATACAGGTCATAGTAAAATACATAGGGAAAATGAATGTCCACCATGTTGATCAATATATCTAACTATTCTTCCTATACAGGTCACAATAACACAAGGTCTACAACCCTATAGAGGTCATTGTGACATAGAAAGAATAACATGATCTAAGAAGATCATTGCTCCCTCTCAACTGGAGAGGTAATCTCCACAAGTCTAACTTATCTCTAAAATATACAACTTCCTCTTCGGAGAGGTTTTTATCAATAGTATGTTCATTAGTGGAGATATACTGGAGTTTACTGCTCCTTTTTGCACCATGGCACAAATTTAGTGATATTGGGTACCATGATACACTTGATTCTTATACAACTTCACAGAATATCATTATGGTCCCTAGAATCAGATCAAATAAATCGAAAAGTAATTTCTGAAGCCAAAATTCTTTATGAGTCACTACACATGTGGTCGTACATCCTACCTCAACAAAACTCAGTGCCACAAAAGACTGATTTATGCTCATTATAGGGGAGCCAAAAATAAACTGACCATTAGTTGTCATTTTCTATCATTAGTACTTCTAAATTAATCATAGAATATTTGCAACTTGATGGATCAATAGAGAATGCATGATCTTGATATAATCCTTCCCTTTCCCTAGATTTCCAATTCCAAGTAATAATGTATTAACCCAAGATTCATTATATCTAGTTCAACATCCAACTCCCTCTTTCATTGAGGAAGCAGATTCATAGGTTCATCCATCACAACCAATTCAACATCAGAGTCTTTTCATGCTAATATACATGGGCATACATTCCATAACGTCAAATCTCAACAGCGCTCATAGAAATTAATCATCAGCATGACTTAAAAGACGTAATGATTTTTCCTACTCCCTCTAAGACTAATGATCATTTCTTACTAGTCTTCTTGTTGTCATGTTATTCAAATATAGAATATCTTAATATGTTCCTGCAATTCATATTAGGAGGCCAAGGAAGAATAAATGCAATTACTATAACAAGAGACTTAATATAAAAGAAATGAAAGTACACAACATGTTAGCTCATTATTGTATTAACATCATGTAGCTAGGATTCCCAGCATGAGCAATCCATCCTAGGGATTAGTCCACAAGCCCTTACCCTAATCCTTAGGATTCATCAGCTAGGGTTTCATATTTGATGCCTAAATGCACAAAAACCCTAGAAGTTCCATAACATATTCAATAGTCCTAGGGTTTTGTCCACAAACCCTATATTTTTCATGTTCTGACTCATTTATGGTTTACAATCCATAAAATTACAAACCCTAAATATTCAATCTTGATTAGCCAAAACCCTAGGGACTTTTCCAAGACATGTAGTCTTTTAAACCCTAGACCTTCGCAAGCACAATATTCATTATACAACAAAATCAGCAATACAAATTTATTATGTGAAGTACTTAAATCAAGAATTCAAATGTCAAAACAATCAATCAAGAATACATAAGTTGGTGTATCACCAAGATATTTTCCAGACTTTAGAAATAATCATGTCCAAGATTTATTAATAATATTTACTAGGGCATGTTCATTGCAGATATTTTCATGATATATTCTAGAATATAGTAACAATATGACTATTCCAAAGACCACAAAGATTAATGTCTTGGTAACTAAGAGCTTAAAGAGATAAAGTATGAATAACAATGATTTTACTAGAAATAAAAGATACTCTATCAATTTTATCCTAAGGGATAAAAAGACAAGTCAAATCAAGAAAGTTAAATGTGGTATCTTCAACCTAGTGACTCAAGATATGTATTTAGTAGTATAAATCTTGATCTTCTTCATTCTTAAATTTCTTGGAGGGATCCACTTCTTCATTTTCTGAAACCTAATGCTATCCCTTCCTCTTCTTTCCATTTGATCTATTAGGAAAAATGTTTTTATAGTGACCATATTGATGAAAAGCATACCATTGAACCTTGGACATATCTCTATTCCCCTGAGGAGCTATCTTCTTGTTTAATTTCTTCCCTTGAAAATTGAATTTCTTCTTCCCATTGAACTTCTTGGATCGTGCAGAAAAAGCTTGTGAATCAACTTCTTGAATGTCTCCCTTAGCTTTGCATCTAGATTATTCTTCCATGCAAGCATCCCACAAATCATCAAATGTAGGCATATACTTTCTAGAATAGATTCCACCAGCTAAAGAATCCCATTGTTTGAGTAGAACATTGATTGCAGTAGTCACTAGTTCAGATTCAGAAATCATTTCTCTCGTTCCTTAAAGCTCATCCCTTATATGAGATATCTTCATAGAGAAGGAATCCATTGGTTCACCTTGTGTTGGCCTTAGATCATGAAGTTGATTCCTAAGGGAGATCATTTGACTATTAGTATTAGATGAATATAAACTTACTAACTTGCCATATACATCCTTGGCAGTTTTATATTCATACACATAAGGAATCAAGTGATCCTTTAAAGAGTCAAAGATAATTCTTTGAGCCTTGACTTCTAGCTTTCAATGTTTGGCCTTTTCAACATCATCTTTAGGTTGAGAAACCTTTTCTCAAACATAATGAAAAACATCATGCTCTTTTAAGACCAAATCAATCATCTTTTTCCAAGCCTTGAAATTTGGTGCTCCATTGAGCTTGTTTCCTTCTTTGCAAGAAGAAGCAATTACTTTGCTTGCCTTATTCATTGGTAAGAGATGATGAACGAGGGCTTCTTCCTTCAAGAGCTTCCCTTCCTTGAGGTTATAAGAAAAGATCAACAACTTTCCTCCCTTACTCATGCTCTGATACCATGTTAGAAATTCAAGTACAATACAGTACAAGCAATAATTTTCTTATTTTCTAAACTTCAAATAATTAGTTGTGAGGTTAGCTATACTTCTATAAATTTATTCTTCCACTAACAAATTATTATACTTCAAAAATTAAACAACAATAGTAAGTAGAAAGAAAAAATCACAATGCACAATAAGAGATACCAGAGATTGGGTCCATGGCTAGGGAAAAACCCCATAAGGGGAAAACTAAACCAATTCCTTTCTTAGAGAGATCCTTCAAAATACATCTAAGAGATTATTTCTTAGATTGCACCTTCTTTTTCAAACCAAGTTCTTAAGACATGATATTGTTTGAAGTTGGGGTTTATGGAAACTTGGGAAGTGAAGGTTGTACTAGTCGGTCTCCTATTAAAATCACTTGTTCTTCCAACTATTATAGCAATATTTGAAAATGTATTTAATGTATAATTTTCTTTTAGGTCGTCTTTATTACATAACAACCCCTCCCTCGTAATGTAACCTCAAGACTATATCCTAACATATCCTTCAATGCAAGGGTTTTCTTTTGGGTCTCAGTGTCATTCTTCTTGAATATGGTAGTGCATTGGCTAATATATGTAGCAATACCAATGATATCAACAACAAATTTATTAGTTAGGGTTGATACCTCATTCATAGGAGTAAATTTAGAGTTGTGGTTTGCAATCAAATTTCCATCCTCAAGGCAACATTCTATTTGTGATGTATTATCTAGAATTATTTCCCAATCATTTTCTAAGTGATTGTAATCTTTGTTTATTGGTTTTGTTATCACCCCAAGAAACTCTTCTAGGTTGTATCTCGGAGATGCTCGGGAACATTACAAACTCAACAAAATGTTGGAAATGGATGAATGGAAGGAATGATGCATATTCAAGCCAAATAACCACTTCTACTATGCTTAACCCCAGACATGGGTGAACACCCCCAAACTACAAGGCTTTAGACCACCAATTACTCACAGTTTGAGGCTTAGGTGAACATGGAGAATACTGACCACACCAGTAGATGCACATGACCCTGTGATGGCCAGCTGCAACCAGTAAAGAGGTATGCAAATCTATTTCCTAATGCACAGACAGGATGACAGTTCTCTGGCACTAAGTAAACCTGCATAACACATTCAATAATCCATACTAGACTTCAACACAGAGGTGGGATGACAACCCCTCTAATGCTAAATATCAAGAGCACATGAAATAATGCATAACAGGCACAACCTATAACATAGTAGAAATGGAAAGTGAGCAATTAACAACAAAAGAAGCTTGTATTAGCTGAAAATGAAGACCAGACGCTACAAATATTACAGTAGTTATAGTCTCCAGAAGTTGAACCTTACATCAAAACAACAACCATCAACCCTCATTACATCTGAGTTTTGGGTATATATAGAGTTTGTTTACAAAAATGATCTTCTATCCTATATGTGGAGGGGTCATAATGCACCACCAACCACATTAACTATCTAAAATGGGCCTCTGCTACGACCTGCTGCTTCAATGCATGAATTTTACATTCTCTGGTGTTCTGCTGTACTCCTCGAGCAGGTGGAGTGTAATATGAATAAAGCTCCATGACTGATTAATGCTTTTAACTGCTCTTTCCTTCACGGCTTTCTTTCCTTGATAAATGCAGTTGTTGAGGAGTAATTTCACCGGGTACTGGTAGTTGATTGTTGTTGTCCTTCAGGTGCATGGCATGACCAGGGTGTTTTGACTCCATGGAAGATGTACGAGTGGGCGGAGGATGAACATCAACCATTGGATCGCACAGGTGAACGGCGGAGATTGGCTCAGCGGGAGATATTGTGAGAGACGTGAGCAGATGATCATGAACCGTTGGATCTGGACGCGGCAGATCTGACAGTGATCAGGTGGGAAATGTGCAGAGGTTAACCAGTGGGGACGAGAGGACGGGTGGTAAGCGGTATCCCCCGCACCGCTTTCGGAGGTGGGTGGTAAACTTACCAAGGTGAGCGATCACACTCAGCGGATGACGCGTGGCAGATGGGACAGGGTCAATACCGCTTTTCCCTCTAGTTAATGTGCGGGCAGCTTGCGGGATCAGGAGCAGCGAACGCCGTCGGGTCACATGGCAGGAACGATCGAACGACGAGGTCTAACACATATGTTTTGTTCGACTGATGTGACAGGGAAAGACTATGTGGAAGCGTGCGGTTATATGGGTTAAAACCATAGCGCCGAGGGGGTTAACTGAAAAGGGGCTCATGCCAGGACTTGGAGAAAAATGGAGATTACGAGGGCTATAAGAATATAAACAGAGTGAAGGAGAATAAGAATGATGGCTGGTGCAAATATTTTATGAGCATAAACCACCTGATCAGGCCTGAATTTGTTCCTCGAATTGTTGGATTATAGCATAGCTAATAGGTTTGATCTACAATTTAGAGATTTTGTAAACTTTACCAATTTGCATGGAAGGATGGCATTCTATTTCTTGCATATTGAAATATGTAATACATATCTCACTATTATCTTTGAAAATAACATCAAAGATAAAGACATTTCCAACTCCCTTGGAATTCATGACACTGCATAGTTCATGCTTTGAAAATATTCTAACGTTGATTGTCCATGAATGAATGTATGGATTCAAATATTTGATAGGAAATATTTTTGGGAGTGTGTCATTTGTTTATAATGGTTGCATGGTAGAATCACACACACTTGTGTTGTTGTGGATAACTAATACTATCTACTTTTAGAGTCAATGCTTGGATATTAGTCACTATAACAAGCCTACAAAATAGACCAAATCATTGTAGTTAGTAAGAAGGGATTGGTGAATTTTTTAGTAATGTAAAACATATTCAATGTTTGTGTGTGAAAATTTGCATACTTGTTGTAATGAGTATATCTACAAAAAAAACTATTTATTTTAGCCAATAATCCATTTTCATTTTTTTTATAATGTGAAATATTCTGCAAAGGTCCAAAAAAATAAATATTTTCCGTACAATATTTATTTCGTAAGAGAAAAGAACAAAATATCTTCTAATAAACTTTGTTTGAAATCTAAAATTTATAGGATAAGTATGAAGTCCTCTTCACCATTTTGAATTTTTGTAAGAGACTTTTCTATTGAGATGGATAGCATTATATAAAACAAAGATGGATGGCATTATATAAAAGTGATTCCTTCGAGAAAAGAAATTTTGTAAAAGACTTTTCTATTGAAATGGATGGCATTATATAAAACTAAAATGGATGGCATTATATAAAAGTGATTCCTTCCAAAAAAAAAAAAGGCTACAGGATAGAAAAAACATATTTCCTACGCAATATTTCTGTGTTAATATATTAAAACAAGTATATACAGTGGACATGAATGGAAGCCTAGGAAGAAAGTTCATTTGGTGTACCATTGTTATTATGAAAATTTTGTAAAATTGAAATAAAAGTGTTGGCATTATGATTCTGGTATGGCTCTATGTTACAGGTGTTGTACTTGATGGCAACTCTCTTAAGTGGCAATGCTCTGTTCAGGCTCTCAAAATGTTGGAAAATAAGAGGTACGCAGGTACACCGTACAAAAGCTGCGGACCCGCAGGAATATCATAGATAAAGTGCGTACACACCCGCAGGTTACCCGTTCATAAGGTGCGGACCCCCAGTTCACTCACTTCAAGGCAGAGAAGCGCGCTCACATGGGGTTTCTTATGTTTGGCCCGTGGTATTTAGCCTGTCGTTCTGGATTCTATGGTTTTGGCCCGTGGTATAGGATCTAATTTAGCCCCGGTTTGGATCCCTTGTATTGGTTATTGATGGTTTTGTCCCATGGTATGAATAAGGGCTTGACTATAAATAGGGAAGGAGATCACTTGGCTAAGGCATCTTTTGCAAATTGAATATCTTAAGATCTGAAATATTGGGTTATCGGTTTAAAAGCTTGATCTATATAAAAGTGAAGTTGAAAGTGAATCTATGAAGTGTGATCTCTCAGGCGCATGATCAGATCTGCGCATCTGACTATCTGTGGCACACTGGTGGACTGCCAATTTGGCCCTAATCAGAGGTTCGCAGGTAATTAACTGTGCAAGTGCGGGGTACGCACAGCAGAAGAAGGCGCAGTGCGTGGGTACGCGCAGCAGAAGAAGGCGCAGTGCGTGGGTACGCACAGCAGAAGAAGGTGCAGTGCGTGGGTACGCAGCGCGATAGAGGTTCAGGTGCGGAAGAACAGTAAAGGTACACGGCGTGGCAGAGGTTAAGGTGCGGAGGCACAGTGAAAGTACGCGGCGCTACAGAAGCCACAGGTGCGTAGATATGCAGCGCGATAGCATCTGAGGGTGCGTGGCCACAGTAGTAGTACGCGGCGTGATTGAAGAAACAGTGCGTGGGTACGCGGTGCAGTGGAAGGCTCTCTGCGGGGATACGCAGAGACGCAGAAGGTGAAGTGCGGAGCCACGCAGCCCAGATAAAGAAAAATTGCGTATCTATCCTAAAACATTTGTAGATCATCTTCTATTTATTGCTGCAGAGTTCTGGGTTTATATTTCTGGTACTATCTTTCTGTTTACAGCATTCTGAGAAGTTGGGTAATTCTTGGTTGATTGTATAAGGAGTTTGGGTAATTTGCATGTACTTGATGTTTATTTGGTATTCTTGGATCCAGTTTGAAAATTTATGAAAAGTGGTCCTTGAAAGAAAAGAAGTAGGGGGTTGTAGCTCCCTTCCAGGAGAGACTGGAAAACGAGAGAGAGTTGTAGCTCTCTGCAAGTTGCAGCCTGCGTACTGGTAAAGGACTGCACCAGTACAAAATCATTGTAAAAGGAGTTTCTAATTGAAAGAAGATAGAGACATATTGCAGCAGGTGGTTTTCACCCACATTGGGTTTCTACCTTATCTCTGGTGTTCTTTGGTGTGACTATCTGTTTTTCTTGTTCATGCTCATTGTTTTATGGTACTGACATACAAGAATAATTCAAAGTATAAATAAGGAAGATTTATTAAAAAGAACTTGATAATACTGATTCACCCCCCCCCCCCATCTCAGTATTATTTCCAACAATTGGTATCAAAGCCAGGTTCTTCAGAGAAACTTGATCGCTTGAAGGAAGATCATTCATCATGAGCAACTACGAGAGGGAAGCATCAATCAGGCCACCAATTTTTGATGGGACAAACTTCAATTATTGGAAAGTAAGAGTTACTGCCTATCTTCAATCTCTTGGTACAGAAGTTTGGGATATCATAGATACAGGCTACACTTTTCCTTCAGCTACTCCTACAGATCCGGCCGAGAAGAAGAAATATGAAACAAATGCTAAAGCAGTCAATACTCTGCTGGGATGCTTATCTCAAACAGAATTCGTGAAGGTTATGCAATATAAATCCGCAAAGGAAATATAGGACAAGATTGTCTTGAGCTACGAAGGATATGAACAGGTAAAGCGTGCTAAACTTCAAACCCTCAGGATTCAGTATGAGAATCTCAGAATGTATAATGATGAAAGTGTGGCTAACTATTTCCTTCGGGTAGACGAGATTGTTAATTGCATGAAAAACTTGGGTGAAGAAATAAAAGAGGCTATTGTGGTTGAAAAAGTTTTAAGATCATTGTCCCCCAAGTTTGAATCTAAAGTGTCTGCAATAGAAGAAAAGGAAAATCTACGAACTCTTACTATGTCTCAGCTACACGGAATTCTAACTGCTTATGAAATGAGAAAAGGAGGTCCATCAGACAGGAGAGAAGCTGCTTTCAAGGCTTCAGGCAAAGGAGACTACTATGAAGCAAGTCACGCGCCAGAAGAAGAAGAAGAACCAAATTTTGTCAGAAATCTTCAACGGGGTACTGGAAGGTTCAAAGGTAAGTTACCTTTTAAATGTTTTGCTTGTGGAAGAGTAGGTCATTATGCTGCGAAATGTCCTCATAAGGATAAGATTGACAAAGGAAAGGAACCTGCTAGATGGAACAAGAAACAGAATGCAAATAATAAAAGCTACTACACTCATGAAGATAGTGATGGTCTATCAAATAGTGATGAAGATGAACGAAGTAATGACTATAAACTTTTAATGGCATTTGAAGATGATGAGTACATGGATGCTATAGATGTGGATAGCCTTTATGAAGAAATTTCTAGACTCAAGAGATGTACAGAAGAAAATAATATGATCATTGATACTCTACAATTTCAAATTGATGAAAAGGAAAAATATCTTGAAAAATTAGAAGGTGAAATTGTTGGTCTTAGAAAAGAGATTGAGAAAACAAAGGCTATTAATCTTAAGTTTGTTAAAGGATCTGAAACTCTGGATGAGATCATCAATGTACAGCGTTCTCCTCTAAACAAGACAGGTCTGGGGTATAATGGAGAAACTTCTCAAGCATCCACCTCAAAGAGTTATCTTGATGCAGCAAGAAGGAATGAGCAAAAGCACAATGGAGATCACCAGGTAAAGCAGGGATGAATTACATCAAGAACAAACAAAGACTATCAGGTAAACCAGGGGCAATCCGTCTTAAGAATGAACAAAAGCTACAACCAGCCACAGGTAAAATCCTCTCAATTTGCTTCAAGAATGGATGACAATAGAAATTACAATCATTCGGCCGGAAGATTTGATAACCGCAGAAGTTTCTTCAATGGACAATGCTTCTCTTGCCACAACTTTGGTCACAAAGCAGCGCAATGTGTTGCATATAAAACAATCAGGACTAGAGAAGCTCAAAAACAAAGAAGTATGACCGGGATTACAAAAAGGACCTATAACAACTTTTCGGCTCTTGAAAATGAAGTTGAATGTTCTATTTGAAATAACTTTGGTCATGAAGATTCTGAATGCAGGAGCAGGTTTCAGCAGACAAAGGAACAAGCCTCAAGCACCAAAACATGGAGAATAAAGGAACCACAAACAGAAAGATGTGGGATAACATTTTATGCAGAGGGACAGGAAAATCTATGGTACATTGACAGTGGATGTTCGAAGCATATGACAGGTGATAAAGAAAAACTTGAATCATATTCTGCTTTAGAAAAGGGAAAGAAAGTTTCTTTTGGAAATGATACTCCTGCAGCTATAAAAGGAAAAGGCACTGCTTAGTTAAAAGAAAAGGTCAAAGCTGGAAATGTTTTGTATGTTGATGGATTGAAGCATAATCTTTTGAGTGTCAGCCAGATGTGTGATCATGGAACCGAGGTGATATTTAGATCAAATGGATGTCTTGTTCGTGATCTTGATACAGGTGAAACAGTGATCAAAGGTAAAAGAACTCCAAATAATCTATACATATTTGAAGAAGGACAACAACAATGCTATCTGAGCAAGGATGATGAGCACTGGTTATGGCACCGGAGGTTGGGGCATCTAAGCTTTTCACAAATAATGAAAGCATGCAAATATCAGGCAGTTCGTGGTCTTCCAGATATCAAAATTCCAGACAACACCATATGCAAATCATGTCAGTTTGGAAAGCAAACCAGAACTAACTTTCCGGAGAAGGAAGGATCAGCTAGCATGCCTCTTAAGCTAGTACATACTGATACGTGTGGTCCATTCAGGAAAAGGACACCTCGAGGAGAAGAATACTTGATATTATTCATTGACGATTTCTCCAGGTTTGTCTGGTTAGGACTTATGAAGCACAAAGATGAAGCATTCGAAAAATTCAAATCCTTTAAAGCCTTGGTTGAAAATGAATCAGGATACAAAATTAAGTGCCTCAGGTCCGACAGAGGTGGGGAGTTCACCTCAAATGAATTTTTCGATTTCTGTGAAGAACATGGGATAAGAAGAGAATTCTCTGCAGCTAGAACTCCTCAGCAAAATGGAGTGGTGGAAAGAATGAACAGAACAGTCCAACAAATGGCTCGTGCTATGCTTGATGAGTCTGGAACTCCCGCAACTTTCTGGGGTGAAGCTGCATATGCTGCGGTTGTTATTCTCAACAAAACAAATGTCCGGGTGAACAGCACTCAAACCCCTCATGAGCTGTGGTATGGTGAGACTCCTTCGGTAAAGCACTTCAAAATCTTTGGGAGCAAATGCTATATTAAGAATACTGATGAGCAACTTGGCAAACTTGAACCTAGAGCAGATGAAGGCATTCTTCTTGGTTATTCTCCACACAGCAAAGCATACAAGTGCTACAATAAAAGACTTGGAAGAATTGTTGACAGCATTGATGTAGTGGTTGATGAGAAGGGATACATTCCTAGGCAAGTAAATCATGAAGATATCGAAGAAGATGAAGACTACCCTCAAAGACAGAATGATGAAGAAGAAGAACCAGAGGAGCAGATAAGGATAGAAGAGAAGACCCCATCCAGGTATGTTCAGAAGAATCATCCAGAATCTCAGATTTTGGGGCAGAAAGAAGCAGGTGTACAAACAAGAAGAACAATTGCAGAAGCTTCAAGCTATTTGGCATTACTCTCTTCCACTGAACCACAAAATGTGAAAGAGGCATGCAAAGATGAATGTTGGGTCAAAGCAATGGATGAATAACTTGAGCAGATCGAAAAGAAAAACACTTGGGAATTGGTTCCTAGACCAAAGGATAAGAATGTTATAGGGACAAAATGGGTCTTCAAAAATAAATTGAATGAAAATGGAGAAGTAATTAGAAACAAGGCCAGACTTGTTTGTAAAGGGTATGCGCAGCAAAAAGGAATAGATTTTGAAGAAACTTTTGCTCCTGTTGCAAGACTTGAGGCCATCCGAATGTTCCTTGCTCTCTCAAGCTTTCAAAACTTCAAAGTATTTCAAATGGACGTGAAATCAGCCTTTCTGAATGGAGACTTGGAAGAAGAAGTATACATTGAGCAGCCAGATGGTTTCATTCTTGGAAATGATCCAAATCTTGTATGCAGATTGAAAAAGGCTCTCTATGGTCTCAAACAAGCTCCAAGGGCTTGGTACTATCGTTTGGACAAATATCTTCATCAACAAGGTTTTTCAAAAGGATCAGCAGATAGCAATCTTTATATAAAAGTTGAAAACGACAAATTGCTAATACTTGTTGTGTATGTAGATGACATTATCTTTGGCAGCAATGAAGAAGCTATGAGTCAAAGCTTTACCTTGGTAATGCAGAAAGAATTTGAAATGTCCTTGCTGGGAGAACTGACATATTTTCTTGGTTTGCAAATCCAACAAAAAGAAGGAGGGATCTTTTTGTCTCAAACCAAGTATCTCAAGCAGATTTTGAAGAAATATGGCATGGAAGATGCAAAACCAGTATGTACACCCATGGTCACAGGATGTAGCCTCAGTGCAAATGATGAATCAGCAGCAGTGCATCAACCAACCTACAGATCTATGATTGGAAGTCTACTTTATTTGACAGGTACCCGACCAGACATCATGCATGCAGTGGGAATAGTTGGAAGATTTCAGGCAAATCCAAAGGAAACTCATCTTCAGGCAGTAAAGAGAATCTTCAAATATCTTCAAGGAACTCAAAACTATGGCTTATGGTATCCTAGAGATACAGATCTCACACTTCATGCTTATACAGATGCAGATTGGGCCGGAAGCGTGGATGACAGGAAGAGCACAAGTGGTGGTGCATTCTTTATGGGTTCCAGATTAGTATCTTGGTTCAGCAAGAAACAGAGTTCGATTGCCTTGTCTACAGCTGAAGCGGAATATATTGCTGCTGCATCTTGCTGCACTCAACTCCTTTGGATGATGCAGACCTTGCAGGATTTTCAAATCACTTGTACACCACCTATCTCCATCTTATGTGATAACACAAGTGCAATCAGCATTTCAAAGAACCCAATTGTGCATTCAAAGACCAAGCACATACCGATCAAGTATCATTTTCTCCGGGAACAAGTACTTGAACAAAAGGTCAAGTTGGAGTATGTTCCTTCTAAGGAACAAGTTGCTGATATACTCACCAAATCATTGCCCAGGGAGACCTTTGAATATCTCAGGCAAAAGCTGGGGGTTGTTGATGCATCATCTTGTTGTTGAATCTCTTCTGATGGTTGGTTGTACGCAAGGCTCATCTGGGGTATATGCGTACATGTGTTGGGTTGCGGATTGGTCGAAGATCGAATGGCACAGGTTCAGGGGGAGCATATAATGCATTGTTGGCATTATGGAGGAAGTACAGAAGGAGATCATGGATGATGGTCTGAATATTGCTGCAATATGTCTCTATCTCTTTCATGGTCATTTATGGTGTTTGGTGGATTATGGTTCTTCTTTGCAGATCTGGTTTATAGTCAGGGGGAGCATGTTCTTAAGGGGAGCATAACCCTTTGCCCTTGATGTCAAAGGGGGAGAATGGCGTTGAAGATCTTGAGGTTGCCATCAAGTCCAAAGGGGGAGATTGTTGGCATTATGATTCTGGTATGGCTCTATGTTACAGGTGTTGTACTTGATGGCAACTCTCTTAAGTGGCAATGCTCTATTCAGGCTCTCAAAATGTTGGAAAATAAGAGGTACGTAGGTACACCGTACAAAAGCTGCGGACCCGCAGGAATATCATAGATAAAGTGCGTACATACCCGCAGGTTACCCGTTCATGAGGTGCGGACCCCAGTTCACTCACTTCAAGGCAGAGAAGCGCGCTCACGTGGGGTTTCTTATGTTTGGCCCGTGGTATTTAGCCCGCCGTTCTTGATTCTATGGTTTTGGCCCGTGGTATAGGATCTAATTTAGCCCCGGTTTGGATCCCTTGTATTGGTTATTGATGGTTTTGTCCCATGGTATGAATAAGGGCTTGACTATAAATAGGGAAGGAGATCACTTGGCTAAGGCATCTTTTGCAAATTGAATATCTTAAGATCTGAAATATTGGGTTATCGGTTTAAAAGCTTGATCTATATAAAAGTGAAGTTGAAAGTGAATCTATGAAGTGTGATCTCTCGGGCGCATGATCAGATCTAGGCATCTGACTATCTGTGGCACACTGGTGGACTGCCAATTTGGCCCTAATCAGAGGTTCGCAGGTAATTAACTGTGCAAGTGCGGGGGTACGCACAGCAGAAGAAGGCGCAGTGCGTGGGTACGCACAGCAGAAGAAGGCGCAGTGCGTGGGTACGCACAGCAGAAGAAGGCACAGTGCGTGGGTACGCAGCGCGATAGAGGTTCAGGTGCGGAAGAACAGTAAAGGTACGCGGCGTGGCAGAGGTTCAGGTGCGGAGGCACAGTGAAAGTACGCGGCGCTACAGAAGCTGCAGGTGCGTAGATACGCGGCGCGATAGCATCTGAGGGTGCGTGGCCACAGTAGTAGTACGCGGCGTGATTGAAGAAACAGTGCGTGGGTACGCGGTGCAGTGGAAGGCTCTCTGCGGGGATACGCAGAGACGCAGAAGGTGAAGTGCGGAGCCACGCAACCCAGATAAAGAAAAATTTCGTATCTATCCTAAAACATTTGTAGATCATCTTCTATTTATTGCTGCAGAGTTCTGGGTTTATATTTCTGGTACTATCTTTCTGTTTACAACATTCTGAGAAGTTGGGTAATTCTTGGTTGATTGTATAAGGAGTTTTGGGTAATTTGCATGTACTTGATTTTTATTTGGTATTCTTGGATCCAGTTTGAAAATTTATGAAAAGTGGTCCTTGAAAGAAAAGAAGTAGGGGGTTGTAGCTCCCTTCCAAGAGAGACTGGAAAACAAGAGAGAGTTGTAGCTCTCTGCAGGTTGCAGCCTGCGTACTGGTAAAGGACTGCACCAGTACAAAATCATTGTAAAAGGAGTTTCTAATTGAAAGAAGATAGAGACATATTGCAGCAAGTGGTTTTCACCCACATTGGGTTTCCACCTTATATCTGGTGTTCTTTGGTGTGACTATCTGTTTTTCTTGTTCATGCTCATTGTTTTATGGTACTGACATACAAGAATAATTCAAAGTATAAATAAGGAAGATTTATTAAAAAGAACTTGATAATACTGATTCACCCCCCCTCTCAGTATTATTTCCGACAAAAAGGAATAAAGATTATATATACTCATAAGTGATATAATAATTAACTTAAAACCTAAAACATATAAGTTTAAAGGAAACTAAAAAACCTGTATACCAATTAAGCTAAACAAATAAACTAACTTAAAGTTACATGTTTAATTTTATAAATCGATCGATCTTAGCATAAAAAAAACCAAGCCAACGCTACACATCCCATTGTATCAAGAGGAAAAAAAATAAAAATCCAACATTGTTCATCCCATCATTAGAAAATGTAGAATTTAGATGGTTCACAAACCTCCAAAGTTCAAACCAATAAAGTAGATCCCCATGATCATGTTTTTAACATGTCACTCTAGTTCCTAAATATCAACAATTAATTGGTGTCTTGATTATTCAAAGCAAGTCTCCATGATTGTGTTTTTAATGTCACTCCACCTAAAGTCAAGAAATAAATCGGTGCCTTGATTGTTCAAAACAACTGAGGGTCACAAATATGTTGGATCAAGAAGCGAAGTTTAGTCTACACAAGTAAAATAACCAAGAACCATATCCATATCTATATCTAGGCTTTCCTTTAAAGTCAACTCATTAAACATTATTAAGAAATTATACACATTTATTATGAGTTAAAACTGAATGAATTAATTGAGATTTCTCTTAGAATTTCAGTTCGCACCACTGAAATAACTAGGAACCATTTGTGGATTTAGGATTTCCTTAAAAATCTAATTATTAAAAATTGTCGATATTAAAATTCTAGATCTTCGAGGTTTTATTATAAGGTTTCAATTTTTAGTATGATTTTTTGGAAGTTTTTCCAATGGGTTTTTCTAGTCTAATTTTTCTAAAATCTAGCAAAAAATTATTGAAATCACAAGCTTGATGGGTAACCTCTACACATTCGAAGTGCCCTAAGAGTTTTTCAGGGTGTTGAATCTATATATGTAGTCAAAAATCCAATTTAAATAATATAAATCAAAATTTCACCTCAAAATTTTCCACCATATTCCAACACCAAAAAACTAAAAAAACACACTAAAATCCACCTATTTAAAACTCGCATTTTTAAAAAATTCAAATCTTACTATATGATATCTCAGATCTTCGTGCAAAGCCCTAACATATCTAGAGATTATTATATTTATTATATTTTTGGATCACTAGGCTAAACATCCATATTTATATTTATCGGGGTATCTAGATATTAAAGTTTCAACCTCAAGGTTCTGATTATAAGTCACTAGTTTAAAGCTATGATCCGGTATCCAGAATTTTAATGAAGGAGAGGCAAATTCTTTTTTAGATTTACCCATATACTTTATTTAAGGTTTCGTTCAACCTTTAGTTTCAAAGGATTAATGGAGGACAAGCATCTAGATCTAGCAACATCAGGGGGTTGTCGTTGGGCTCTATTACGGCCTTGGTGCCATGGCCTCTCCCCGCGATGACTCTTCATACGTTGACGCTGCAGTTGGCATGGGTTTGTCCTCCTACTAACAACATAGAATTGTGAAATCCACTAAAAATCAGTGGTTGTTGTTGTTGTTGTTTTTTTTTATGGGTTATAAATTTATGTTACAAAATATAGATATAGGAAGATTTTATTTATGGTTGTTAGAATGAAAATGAAATAATTTTATTACATTTTTTTATACTAAATTTTAAAATTAACAATAAATTATAAGGTAAAAATATTTTTACTTTTAATTTTTTTTTTTTTTTTTTTTAATTTGGTATAAATTTATGTTACAAAATATAGATATAGAAATATTTTATTTATGATTGTGAGAATGAAAGTGAAATATTTTTTCTACATTTCTTTTATGCAAAATTATAGAATTAATAATAAACTAGCCAATAAAAAGATTATTCATATTTTATAATTTAATTAAAACTAATCAAATATATATAATCATAAAAATATATGCCACATAAAATATTTACACATCATTATGGAAAGTAAAATATATGTCTTTATTTAATAAAAAATTAATTATAATTTCAGTTAAAAAAAATTAGAATTTCCCATTCATAATCAAAAAGTAGAATTCAATTTCTTTATGCATTCAAGAATCAATTGTCTTAATTGTGGGTTCCTAAGGAGGATTACATATCCCCACTTTTGCTATTTTAATCTTGAATAAAGTTTCTTACACAAGCTTTCATGTACTTCGTTATATTTAAAATATATCACGGACAAACATATATTCGGCATATAATGTAACTTAAATTGATAGTAAGTTATCAATCTCCTAGGCATAGGAGAAAATTGATTATGATCTAGTCCCATGTAGTTTAGAATTGGAAAAATCGTGTGAAAACCTTAATCATAATTGTTAATTTGGAACTCTCCACAAAGGTTGGACATTGAATTGAAAAGCGGAATAAATATATAATATAT
The DNA here is from genome assembly GCA_031772625.1 of Pinus tabuliformis. NCBI lineage: Eukaryota > Viridiplantae > Streptophyta > Pinopsida > Pinales > Pinaceae > Pinus > Pinus tabuliformis. The sequence goes on from CM062814.1 coordinate 824,122,085, forward strand.
AAAGCTAAAACCCATTTATTATTGTCGTGTTTTATAAAGCCAAAATCCCATGGCAATTAACATTTTGTTAATTGAAAAATAATAGATTGAATTTATAGTTTTTCGAGTGATATGTATTAATATAATTAGATTAATAAATAATGTAGTTGATATAATTAAAGACTTCATCTATATTTAATTGAGAAATATGTAATAATAGAACTAATAATATAAAATAATTATTGTAATAATAAAAATATTATTATTATTAATATAATTAATAATTATTTAATATTATTATAAATTCAAACGAGGATTAATATTAAAAACCCTAGGGTTTATATTCTTTTGGGTTTTTAGTATTAATCCCTTGGGTTTATAATATCAATTTCTTGTGTATATTAATTTAAGGATCCATATTCCTAGGGTATATTATTATTCATAGGTTTATAATATTAATCTTTTAGGTTCAATATAAATCGTGGTCATGGTTTATATACTTTGGATTTATAATATTAGTCCCTTGCGTTTATAATATCTTAGGGTTTTCGTATTAACCCATGGGTTTATAATATCAATACCTTGGGTTTATAAATGTAAGGGTTCATATTCCTAGGGTTTAATACTAAAACCCTGAGGGATTATAAACCCAAGACAATAATATTAATCGAAGGGATATAAACCCAAGGGATTAATCCTAAAAACCCAAGAGAATAATATTAAACCCTAGGGATTAATATTATAAACCCAAGGTATATAAACCCTAAGATAAATATTATAAATGCTAAAATAAACATAGTTGACCATGATTGCGAATGGTTGATTTTCATTTTGAACCATTCCTTGTCACAATGCGACGTTGGACCATGGTTGACCATGGTCAACCATCTTTATTCTAGGGTCTATCATATTTATCTTAGGGTTTATACACATTGGCATTAGAATATTAATTCCTTGGGTTTAATATTATTCCTTTGGGTTTATAATCCCTTAGGTTTAATACTAAAAACCCAATGAATTATAAACCCTAGGGAATATATTAAACCTTGGGGATTAATAATAATTACAAACCCTATGAATAATATTATACACTCAGAATATGAACCCTTAAATTAATAAACCCAAGGAAGTGATATTATAAACCTAAGAGAATAATAAACCCAAGGGGTTAATACTAAAACCCCAAGGGATTATAAACCTGAGGGAATAATATTAATCCAAGGGATATTAAAACCAAGGGATTAATACTAAAAATCATAGGGTTTATATTCCCTTAGGTTTTTAGTATTAATCCCTTGGGTTTATTATTCCATTAGGTTTATAATATCAATCCCTTGGATTTACAATATTAGTCCCTTAGGTTTATAATCCATATGTATAATATTAGACCCAAGTGTATAATAAACCCAAGGGATTAATACTAAAACCCAAGAGAATATAAACTCTAGGGTTTTTAGTATTAATCCCTTGGGTTTATAATATTAACCCCTTGGGTATTAAATTCCCTTAGGTTTATAATATCAATCCCTTGGGTTTATTAATTTAAGGGTTCATATTCTCAAGGTATAATATTATTCATAGGGTTTGTAATTAATATTAATTTCTAGGGTTTAATATTATTCCCTATGGTATATTATTACTATCATTATAATTAATAATAATTATTTATATATAATAATTATTTAATAGTAAATGTTATTTATTACTATTTAATTTTAAATTATGTAATATAAATATGAACCCTAGGAATATGAATCCTTAGATTAATAAAACGTATGGATTGATATTATAAACCCAATGGAATAATAAACCAAGGGGTTAATACTAAAACCCAAGGAATTATAAACCCAAGGGAATAATATTAACTTGAGGAATAATAAACCGAGGGAATTAATACTAAAAAACCCTAGGGTTTATATTTCCTTAGGTTTTTAGTATTAATCCCTTGGGTTTATTAATTTAAGGATTCATATTCCTACGGTATAATATTATTCATAGGTTTATAATATTAATTCTTAGGTTCAGTATAAATCATGGTCATCCAAGGGTTTATATACATTGGAATTATAATATTAGTCCCTTGGGTTTATAATACCTTGGGGTTTTAGTATTAACCTTGGGTTTATAATACTTTGGGGTTTTATTATTAACCCTTGGGTTTATAATATCATTCCCTTGGGTCTATAAATTTAAGGATTCATATTCTTAGTGTTTAATATTAAAACCCCAAGGGATTATAAACTCAAGGTAATAATATTAACCGAAGAGATAATAAACCCAAGGGATTAATACTAAAAACCCAAGGAATTATAAACCCAAGGGAATAATATTAAACCCTAGGGATTAATATTATAAACCCAAAGTATATAAACCATAAGATAAATATTATAAACCCTAAAATAAAATCGTTGACCATGGTTGAGAATGGTTGATTTTCATTTTGAGGCAATCATTGTCACAATGCGACATTGGACCATGGTTGACCATGGTCAACCATCTTTATTCTAGGGTTTATAATATTTATCTTAGGGTTTATATACCTTGGGTTTATAATATTAATTCTTTGGGTTTAATATTATTCCTTTGGGTTTATAATCCCTTAGGTTTAATACTAAAAACCCAAGGAATTATAAACCCTAGGGAATAATATTAAACCTTAGGGATTAATATTAATTACAAACCCTATGAATAATATTATACCCTGGGAATATGAACCCTTAGATTAATAAACCCAAGGAACTGATATTATAAACCCAAGAGAATAATAAACCCAAGGGGTTAATACTAAAACCCCAAGGGATTATAAACCCAAGGGAATAATATTAATCCAAGGGATAATAAACCCAAGGGATTAATACTAAAAACCCTAGGGTTTATATTCCCTTGGGTTTTTAGTATTAATCCCTTGGGTTTATAATATCAATCCCTTGGATTTATAATATTAGTCCCTTAGGTTTATAAACCCTATGAATAATATTATACCCAAGGGAATAATAAACCCAAGGGATTAATACTAAAAACCCAAGGGAATATAAACTCTAGGGTTTTTAGTATTAATCCCTTGGGTTAATATTATTCCCTTGGGTTTATAATCCCTTGGGGTTTTAGTATTAACCCTTGGGTTTATAATATCAATCCCTTGGGTTTACAATTGTAAGGGTTCATCTTCCTAAGGTTTAATACTAAAACCCCAAGGGATTATAAACCCAAGGCAATAATATTAACCGAAGGGATCATAAATCCAAGGGAATAATATTAAACCCTAGAGATTAATATTATAAACCCAAGGTATATAAACCCTAAGATAAATGTTATAAACCCTAAAATAAACATGGTTGAGAATGGTTGATTTTCATTTTGAGGTAATCCTTGTCACTATGCGACATTAGACTATGGTTAACCATGGTCAACCATCTTTATTCTATGGTTTATAATATTTATCGTAGGGTTTATATACCTTGGGTTAATAATATTAATTCCTTGTGTTTAATATTATTCCTTTGGGTTTATTATCCCTTATGACAAACCCTATGAATAATATTATACCCTCGGAATATGAACCCTTAGATTAATAAACTTAAGGAACTTATATTATAAACCTAAGAAAATATTAAACTTGAGGGGTTAACATTAAAACCCCAAGGGAATAATATTAATCCAAGGGATTAATACTAAAAACCCTAGTGTTTATATTCCCTTAGGTTTATTATTCCCTTGGGTTTATAATATCAATCCCTTGGACTTATAATATTAGTCCCTTAGGTTTATAAACCCTATGAATAATATGAATAATAAACCCAAGGGAATATAAACTCTAGGGTTTTTAGTATTAATCCCTTGGGTTAATATTATTCCCTTGGGGTTTTAGTATTAACCCCTTGGATATATTAAATTCCCTTGGGTTTATAATATCAATCCCTTGGGTTTATTAATCTAAGGGTTCATATTTCCAAGGTATAATATTATTCATAGGATTTGTAATTAATACGAATTCCTAAGGTTTAATATTATTCCCTGGGGTTTATAATTCCTTGTGCTTTTAGTATTAAACACAAGGAATTATAAACCCAAAGGAATCAAATTAAACCCAAGGAATTAATATTATAAACCTAAGGTATATAACCCTAAGATAAATATGAAAATATGGTTAACCATGGTCAATCATGGTCCAATGTTGCATTGTGACAACGACTATCTCGAAATCAAAATCAACAATTGTCAACCATACTTATTTTAGGGTTTAAATAATATTTATCTTAGGATTTATAAACCTTGGTTTTATAATCTTAATCCCTATGGTTTAATATTAGTCCATTGGGTTTATTATCCCTTCGGTTAATATTATTCTCTTTGGTTTATAATCTCTTGCGGTTTTAGTATTATACCCTAGGAATATGAACCTTTAGATTAATATACATAATGGATTGATATTATAAATCCAAGGGAATAATAAACCCAACGGGTTAATACTAAAACCCCAAGGTATTATAAACCGAAGGGAATAATATTATTAAACCTAAGGGGAAATTATTATAAATCTAAGGTATATAAACCCGTTCTTAACCATGATTTATATTAAAACTAAGGGATTAATATTATAAACCCATGAATAATATTATACCCTAGGAATATGAACCCTTAGATTAATATAGCGAAGGGATTGATATTATAAACCCAAGGGATTAATACTAAAACCCATTATAAACCCTTAGATTAATAAACCTAAGGGATTGATATTATTGATATTATGGTTAACCATGGTTGGTTTTCATATTGAGACAATCGTTATCACAATGTGACATTGGACGATGGTTTGTCATGGTTGACCATGATTAACCATGGTTGAGTATGATTGATTTTCATAGTGAGACAATCTTTGTCACAATGCAACTTTGGGCCATGGTTGACCATGATTAATATTCATATTGAGAGAATCATTGTCATAATGCAACATTGGACCATGGTTCATTTTCATATTGAGAATCCTTGTCACAATGCGACGTTGGACCACGGTTGACACAATGTGACGTCGAACAATCAAACAATCTTTGTCATAATGTGACCATGGTTATTAACAATCATTGATCATGATTAAAAATGGTTGACCATGGTTGATTTTCAAAAGAGACAATCTTTGTCACACTGTGACATTGGACCATGGTTGATTTTCAAATGAGACAATCTTTGTCACAATGTGACATTGGACCATGGTTGACCATGATTGATTTTCACATCGATATAATCATTGTCACAATATGATGTTGGACCATGGTTGACCATGATTGATTTTATAAAATATGGTTGGTCATGGTTTGATTTTATATCAACCCTAAGATAAATATTATAAACATGGTTTGATTTTATATAAACCCTAATATATAAACATGGTTTGATTTTATATAAACCCTAAGATAAATATTATAAACACTAAAATAAATTTTCATATTGAGACAATCTTTGATACAATGCGATGTTGGACCATGGTTTATCATGTTTGATTTTATAAAACATGGTTGACCATGATTTATATTATAAATCCAAGGGATTTATACTAAAAAACCAAGGGATTATAAACCATAGGGAATCATATTAAACCCAAAGGAAAAATATTAAACCCTAGGAATATGATCCCCTAGATTAATCACCCAAGAGATTGATATTATAAACCCAAGGGAATAATATTAAACCCTAGGAATATGAACCCTTAAATTAATATACCCATGATCGATTTTCATACTAAGATAATCTTTGTGACAATCTGACGATTGACCATGGTTGATTTTTATATTGAGACAATATTTGTCACAATGCAACGTTGGACCATGGTTGACCATGATTGAGCATGGTTGGCCATGATTGATATTATAAACCCAAAGGAATAATAAACCCAATGTATTAACATTAAAAATCCAAGGGAATAATATTAAACCTAAAGGAATAATATAAACCCAAGGTATACAAACCCTAAGATAAATATTATAAACCCTTAAATAAACATGGTTGACCATGGTTGATTTTCATATTATCCCTTGGGTTTAATATTAATATTTATCCTTTGGGTTTTCTATTATTATTTGCAGGTCCATAAATACACCAATATCTAAATCTACAAATTATATGAGCTACAGTTGAATGTGTGCAATGCAAATATTATAGACACGACACTAGTATAGAAATCTACAAATCCACAAATTATATGAGCTACAGTTGAATGTGTGCAAACCTTATAGACACGACACTCTTCTATAGGATCTTATACATTAAAATTTGAAAAATGAACAATATGCATGTCGGCATTACTATATAATTATATTAATTGTACATATATAAACTCTCATATTACAAAATAAAGCCCTTCCTCGGCCTCAAATGTTGTCGAAACAAAACCCTTAGTAATAACTATGACATAACTTTAATTGTACAAACACATTAAAAATTATTACATCTCGAAACAAAACCCTTAGTTAGAACTATGACATAACTTTAATTGTACAAACACATTAAAAATTATTAGATCTCAAAACAAAACCTTTAGTAAGAACTATGACATAACTTAAACTGTACAAACACATTAAAAATTATTACATCAACCACATAAAAAAAAGTGCACAACATTCCAATGTTTAAAAAATTTATATATCAATGTTTTGTTTAATATTTTAATTCACCAAAATATTATATACAATATTAAATTAAATTAAATTGATCATTAAATTACATATATCATTAAATATAATTAAATATAATTATTCAATTAATTTTACATATTAATTTTATATTAAAATATATAAACTCATAAAATATTAGAATATAAAAACTACTCAAATATATATTAATTAAATTATTAAATATTTTAAATTAATATTCAAATATCTTAATAAAAATATTCAAATTATTATTAAAATATATTTTATCTATAAAATTTCTACAGTAATTATTATTTATATATTTTTCAAATTTTCAACTCCCTCACATTTAAATAAATTACAGTAAAAATAATGTTCTCTAGAAAACTCAATCTCTTGACATTTATTTCTATAATGAAGGATTGGTATCTTATTTACATCACATCTTTGGAAAAAGGATAGCTTTATTTAATCTCTATTTTTTTTTGTTTAAATCTTACATGTAAGTAATTGATAGTTATTATTAATCTGGAATTGAATTTTCCAAAATTTGAATTGATTATTTGAATTAAATGATAGTTAGGAAAATATTTTGTAACCTCATTTGCAAACTATGGATATACATCATTTTACCTGATTTCATATGTTTCAAACGATGGAGGCATCGTAGTTATCTCCTTCTAGGAAGAGGAGCTGAACCGAAATTGGAATAGTCCTCACATCGTGCCCTTGCACCACATCTTGCACGAATATGCTACAGAGGCAATAGAGGCAATATATTATAAAAATTATAATTAAAAAAAAAAAAAATTAATTGGCTATACATCCACCTGAGGGTGAAATAAGGATCCTCCTAAATATTGAAAGGGTAGTTTGTTGTCGCTAATAAATTTCACCACGACCTTATAAGTATGCCCTTTGTAATTCGTATAAAAAAGGTTACGGTCCAACTCTCAAGGAGGATAAGGGATGAATAGAAGAATATAAGATTTTACAATATTATTATAAATAATATGTTTTTATAATAATAATTTAATTTTAAAGTTATAATTAAGTTAAGTTAGATATTAGATTGGTGTATAAGATTTTTTTGTTTATGAAACAAAAGATCGGTTTTTGCTTAATGATTTGATTCGTAAAGTCTATCAAAGAAGTGTGCATACACTATTTTTTTTTGGATTTGAATTTAAGAGAAACATATATTTTTAACCCCAAATTTATAAATAGTTTTAAGTTGAATACTTTCTTTAGTATGCAAAAGATATTTTAATCTCTAATAGTATGGATCTACAATGTAACTTTATGGAATATTTTCTTGAGCCTAGTTAGTGTAAAGAAAACCTACACAAGCATATTATTCATGATATGTTTCTCATGTTGCTTTGGTAGCAAAAATATATGCATTAATAGATAATTATAGATCAAATATGCAACTTATCATTAATGTTTTAATTGTGTTGACATTATGGCAAACAATAATTAGCCATATTATCATTAAGATGTCATAACATATCATCCAATCTTATCCCAATTAGTAGAGCAAAGCATTGTAGTGGGATTTAAGATGTAATTTAAACATCTAGGTTATTGGTTTTATTTGGGATAGTCGGATATTTACATGACCTCCTACGCAACCAAATGCAACACATTTTTCATTAAAATGTTATTTTGCACCATAAGGCCAACACATTTAAAACTTCTTAAAGATAAGTTGGTTAATTAATCAAATAATTATCAATTAATTGATACATATCTATCACTAGAGTAGTGAATACAACATGTTATAAACACATCATTTAGACACCATTAATTGAGTAGATATAACTAATGTCAACAACATAGGTTTTTTTATACTAACCAAAGAAAGGAAAACCTCCAACCATAAAGTTGAATTTAAAAGATCCACACCCTTAGATATTCGAATAAACTCTCTATCTAAAAAAAAAAAAAAAAGCAATCATTTTACAACTACTATGACATTAAACAAAACTACAATAGCAAAATTACACATGAGAACACTAAAATTACCTTGGAAACAGATATGGAAAAACCGACAAGGAACAAAAGATTGCACTTTCTATCTTTATTTTATCATGAGGATTACAATACATACTACAAAGAAAAAAAATTGTTGCAAAGCTATGAGAAACTATGGTCTGCTCTTGTCCTATGCATATAGCTTCTCTCTACTCTCTCTTAATATATCCCCCACACTCCTACTTATATTAGGTAGTACTAAGTGGCTAATGAAAAAGTGAACCCTCTTCTGGTCTTTTGTTTTTTTTTTATAGCTAAAATTACGGTTAAGTATATGGTTTTGAAATCCTCTTGGTACCTCCATGATGTCTTGAATGGATTCCGACATGTCATTAACTCCCCATACTTAAATTGTGGTGTGGTGACAATGTTGCTACTTATATCTATGAAGGGGAATATTAATGGTTATTTAATCAATGAAATAAATTTCAGATATGAGCTTCAATTTAGGTGCATGATAGCTCATTGAAAATATCTAAATGATAATAAAAATGTCAATAGAATATAGTGAAACTTATAGCAAATGTTGATTATTGAAAGGCTGAAAACATTGTTTAGGGACCCCAAAATGCATTGAAAGTTGTTGTCCTAAAATATGCAAAACTCAATACCTTCTTTAAGTTGCCCCAAAGTGAATCTCTCAAGTATAAAGCATCAATAAATTCATATGATACTTATTTAGCTCCATTTTGAATCACGTATATAATATAAGTGTGTCTTGGTATACACAAATGAACTTTATTAGTTATTTATCCATGCATAGTTGATGGAACCTAACAATTAATATAAAATAAGTGCACTGGTTGTGACCATAAGTATTCTAGTCATTTATTGCGTTGAGGACACAACATTCACCTTCACAAATGCTATGAGCTCAAAGCATAAGAAAGATGCAGATATAATTGTAACTAGTACCCAAATTCAGTTTCCTACATCTGTACAAGTAAGATAAATTCATAGAATGCAAATCAACGACTAAGTACCACTAGATGCACTCTTTTCTTGAGACCTTTGAACTCAAATTTGTGGTATATATTGTTACTAGTGACTACCCAAAGGGATCCTAAGACTCAATTATGCCAATGTCACTATATTGGTCATCCTAACTCTTTCCTTAGTTGGTTGAATTAGTATTGCATTGACAAGTTTGAGTGGTGGCTCCTCTTGGATTTCATTGTTCATAACTTTTTCTTCTTTTGGTTCAAAAATTGCACCTTTTATAAATCCCATTTAGAAGGAAATTCATCACTATAAGATTCATTGTGGAGAGGAAGAGATTCATGAAAGAGAAATTGGGAGATGTTTATAGTTGTAGTATTTCTTCATGATAAGAGATCAATCATAAAGAGGAGGAGTTTTAATCTCTAAAACTTTGGCTTATGCCTCTTCTTGGCACTTTCATTTGTGGCTCGTTTTGTATCTCAATGTTATTTACAAACATTAGTGCCATAATTATCAAGCAATGTAGGAAGCCCCATTCTATTTACATTGATATTGTAGAACATGCATCTCTTTTTTATACTCATCAAAAGTTCATATCAAATTCCCAATCTATGGTAATCCATCTTAAGTTGGAATATTCTATTCTCTTAATGTACTTACAGTGCAACAACTTCAATTCCTTGTCATTTGTTCTTATAAATCTACTTGTTTAAAATGATCACTTTGATCATTTGTAATTCACTTAATATTTTTTTTAAGAATATCATATTATATATGAGTTTAATTGTGGAAGTCATGTTTTAGGTTTAACTTGGGTAGTTTGATAGAAATTTTTTTAATGAAAATAATAGTTTCAAAATGACTATTTTAATCATTGGTAATTTATTATATAATTTTTAAAAGTATATCAAATTATATGTTAGATTGTAGTTGTGGAAGAATATAACAAAATAAATATCCAAAATATGGAAAAGAGTGGAAACAACTTATACACATCCAAGGGTGCATTGAAAAATCCTAAGAGTGAAGGAAGCCCTCTTGAAATATGTTTGATGTGATTTGATAAAAATGATAAGAGAAATAAATAAGAGAAAAACATATATACATAATAGAAGAAGGTAAAATAAATTCGAACTTCTAACTTATTAATAATAGTGATAATTCATACCTGGATGCGGGTGTTACTGCTGCGCATTTATGAGGATTTATTCCTCGCAGGCAGTTGTCCCTGCACCTGGCTCGCGGACGAGGATCGCACATTTCCATGGCATGCGATATCAATTGGACAGAGTACAGAATTATGGTCGCACAGTTCGTCTTCAATGCGCGCTTGGTTCGAGAGACTATGCTCGATGTTTTATCCATGGCCTGGTGTCTGGTTTATGCCATTGCCCTCGGCTCTTTCCACCTCCGCCTGATTTTCTTCCCGCACCCCTGTTTCGTTCAGGCAGTTTGGAAGCTCGCTTGGATTCTAAGTCTTGCCTGGTTCGTCTGCGCTCAGTCCTTCCCCCTTCGGCTCTGCCATTTTCCCTTACCTGGTTTCTCTGATAATTCGAAGATGCCTCGCCGTCGTGGAGTCTCTCGCCGTGGAGGCAATACTGGTAATCGAGGCAGGGCCTCTCATTCTGCTCCTCAGAACATTGTCCCTATTGCTTCTGCCTCCCCGTCCTCTCCGCCCTCTGGCCATGCTAGACCTCTCCCGCACAACTCCTTTCAAACAACCCGCTTCACCTTCCATAGCAGGCTCAATAGGCCAGTGTTGTCAGCCAGCATCACTGTAATTCTTGCTGAGGAGGAGGATAAGCCCAGCAGCTCGGCCCACACCACCACCTCTCAGTCTCAGGATGACAGTGTCCTTCAGGGGGAGATGGCTGGGGTCGTGTTCAATGAAGACAACATGCAGGAAGACGACATTGTTCCTGAGGCTCCTCAGCCTCCGGCAGAATCCAGTCAGCGCGAGGTGCTTGCTTGTGAGCCGGTTCATCATCCAGGTAGCATCTTGAATCTGGTAATTCCTCCAGATGGCGGTATCGAGGGGAATGCAGATAATGAATTCGTCACTTGGATTGCCTCTTCCAGCCAGGTGGACAAGGATGCGCCCGACTCTCCGCAACATGTCTAATGATTCTGGTTCAATGCCTACGGGTGGCACTCTTGCCTCTGCTCTGTTTTATTTTATGTTATGCGTCTATGTTTTGGGTCTCTGGTTACTGTTCTTGTCTCAGTTCTTGTTTTGTATCGGTGCGAGCCAATATAATCTGATGAGCAGCAACAAATCATGGCTCAGCAAGCCTTGTTTTTGCTTTAATTTTGTTTATGGCGGGTATGACAGAATGATTATCAGCAAAGCCATAGTAGGCGATAGTACTGTTGTGCTAGACACAGAACTGGATTATTTTCTTGTATGTCAGGGTCTTACAAATCATGTTTCGAAGTCTCTCAATCCTGAAAGGGCGGATAGAAGGATCTGTATGTCTCAGAATCTCTGGTTGAGGGCTGGCTTCTGCCCCCTCTGAGGTCTCAACCTCCTTGTACATATTTTTTCTCTTTTTTTTTTTTTTAATATAGAAATAGTCTTTACGCAGAAAAAAAAAATAAAAATAAAATAAAAAAATAAATAAAAAATAGTAGTGATATTTCATATCTCACATAAAGTTGGTCTCATACTAATATTAATAAAATTGATAAAACATTCATTGCTCCTTTCCCTTCCATATTTGAGAATTTTAAAAGTTTGAGAAATTTGGTAAAATAGGGCCAAATTTTGAGTGTTTTTTTCGGTGTGGAGAGAGAATCAAAGCATTGCCCTTTCTTTTTCCACACATTGTAAGTGGCAAATTTTGGTTAAATAGGGGAAATTTTAACTAAATTTTTAAAAATTTTAACCATGGTAGAAAGGGAGGTGATGTTGAGACTTACACCCACTTCCATGGTTGAAGTTTTATCAAAAATAGAGAAATTTAGTGAAATTGGCTAAATTTTCTCATGAAGAGATGTTAAAAATCACTCTTGCAAGAGCATTGATGAACATCTTTCTCCCTCCCTATGGACGAGATTTTTTTTAAATGAAAAGAAACTATTTTTTAAATGTTGAAAATTCCATATTCACTGAATAAAATCTTTAATTTTATAACATTAAGATGAGTTCTCATTATATATTATGCATAAATAAATAAATTAAGACATCATTAATAGATTGTTCTTTTTTTAAAATAAATAAATTTTAAACCTATTAGAGAAAATGATTATAAATATATAAATCTTAGCAATGAGAAAAAAGCGTACATTTCAACATTTAATTTAATTTAAATATAATTTAATTTAAATAATTATATATATAAAGCAAGCAATGAGGGAAAATATATATATATTAAATTTTTTTAATTTAATTTAATTTTATATTTAATTATTAAAAATTATTTAATATATTTAAAAAAAATTATTTACATCAATTATTTTTCTCTTCAAACGTCTCAAAAAAAATACACCATTTTTATAAATATAATAAAAAACATAAGTATAACTTGATAAAATTATTATTAAATAAATAGCTTAGTTATTATAATTTATTTGAGTTTTAATGAAATTAAATAAATGATATATAATTGAATGTTCATTTAATGTTAAAATATATATTATATTTTATTTTTTATAAATTAAATATATACACAATCATCATAATAATTTCAATTTCTACTAGTTTATAATTAAATATAACCAAATAAAAACTCTTAGATATAGGTTATCCATATCCTTGATAAGAGAAAGTCACAATGCTTTAGAATCAAGCTATTGCACACGTAAAAATCTAATAGAGATCATTATGTGCATGATACAAAGGCCACTTAAAAAATGGAAGTTGCCATACGAGAATAACAGTCCCAATGATTTGATAAATAAAGCTCAAATTAAGAGGAGTGTTTTTTCGAGGGGCATAAGTCAGATCCATTTTAATTTGGTAGTGAGTAAAGTGGTTGTGAGTAAGTTCATTGAGTTAGGCTTAAGGATGGATGTTTTTTTTTCAATGGGTAGGTGTTTTTTTAAGTTAATATAAGTGTTTTATTCGGGTGTGAAATTTGATTTATTTGTCATAGTGTGGTGAGTAGTTCTATTAGACTTAAGTATAATATAAGTTTTATTGATTTTATTTTAATTTTTTTTGAAAATGGATAATAAATTTAGTTTTATTGATTTTATTTTAATTTTTTTTCTAAGTAATAATAAATTTATAATCAGAAGAACGGGGAGGATAGAATTGCAAAAAGACTGGATCGGTTCCTCATCAGTGAAAGGTTGGCTTCCAATATACCTTTGTTCAGGCAATGGGTGGGTGAAGGGGGGAATTCGGACCATTTTCCCATCTTGCTGGAATTCTCCAAACCCCCTCCAAAGCCGGCTGCTCCGTTCAAATTCAATGCCTCTTGGCTACAGGAGGACTCTTTCAATCAACTTTTCAGAGATACCTGGAGACATTCGGGCATCGGTCATTTGGAGAATAAAGGAGCCTGTTTCATGGAAAACCTAAAAAGACTTAAGAAAGCAGCCGTTGAATGGGCCTCAGCTAGAAGGAAAAAACAAAATGAAGATTTAGCCACTATTGATGAGGCCCTTCGTGTATTAGAAGATCCAGAGGCTGATGCTTATGCAACCCAGGAGTCGAAAGAAAGAATTCTGGCTCTAGAAAAGAGTAGAGCAAAGATATTGCTGGATAGAGAAGAGGAGTGGAGATTGAAAAGTAGGGCTATCTGGCTGAAAGCGGGGGATGAAAATACAAAATTTTTTCATAACTATGCAAAGGGCCGGAGAAATGCAAATACCATATGGAAGTTGAAGGACTCTGAAGGTAGAGAGGCCTCATCTTTTGAGGAGTTATCAAACATGGGTAAGAGCCATTTTCAATCCCTTTTCTCTGACCCTGGGGGGAGCTCTTTAGCGGAAATTATCAGAACAGCACAAGCTTTCCCCCGTTTTGTGGAGGAGGAGGATGCTGAAGACCTCTTCAGAGAAGTGACTAAGGAGGAAGTAGAGAGTATAATTAAATCTATGGCTAAAGATAAAAGCCCGGGGCCAGATGGTTGGACCATCGAGCTTTTTTCCCATTTTTTTGATTCAATTGGAGCCGAACTTACTGAAGTAGTGGAGGAATCAAGGAAGAAAGGAGAAATTTATGGTCCTTTTAACTCAACTTTCATTGCTCTTATCCCAAAAAAAGAGGACCCGGCTACTTTTGAAGACTTCAGGCCTATTTCGCTGTGCAATACTATTTACAAGATTATTGCAAAAATCATTGCGGTTCGCCTGAAACCTATTTTATCCTCATGTATTTCAAAGGAGCAATTTGGTTTCCTGGATGGTCGGCAAATTCATGAAGCAATCGGGGTAGCCCAGGAAACTATTCACAGTATCAGGCAAGCAAACAAAAAGGGGGTTGTGCTTAAAATCGACCTTTCAAAAGCCTATGACAGGATTAGTTGGACATACCTAAGGATGCTTATGACTCATCTAGGCTTTAAGGTGGAGTTTATAAACTGGATCATGGGGTGCATCTCAAATGTAAGTTTTGCTGTTCTGATAAATGGGGCTGCCTCCAAATTTTTTAAAAGCCAAAGAGGTTTGCGACAAGGATGTCCTCTATCTCCTTTGCTTTTTCTCCTAGCAGCAGAAGGACTAAGTAGGTTGATTTCAAATGCCAAGAGATCAGGTTTGGTCAAAGGTTTGGAAGTTGCTGTTAATTTGTTCATAACTCATCTACTTTTTTTCGATGATATTCTTTTATTCACAAATGGGAGCTTAAATGAAATTAAAGAGATTAAAAACATTCTTGATCTGTTCCTGAAAGCTACAGGGCTTCAAATAAACGAGAGGAAGTCTCAATTAATCTTCGAAGGGTTCAGTAGACAAGAGGAGATCTTGATTGCTTCTTACCTGCCTTTTGGAATCTGTAATATGGAGCAGCCCTTCAAATATCTTGGTTTCTGGCTAAAACCATCCTCTTATAAAAAACAGGACTGGAATTGGTTGGTGGCAAAGATTGAACAAAAAATATCCCATTGGAGTTTCAAGTGGTTATCGCGGGCAGGAAGACTTACTCTGGTAAATTCTGTTCTTCAGGCTATTCCGGTTTTTTGGGCTACTTTGACTTGGATCCCCAAAGGGACACTTCATAAAATCAAACAGATCTGTAGCAGGTTTCTGTGGTCAGGGTCTAAGGAGGACACAGTTCTTCCTTGGGTGGCTTGGGATAAAATTGCTAGACCAAAAGATTGGGGTGGATGGGGTTTAAAAAGTCCTTTTGACTTCAGCCAATCTTTGGCAGCAAAATCTGGTTGGCGAATTATAAATTCGGAGAATCTCTGGACTAGAGTTGTCAAGAGAAAATATATTGATCCCGTTCCTCTTGAAGATTGGATTAGGAGCCCAGACAAAAAAGGAAGGAACTGCTCTGTTATTTGGAAAGCCACTACAGAGGCCTTTAAACTAATTGAACAAGGTTTGGCTTGGCGGGTTGGAAATGGTGAAAGCTTGAGGATTGGCAGGGATCCGTGGGTAGGGTGTAGCGAAGGTTTTGCTCTACCCCCTGATTTGCTCATTCACCTGGATGATAAAGGAATTAAAAGCCTAAATCAGATAGCAAATATGGAGCAGTCATCTATATGGGGGCAGTCTTGGAAAACTGAAGATGATTTAGGCTTAGATCCCATATGGAGGAATGAATGGCAGCTTTTCCTTCAGGAGCTTAGAAGATCAAATGTTAGATTAAAGGACAGACCGGACTCCCTGGTTTGGGCTCATTCTGAGACAGGTTTATACTCTCCTAAGGCTGGGTATAATTTTTTGATGAAGAAAAAGGGATGGGACCCTCCTGTTTGGTGGGCAAAGCCTTTGTTTAAACTGAAGTGTCCCAAAAAAGCTAGGATTTTCTTCTGGTGCGCTTTAAAAAATAAGATCCCTTCATGGGAGATTCTTCAATCTCGTTTCAAGCAGGGTCCTGGCAGATGCCCTTTATGTTTTGCAGACTCAGAATCCATTCCGCATCTGTTTCTCGCCTGTCCTTTTACAAGGCAAGTCTGGAATGAAGTGGAAAGGCTCTTGAACATCAAAGTAAGGTGGGAGGGGGAAGTTATGTCCAATGCCTGGGAATACTGGTGGAACCATTTTCATGTGAAGAATCTGAGGAATCTCCCCCCCATCATTTGCTGGGGCATTTGGATCGCCAGGAATCGAAGTATCTTTAGAGAAAAATCCACTCCGGCGGTAGCTATTGCAATTCAAAGCACTGCCATTCTCGCCAGCTTACCTGAGCCGGAAGGTCCTTTAAAATCAGATCATCGGAAGGAGTTTCATATTAGAGATGGGATCCCGTGGGCTTTTTTTGACGGGGCAGCCCAAAATAATATCACAGGTGCCGGGATTATTATCCACATTAGCCCCTCTCACTCGCTAAAAGCCTCAGTGGGTCTTGGGATGGGTACAAATAATTTTGCAGAACTCTCAGCCTTAAAATTACTCCTTTGCTGGCTCATTCACAAAAATATCCTTGCTGTTCAGATTTTTGGAGACTTGCTGAATGTGGTTAACTGGGTCATCGGGAAATATAGATGCCAGCATTATATGTTGATGCCATTATTAGAAGAAATGCAAAATTTAAAATTGCAGTTTAATGTTTTCTCCATTAATCACATTTACAGGGACAGGAATGAAGAGGCAGACAGGTTTTCTAAAGAAGGTCTGCAGCAAGTTGTGGGCTCATGGAGAATAACAGAACAGTACCAGGACCAGATTCGTGTGTCGGATCTTCCCCCATACTCTTAATGCTTTTTTTTCCTCTATATATATATGCACTAGTTTATCAGTGGTTTTATATGATACTAGTGGCATATGAAAACTGTGTTTCTCTCTTTTATCTGTTGGCTCTGTTTTGATAGAGCGGGTAGTGATCTGTGTTTCTTGTTTTCGCTATGGGTTGTTTTCCTTTTGAAAGGAGACCCAGGGTCATTGAGACATACTTGATTACAGTTTTATGGTGTGGCTGTTCAGGCCGGGTACAGGAGTTTATAGAGTTTTGTAGGTAGGCTGCTGTTTTTACACTGAGGAGTTTACGCTCCTTCTCATGCAGATTTTGCAGAATGTTCACTCATATGCTTGTAACATTTTTATTCCTTATAAAAAAGTTCAATTTTTTTTCCTTGGAAAAAAAAAAATTAATAAATTTATAATTTATAAATCAGAAAGGGAAAAAAATGTCATTATATTTGGGTATATAAAATAAAAAGAAGGTTATAAGAGAAAGCCTCCAATTTTATGAAAGGATTTTGTAATGTAAAGTTGTAAAAAAGTTTGTCGTACATAAAATGAACAAGACTTGTAAGTCCCTCTTTTGAGTAAAAGTTTGGAATAAGTTTTAGATACATTTTGAATAATTTTCCATAAATTGATGTAATTTTGTTTTTATATTTTTTTAATAATTTTAAAGAATGGAAAGTGAATTGAATATAATAAATAAAAATAATAATAAAATTGATATGTTATTTTAAAATTTAATAAAATTAGTTTTTAAGTAATTTAAACAATTTAATATAGTGTTTTAATAAATATAAATAGATGTATTAATTAAATTAATTTAATAATAGTAAATTTTTTTAGCATTTTTATTATAGTTATTAAAACATTAAATAATTATTTTATGAAGACACATTATGCATATGTCTTAGCTTTTATGCCTCGTTAACATGTATTTCTCCACAAAATTGTATGTCACCAATGGTGAATGGTATTTCAGGAAGATCAATGAAGTGTTGTGCAAAGTGTTGAAATGTATTGCTTTGAAAAGTGATTAGAGCATTGATAATAACAACAAAATCCATTATCTAATTTAGAGAAGAATCATTGTAAATTTGAGTTCATTCACCAATTATCTTCCAAAAGTTTAAGTGCACACTGCAATAGTGTTTTCTTGGTAACAATAATTTTTGTTTTTCCAAGAAACCAAGTTTGGTAGATGTCACATGGATTATGTGCTTGGTTGTGATACTTGGCCCTACAACCTTGGTTGCTAGCGGAAACCCAAGTGTATGTATATGTTGCAGAGCAATGAGATGGTATGGCAATGGTTATTGTACAAAGAGTAAGATAAAATAGGAGGAATTGACTAAGAATGAGGGGGAAAGTTGTAGAGCTATGGGTGATAGCTTGCATGAAGAAAAACAAGTGTAGTGAGTATGTGTCAATTGTGATTAAGTGTAAGGTGGTTGTGAAAATTGTATGTTTTGTGAAAACTTTGGCTACACTATTAACATTTTTGTAAGGAACTAATGTTAAGCCTTATATATATCTATATATATATATATATATATATATATATATATAATCCATTAACATCGTAAGTTTATTCTTCAAATATTAACTTGAAACCTAAATCCAAAACATAAAAAATCCTTGGATGAATTAAAGACGCCTTGATATGAGGCCAAATAGCATTAATAAGTTGCTCATTGGTCAAAACAAAAAGGTGTATATAATTAATTCTTTGAAAAAAAATATTTGTTAAATAAAAAGAAGGGATAATAAAACATAGTTTTTTATCTTGTTTGCAAACTAATCAAATTCATTGCAAGACAATTACTAATTAGTCAATGCAACCTAAAGGGTATGGAGTAATACAATAAATAATTTCTTGTAAATGAAGGGATAAAAGATATCATACATCACAGGTTAAATCGTAAAATTCTTGATAAAAAAACCATTAAAAAAGGGAAAGGGCTCGATTATGCATTTGGATTATTTTCATTTAGGAGTTTTGAGCTCTCACACTTTGGTGTTAGTAATCTTGGACGGAAAGCTTTTGTATATATTCAAGACCATGGTTTTTTAGGTTATTGATTTTAATATTTATGTGGAATGATAAAGAATAAAAGAAAGGGAAATTGTTCTAATAGTAAATATTAGTTTTGATTTTTCTTGCAACAATGTGAATATAATAGAGAATTTGTGACATTGAGTTTATTGGTACAATAATGAATGATCAATATTTTAGGCGTGAGTGTTTTCTTGTGGATTAACTCAATTACAATTACTTTTAATTATTTAGTCTAAATCTAATAAGGTTCTTTTCATATAACATAACTTTTATCTTGTTAGGGTGGAAGGTAATAAGGGTTTTAGTTTTTATTAAATACTTTTCTTAAAAATTTCATTTCATATTGCATGCATGTGTTTCCTCTCAAATAATAACTTTTGAAAGAATACATGTCATTGTTGGGCACTCACCTCAATGGTGTTTGTTTTTAATGAAGAATATGTACTTGGTTGGTGTTTGTTTTTAATGAAGAATATGTACTTGGTTGGTAAAATGTTTTATGAGGAAACATTATTGTCGATGGTTTATTACCTCAATGGTGTTTGTTTTCTCAATGGTGTTTGTTTTTAATGAAGAATATGTACTTGGTTGGTAAAATGTTTTATGAGGAAACATTATTGTCGATGGTTTAGGTAAATATTGTGTTATGACTTGAATTTATCTAGTTATTGTTATTTGAGTTTAAAAGTTTTATTGTTATAAATGTTTTGATTTTTTTTTTAATACATGCATGATATATGCAAATTTCATAAGTAAACATCATTTTTTTTCTCATACATGCATGATGTATGCATAGTTCAAGTTCTTATTTTCTTTATTTTGATAAAATATCAAGAATGGCTTTGGTGTTTGAATAACATTTTCATTTTTTCCTCCAAGAAAATTTTGGAGATTGCTTTGGGTAAATATGGTTTAGCAAGACTAGTTGCAATAGGAATCATCCTTTCTCCAAGAAAATTTTAGAAATTGCTTTGGGTAACTTATATGGTTTAGTAAAACTAGTTTCAATGTGAATCATCACTATTTACAACTTAAAAAATTAAAGTCTTAAATAAAAGGACTTAAATCCTCATTAAACAACAATAAATCAAAACACAATCTCTAATATTATATTATTTTTGAATTTTATATTAAAAAAAAACCACGAAAATATATATATTTATAATATTTAGGCCGATAGGCCTTTCCTATGCATCAACTTTTCGTCAACACTTTTACTTTGATCCGTTAGATCAGATGAAACACTTTCAACCGTTGATCTGAACCAGAAAACAAAACAATGGAAAATCAAGAAAGCACGGAAAGTCAAGAAAGCTCAAAAAAGATTCTATGCAAAAAAAATCAAGAAAGCACGAAAAAGATCATAAAAATCAAAGATCGAAAGAAAAAAGCTCAGAAAAGCAAAGATTTTTGAGGATTTTTATTTTTTAAATGCAATGTATTATTAATTTATTTTTATAATTTAATTGAAATATACATTTTAAATTTTAAATTTAAAAATTAGTTTAGATTTATTTTTAGTTGTAAATTTATTATTTGTTAAGAGGGATTTTTTTTTGAGGTATTGATTTTTTAAGAGTGAAAAGAGATTTGATTTTTTTTGGCATTTGGTAGATGTAGAGTTAAAATGAATTTAGATTAGTTTAAATATTAACCTTTAAATAACTCACATTAGAGAAAAATACCATGGGAAAAAACCATAGATTAAAAATATGATAAGGAAAAACCATGGGTTGGAAAATTTTATATTTTATATTTTAATTTTAATTTGACTAAGTCAAAATGTTAAACATTGTAACATCTCTCTAAAATAATTAAATTCAATTTAATTCCATGCTGACTCCCATCATTTTCCTGCTCAAAAGATAGGTGTTCTCAACACCTTAGCTACTTCGGCGGGCATTGCAAGTTTATGACAAAAATCACCTTGAAGATGAGAAAACTGACCTCTTGGAAGTTTTTAATAAGAATGGTTATAGTAGGTCTCAAGGTCTTAAGGCTTTTCAAAATGCTGAAAAGGGTCCTAAGAGTAAGATTGACCCCAAGGATTGGTCTTCGAGTGTTCATCTTCCCTTTATTCAAGGGACCACGGATAAAATTGCTAGGATGTTGAGGAAGCATGAGATTCATTCTTCTTTTAGACCTCTTAACACTATATGAAGTTCTCTTCATTTTGTTAAGGACCCGATTAACCCCAAGGATTAGAAGGGTGTTTATATCATTCCCTGTTCTTGTCGAGCTCCTTATATTAGTGAGACCGGTCAATCCATTAACCAAAGGATTTGTGAACATGCTGCCGACATCAGGCATGGAAGGTCTCGCTCCTCTGCTTTGGTAGAGCATGCAGAAAAAACAAATCATCACATCTCCATTGAAGATGCTAAGGTCATTGCGAGGATTGACCATTTTCATTATCGTAAATTTAGAGAGGCCTTAGAAATTGAAAAAAATGACTTGTTAATTTAAATAGAGATGATGGTTGGAGTATCAATAGATGCTAGATTCCTGCGCTTTCTTCCTAAAAAATTATTTTTATTTATTTATAGATTAATTAATTAATTTTTTTTGTTAATCCCCATATTGCTTAGTTTATGACTCTCTTAAATTATTTTTGGTAATATGAATAGGATTAAACCTTAATATTAATATAATATTATATATAATAATATTCATTAATAAGATTATATAGGGTTATGAATCCTTTCTCACTTGAGGGGGGATGTGAAAAAGAGAGCGATGAGGGTTCTATCTACAGGAGGACTCGAACCAGGGCAGCCTAGGCCATCGGCCTAGGGTGCTGCAGACTAGACCTCATTTTGGATGACGAAGACTAGGAGGTACGGGGTGGGTCAACAGGTTTTCTGTGGAGATGGTCCATACAATGGCCATGTAGGCTGTGGGTTGGATCCAGGGTGCTCAATCTGCAAGGATCCCAAGGAATATGTTTACTGAGACAAATTTCATCCAACTGAGAGGGTACAGTGGATGATTGCAGAGGAGGTTTTGGGCGGGGATTCTTCCTTCGTTTCTCCCATGAATCTCAGAGGCTTGATCCAGTACACAAACCCCACCCCTTCCCCCTTTGATCCTTTGTTTACTTAATAGATTATACCCTAAATTATTCATTAATCGAGCATGTCCAAAGGTATGAATCAACAATCCAACTGTATATATTTGTGATGCTTACTGGTGCAAATTTTCATTTTTTCACAAATGCGTAATAGCGAATAGATTTACCTTAAATTATTCAACGTCCAAAGATATCAACCAACAATCCAGCTGTATAGGTATATGTGTGACGTTTACTGGTGCAAATTTTAATTTTTCACAAAAGCAGAATCGTTGTCAGGGTTTACTGGGAAGAGTTGTGGCAGTGTAGGCAACCAGGCTGATTGAACCAATATCTCTTCTAAAAAAATTCAACAATTCCAATTTAATAATCCTATCGGCCTCTATTTGTACCTTTTGGGACAATTGCTAGTTATATTAACCTGTAGTATTTATATTAACGTAAACTAAGGTTAAAAGTTCCTCACAATAATCGAGACAAGTGTGAATGTAGAACTAGATGCGGTGGAAAACTTTGCGGGCAATAAAACTAAGTTTTAAAATCAAATGATATGAGGAAATGGAAAGATCAAAGAAACCTATTGTGGTGAGATAATTGAAGGATGATAAAGATAGAATATGGTTCTTTTAATGTTAAAAGAAATAATATGGTCATATAATTGAAGGATGATAGAGATAATGTGGTGACATAATTGAAGGATGATAAAAATAGAATATGGTTCTTTTAGTGTTAAAGAGAAATAATATGGTCATATAATTGAAGGATGATAGAGATAGAATATGATTGATTTATTTTTTAATTGCAGTTATATTTATATTAATATGGTTGTTTTAATGTAAAATGATATAATGGAAAAATGATAAAGATATAATAGGATGGCTATATAATTTTAAGGATGATAGTGATAGAATTATAGTTATTAGTTTTTGTTTCACTAGAGATTATAACATTTGTCTCATGTTATGTGTTGATTTTGCATTATTTTGTTGTGTATTTGTAATTTTAATCAAAGTTTCAAGAAAAATGTTTAATATTTTTATTTTCTAGTAAATTGAAAAATAATTTTCAAATTTTCTTGAAATATTTTTTTCTAATTTTTGTTTGGCTGAGGTAGTTTTGATGAGACATAATTTTTCTGATGGAGATCATTTTATTTTCAGTATTTGTCATCGCTTACAATTCATTTAAGAAAAAAAGAACTAATTTTGTGAGTGGTCATTTTATGGATGAGTGCTCTAAGAGTCACATTGTTATGCTATTGTTTTGCCCAAAAATACTAGAACTGACACAGTTGCAAGTCCTTTACTTAAGCCAAAACAAAAGTAAACAAATTATCATTATTATTATTATTATATTTAATCGGCACAATTTATTATTCTCTTAATTATTAGATCACAATATTTTATCAATTAAAATATATATAAAAACATTTACATATTTTTTCAAAATGCTGTATTTTAAATTGTGTACCATTCATTATGATACCTCTTGTGCGGAGCGGAGCTTTCAGTGTGAGCAAAGGCGCTCCTCACAATTAGACTATTCAGTTTATTTATGGATTATGATAGACTTTCCCTACTAAATGAATAATCTAATCTAAAAGCAGCAATCGATGTTGAGGCAAAGCTACTTTTTCTTTCATATTGCATGTAACCATTGGTTACAGGCCATAACCACGCTCTGCCAATGTTGTAACTGAATTCATTCACCATTCGAACGTGCTTAAGATTGCAAGCTCCATGTGTCCTATCGTCGTTGAATTGAATGTGTACTCCATTCTTTCAACCTGTTAAATTAGCAAGCGTTCATTTTCTTTAACATTAATGAAATATTTAATGGATTATTAAAACATTCACTAGATGGATGGGAATTTTCCAATAAATCATAGCAAATCGGCATTTTACATGATAGCATAGCATGAAAGCTAAAGGCTTAATTGCATTTTTGAAACAAGATGTCCACGAAAGAAGTTGTGTTAAATAATATGCAGAGACTTTAAATTAAAGCACATAAATATTTCATGATAATGACCTGTAAATCTTGCAGAAGCATGACATGCACTTCCTCCAACTTTGCAGCAATGAATATACATCCAACTGCTAACAACTCTATCATCCACGGATTCCATTATTGGATCAACACGTTGATACAGATTCATCAACAATTTCGTATGTCCGTAAAGTTACTTCGCAAATTCAAGAGAAACGTTGATTAAAAATAGTAATTCTTACCTTATCAAGGCTCTTTGCTATAAACTGGTCGAAATAATTAGCTGCCAAGTTGTTAGGAATTGTAATTATCTTTGCAAGAGGAATTGGTTAAAATTAGAGAGTCACTTAACTGACTGTTGAGTATTGAGTATTGAGTTAAGTTGAGTGATGGATAAAGAGTTAAGTGCCGTCTATATTTAGAGTGTGAATTAAAATAGTTAATGAGTTAAGTGTGTTTGCATGTCAAGATAATTTAAGCAAGTAGCTAGTCGAAAATAAGAAGCAGGGAAAATAAGACAGTTTGAAGATGCAATGTTGTGGCAGTAGTCCATGGTTGAATGAATATTTGAAAAGGGAGATGTAGTAGATAAGATCAAATTGTGTTTCAGCACAAATTCAAGAAAAGTCAAAGAAAAATTGCAGCAACAAGAAGTAAAGAAATATGGAGCCTACAACAAGAACCCACAACAAAGAATGAATCAATTTCGAGGATTTAAAATTTGGAAGAAGAGAAAAAGAAAATTCAAAATTGTCTTGAGTCATTGTAAACCTAACTAAAACATAGACAGGGATGTTTGAGTGATAATTGAGTCAATTTCTATTGTAAGCTTAGCAGGGATAGTTGAGTCATGTTTGAGTTGTGTTGAGTCATACAGTCGTAATTAAGGGGGAGTGTTAGAAATTGTAATTACTCTCGAATGAGGAGTTGACTAAAATTAGAGAGTCAGTAACTGAGTGTTGAGTTTTGAGCATTGAGTCAAGTTGAGTGATGGATAAAGAGTTAAGACAATCCATATTTAGAGTGTGAGTTAAGTGTGTGTGCATATCAAGATATTTTAGGCGAGTCGCTAGTTGAAAAGGTTAAATATTCACCCGGTTTATTGTAAGAATCAAGTTTTTGTGTGATCAATAAAAAAGCGGCAGCTCATGTGATTGTGTGTGAATTTGTGTTCTATCTCCTTTGTCTTTCAAAACAAAGATATGCACTTCCTCCAACTTTGCAGCAATGGATATACACAGTGGACATACATCCAACGGTTAACAACTCTATCATCCACGGATTCCACTGGTGGATCAACAGGTTGAGACAGATTCATCAACAATTTCGAATGTCCATAAAGTTACTTCGCAAATTCAAGAGAAACGCTTGTTAAAGATCGTAATTCTTACCCTATCAAGGCTCTTTGCTACAAACCGGTCGAAATAATTAGCTTCCAATCTAATGGTATGCAGATTGAAGTTAAGTAGGACGTCGACCTGCAACTAGCACGAATTCAATGGGAATCGATTGTAAATCCCCTTACCAAAGACTCGTTCTTCAATGACGCATTAAAAATCGTCTCTGAATAATGAAATGTAGAAGAATGAAAGGATCTGAAACAAAATCAGTCGATATTTCAACAAATCAATAAATACCTAAAGTATCCATTACACAACCTTGCAACAGGCAGTGCGCAATCGGAGGTCAGTGGACAACAAACGCCTCATATATTCATGTCCCAGCATGAAACTCGTCCCCTTGGCTAGCAAAATCTCGCTCTTGGATTAATGTTTGGATTTTCATTTCGATCACGAACAAGATCTCACTCTTGACAATCACAATATCGCTCTAGAACTGCTTCAACGACATAAACATGTAGGCTATGCAGATTATAATTGTAATTATCTTTCAAATAAGCTATCCGGTAAAAAATCACTAGAGTTTGGAAAGATCAATCCTTCAAAATGATAATTTTATCATTAATGACACAACCTTCTGCGAACATAGTTTTTCTCTAGGCATTATCATGTTGTTCTCATTACCATAATCAATATATTTAATAAAATTGAGTTTGATTCGTTGTTATTATGTTATCTTACATTCTATTTCATTGGTTAAAGTCCACAAGATTACATTTTTCATTGCTCGTTACACTCAACAATCACATGTAAAAAAAAATTTGAAAGTTTAGTCATAAATTAAATCAGAATTGTCAAATAGACAAATTCACATGTTTATTCTTCGACATGCTTGATGGAGTCCTTGCACACTATAGAATTCAATAAATGATCATACAATTTTTGCTCTGTTTGAGATCAGTGTAGCCCAAAGGGCAAGCATGGAAGCCTCACTAGTCTACCCTTTGATATATCCCTCAACGTATATTTAAATGTATGTGGATGTGCATTTTCTTTTAAAAAATTGAGTGAAATCAATAAAAAAAAGGTAATTCCAACAAGGTTTCTTGGTTTCCATCAATTTTTGGCCTCCTATCCTTGTGGGAGGACTGAGCTTGCTTTTCCTCTGCAACATCAGCCTAACTAGGTCTAGTTCTATGGTTGGGGATTTTAGCGGGCTTTGAGATGGGGTACGATTGCTATGCTTATGTTTGGAGTAGGTTGTTTAACCGCATGTGCGCTAAGGAGATGGGTCTTTGACGACCTCTAGGGTGTGTTTTATGGAGCTCTTCGGCAACGGGAGAGGGGCGCTCCTTTGTTGCTGGTCTCAAGCAGTGATGAATTTATTGAAACAACGTGTCTTTTCAGTTGAACTGACTGCTATGGAATTCAAATCAGTGATTCCTATTTTCATTATCTAAGTATTCCAACAACTGAATATTAATAAACTAAACTTGTGTGCAAACTTGATCATAAAACTGGTTTGTGGTGTTCACATTGTTATCTTAACACTACTCAACTTCAATGATAGTAAATTACATCGGATGTAGATACAAGTCCAAACTAAAGAGCGTTGAAACTACCTCGATGATCTGTTAGCATGCCCCTAGGAAGCTCTTAGCATATTCAATTTAAATACAAGATTAATAAATATGGTTTAGATTTTGAAGTTTTCCTTGGCTGGAAAGAATGTATAATCATAAAAGAATAGAACTCAGCGAAAAGGCTCAGTCTCGTCAACCTGCATGGTTTTCAAATGCGCAAACAGTGACAGGGATGTTACTAAAGTATACAACATGGTGCACATTGCACAGAGATGTTGAAGATGGTTTGTATACACATATAGTATACAAATTATTAATTTTTATAATTATAAGTTTAATATGCATAGTTGGTGAGGAGTTGATTTGACCAAAAGATTTAGTAGACTTGTGTGGAGTTTTCACTGTGTGGAAAGCTTCGCACGCGTATTTTATTTTATAACAAATCAATATAATGACCCTATCTTGTTTTATAACCAATCACACAATGTTATATGAAAATTGGCATTGAGATGTGAACATTGATACTTGTTACCATTGTATTTCAACCACCACATTGACATATTACGTATAGATATACATAGGAACACATTTCGCAAGAAAAGATTCCTCTCAATGACATATGGAATCCATATCAACTAATAACAACTTTGAATATCAATCATTCACTGAAAGGTGTTATTGAGTGCAAAGATAGTCGTGAGGAGTAAGTTGTGCGAAGGTGGGTGTGTGGAGGAAGTTGTGCAGAGGAAACATGTGTAAAAGAATTTCAATGTGTATAAATCTTTGTGTAGAGAGAATCAATTAATTAGTGGTAGAGACAAGGACTATGCTACATCCCAACTATTAAACTTGTATTTGTAATAATATGAATGTTTTAATGTAAAATGATACGAGAAAATAATATAAGGATAAAAAATACATAATATCATCTCATAATTGAAAGATGATAATATATAATCTAGATATATTTGTGTTATTCAACTAAAAATAATGTAATTATTTATTTATTTTCATAAAATATTTTATATTTTATTAATGTATAAAAAATTATATTTTATTAAAAATTTGTGAAATAAATATTACATAATAAAAATTATTAATGATAAATTTTAAGAGTTTTAAAACTTATTATATTGTTCAAAGGAAAAAGAAATAAGCGTAAGAGGGTCAATTGGATAGAGTATAATGACATATCATGTTATAGTAAGAACTAGATCCATGACAAAAGGAGGGTCTTTGTCTTCAAGAGGAAGTCCCCATCCTCTAGCTACAAGCTCAGGATCTCCCATTATAGGCTCCCATCTATTGTTTCCCTTCTTTGGTTATTCAAAACATTGTAGTTCTAAGATAGCCATTAACAAGAGATTTGTCAAATTGGGGAGGGTGGGGCCATTTTCTAAAGGCCAATGCCACTTTCTTTCTTGATAATCTTTTGTAATTAAACTTGTCAAGTGTTGGTGTTGGTGTTGGTGTTGAAGCCCACCAAAGGCCAAAAAATTAATAAAGTGGGAAGTCAAATGTTCTTTAGAGGATAACTTTCTGATGGTGGATGGCCTGTTGGTCTAGTAGTCCATCAAATCACACAAGTGAGAAACTCCAATATCCATTTTACCAGAAAACCTCTCACCAAGTAAATCTCGTGTTTAGTTATATGTCAATAAAATACATTCATTTCTAGTTTTTGTAGGATGGTATAAAATATCAACTATTATCTATTCCCAAGTAGTGTGAAAATCAACCATCTATGAAATAGAACCTCCTAATAAACAATGTTCCATGTATGTCCAAACAAGGAACATTGAATGGCATAATTTATATATGTATTCTCAAATCAATTAAACATACATATAGTATCAAAATAGATTTCTTGTTATTTCTTATTACAAATAAAAAATATTTTTTATATAAACGTAATTACGAAGATAAAATTCATTTTAACTTTTAAAAATATCATCTAAACAAAGCTACTGATCAAATGAGAACTATTACTTTAAAGTGAGAACTCAGGCCAAAAAACCCCCCAAAAAATTGAAAAAACAACCAGAAAACGAAAAGTGTTGATATTGGAATAACTTTTTTTTTCTTCTCGGGATGAATTTTCAACATTTTTTTTGTAAGTAAAAGTTCTATTCATTCATCAAAAAAGAAGTACATTGATAGCAAAATGCAGGTAGTCTCACCCCGACTAGGTTTTTTTACTACCGCTAGCAGCATATGACAGATAAACAAAAGTACAACTAAAGACACAGTCCACAACTTAGGAGGACAAAAGCACCATAATACATATAAAAGAAGTAATTTGACACATGTAACCATGCTTAGTCATCAAAGGTAATAGAAGTAGGATTAACTGGAGCAGTCCTTGGAGGAGGAGGATGGAAAGAACACTGGATGTGCTCCTCGAAGTGAGCCATCCATGACTCCATCTTCTCTACCTTCTTAGATAGCAGATTTTGAGCATGCCACACCACCACGACCCTCTCCTAAACATGAAATTGAAAATAATGTATCTTGTTTAGCGTAGCGATGAGCACTTCATGTTCTTCCTACCAAGTCCTCTCAAAATTTTCCAGGCGGTCCAATACAGACTAAATCAGATCCCGACAATTTGTCGAACAACAATGTCTACCCACAATCTTCCCACACCTAGGTCGTCACACCTTACCCCAATTGCCAGTGTCGCTTCTACACGTCTCTTTACCCTACTTCAATGTCCCCATTGTTCACCCACCTCGGCCTGCCTGCGAGCCGCCTCGACCACCACAAACCCCCAAAGCCTCCCAACCCAAGCTGCCAATGGTTCTAACTCCTCGAACAGAGCGCGGAGGCTCTTCAACCCCCATCGCTACCTACAAATGCGAATGATGCCCCCTTGCCTGGTCGAAATTCTCTTAGACGAGGGTAAAGAGTGAGAATTGCATGGCACAAGGCACATTGTAACAGAGCAAAGAGCACCAATTAACTGCGGATCTACCCAATTAATTCCAAAGCACACCAATGAAATTGATGCAAAAAACTCCCCAAGCAAACCAAAGGATCACCAATAACCCTGACCAAGGGAGTTGCAGGGAATAGAGACACAATCCAAGCAGCAGAGTAGTTAACCATCAACTCAGAAGTCCCAAACCCCCCAAGCTAATTCACTGTCTAGAAATCCTTAAGACAACCAACCTCCCGCCAACCCAAGTAATTAATTACCCAACCGTGGGTCGCGAACGACCACAAAAATCCTTTAAGAAGACAAAACCCTAGAGGAAAACCAATTGATAGGGTAAACAAACTTCCCCACAAACACAAAAGAAAACCAAGAGAAAAATTGACTGACCACCCACAAGAAGGCTCGAGGGCCAGCCTGATAGCCAGATACAGAGCACTGAGACCATTGAGAAAAGTAGGAGATCACACACATGAAATGATACTTATCAATTTTTTGACCCTAATGTTGAAGAGGGGGCGTCGATTTCGGAAGTGCCACCATTCCCAGACAGGGCACCAGCTGAAGAGGTCGAAAATACCACCAAAACTCAATCGGCTCACAACAAACCACCAAAAATTCACAGCTTCATACCATACCTGAAGATCACCAACCTCCATATACCAATGTCCTTTGCCTGCTCCCACTCCCAATGAAGCTGATGGGAATTTCGCACGCCACACATTTACTCTCCTCGCACTGCTAACTCGGTGAGAGGATAGGGAGGTCGGCCTCCACACCAAGGGCCAGGTGTTCAACATAATTTACCACGTGTTCGGGTCCCCTCGAGGTTTGTCACCCCCATCAAGGAAATTTTCAACATTTTTTTTAAATAGCAGAAAAAGTCAATTTGTTTTGTGCAAAAAACGCCACAGAAAATGAAAAGTGTTGATGTTGGAATAACGTCTTTTTTTTCAGGGTAAATTTTCAACATTTTTTAATAATGACGTTAAAAATAAAATACCATGACTATGAAAAACCTTAAAATTCCAACGATTTTCAAGCATGACATTAAAGATAAAATATCACATCTTTGAAAATCCTTAAAATTCCAACGATTTTCAGACATGACATTAAAGATAAAATATCATGTCTCTGAAAAACCTTAAATTTCCCACAATTTTCAGTGATAGTACTAAAGAAAAAATACGTATAAGTGTTTTCAAGCTTAGCATTAAAGATAAAATATCATGACTTAGAAAAACCTTAAAATTTTAACAAAATTTTCAACCATGGAATTAAAACTAAAGATTATGACTACAAAAATAACTTGAGTTTTCAACATATTTCAAATATGGTATTATGGAAAAAGTTTATGACTAAAAAAACTTAAAAAAAAACACCTGAATAAAAGAGTCGTTATACCAAGAGTAATTTCTTTTTTAAATGCTAAGAATGTAGCGATTTTAAAATCTTAGTCTAAGACACCTTGACACATTGTAACAAAAATTCAAAAATCAACCATTAGATGGACACATAGTGTAAGCGAGCTCAACCCATTGTAATGGAAACTTAAAGACCAACCATGAAATTGACACATTGTGGGGGCGAACTCAATCTATTATAATGAAAACTGTAAAATCAACTATTGATTTAACACAATGGGATTGGGTTGCTAGTCAAGCATCGACACGAACCCTGCAAAAAAATAAAAAATAAAAAAAAATAATAATAAATAAATATATAAATAAATAAAAATGAAAAATACAAAAGAAAACAAAAATTCAAACATTGAAAAAAAATATTTAAAAAAATAATAACAATAATAAAACATAAAAATAATATTAAAAAACATCATCTGAAAAAAATCAACTATAAAAAAAGACAAAAAAAACCTTATAATATAAATATATATATATATATATATATATATATATATATATATATATATATCTATATATTTCAAAAAAAACGTAATTTAAGAAAAAATATCTCAAAATTAACCAAAAAAAACAAAAAACACCAACACCATAAAAAACATTAAAATAAATAAATAATACATTAAAATTAAACTTAAAAACAAAGGTCCTGCGAGCTTGGGCTCCCCTCTGCCCAGGCCCGAGGCCCCACGAGCTTCGACTCTCCCTCACCTGACTCGAGGCCCCACGGGCCCTACGCAACCAAGGTTGATTCCTAGAATCGACCTTTGCCACCTAAGGCCCACATAACCTTTTTTTGTATTATTAATTTTTGTAAAAAAAATGTTTAATGTTTTCTTTTAATGGTTTTATTATTTGTTATTTTTTTTTTCCATGTTTTTTTTAATTATGTATATTTCTTTTGTATTTTTAATTTTTTCTAAAAAATTGTTTTAATGTTTTCTTTTAATGGTTTTACTATGTGTTATGTTTTTCTTTTTCAATGTTTTTTTAGTTATATATATATTTATATTTATTATGTTTATAATTTTTTTTTTTTTTGGATTTTTTTTTTATTTTTTTAATTTTACCGAAATATTTTTTTTTTGAAAAAATAATTAAATAAATGTCATCTTCTTTGGATATAAAATTAAAAAAATTTGTTGTTTTTCCAAAAAAAATTATTCAATTTTTCATAAAAATCTTTTATTTATCATGTCATTTTTAGTGAAAAGATTTGGAATAGTATTTTTTTTAATTATATCTATATACAAAATGTAGTTTTTCTTTGTGGAGTGTTTAAAATTATTAGTTTTTAATAACAATTATTTTATGGGCATTGAAGTATTAATTAACGATATATAAATATATAAAAAATCTTAACCTCAAATCATTAATGTTAATATTTTTTTCAACTTTGCAAAAAAATTAAAAATTTCATTATAAAAAAAACATTGTAAAGAAAAGAAAAAAAACACATGTTTGGAAAACTTTAAAAAACAAATATCTTAGGACGAAAAACAAAAAGTGGGATAAGGCAACTTGAAAAATAGTTAAATAATCAACATTTTAAAAAAAAATTGTGCATACTTAGGACATAAATAAGTGTCAAAAATATGTCTTAAAAATTATGTTAATATTTTTGAAAATCTACATGAAAATCACCAACATTTAAAAAAAATATTAACACTTAATACATTAGAAATTTTAAAGTGTCAAAAATAAGCTCTCTAAAAAAAGGGGTTGATGTTGCATCAACATTTTTCAAAGTGAGCATGAAAATCACTAACATTTAAAAAAAATGTTCATACTCGATACATAAGAAAATTTAAAGTGTCAAAAATAAGTCCTCTAAAAAAATGGTTGATGTTGTATCAACAACTTTCAAAATCAGCAAATCACTAACATTTAAAAAAAATGTTCATACTTGATACATAAGAAAATTTAGAGTGTCAAAAATAAGCCTTTTAAAAATAAAAGTAGATGCTACATCAACACTTTTCTAAATCAGCACGAAAATCATTAACATTTAGAAAAAAATGTTCATACTTGATACATAAGAAAATTTAGAGTGTCAAAAATAGGTCCTCTAAAACAAGGGGTTGATGTTGCATCAACACTTTTCAAAATCAGCATGAAAATCACTAACATTTTAAAAAATTGTTTATACTTGATACATAAGAAAATTTAAAGTGTCAAAAATATGCTTCAAAAAAAAGGTGTATTCTGAATCAACACTTTTCAAAATTAGATGATTTTTTTGCTTCCTCAAAAAAATGGGTAATAGGTAAAGTTCTTGTTTGATCAGTAAATATGTTTCTAATACAATAATTTTCAAACAACAATATCAAATTAAATATTTTAAACAACCAATTTAATTAAAACAATAATTTATATTATAAAACACTACCCCGCTAAAAGTGGTTATGTCTCTTAATAAATCATTAAAAATTATGGGAGAAGGACGACAAGGGTTCTTCCCCCCAACCCTTTAGTGGTGGAGAAATTGTAATACATCTTGGTGTTTGACCTAAGGATGTTTCTAATGGATCTCCTACCATTCAAGCTCATCCATAATATTGATTTAAGATGTGTTTTCTAGTTTGTGATGGAGGTAAGCAGCTTGATATGCCTTTTGGCTAGATTATTGAGGTTGTTGAGTTTATGCAGGATAAATAGTTCTATGGTTACTTTTGTGACAGGAATCCTACTCTTCCCAAACTATGGATTTGACTTAATGAGGTTTGGGACAATCTTTTTCTAGATAAGATCAAAAATTTCCCCATTAAAGAGGGGTTTCTTTTCTTTCATTCTTTTGTGTTCTCAATATTAGGATGTAATTGTTTTGAATGGCCCTTGGTGTTGTGGGAAGGCTGGCTTAGCTCTTTTGGCATGCTCTAAACATTTTGACTTTGCAATAGCTTTCCATGATCTTCAATTGTTATGGTTTCATTTGTAGGGATTACGCCCTCATTTTATTTGTGAGAAGGTTATGTGATTCATTAATGATTATATTGGGGAGTTCCAACACTCTTCTCTAAAAACCCTAGCTAGAGATGATGTTCCTATTGAAAAAAAAAATTCATCGATGTCAAAGGTTGTCCAAATGAAAGAGAAAGTTGCATATTCAAATAACACATT
This sequence comes from Pinus tabuliformis, assembly GCA_031772625.1. Taxonomy (NCBI): domain Eukaryota; kingdom Viridiplantae; phylum Streptophyta; class Pinopsida; order Pinales; family Pinaceae; genus Pinus; species Pinus tabuliformis. Next base: position 824,156,980 of record CM062814.1, read on the forward strand.
TTGAAATATTGTTTTTGAATTTTTGATGCCCCATTTGGATACACTATATTTGAATGCATTTTTACTCCATATACCTAGCTCAAATGGAAGCATAATATATCTGGTTGGAAAGTTTATTCCAAGACCTTTCCAATGATATATTGCACCCCCTCTAACTCCTCACGGTTGAGGATAAATGACTTTTAGATTTTTGATGCTCCATTTGGATACCCTCTTTGAATGAATTTTTACTCCATTTACCTCACTCAAATGGAAGCATAACATATATGGTTGGAAATTTTATTATGAGACATTTATAATGGTATATGGAAATCCCTCTAACTCCTCACAATTGAGGAGAAATGATTTTTTGAATATTCACTATACATTAGGACAGTTGCACAAGTTCAACTCGTGGACAAGTCAACCAACCTAATGGACATATTTTCCGAGACTAGACCCCAAATACACTATAAATATGTGCAAGAAGGACCATTTCAAGTCATTCGCTCAAGAAAATTTAGATATGTTCAAACAAGTGAAGAAAAGAAAGAATTCTAAGGTTCATACCTTGTGAAGTAGAAGTGAAGAGGATATGATTTGGAGAGACTTTGTGGGGAACGATTTTTGGCACAATTTTTGAAGGTTCCGGTCTTGGTTTGGGGCCTGTTGAGGCCAATTTCTACTAATAAGGAGGTTGAGTTCAAGGATCATTTTTTATGGAAGTTTTATTGCTAAGAAGGTCATGTTTTGGAAATCGGGTATTTTAGTGAAGGAGAGGAGCAACTGTCATGAGGGAAAAATTTATTTGACTAATATTGGCTCTTGTACAAGCTTTAGCATTGATAAGTCAGGGAGTTGGTGCTTTTTGTTAGTTGGGGTTAATAAATTAGAGAGTTGGTTCTTCCTTTAAATTGGCATTGATAAACTAGGGAGTTGATGCTTCCTTTCCAAGGTGTTGATAAGTTTGAATGTACACTTTATATATATATATATATATATATATATATATTGGTTTTCACATAGAAGTCTTTTCTTTCTATATATTTATGTTCTTTGCTTTATAGTCATGGATGAACTTACAAGTTTTAAGTTAAAAGTTGTTAATACTAATTCACTCCCCCCCTCTCAATATCGTTGAATATTCCAACAATTGGTATTAGAGCAGGTTCCTTCATAAGCATTTTGACTAGTGGAAGGTAGATCTCAATAAGACTCATGGACAAGCAAGCAAAATACACCAAACATGGTTTGCCATTATTTGAGGGGCAAAATTATGCCATTTGGAGCATAAGGATGAGATTATTCTTACAAGCACAAGGAGTTGATGTTTTTAAAGTTGTTTTAAATGAATACAAGGTATCAACCTCTACTCCAACAGATTCAATTGGAAGAAGACTCTATGAAAGTAATCCAAAGGCTTTGTATTCCATTCTAGGAGTGTTGTTAGGAATCAACAAAGGAAATTTGGGACAAGATCAAGAATGTGTATGAAGGAGATGAAAATGTCAAAGGGGCCAAGCTTCAAACTTATAGAGTAAAATTTGAACACCTGAATATGAAGGAATTATAACTTAATTCCTCTGGGTTTATGAGATCATGAATAATATGAAAGGACTAGGAGAGAAAATTGCAAATACAGTCATCGTACAAAAGATACTGAGATCTCTCCCAATGAGATTTGATTCTAAAATCTCAGCTTTAGAAGTAATACAATATCTAGCTATGTTGAGTGTGGATGAGTTATGTGGAATCCTTACAACATATGAAATGAGGATAGAACAGGAAATTCCATCCATAAGGGAATCAACTTTCAAGGCCTCTAAGAAGACAAGGAAGAACGAGCAAACATAAAAAGTAAGAAAAGAGGAACTGACAAATATAAAGGTAAGCTTCCTTTAAAATGTTTTGAATGTGGTATAATGATCCAAAAATGGATCCTGGATAAACCTCTAAGTCTAAAAGACTTCATATAAGAGGTAAAAGGTTCCAAATGGCACAAATCCTTTGTAAATCAGAGGAAAATGAAAGTCATAGGCTGCTCTCAGAAATAGTCTCATTGCAGAGATCTCCTCATTCTGAATCCAACGCAACTTTAATGGGCGAAAACGGACTCCAGATGCAAGAGTTATTATAAAATGAAAATTGCCCAATGTCCTTAGAAAAGGAGGCAATTTCATTAAATTGTGAACTATATTGAAAATTTTGGTTTTAGTATAGGCTCACGGGCCAATCCACAGCTGACACATTGCAAGCCAGGATTGGACCACGTGGCCTTGTTTGATTGGGCTAAGAGGAATATCGCATCGCAATTATTTATAAGGGAAGGACCTTGGGCCTTTAGCAATTGCGATAAGCGATTGTCGCTTTATCGCATCGCACATATTCATGGGAGGACTTAATAAAGGCTGAGGCCGATGCAACATGTGACTGTGATCGCTGATATCGGCGGATCGTTGTTGGCAATCCCAAAAGGGAAGGACCCCGGGCCGATGCAACTTGTGACTGCGATTGCCGATATCGGCGGATTGCTGTCGACGATCCCAAAAGGGAAGAACCCCAGGCCATGCGACTTGCGACTGTGATCAGAACCAGACCCGAAAGGGTTCTGAAATATAAATACATAATATTTCAGATCTGGACCAAAGCCATTTCCACGGGTTTTTGTGATATTTGCCATGTTTTAATATATTTACAAAATACAAAGGGGCAGGCCTTAGAGCCATTGCGACTTACGATAGCGACCTACGGGCAGACCCGATAGGAAAATAAAGCACAGTTATGAATGTTTCAAGTCCGGTGAACAGTGCTTTATGCAGATTTTCCCATGTTTTACAACGTTCTCTGTGTAAATAGAGAACGACTGTTTCTGAAGAATTTAAAGCGTCGATTGCCCTTCCGTTACCAAATAGGTGGCATTCTTCCCTGAAAGCGTTAGAAAATGATTGTTAAACGCTCAGAAGGGGACTTGAGCGAACAAAGGTCGAGGAGCTGAAGAGCCTGAAGGGGAAAACAAACCGACCAACGTCGATTGATTAAAAAAAAAAGCCACAGAATGGAGAGGGGGAGGCAAGAAGGCCGCGCTGAGACATAACAGAAGAAAAAAGAGAGGCTTGGAATTTTCCAGGAGGGTAGTCCACAACGTGAAGTGAATGCGTGGGCAGAGTTGGAGCGCTGAGGAACCCATTGGGAAGCTCGGTGTGCTAGAGCGCTTAATATAGCGAAGCCACAAGAGGTTGGAGGCAACGTATAAATACTTCAGTGAAGTATCAAATAACAAAGAGACGAATGCTGGAGCTGTTGCTGGTGTTGTTTGAGTTGAAGACATAAGAAGGGTTCCAGAGACAGTAAACAATTCTGAGGGAGTTAGAGAAGCCAGAAGCTCAAAGGAGTCTTAAAGCATTGATTGAAAGAATTAGTCTAGAGAAGCCTAGAACTGTTTGCAGCTAAAGGACAGCTAAGGGTAAGATGGTATTCTGAGCCCATTGGTTCATTTTTAAACCATATGGAGTTGAGTCAAGGACTTGTAAAAAAATTCAACCATAATCCCAAAGAGCCTAATCGATTTGATCAGAGCTCAAGGAGACATAGCCCAAGATATCAGGGTGAACTCCATATTACATTGTTGTCTTATGTGTTTGCTTCTTTGCTGCATTATTCACTGTTATATGCATTTATATATATGTTCAAGCACATTTAAATATTAGCATACATAGCAGACTTTAAAGCAAATGATCAGTTGAAACAACTAGACGCATACACCTATATTTTCAAGCATTTCTTAATTCCGCATTGGTTAATCATTAAAGACTTGGGAATATTCAAGCTTTAGAAGTGGGAGAGGTTCTTGTAAGCTAAACAAGAAGCCTAAGAGCCCCATTTTCAGATTAGGTGGTATCGGAGCTTAAGATTGATTAACCACACCTTTAAGAAGGTTATATTAGAATGCTTGATTGACAGAGCAAAGACTGCTTGTCTGAAAGGTGTTTGAACAGCAAGAGGCTGATTGTATGCTTGTTTGCAGACTGACTATTTTCTGAGTTTGCAGAGGTAAAGGGAAAGCTATTGATAGCTCAATCCAGGAAGGACAAGAAGGAGAAGGGCTGAAGGCATTCTTCTATCCCAAAGGACCTCAAGGCAATCCAAAGCACAAGAGGCTTGTTGCAAGAGGTTGCTTAAATAAGCTCTTCATTTATCTTGTTGAAGTTTTTTTTTTCATTGCCATAATGACAACTTCTACAAATGGGTCCTCAAATTCTGCTCTCTTCACGAGACTCTTTAATGAAGACATGAAGCAAGAATTATCCACCATGATGGATATGGTGAGAGAAATGTATGAGGATGGAAGGAAGAGCAACATGCTTAGAAAGCAACTGAATTCCATGAAGGAAGAGAAGCAATTGCTTGCTGAAAAATTGCAGGAAATGGAGAGGCAACTTCATATTGCAAATATGAACTTGAAAAGGATGCATGAGTTGGAGTCACAACTCTTTGTTTCCAAAGAAGCCTTAGTCAAGTATCAGCTTGAAGAAGAGGTAGGCCATTCCAGTTTGTCTTCAAATTCTTCTAAGAATGCTCATATTGGTTCTTTTGAAAAGCATACTAAAGGCATAGCTTCCAAGCTAATGTCCAAGATGGGCTATGAAAGAAAGGGCTTGGGAAAGCATGCACAAGGTATTATTGAACCAATAATGGTTGAAGAAAGGCCTAAGTATCTGGGTCTTGGCTATGGAAAATCTTATGGATAGAGTTCTAAAGCTGCCATGAAATCCATTGAAACCATTCCAAGAAGGAGTTTCATTGCAAGTCCTCTATCTCAAGAGTGTGAAGGTTGTGTTTAGGATGAATGCAATGGCTTGAAACATCATTTGCAGGGTGTAGGTGTTCAGAAGCACACCCTTGAACCAGAGAGTTATGGAAACTCTGACAGCCTTGAAGAGATTGATGGAATTCCAAAGGGAGCCACTTCTTCATTTGCTTCACCTCCTCATGAAGGCAATAAAGGTGAAAGAGGCAAGTATAAATCTGGTTTTGAACATAGTCCTTTTGATTTTGCAAAGCGTGATAAATTTCCACATATATATGGGAAAAGAATTGCATGCTCCTTTTGTGGTTTGGATAACCATCATGTTTCTAGATGTTGAAAGAGAATGGCCACATACAGGAAACTTTTGAAGGAAAGAAAGCAAGTAGCCAAAGGTCCATTAGACAAGGCAAATCATGCTGCCAAGAGGATGCACATGCAGTGCACTTACTGCCATAAGCAAGGGCATTTTGCCGAAAGGTGTTAGATTCTGAATCTAGGAATGCTTCCACAAAAGCTAAGGGACAAGGTGGAAAGAGAAGATGGAAAAAATGGAAAGGAAGATTCCATGACTGATGTGTCTCAGAATGATTCACATATTGATGTTGATGTGCAGACAAAGGAAGGACCTTTGAAATGGATTGGTAAGAAATGGTTAGAGTTCCTATCCAATTAAGATTACATGTCTATTGATGCATCTGTTTGCATTTCTTTGCTAATGGAATGCAAGTTGCAATATTTTACCAAGAAGGTGAATGGAGAAGTTGAGTAGGAATCTCACTTTGTTGCTGCAACATTATATTTTATTTCAGCTTCAAAAGTACAATGTTCTTAAGCGAAAGTTGAAGGATGAAATGCATGCATGAGATGATGTGCATGAACACAGGGATGTTGATGTTTCCCTTGTTTTTGGAACATGTGTGTGTGATTGACTTGAAGGGTTGATTGCTTTGTTGTAAACATGCATGTAATGTCGATTTGGGAAAAATTAACTTGGTCTCCAAGTTGGAGGTAATAATGAAGTATTTCATCGTTTGAAAAAGAGTCCAAATGGTATTTTTCTACATACTTGACTTGACGGGTCATTTGCTTTAAAGGCATGTTTTGTGGACTTGTTATCTAGTCCATCATTTGTATGTAGATGTAAGACATGGAGGTGTTCACAAGATGTGAAATCTGTCTCTTTTGTTGAGGCATGAGTTTAGTCCATCCAGTTGTTGTCTGTATGTATGTTGTTGTTAACAGTTGTTGTTGGCAGCTTGTCAAACAGGTACAAATGAAAGCTTGTGGAGCAAATGTACTTCCCATTTGTTGAGCCACCTTGGATCAATGATCAAGGAAAAGAAGCTCAGAATACCTTCTATGACCATTTCAGTAGAAGTTCTGCAGGAAGGCAAGGAGGAAGACAATTCTTGTTAGGAAGACCAGCCCATCCAGAGAAGGGAAGTGGTCGGAAAATTTGGTTCAAAGGCACTATGCAAAGGCAAGTGTAGGGAGGCTAAAAGAAGAGGGTAAGTCACTCTCATTTACTGTTTAGATCAGTATATCAGTCTTTTGGATACGAAAAGTTCTTTTAGTGGGGAGGTGTGATCCAAAAATGGATCCTGGATAAACCTATAAGTCTAAAAGACTTCATATAAGAGGTAAAAGGTGCTAAATGGCACAAATCCTTTGTAAATCAGAGGAAAATTAAAGTCGCAGGTTTCTCTCAGACATAGTCTCATTGCAGAGATCTCTTCATTCTGAATCCAACGCAACTTGAATGGGCGAAAACGGACTCCGGATGAAGGAGTTATTGTAAAATGAAAATTGCCCAATGTCCTTAGAAAAGGAGGCAATTTCATTAAATTCTGAAATATATTGAAAATTTTGGTTTTAGTATAGGCTCATGGGCCAATCCACAGTTGACACATGGCAGGCCAGGATTGGGCCACGTGGCCTTGTTTGATTGGGCTAAGAGGAAATATCGCATCACAATTATTTATAAGGGAAGGACCTTGGGCCATCAGCGATTGCCGCTTTATCGCATTGCACAGATTCATGGAAGACTTAATAAAGGTCGAGGCCAATGCGACATGCCACTGCGATTACCGATATCAGCGACGATCCCAAAAGGGAAGGACCCTGGGCCGATGCGACTTGCGATTGCGATCACCGATATCAGCGGATCACTGTCGACGATCCCAAAAGGGAAGGACCCTGGGCTATGCGACTTGCGACTGTGATCGGAATCAGACCCAAAAGGGTTCTAAAATATAAATACATAATATTTTAGATCTGGACCAAAGCCATTTCCATGGGTTTTTGCGATATTTTCCATGTTTTAATATATTTACAAAATACAAAGGGGCAAGCCTTAAAGCTGATAGCGACCTACGGGTGGACCCAATAGGAAAATAAAGCACAATTATGAATGTTTCAAGTCTGGTGAACAATGCTTTATGTGGATTTTACCATGTTTTACAGCGTTCTCTGTGTAAATAGAGAATGATTGTTTCTGAATAATTTAAAGCACCAATTGACCTTCTGTTACCAAATAGGTGGCATTCTTCCCTGAAAGTGTTAGCAAATGATTGTTAAACGCTCAGAAGGGGACTTGAGCGAACAAAGGCCGAGGAGCCAAAGAGCCAAAAGGGGAAAACAAACTGACCAACGTCGATTGATTAAAAAAAAAGCCACAGAATGGAGAGGAGGAGGCAAGAAGGCCGCGCTGAGACAGAACAAAAGCAAAAAGAGAGGCTTGGAATTTGCCAAGAGGGCAGTCCATAGTGTGAAGTGAATGCGTGGGCAGAATTGGAGCGTTGAGGAACCCATTGGGAAGCTTGGTGTGCAAGAGCGCTTAATAGAGCAAAGCCACCAAAGGTTGGAGGTAGCGTATAAATACTTCAGTGAAGTATCAAATAGAAAAGAGATCGAATGCTCGAGCTGTTGCTGGTGTTGTTTTAGTTGAAGACAGAAGAAGGGTTCCAGAGACAGTAAACAATTCTGAGGGAGTCAAAGAAGCCAAAAGCTCAAAGGAGTCTCAGAGCATTGACTGAAAGAATTATTCTAGAGAAGCCTAGAACTATTTGTAGCTAAAGGACAACCGGGGGTAAGATGGTATTCTGAGCCCATTGGTTCATTTGTAAACCATATGGAGTTGAGTCAAGGACTTGTAAAAAGAATTCAGCCATAATCCCAAAGAGCCTAATCAAGTTGATTAGAGCTCAAGGAGATGTAGCCCAAGGTATCAGGGTGAACTCCATATTACATTGTTGTCTTATGTGTTTGCTTATTTGTTGCATTTTCACTGTTATATGCATTTATATATATGTTCAAGCACATTTAAATATCAGCATACACAACAGACTTTAAATCAAATGATCAGTTGAAACAACTACAAGCATACACCTATATTTTCAAGCATTTCTTAATTCCGCATTGGTTAATAATTAAATACTTGGGAATATTAAAGCCTTGGAAGTGGGAGAGGTTCTTGTAAGCTAGATAAGAAGCCTAAGAGCCCCATTTTCAGATCATATAATAGGTCAATTTTCTTCTAAAAGTCGTTTTGCAAAGGGGTAAAATAGTGATGAAGGGGAAAGTTATTATAGAATTAAAAGATATATTAGAAAAGAAACAAAGGAAAGAACAAGGGAAATTTATTCAAGAAGAAAAGTCTTTATTTAAGAGAAGATAGTAGCTCATCTAATGAAGATGATGATAGTGACAATGATTTCGATATAGTGCTCTTCATAGCATTAAACATTCAAAATGAAACTCCTAAAAATTATGGAAGAAATTATGAAGAACAATAAGGAGAAGTAGATCTTGAGGAAAAATTAGTTAGTGCCTTAAGAGATCGTAGAAGAACAAGGGAGAAAAAAACCCATACTCAAGGAAGAGGTCAAGAAAGTAAAGGAATGTTTACAAAGTCCTAATAAAAATTCTGAAGAGACTGACTCAATAGACTATCATAAATATGAAAGTATAATTAGAAGAAGCCAAAGTGATTGAAGAAACACTCAAGAGACAATTGGAAGAAAGAGAGAGAATAACGAAGAATCTAGAAGTTAAGATAGACTCCTTAAGGAAGGAACTACGAAAGAAGGATATCAAGTAGAACTTTCAAAACAACACCAAAATACTGGATGAAATCATCAGAAACCAAAAACCATTAAATCATAGGTTTGGACTAGGATATAAACAAAATAATAATGATAAAGGTTCAAGCTATATGATGATAGAAAATGAAGCAAAGAAAGGAAGCTAAAGGAGGAAGAATACAAGCCACTAAAGGAGGAAGTACAAAAACCAACAATGAAGAATATTCAAGAAGATCGTGACTTCATAAGAACAACGCCATCAAGAATACACTTAGGTGCCAGAATATGTTTCTTGGTCTGTGTTGTTCTTTTAATAATTTTGGGCATAAGGCTATAAATTGTAGAGCCTATGCAAAAAGTAGAAATAGAAGAAATAGCTATGGAATTCCTAAGAATTACTATGAAGGTAGTTATGGTAGAAAATATTGTGAGGTCTTCAACATAAATTATAACAATTTTGGTGCTCTTACTTGTGAAATTGAATGTTACAATTGCAACAATTTTGGAAAGATAGTCAGAAATTGTAGAATCAATTTGATAGTTCCTTAATGGTAAACAAGTTAGGTTCTAGTTATCCATCATATGGGGGAACAACAAGAACTTGGAAAAGAAAGCAAGAAGATTTGAAGGCTGAGGTATGTGGGTTTTCCTTACAAACCCAAAGTAGAAAAATTCAATGGTATATTGATAGTGGTTGTTCAAAACATATAACTAGAGACAAAAGCATATTTGTAACATTGAAGAAAGAAAAAGAAGGATTTGTCACTTTTGGCAATGATAACTCTACCAAATTATAGGGAAAGGCACAATTAGCCTTGGAAGTAAAAACGTGCAGGCGGAAAATGTTTTACTTATTGAAGATAGGAAGAATAATTTGCTAAGTGTAAGCCAAATGTGTGACTATGAACACACACTTATATTCAATTCAAAAGAATCTGAAATAGGGAAAGAAGGATCAAGGAAATTGGTTGCAAAAGAAATAAAAACTCCAAAAAACATATACATCTTAAATGAGATTGGAAAGGAAAGATGTTGCTTGGGAAAGGAAGATGAAATTTGGCTTTGGCATAGAATATTGGGGCATATACACTTTGAAATTCTTGCCAAGATTAGCAAGAAAGAAGTTGTAAGGGATATGCATGAAATTACAAAGCCTTCAAATACCATGTGCAAGCATTGTCACCATGGAAAACAAACGAGAGTTGAGTTAAAAACTAAGGAACACTCAACAAAAAAACCATTGGAATTTGTACATACTGATTTTATGTGGGGCCAAAAGAGAAAAGGACTAGATGGCGCAATACTTCATGTTGCTTGTTGATGACTACATAAGGGTGACCTAGTTCTTTTCTTAAAAAGAAGTCAGAAGCTTTTCAAAATTTTAGAATATTCAACGAATTTTTTAAAAATGAAACCAATTTGAAAATAAAATGCATAATGATTCGTAAACTGCCATGGATATTCCACTGGATAGTTCGTCACAATAGATCTGAAAATATTATATTAAAAATTTGAGATTCTACACTATTACAGTTTTATTAAACTTTAAGATCTGTATATTTAACCATAATTAGTGCATGCATGCAAATGGAAATTATGGAGAAAAGTAGAGAATAGAAAAATAAGCACACACACACACACAAGGCACAAGATATGCTCTCTGGGAAACCCTTTCGAGAGAAAACCCAGCTAGAAGGTGAGTCTTCTTCACTCTCTTTCTCGATCTGGAAATATGGCTGCATGTACAAAAAAGTAATGCTTGTGGCCCTGGGCTACTACAATGCATAGATCCTTTGTGTGTGATCTACCTCTTATCTCTCATGGCTATCTTTGCTCAACTATGGAAGAAAATGCTCTCGAAAGAATGTAATGCATTTTCCTCCTAGTGGCTCAGTTATAACACAGCCCGATAACCTACTAGTTGCTAAGTTTGACTACATCAACTCTTAACTAGAGTTACAATATAGAATCTTCTAGAATATTTTACATCATAATCACGTGGCTTTCCCCTTTTCCATAAATAATGGGGCTATCGCGACATCCTTCCGAACTATAGGTGTGAAAACAGGAAGGTCAACTTCTAAGTGGCATAACTTTTGCATACGGACTCTGATTGACGCGCTTCTTATGCCACTGGAAAGATATTTGTGTGTAGAATAGCATGAAATGGTGCTACTATAAAGAGACAAAGTTTTCCCCCAAAAACATTGTTTGATTCCTCAAAGCGCTCCTGGAATATTTCAGACCCCGTTTTGTAAAATTGGGCCCCACCGGTAAAAAAAGGTCCCATGAGCTGATTCCTCCACTTTTTCCACTCCAAATGCATTGAGATGGATGGAAAATAATATAATGATCTAATCGGGATCATAATATTAGATAATGGAGGAGAATTCACTTCAAATAAATCCAATGACTATTTTGAAGAACGTGGAATAAGAAGACACTTCTTAATAGCTAGAATTCCTCAAAAAAATGGAGTGATTGAAAGAAATAACAGAACTATGGAAGAGATGGATAGAAATTTGTTGCATGAATCCAATCTAAGTACTAGCTTTTGGCGAAAAAACATACATATAGTTGTTCACTTTTTTAATAGAGGATTGCTCGGAAGCAACAATGAAAAAACTCCCTGTGAACTATGGAAGGGAAGACCAACTAGTGTCAAGAATTTCAGAATATTTGGAAGCAAATGTAACATAAAAGGTGATGAAAAAAAGTTAGGAAAGTTTGACTCCCGATAGATGAAGGCATACTTGTTAGGTACTCATGTAAAAGCAAAGAAAACAAGTGCTACAATCTTAGATTCAACTAGATAGTAGGAAACATCGATGTAAAAATTGATGAAACAAACTTGTTGAAAACCAAGAAGGAAATAAAAAATCCACACATATTTGAAGAACAAGTAGAGGAAGAACAAAAGCAAGAGGAAGAAAAAGAAGAACATGAATACCAAGAAGAGAAGTAGATCCTCTTCCCATCTCTGACTATCTTAGTTCTAAGGATGCTATTGTGCTTTTGAGTCTTCGCCTGCAAGGGGGTGCCTTGGGGAAGCCCTCCTCCTCCCAGGATTTATCATACAAAGATGCAGTTTGTAATCAGGCTCCCTAGGTTGTTGTTCCTCCTTCAACTCACCCTCAGGCTTCAGGCAAAGCAACCCCTTCCCAAGATGTTCCTAATATGTTTATTGTGGAAAAATATGAGGATATTCCCTCTGTTGAAAATTCCCATCCAAATCTGGAAGATCTTCACAAGATAATGACAAATAACGAGATGATCTACCGCTTCAATGGGTTGTGGCCTAGCATAATGGATCTTTATCAATGGATCCACTCTAATTGGACCAAATCCGGTTTTCTTATGTTCTAAGGGCTTATGCATAGTTGTGTTTCTCGCTAAGAAGATTATTAGAATGCTTTGTCTAAGGGACCATGTTTCTGGGGAAAATTTGGGTTGTTCATGACCCCTTAGTTCCAAAACTTTAACCCCTCTATGATAGTAATCAGAAAGCTCCCCATTTGGGTCTGACTTCCAAACTTGTCGTCTCATCTATGGTATCATTCAATGTTTACAAGCATCGAAAACACCTTGGGTTGCTTCCTAGCCACAAATCTTATGCGAGGCCAAAGTGGAGTTTATACTTACAGTCATATTTATGTAGAACTATACATCAGTAAAGGCTTTCCTAACAAAATCAACTTGAAAGTAGGTGATTTCCACTGGACCGAACACCTGTACTATGAGAACATGAGTTTTCATTGTCGCCTCTACCATCAAATATGACACCTACAAAATTCCTGCGATCAAAATCGAATAAAAAGGAAGACTAAATCTAAGGCTTGGAAGCCATGCAACCTGCCCCCTATGGAGGAAGAGGACTCCTCTTCTTCAGACCAAGATGACAGTGATCAAATGATGACATGCTCTTCTTGGACGAGGACCACGAGGAGAGTAAGGAGAATACAATTTTAGCAGTTAGAAATGAAATAGATAGTAATATTGTTTCGTTGGGAGTAGTAAAGCGAGCTTGCGAATCAATTTCCTCAAACTCTGATAAGGATGTAATAGCATCTTGTCAGGAAATTCTTCAGCAAGCCTTGGTTACTCCTTCGTCGAATGGAGGGGCAGGGAGTGAAAGTAACCAACAATAAAGAGAAAAAAAAGTAGATTCGAAAACTTGCCCCAAACTGGGTGATACCTTTTTTTAATTACTCTGTTTACATAGATATCTCCTTAAAATTTGGTTTCGGTCTTTCTGTGAAAACTCTACCTTCAAGTAGATATTGTAAACTCCTTTTGACTAATAAAAAGTCTTTACACATGTTAAAAAACAAAAATGAATTTATACCATATATATGTTTCAATCATAGCATTAAAATTAAAATTCTCAAATTATTGAAATAATAAATTTATTAGTAAAAAAAAAAAAAGAGTATAAATTGAACTTCAATTCATAATTTATAATTCTTGGTTTGAAGATGTAAAGATTAATTTCACATTCAAAATATAAAAATCACTTAAATAATATAGTGTGGACTTGGGATATAATATGTAATAAGGTGTGGAATGAGATATACTTTATGCTTTAATTGTTTCAAAATGTTAGGATGCCACTTAACTCATATGCTTTAATTTTCTTGACATGTTAGGATGTCACGTAAATGGCATAATTTATGAAAACATAAATTAAAATTGATTTTGAATTGTATATATAAATAATCAAAGAATTTAAATGACAAGTATTAATGCAAATATCAATTAACTTTGGCTTTGTAATATAGTTTTGTGGTAGCTTTTAATTGTTTAAAGGTATTAGGTTATTATTTAGATGGTAGATATTAATTGTGTTAGGATATCTTTTTTAAATGGAATGTTTTAAAATTAATTTTCTTGACATGTTAGGATGTCACTTAAATGGCATAATTTATGAAAACATAAATTAAAATTGATTTTGAATTGTATATATAAGTAATCAAAGAATTTAAATAACAAGTATTAATGCAAATATCAATTAACATTGGTTTTGTAATATAGTTTTGTGGTAGTTTTTAATTGTTTAAAGGTATTAGGTTGTTATTTAGATGGTAGATATTAATTGTGTTAGGATATCTATGTTTTAATTGTTTTAAGGTGATAGTGGGATGTTATTTAAACAAGTGCTGCATGTATGGTAGTTTTTGCCGGGTCTGCCAGAAGGTCTACGTTGCAGATGGCATACCCGCAGAAATTTTTCCGAAATTATTTTTAAATGATTTGTATTATTCATAGTACAATACTGAAATCGTAAAGAGTTTTTTTTATTTTGTAATAAAAAGATGTCGTTCTAAATTGTTTTCAAATTATTTTTGCAGATTTGTTTTTAAATGAATTGTATTGGTCAGAGTACCATGCTGAAATGGTAAGGGAAGTAATTTTTATTTTTTATTTTTTAATAAATATGTCTTGTCTATTGTTGGCAAAGCACTGGTGGTATGACCATGAATGGGAAATCCAATATAGTTATTGAATTAATTGTTCATTCTGAAATACAATACACTATATAAGACATTGAACTTTGTTGGTCTTTATGAAATACACGATGTAATTACTGAATTAATTGTTCATTCTCAAATACATGATATAAGACACTGAAGTTGTCATTCATAATTTGTTCATTCTAAAATACATGATATAAAACGTTGAACTTGTTATTCATAGTTATTCATAATTTGTTCATTCTAAAATACATGATATAAGACGTTGAACTTGTTATTCATAACTCGTTCATTCTGGAATACATGATATAAGATGTTGAATTGGATGTTCATAATGAAAGACATAAAAATAGATGGTTTTATGATAATAAAAAAACTAACATACGAATATGATTTTATTGTTATAATATTTCCTTTAGTTTAGGCCTATTACTCAATACTTTGATTGACTACTCTCACCACTACCAGAAGATGTAGCAGTTGCTGCTGCAACTACAACAACCGCAAAAGCTACACCAGCAACTGAAATAGCAGCATGAACTTGTGCATTATGAACCCGGGTCTCTTCTTTTTTCTTCCCTTTTATATCTTTTAGCCACCGTCCTACTGTTCCCCCCAAATGTGTTTTTGTTGAGTTGACAGTCTTACAGAACTGCCAATAAATTAAAATTTGCAGGGTTAGAGTCTTCAAGCAAACACTAGGTATCCTAGTACCATAGCACTCGCTAGATGAGCTACCCAACAGGTGGCATGACTGGAAAAAGAGAAGGGGGCTGTAATAATCCCTCCGCCACTCCAGGTAAAAATTCTTGACATTAGCTGTTTCAAAGAAATTTTATATAAATTTTACACTCCCAGAATGAAGCTGGAATGTGACCCATATAGTGAAAATAATATTAAGACATACAAGAATCCCGATAGCAAAGTTGTTCTTATGTTTAATGGCAAAGTTGACCTCTTGTGGTGGATAGCAGCTACTCCATTCAACACGCAGAACCTTCATGGCTTTCATTGGAATGTCGAATATCTAACGCCTGCTGGTCTTTGAATCAAAAGCTTATATTTTTATCTTCCAGCTATTTTTATAAAGAGATCAAACATTCATAAAAAGGTAAAATGTCTTCATTGTGCACGGATGAAAACACCAATGCGTTCCAAGATTGAAGTAATGATAGAGGTAAGGCTCTCCGTTGTAAATTTATTATACTTTTCATTCAAATGTATAAGAACCAGAACGATTGTAAAGGAAGCTGAATGTAAATACCATAACTGTACCCAGTAGCAGAATACAAAAATTGAAATAAAGAACCATATAACGAACCTAAACTTACACATCAGAATTGAAAGCTTGTTGCAGTAAACCAGGCTTGAAGAAGATAATGTCAACCAAATAACATATCTAAAATTTTCTTGCACAATTGCTGTCTAGGTGTGGCAACACAGAGGTGATAAACTCATTGTTGAATACATTCAAGAAACATGATTTATTAGGTTTCATGATCTGCTCCAGAAAACATTGTAAAATAACATACCTTGAAATCATCAGATCCCCTTGGTGAAACTGGAGGACTCCCATTAAATGAGCCAGCACTTCGGATACTCAGTGGACCACTGCTATGCAGACTCTTTCTTGATGTCAGATGGCATTGTTCCTGTGAAGGAAATTAATTCATGAGATTCCAACAAACAGCTATACAAAAGATAATGACAATCTTGACATCAAAGGCTCTGACAGAAACCTAGAAAGGATCTCTGGAATCTAAACGCAAAAATAAAGGCAACAATTAATACTTCAAACTCCATAGTCGAGTAAAAATGTAGATCAGACTTGTAAGGTTAGTTGTATTTAAAGTGAATTTAACCCTAAATCTACATTGATATCATTTCAAACATCAAAGCAGCTGAAGCATGCAAGGTACATATCAGTCAGACAAATTAATCCACAGAAAATTTCATTAAGCCCATCAAATACAAGAAATCTGACTGCAAAGTAAGGATACAATGGAAGCCTACTTGGATCCAAATTACTATCCCCACACAACTGTAAATATGTTACTCCCTTTTATGATTTTTTACCATCATTCAAATAAATTATATATTTCTATTCAACTTTCCCACTTATTCTTAAGGGTGTGAAGATGCCCTTGCATCTTCTGATTTACACTATTATATCCTCTAAAAAGAATAAAGACACATGTTATGTCAGAAATAATGAAAAACCCCTTAAAGACAGTATAACCTTATGCAAGCAGTAAAGAGCTTTGAGAAAGACTGCAGATATCCGTGCACTCTACAGGGGTGTTGCGCTGCGGAAGTGGCAGGATAGACAGATAATGCAACAAGTGCCTGCTGACACGGAACAGTTACTTGAGCAGTAATTAGCATACATGCTTGGCACCCTGTGGCCATTATAGTGTTATTTTGTCCTCATTATAGTTTCGAGACATTGCCTTAATTTTTTTGACAGAACCAGCACGGAATACCAACAATGGCTAAATTACTTATTTATCTTCAGGTTTTAAGGAAAAAGGGTCTAGAATACACTTGTGTGAATAAAAAGACAATTAATGGTTCAGATTCCACAGCTAAGTAACAGGATTAGTGGGTGGAAACCAAAAAGGTCGTAGTTCTAATAATTTTCATTCAATCGAAAGCAATTTCAATCTACAACTGCCAATATTTATAATCTATACCAATCACTCCGTAATGCAACCACCACATGGAGCATTCTATCAGAACCTCGTTTGACACAACAATAAACATTAGACCACCAGCAGACAGCATACCTTACCAGGTAGTTTCACTACATATATACCTTAACATTTTCGATTGATAAATTGTGTATATCGAGAATCGCTAAAACATTACATCAGAAGGAGCTTATACAGTTCGTTATGCATCAAACAAGCAAACATCCGAAACATCTGGCTCTGCTAATGAATAGACAAATCCGATTGCCACAGAAAAACAGAAGCAACCTGCCTAGATCCACATTACTGCTTGAAGCTAGCATTTGCTAAGAGTATTGGCTTGTAGTCTGGTATTAAACTGATTAGTTTGTTTGACATAGAGGGGTTTCTATTTCCGCTGACTGAGCGTAAATAAATGCTCTTACCAAATACTCGTTCTTTGACTAAAAACAATCTAAATTACAAGGACAATGACGGATCTTGCACCAGAGTTATACAAACGTTGAAGAAAAACAAAGCTTAATGTACAGACCATAAGCAACAGTACAAAAGATCAAGAGAAACTTACAGATTGTGATAAAATTCTTTCCATTACTAGCTCTGCGGTTGCATTCGATGCATATGTAAATGGGACTGTAGCCAGAGATAAATTTTCTGGATTTCTACTTGCTCCTTGGGTTGCTGTTACTCCCGAGAATTAGCTGCTCGACACTCTCTGCTCTGAACTTATTCTGGACTCCGGATAAGGCATTTGTAGACCACCATGGACGCCTATGCATATGCAAACAACTGGCACTTGCAGGATGCACACTGCATGCAGAACACGGAAAACAGGTACCAAAAACTTAGGACAAACTAAATTTTGCTTTTGATAAAATGTTCAGCACGGCAATATGAGGAAACTTTGGATAACAAAAACTTTTCATCTCCGAAAACTTTGGATATCTTATTTTTACGCCGAACATAATGTCTTGAAAGCTGGTTGGAAAAAGACCCCAACTTTGTTGTCCAATCAAAAATTACATAATAAATTTTATATTATTTTCTATTATGAAAACTTTGGTTAAAGTTGTGACGCGGGGCAATATTTTTGGGTCAAACAAGAGATTAATACGCGGTCAAAGCACAATTGATGAATAAGAGTCCCAGGGACTAATAAGGTGTTTTGATAAGGATATAAAGTAAAATTAGATAAAAATATTAATAAATTTACAAAAATAAAATTAGATTTACCATATACTTTTAAATAATATTATATAAAACTATTTAAGTGATAAATAATTATTTAAATAATAAGTTAAAAAAATAAATTAAATTTAGTAAAGTGTTTTGAGTAGTTAAAAATTATACTTGATAAATAAGAAATCAATAAAGTTGGTTATCTTTACGGGTAGCCTCGCATCTAGGAATGGTTCTTACTAAGTTAACTTGCTTTACCTATAATCATCCTCAAAAAAAAATGAAAAGATACCTATAAACTCTTCCCAATTTCCCAAATTTTCAATTAACCATCGCAAAGACTTATTTTACAGAGTGGTAGGTGGGGAGTAGTCAATACCGGAGATGTAAAACACCTAAATTTTTGCCTGCCGCCACCATGGTTTAAATGTCGCTCTCTATTGTATGAACTTTGAAATTATGGCCTAAAATTTCGCCTGCGCCCACCATGGTTTAATTGCACGAGCTTTGAAATTATGACCGTCAAGGCGCCAGATGACGTATTGCAAAGAAAAATATATGATATGATATATTTTAATGACGTTAATGAAACTTAATGGTTTAAGGACTTGAATTTCACACCAAATAAGATATCACAAGTTTTTTTCTAAAACAGTTTTTTGGTCATAAATCTTGATAAAAAAATTCATTGTTAGGTGAAGCTTTGCTTTTTCAAACAGTTTGTTCAAATTTTTTATTTTAGATTACTTTTGAGACTGACATTTTATGATGAAATGTTATTGTGTTATTGGGATGCAAATTCTTTCTTCCCACTCTTCAATCGCTCTTATCTTAAAAAAAAAAATGCAATTTTTTCTTCCTACTCTTCAACGGCTCCTATCTTAAAAAAATACAAATTCTTTCTTCCCACTTTCCTTGAAAATCATCTATCTACCTATTTCACAGTTGACAGTGAGATCAGTCCTCAATCATCTATCTACCTATTTCACACTTGACAGTGAGATCAGTCCTCAATCAATACAAAGAGTTAGAATTTTGAATATGCCTCAATTACCCATTTCCAACTATCTTGGAGAAAAGTAGTAGGTGAGCCTGCCATATGACCTAACACAGTTATGCACCACACGGTCAATCTGCTCTTCTCATCCTCTTTCCCTTGCTATATGATTGCCTCACAATGGTTGTTCAAAGGAAGACAACGAGGGCATAGCTGCAGCAGAGAAAGGAGAAAGGAGAAGGAGCAGCAGACCAACATGGAGAAAAAGCTGAGAGTGCTGTGTCTGCACGGATTCAGAACCAGCGGGAGCTTTCTGCAGAAACAAATCAGCAGATGGGATTCTTCAATCACTGAAAAACTTGATATGGTACGCCCTAATTCTGAGTCTTGCAGGTAGTTGAGCACAGAGTCACAGAGAATTTAAAAGTTGCTATGTACAGACTTTTGTAAAGAATCGATATATGTTTATGTTTTGCAGTGTTTCCTCGACGGACCCTATCCTGCTCAGGGGAAATCCGAGATCGAGGCCATATTTCCTCCTCCCTATTTTGAGTGGTTTCAATTTGAGAAGGTTCGTTTAAGCCTTTAATGCAATATAAATAAAAGTTTACCCGTGTATGATAAAATCTGCGTGTGTTGATGATCATCTTGTGTGGGTATATGCAGGACTTTACAGAGTACACTAACCTAGACAAAGCATTTGCCTTCATTGTTGATTACATGGAAAAGAATGGCCCCTTTGATGGGCTGCTTGGATTTTCTCAGGTACTCTTGTGAAAACCACAGGCCTGTAAAATTTCATTGCATAGGTTCATGTTCAATAGGTAAACAAACCCAGATTAGTATAAAAAATTTGGTGGGATTCCTGCCAGAAACTCTAAAACTTAGCATATTTATTTTATTGGGTAGATTATGTTTAGTATCTATCAGTACTGTCACTGATAGCTATTAAAATTCCAAATAAATTGTTTAAAATTATTGGATAAGAGATGCATCTTATTTATGGAGAAAATTGTAGTTTTAGTTCAATTTGCTCATTTTTATTTTGATTGTAGATTGATTGTATGTGTCCAATTATATATAGTCAATTTTGCTCTATGCCTATTTGGATGCAAGAATGTGAAATCCACACAAACTTATGCCTCGAATCCAGTCCATTCTTTAACATCCTCCTCTGGTCTGCTCTGTAAGGCTTACTTTTTAAGAAATCGAGATTTTTAATAAGCAATTAATTCATATACCTATCATCCTAAAATCAGTTTAAATTTGGGTTTATCAAAGGTGAAAAAGGAGACAAAAGAGTTGAAGTAAATCGGGGCTGATATCATGATTTTCCACTTGAAACCGTTTATTGTGAATACAGTTCCTTAACTTTTTTGTTTGAATGATTCTCAGGGGGCCACCCTCTCTGCAGCTCTTGTGGGTTATCAAAGAAAGGTAAGCCACTTTTTCCAGCCAATTGCCATCAGTGTTAAAAATCTATATTCCTTGCAATAGCTTTAAAGCGATTTTGATTTTCTACTTCCAAAATTTCAGGGATTGATGCTGAAAAATCATCCACCGGTTAGATTTATCATACATATTTCAGGAAGCAAGTTCAGAGACCCAGAAATGTGTGAAATCTTGTATTCCCCGCCCATCAAATGCCCAACTGTACACCTGATAGGTGCCAAGGATTGGTTGAAGGTACCAGGCGAGGAACTCATGCAGGCCTTCGAGAATCCATTGCTAATCGCCCATCCCCAAGGCCACATGGTTCCCCGATTGGGTACGTAACGCTGAATTAATTGATTTCAGTTGCATGAAGTCATGGAACATTTGTCTGATCATGGTTTTCTGGCTTGGCATTGACAGATAAGGAAGCAGTTGGAATACTGAATGGGTTCCTTGAAAGCCTGATGAGGGAGGAAAGTGCAGAAAAACTTGAGAATGGAGACCGTTGTATATCTGATCAATCCCAAGTATCTGATAACTGCTCCAAGAAGGAAATGGCAGATCAGGCTATACAAATACCTACTGAGGCCGGATCTGTAGAAGCATAGCACCACAGCTTGCACAAAGTTGAAAAACTCTAGTCTAAATTTTACCATTATCAGCACAACTCTCCAGCATTAGAAGGTTTAATCAAAACATTAGTAATATTACAGGTCAAATAGAATAATTACATCCTCCTGTTTGCCCTTATTGTTATAGCTATAAGGTCTATTTTTGATCCTCTCTGCTTTCATGCATGAGTACCTCAGTCCACTCCAAAGATTTCCTTCTTTGCAGTTACTAAATGCCTGGATTGATCAACTTCATTATTTTCTGACTTCATGTATGAAGCAGGTTGTTTATACTATCTATTATAATCATATTGTTGTAGAATCATTCTCATATTTTATATAAGTGCTTAATGGTTAACCATCTTGGACTTCTGAAGATCTGTTGAATGTTTCAAGAATTTTGGACAAAGCTACTCATAAAGTCTTACCTGCACGTTTATGATGAGATTGGAATCTTTGTATTTCTCTACCATAGGGTAGGCCACGTGGTTCAACCATGGGAGAGGTGTTATCAAGAGATTCTTCCCTTGCCGGGTATAGGCAATATTTCCTGCTTCTTCTTATGAAATCTTTTCAAGTTAGTGTATTCACGGCATTATTATATTTTAATAAATTATTTTATTTTTAATTATTAATATATTAAATATTTATATATTATTTTATATTTAAAATTCAAATTGGTTTTTATAAATAAAAAATGTAATTTTAAAGTAAAAAAGATAATACATTAATGGTTAATTATAAAATTAAATGTTAAATGCTTTGAAGTTAGTGTACAAAATTGTCCATAACATATAACAAAAATAAATTTTCAATTATAAAGCAGGCTAGTGTATAAAATGGTCACTAGGATCCAACATTTTTTTTTAATTGTAAAGAAGGTTAAAAAGTTAGTGTGCAATCAAATTGTAAAATAACATTATATATCATAATTTTTTTCTGAGAAATTTTAGCTATGTAATAATAAAATTTAAAAAGAATTCTAAAATAATATGGTTAATTAGTCTTAAAAAAAAATATTATTTTGACCAATAAGATGAAATAATTTTACTTCAAAAAGAATATTGTCTTGGTTAGTGAGAACCATAGTTAACAAGTTCGAATTTGAATTCAATTTGACCATCTAAAATTCAATACGGGAAAAAATTTGAGAGTATACATCATAAAGACACTTACTTTTTCAATTTTTTTTTTTTTTTAAAGAACAATCATTATATTCAAATCTTTAGAAAAAAGTTATTAAATCTTTTCTCACAAGAATAATCATGTTTACTTATCTCTAACAAATGACCTCACTTATCTAAGATGTTACAACCCCTCCTAAACAAATGAGGGACAAACTACAGAAAACATGTAAAGTAAAATCTAGGAATGAAAACTCAAAACTAAATCTTATGTAAAAGATGGAATACTAAATATTAAAAATAGGCTTAAATGATCTCCACA
Organism: Pinus tabuliformis; assembly: GCA_031772625.1. Lineage (NCBI taxonomy): Eukaryota > Viridiplantae > Streptophyta > Pinopsida > Pinales > Pinaceae > Pinus > Pinus tabuliformis. Next base: position 824,179,676 of record CM062814.1, read on the forward strand.
TACTAGTAAATTTATGTCTCTCTCCTTAAACAAATCCATATAAATTTTGAAAATGTAAAAAACATCCTCATTTCTGAAAAGAGAATGCATGCATTAGTTCAAGATTTCAAATGGCCCTGAGTTTAATAGATGAAAGCTAAATTATCAACTAATAAATCAAGGCCTAAATACAATGAAATATCATATTATTAAATTCAAAGTTTAGATAATTATATAAAAATTTGATACTAGAGTTATCAGATTTTCTAAACAAATTTAAAACTTCAACTTCATTTAACCAATCTCTATCAAAACCAAATTTATTCAACAATAATGAAGAATAATATTAACAAAATATTTTTTTATTATAAATTGTAGAAAAGAACCTCTATTTGAATTCCATAACAGTGATAGTTCAACTACAACACTAATCATTCCTATCCGCCAAGATTTGTCGATATGCTAGAAGTGTGTTTTAGATTTTTTTAAATGTTTTTAAATATAGAATTTACCTTCCTTTCAAATTCTATAATATAGATATTTCTATTTTTTACCATGTGTTTTAGATTTTTTTTAATATTTTTAAATATAGATTTGAATTTAATTTCAAATCTTATAATATAGAATTTTTTGTGTTTTTTTGTCATATTTTGAATATAGAATATTGGACTTCACCATGAATCTAACCTAACCCAACCAACCAATATTCCGATTTTTGGGCTAATCCCCTGAATTTGGTAACTATGGTGAGAACTACCATCACAAAAAATTATTACATTGATTAATAAAGTATAATAATCACACATTTTTTCATGGGAATACTTATTGGTTGGCATAATGGGATGTTATCTTTTTTACTTGGTTTTAAATCCATTACATTTTTGGCCCTGTATGATAAAATTCAAAGAATAGGCTCTTCCACCTTAGTGGAGTCTCTGCTCTTGCTAAATCATAAATTCCTAATATATCTCACTTACAAGCTAACCTCACCCAAAATACTCCAACCAAATAAATAAAAAAATAATAAATAATAAATATCATCCTGATTAATCGGAAATTTGAAATAAATTCAAAGTGGTCAACATCGACTTTGAATACTTGCCATTATCAAAGTAAAGAGGAAGAAGCAAATTATAGGCATTGCTTGACATTCGCAAACAACATATACCTTCCCGATGAGGGGGCTCTTCTAGTTCTTAACATTGAGTTGAAATGAAATGATATTTTAACAGGGTCTTCTGGTTTTTAACATTGAGTTTGAAATGAAATGATATTTTAACGTCTACCAAACTAAAAATAGCCTATGAGACTATTAGTTCCCTGCTTTTGGTCTTTTGCAATTCAATCATTTTCTTGTTCAAGTTGATGGTATTTTGAAATTCAATCCTTTTCTTGTCCAAATTGATGATGAGTTGGCGCAACTTTGCAACAATCTCCGTGGTGAAAAGACAATGCCAAGAAACTGATGCTAGCATATTCCCATAACTTTCTCTGTTGTCTTTGAATGAATCACATTCCAAATGAAATGTTTTTCCCATTCCACTGCCCCAGAGGTGCTAAATGTACACACCCGTTCTTCCCAAGCTTCTTTAGGCCTTTTCCATGGTCCTGTTTCACACTAAAGTTGATGTAAGTTGGTTCTTAATTGAGCAATAAGAATCTTTGCCCTCTACGGAATGCTAGCTCCAATGAACTCTTTTTGTTGTAGATCACAGGTAGGTTTGAATTCCCTAATGTAGTACTTCTTCTTTCTACCCAACTCTTTTCCCTATATACACACCCATTCTTCTCAAGCTTCTTTAGGCCCGTTTACAAAACTTTTCCATAACAAAATCCTTTAACTCCTTGCTATTTGTGAGACAAACATTGAGAAAAATATTCCATTTTTACATCTATATATAATTTTTAAATTAATAAAAAATAAACAAAAATCTTCATACTCATATTTAAAATGAACAGAGCACCTTTCCAAATCTAAAGTAGTTAAAACAGATGTGGCATTTTCATCTTTACTTTTCCTGAGATTTAAATTTACAAATAGTGATGAGCATAAATAAAATAAAATAATTATCATTATCATCTTAGTCAAAGTTATTACGATTTTCTTAACATTTTTTTTTCAAATATAAAATAAAATTTTAAACCAAGAGTAATCCGTATAAATTAAAAAATTATTATTTTAATTGAAGTTATTAGAAGTTTTTCTATAAATTTTCTTTTCTTTCGAATATAAAATAAAATTTCAGTCTTAAATTATTAGCATATTGTATTAAAAATTTCACTTTAAAATATAAAATAAATTTCAATCCTAAAACTTGTTATAATAGGTTAAAGCCACAATTATGGATCTTGGGTATCTCTTAATAAAATATTTTTCAAAAAATGGACGATAAAAACTAGATATATAATTCATATGGTTTGATAGCTCTTGGTCTATTTATACTTTTAAAGAAACAAGTCTTACCATTCAAAATAGCTATAAGTGATAAGAGTTATTTTAATCTTACTTTTCTTTGTGGCGGTGTTAAATATAACATGATGTGAATGAAGTTAAGTGAATTTGCATTGTTTTATGGTGTAGTAAACGTTAAAATCATGTGAGAGACAAAGCCATAAATGTCATGTTATTATTTATGGCTGGTTTTATATGAATTTTTTTATGGAAGAGGAAATGTGTTATAAGTTAGATGTAAGTTATAATGGTTATTTTGCAATTAAATATGTTTAAATAATTTTTATTTAATTAATTTAGTCATTTATAATTTCAATATTAAATTAATAATTTTATAAATAAAAATAATTGTGTTTAAAATAACTTAAGTTTAGGTATACAATATGCTCTCTCTTTTCTAAAGTCTTATTTAAAATTATTTTTAATGCTCATACAACTAATCACGTATCTAATATAAGTGTCACATCTCCAACTAAATGCACATTATATTTATAAAAGAAATATAAAATAAATAAAAATTTAAACATTATATCTATATTGTAATCTAAATATCCATTTAATATTAAGTCATGGTACAATTTCCGAAGTGCAATACAATACTCTGTTCACATGCTATAACTCTGATATTTGGCCTTTCCATGCGATCCAGGTGTACTCCTCCACTGTTTATGCTGACGGTCATATTTATTTGGGTTAGATTTTATCAAGGTTCGCAACAACCCCTTGCTCTAGCTAGACTATCCACTCATCTTGGCATTTAATCCTTTTGCCTGTTCATGGAAACGTGGCATGACAAGACTGTACCTCGTCTGTTGGTTGCCTTGGGACTCTCATTGCACCAACGGTGTAGTCTTTGAGACTTTGATCCTAAGGCTGGGCGATCTACGAGAGTTTATTCGAGCCTGTCTGCTGGAGTTTCGTTTCATTATGCTTCCTCGCTCCAAGGCGCCCGGTTCGATTCTTTGGCTGGGTTGCTTGGCCTGGTTTTTCATGTGGCTGAGTGTTAAGAGAGATGGAACCATGGAATTTCTTCTCTAGTATTGTTTGACACTCGTCCTGCAACTCAGGTGAGGATTTTTATGACTTTTGTTTTCTATTTTGTTATTTCCTCCATAGTTTAATGACCTCGGGTCTGATTGATGAAGCAACTTCATGCATTCTTCTACAGGAAAAAGGGTAAAGGGACCGAGGGTTTCGACCAACTGACCCGGAAGAGTATGGCTTCTTTACCAGACTTCTACGCTCGAGGGTTTCCGGGTAAGCCATCGGTAGTCCTAGCTCATTAACAGACAGGAAATATATGCGTTAAATTTGTGGCCACTTGATATGTTCCTCCAGATCCGTGCTAGTTCTTGTACTTCTTTTTAAGGTTTTTGGGCAACTACCAGACAGACTCCTTTACAATGGAGAATCTCTATATATGCATTAAGATTGTTGTAGGTCTGTTTTGATGGGGTTGAACTGAGGATTTTGGTTGATTACGACCTAGAAACCATGGTCGTTTAGATGTAACTGTTCCGGGCTTGGTTTCCAGTTTTGTTCTAGTACTACCTGAAGCATTAGACTCTCTGCTGTAAACTTTAATAGACTATTTGTTGATATATATTTAAGTTCCATTTCTGTCGATACCACGCGTTTTCTTTCTTTCCTGAGGAGTAATTAGGTTTATTATTGGACTGTTATATGTATATCTCTGTGAAATATGATTACACTGTTTTTCTTTGTGCGCAACCCGCATTGTGCATCCTCTGTGTTGTTTTCATGAAAGACTCCGAGCCTTCCTATGTGCTCAACTCTGATTTAATTATTGTGTAAAGTTTAGTCTGTAGTTTAGAATTAGCAGAGTCTCACCGTTGATTATGTATTTGGAATTTTCAACTACTTGTTCATGTATGTAATTCTAACAATGTTAACTATGAGGCTCGCAGCTCTGTCATTAATGAATTTATAGTAGGGTTTTGAAAATTGTTTAGAGTTTTTCGAATGAATTTCTCAGTGTTTTCTTTTTTGGTTTCCCTACTCGGTAAATAACAGTTCTGCCCTAGCTCTACCAGCCCTGGTTACATATTCAACTATTTAGCTTCCAGAGTTCTTTTCGCTTCTTGGTTATGGGCCAAGGAGTTAGTTACATTTGTTCCCCCTACTTACATTATCACAGTTGTGCTATTTGGGGGGTTTTGCGATAACTAGTGCAGTGTGAACATTTAAATTTCTCTACCGCAATTTTTCTAGTACAATTTCCAGAAAATGAAATAAACAGAACTACTCAATCTTTAATTTCTGCGGACAATTATTACTGTAGAGGGCTTACCAGGTGTTGACAATTAAACAAACAGAATTGTTTCTATCTATAGTTCTTCAGATTCCTAGGGTTGATCAGTAAATAATTAGAACTGTTTCTGTCTTTAATTTCTTCTGATACCGAGGGTTGAACAGTAAATAGACAGAACTATTTTCTATCTTATAGTTTCCTGTTTTTCTTTCTAACTAAATACTGTATAAATATACCTAATATTTTCAAACATCGTATTCTGGAGTTAAGGCTCCCTTCTCTCCATTCACACATAAAGATTCATAAATTCAATTGAGCAGCAAAATGGTTTAAGAAGGTGCTGCATACCTGGTTCTTTTAAGAGGAAGAGAACTCAATGGTAGAAGTCACCTTATCATCTGCTGCTCTTCATCCACCCATCCATGAGATTTGTCCTCCAGACTAAATCTCCCCCCAAGCTTACTTGCAAGACCTCTGTCTTTTGCAAGTCTTTTCGCACACAGTGCTTATGCTATCTGGTCATCACCAGGCTTAGCATCTATTCCCTTTTTTCCCGTCTGACCTCTTAGCACGGTTTTTTTCCTCCCCTCCACTCCTTTTTTTTTGGAGCATAACACAGTTAGGGGAGGTAGTTATGGTTTTTTAGGAAACTGCCTTTTTCCAACTTCCCCTCCTGGAAAGTTATAAAGTCTGCTATATTCAAAACATTTTCTATTTCAAAGTTAACAACATTGTTTAACTTAAACAATAACAACCATAATTATCCAGTTTGTTTCTTACTGTGTAAAATAAAATATTTACAGTATATATGTCTTACTGTGGTAAAATAAAATATTTACAGTATATCTGGGGACATCACATCTTCCGCCCCTGAAATCAAACATCGTCTCGATGTTTTCCGGTCACAAACAGACCTGGATATGCTTCTTTCATGAGTTATTCATCCTCCTAGGTAGCCTCATCCGGCCCAAAGTGCTACCATTGCACTTTAACCTTGGTGATGGCTTGTTTCTGTAGCATTACTTCTCTCCGTTCGAGTATATTCAGCGGCTCGACCGAGAATTCTCCTTCCAGCTCGACTTGTATGTCTTGCCAACTGACTATGTGCTTAGGATCATAAATGTATATTTTAATACATACACATGAAAGACATTGTGGACCCGAATATGGCTTGGTAGGGCGAGTTGGTATGCCACTAGCCCAACTCTTGCTAATATTTGAAATGGCCCACAAAACCGGGGTGCCAGTTTGCTGCACCCACTCCATTGTAGTGTACTCTTTTTAGCTCGTATTCTCACATACACGTGATCACCTACTTGATATTCTCTAAAACTTCTCTTCCTGTCGGCAAAATTCTTCTGCCTATCTTGGGCTGCCTTTAAGTTGGTTTGTACCTTCTTGACCATTTCTTCCATCTCTTTTAACATTTCGGGCCCCAGCAACAACTTGTCTTCTGGTCCCCCCCAACTGGAGGGTGTGTGGCATTTCCTTCCGTACAACACTTCAAACGGGCTCATTTGCAAGGAAGTACGATAACTGTTGTTGTATGCAAATTCGACCAAATGCAGGTAATCTTCCCATTTCGACAGTTGTTGCATTACGTATGACCTCAACATGTCTTCCACTACTTGATTCACCTGTTCTGTTTTCCCATCTGTTTGAGGGTGATAGGTGGTGCTAAAATTTAATTGAGTCCCCAACCCCTCAAACAGAGTTCTCCAGAAGGCTGATGTAAATTTTACATCACGATCAGAAATTATGGTTTTTGGTAACCCATGTAGCCTGAAAATGTTTTGCATAAAGATATTGGCAATCTGTACCGCTCTGAAAGTGGATTGTACCGGTATAAAATGGGCTGATTTGCTTAATTTGTCTACCACCACCATGATAGAGTCGTTGTTTCTTTTAGATTTGGGTAATCCTGTTATAAAATCCATAGAGATGGTTTCCCACTTCCATTCCGGAATTGGTAGTGGCTGCAATAATCCCGCAGGGTGCTGATGTTCAGCTTTGACTTGTTGGCATTCCAAACAATGTGCCAAATATTATGCTACATCTTTCTTCATGCCCGATCAATAGTACTCCTTCCGGAGTGCGGTAATCAGTTTTTGGTATCCTAGATGTCCCGCATAGGGACTCTTATGAAATTCATCTAAAATCAACCTTTAATGTTACCTTGATTGGGCACATATAGTCTTTTTTATATCTCAGCAGGCCGGCAACATCCATCGCATAACCTTGCTGATATTCGTTGCTGGTTGGATTTTGAACTTGCTGTCCTATTTGTTGATATTTCAGATCCTGATCTGTTGCCTCTTTAATCATTTCATCGAAGGTAGTCCACCCTTCGCTGCAAGAAATTTCATAGAGACAATGTACCTTTCGACTTAAAGCGTCCGCTACCTAGTTCTCTTTCCCTTTCAGATGTTTAATCTTGAAATCAAATCCACTCAGAAAATCTACCCACCGTGCCTGCCTAGCATTTAAGGTAGGCTGATTAAAGTAACTAGTCAGGTTGTGGTGGTCTGTCATCAGCAGAAACTTTCTGCCCATCAGATAGTGACGCCACATCTTTAAAGCGTGAATGACAGCTGCCAACTCCAAATCGTAGGCAGAATATTTCTGCTCATGTTCCTTTAACTTCCTTGACTCATAGGTGATTACCTTACCTTCCTGCATCAATACTCCTCCTACCCCTTCCTTACTCGCATCTGTGCACACCACATAGTCCTTACCTGGATCTGCTATGCTTAATATAGGTGCAGTGGTGAGCAGATGCTTGAGCTGTTCAAAAAAAATTTGGCACTCAGTGGTCCATTTAAAAATTTTCCCTTTTTTCTGCAGGGAGGTGATAGGATAGGCCACTCTGGAGAATCCTTCCACAAACTGTCTATAGTAACCTGCTAATCCCATAAAGGATCTTATATCCGCTACGTCCTTCGGTACTGGCCATTCCATTATGGTCTTAATCTTCTCGGGATCCACCACAATTCCATCTTTGGTAATAATATGTCCTAAGTACTGAATTTGTTCCTTAAAGAAATCACACTTGCTATATTTGGCATATAATTGATGTTCCCAGAGAGTTTGCAATACCAGTCTAAGGTGTTCCTTGTGTTCCTCAATATTTCGGGAGTATATTAGTATGTCTTCAATAAAAATTAACACAAATTTGTCTAAATACTGATGAAATATGCTGTTCATTAAGCACATAAAGGTCGCGGGGGCATTGGTTAACCCAAAGGGTAATACTACGAACTCGTATTGCCCATAGCGAGTCCTAAAGGTCAGTTTCGGCGTGCTCATACGATAAGGAGCTCAGGACACCGGGGCTGCTCCTGGCACCAATTCAATAGTGAAATCTATGTCTCTTTTGGGTGGCAGTCCTGGTATCTCTTTAGGGAACACATCTGCAAATTCTTGAACTACTGGAATACTTTCTAAGGTGGTAGTCTTGTCCTTTGAGTTGGCATAACCAACCTAAATAGCATACACCTGACATCCTTTCCTGATACACTTTGCCAGTTGCGAAGCGGTTATTGGCCGAATCTGTACTGGCCTCAGAATGCCTTGCATCACCTGCTGCTCTCCCAATTCATTCTTGTAGCAGATTGTTTTTGTTTTACAGTTTATAATGGACCAACGTTTTTCCAGCCAGTCCATGCCTATCAACACATCATACGACCCAAGGGGAAGTATGTTTAGATCTGCCTTCAAAGGCTGACCTGCTATTTCAAGAGGGCAATCATTGACCTTGGCTAACACACGTCTCTTTGCCCCTGTTGCCAGTTGTACCAGCCAAGAGTTTTTAAACTTGACAGACTGTAATTTACACTGTTCCACAACCTTTGGACTTACATAACTTAACGTAGCTCCGGGATCAATTAAAACAGATACAGGGTGATCAAAAATCTTACCTTCAAACTCCACCATTGTCGGCTGGTATTCGGCCTGATGGTCTTCGAGAGCGGCATTAATTTTCGGGATGCTCCGGGCCACGTCGCCTACCGTAGACGCCTCGTGGATCTGTGAAACCTGATCAGTTCCTTTCCGATGAGGACAATTTTTAACGTAATGTGGCCCTCCACATCCCCAACATTGTACTGGGGGTCTTGCTGTCCCCTCGTTATCAACTTTACCAGATTGCTCACTGAATCTGGATTCAGCAGGTGGCCTAAATTTGAGCTGGTTTTTATGCAAATTTCTGTTGTTTTACCCTTTGGAAAACCCCTTGCTAACATTGCCATGATTTTCCTTATTGCCCACAGAAATCTTATTACCTTTCTTGTCAGTCCACCTCTTTCCTATAAGCTCTCCCTTCTGCTTACTTTGCTGATAGCATAACCTTGCCTTACGTATAACCTCATCCATCATTTTTGGTTTATCATACTAAATTCTTTCTCTCATTGCCACGGGTAAACTGCTGACTAATAATTGTACCTTAGTCTTTTCCTCTCGTATGTAAGGTACATATTGGAGTAAAGAGGTAAATCAGGTGATAACCTCATCCATTGTTTGCTGCCCAAGCCATAGATCGTAAAATTCTTTGGCTTTCTCATCATAAAATCGTTCAGTCAAATATATTTCCTTGAAATATTTTTGGAACTTCTCCCAAGTTCTATTTTGTTTGCTTACCCCTCGCACAATCTTGACCTCTTCCCACCACAAGGTGGCCTTCCCTTGCAGTTGGAAGATGGCTAGCCGGACTTTTAAGTTGTGATCATATTCATATAATTGAAAGTACTTGTTCATGTTAATAATCTAGGCCTCGGCTGCCTCTTCCAACTCTCCATCGAAGAGTGGCAGTTTTATTTTTCGAAATTCCCCTTGTAATTCTATTCGCTGCCTTTTTGATGTGGGGTGCTCTGAAGCGTTATCCAATTTCTCTTCCTGATTTTCTTCCCCTCCTCCAGTTCCTTCAAGTTCTGTGTGGTAACCTTGTTCTTCTGACATTCGTTCCTGTTCAGGGCTGGGAATCGGCTGGCATTGATTCTGCTTATCAGACAGGCTTTTCATAATTTTTTCCTGTTCCATGGTTAGCCTTGCATTGTCCTCCTGCAGGCGGGCCATCTCATTCTTTAATTCTTGAACTGTTTCCAATATTGTAAGATTAGTGTTGTGCGCCTCTTCTCCTAACTGTATCCATATTTCAGGATTATTTTCAGGGAATGTCGCAGGTCTTGGGCCAACCATATTCCTGTGTGGAACATTGTCCGTTCTTCTCATAATCTGTTGTTGTCCTGTTCTTAACATGTTAGTGAGTTAACAATCATTGAGAAACATCAGGAAACAATAATTAATTGATCTTTGCTTAGTACATTTGCCAGAGGCCACAGTTTTGTAATCTGGGCTCTAATACCACTGTCACATCTCCAACTAAATGCACGTTATATTCATAAAAGAAATACATAATAAATAAAAATTTAAACATTATAACTATACCGTAATCCAAATATCCATTTAATATTAAGTCATGGTACAATTTTCGAAGTGCAATACAATACTCTGTTCACATGCTATAACTCTGATATTTGGCCTACCATAGCTTCCGTGCGATCCGGGTGTACTCATCTACTGTTTTGCTGACGGTCACATTTATTTGGGTTAGATTTTATCAAGGTTCACAATAGTCTCTTGCTCCAGCTAGACTATCCACTCATCCTGGCATTTAATCCTTTTGCCTGGTCATGGAAACGTGGCATGACAGGACTGTACCTCAGCTTTTGGTTGCCTTGGGACTCTCATCGCATCAACGGTGTAGTTTTTGAGACTTTGATCCTAAGGTTGGGCGATCTACGGGAGTTTATTCGAGCATGTCTGCTGGAGTTTCGTTTCATTATCCTTCCTCGCTCCAAGGCGCACGATTCGATTCTCTGGCTGGGTTGCTTGGCCTGGTTTTTCATGTCGTTGAGTGTTAACAGAGACAGAACCATGGAATTTCTTCCCTGGTATTGTTTGACACTTGTCCTACAACTCAAGTGAGGATTTTTGTGACTTTTGTTTTCTATTTGGTTATTTCCTCCATAGTTTAATGACCTCGGGTCTGATTGATGAAACAACTTCATGCATTCTTCTGCAGGAAAAAGGGTAAAGGGTCCGAGGGTTTCGACCAGCTGACCCAGAAGAGTATGGCTTCTTTACCAGACTTCTACGCTCGAGGGTTTCCGGGTAAGCCATCGGCAGTCCTAGCTCATTGACAGACAGGAAATATATGCGATAAATTTATGGCCACCTGATATGTTCCTCCAGATCTGTGCTAGTTCTTGTACTTCTTTTTAAGGTTTTGGGCAACTGCCGGATAGACTCCTTTACAATGGAGAATCTCTATATATGCATTAAGAGTGTTGTAGGTCTGTTTTGATGGGGTTGAACTAAGGGTTTCAGTCGATTACAGCCTGGAAACCATGGTCGTTTAGATGTAACTGTTCTCGGCTTGGTTTCCAGTTTTGTTCTAGTACTACCTGAAGCATTAGACTCTCTGTTGTAAACTTTAATAGACTATTTGTTGATATATATTTAATTTCCATTTCTGTCGATACCACGAGTTTTCTTTCTTTCCTGAGGAGTAATTAGGTTTATTATTGGACTGTTATATGTATATCTTTGCGAAATATGATTACACTATTTTTCTTTGTGCACAACTTGCACTGTGCATCCTCTGTGTCATTTTCATGAAAGACTCCAAGCCTTCCTACGTGCTCGAATCTGATTTAATTATTGTGTAAAGTTTAGTCTGTAGTTTAGAATTAGCAGAGTCTCGCCGTTGATTATGTATCTGGAATTTTCAACTACTTGTTCATGTACGTAATTCTAACAATGTTAACTACTGCGGCTCGCAGTCATTAATGAATTTATAGTAGGGTTTTGAAAATTGTTTAGAGTTTTTCGAATGAATTTCTCAGCGTTCTCTTTTTTTGTTTCCCTACTTGGTAAATAATAGTTCCGCCCTAGCTCTACCAGCCCTGGTTACATATTCAACTATTTATCTTCTGGAGTTCTTTTCGCTTCTTGCTTATGGGCCAGGGAGTTAGTTACATTTGTTCCCCCTGCTTACATTGTCACAGTTGTGCTATTTGGGGAGTTTTGCGATAACTAGTGCAGTGTGAACATTTAAATTTCTTTACCACATTTTTTCTAGAAAAGAAGATAATCAGTTCAATTCAATTATCAATTTCTAGAAAATGAAATAAACAGAACTACTCAATCTTTAATTTCTGCAGGCAATTATTACTGTAGAGGGATTACCAGGTGTTGACAATTAAACAAACAGAACTGTGTCTATCTATAGTTCTTTAGAGTCCTAGGGTTGATCAGTAAATAATTAGAACTGTTTCTGTCTTTAATTTCTTCTAATACCGAGGGTTGAACAATAAATAGACAAAACTGTTTTCTATCTTAAAGTTTCCTGTTTTTATTTCTAACTAAATATTGTATAAGTATACCTAATATTTTCAAACATCATATTCTAGAGTTAAGGCTCCCTTCTCTCCATTCTCACATAAATATTCATAAATTCAATTGAGCAGCAAAATGGTTTAAGGAGGTGCTGCATACCTGGTTCTTTTAAGAGGAAGAGAACTCAATGGTAGAATTCACCTTATCATCTTCTGCTCTTCAACCACCCATCCATGAGATTTGTCCTCTAGACTAAATCTCCCCCCAAGTTTACTCGCAAGACCTCTGTCTTCTGCAAGTATTTTCGCACATAGTGCTTATGCTATCTGGTCATCACTAGACTTAGCATCTATTCCATTTTTTCCCGTCTGACCTCTCAGCACATTTTTTTTCCTCCCCTCCACTCCTTTTCTTTTGGAGCATAACACATTTAGGGGAGGTAGTTAGGGTTTTTTAGGAAACTGCCTTTTTCCAACTTCCCCTCCTGGAAAGTTACAAAGTCTGCTATATTCAAAACATTTTCTATTTCAAATTTAACAATTTTTTTTTAACTTAAACAATAACAACCATAATTATCCAGTTTGTTTCTTATTGTGTAAAATAAAATATTTACAGTATATCTGTCTTACTGTGGTAAAATAAAATATTTACAATATATCTGTCTTATTGTGGTAAAATAAAATATTTACAGTATATCTGGGGACATCACAATAAGTGGGCCCTGTTACCCATCCATATTCATGGATAATATTAGGAGAAATGTCTTTTCCTATAATGCAGCTTGTCAGAGTAGTCCCTACGAAGATCTATGGGTAGCGAGCTTCAAATGTCTCTCACTTATTCTCTGACCAGTATAATCGTCAATCTAACCTACTCATCCAATGAAAGTGAGTCATCTATTGTGAGGTACATTAACCATATTTGCATTCAAGTGCTTCCATTTAATGTTTAAAGCATTCTAGTATGGATCACATGTTAAAATTGGATTATAGACCGTTATTAGTTGTGTACTTGTTGCCTTACTTCAGTTTGGTGATTATCATTTGTCCTTAGCCCAATGTTACCTTCCTTAGGGTCTTTCTTTCACTGTCTAAGAGGGGCATAAATAAGAGGCTTTGATGATGATAGTGCTCCATGTTGTTCATACATTGTCATTGTTCCCTTTATTTTATTATCCCATATTTTGACTACATGTTGTTTGTTGATTGTATTGGTTCCCTACTACCTTTCTCTTATAAGAAGAAAGGGTTGGAAATACCTGAAGTTGATGTAGTTGTAAGAAAAGAAAAGGAATAATATAAATATCAAAATGCAAAAGAATGGAAAAGGATGCAAAGCAATCAAAAGTTGATAACTTGAGCTCTACCCCCTCTTATATAGCCACTCGTCTCATAAGAATATCCATGCATAGCATGCCTATCAAAGTAAAAGGAACTCTGAATGAACATAGTAATAAATTGTTCATCATTGAAGGGGAATTATATCATTATTATCACATAATGAATTAATGAAACCTATTGAACAAGGTGTATCAAAGCAGGAAAGAAAAAGTTAAATTAGGGGCTTAGAAAAACAAAGGCGAGGGAAGGTATCTCAAGTAACTAGGTGCTCCCTCTACAAAGGTACTCGTGGACACTGGTTTACACAACCTAGCATAATACTATGACACCTTTAATGAAGTAAACCTCATGTCGTAACACCTATCACTTGAACCTATAATTTGAAATGGCCAACCTAGGAATTTTTTCTCCCCTTAGGGTTGGAAGCACCTAATAGAGTCGTGTGATGACCCTCCCATACCTGAGTATGGTAACCTATGCATAATAATAAGCTAATGATACATTTGAAGATGATACTTGTGTTAAGTACTTTGATGGATTTGACATTAAATATGGTCCACTTTGATGATCTTATGGTTCTTGTACCTGTTAGTGTCAGTCTTTCCAGCCTTCCTCCAGTGATCAAATATGCTCTTACAAAGTGGTCTCAGAGCGTCAAGGTCAAATTTTGTCATTTCAAAGAGTTTTCAAGCAAAATTTGGTCACTAGGCATTAGATCTAGGGTTTGCTTTAACTCCTTCTAAAGTTGTCCAAATTTCGGTCCATGTCATCATTCTGTTGAGTTTATCATCATTCATAGGGTTGTCATTATCATGTCAGTGTCTAATGAGTCATTTTACACCTTGTTCATGCTTCAGTTGCGCCTAGGTAAGGTCATTTCCCTCTCCTAGGGTTTTGGAGGTAATTTCTCTTGGATGGAAAAATCATCAGCAAAACTTATATCCTGATGTTCATACACCTTCCCCTATCCTTAAAGTACCTTATCAAACACTTCCCATCACTGAGATCCCCCAAATTCCTCATTTTTGCGCAAAACCTAGTTTCTTGCTACAACTTGGCAATTTTCTAGGCTAGGCCTGTGTTTTGCCCTTTTGGAACCCTTCCCTCACTCGATCTCTGAGATTCCACTTTCCCTTGCTTCCTAACGTCCCTCCCTACTTCCAAAAATTTCCCCAAGAATTTAGAAGCCCCTTATCCCCTTCATTTCGCTTCATTTCGACAAAATTCCTTGTTTCACACATCAGGACAAGTTTCACTCAAAAGATGTTTCAGAGCAATCAAAGATGAATTTTGAAAAACTGAGTTTTTTGTCCACAACATGCCAAAGAAGAAAAACCTCCTTCACTTTTTACACAGGTGTCATGGTTTTAGAGAAATGTCAAAAATACAATCGCGAGATCCAAGGAGGTTGAGCAAAGCACTAAAACGGAGAAAAAGGCCCGATCCACTCCAAATTTTGGACAAAGCCTCTTTGACTGAGCATGGTACTTTATTCGGGACTCCCAACCCAAATTTCAAGAAATTTGGAGAAAATTTTGTCAATTGTGAATTTTTTGTGCCACACACAGGTTTTTTCCCTCAACGCGTAGCGCGCCGCGCGCTACCCTGAAGATGGGCAACTCCTTTTCATGAAAACTCAGCATTTTTGGATTTTTCATGCAAAAATACACTTGCTCAGCAATTGCCAAGAGATTTCATCAAGTTTGGAGCCTCCAGAAGGTCAAAAAACATGCAAAAAATGACTTTCTGCCACCTTTTTGACACACAGGAAGCAGTCTTGGGAGATTGCAATTTTGGAGGGGCAAATGGTCACCAAATTCAGAAATTCCACTTGGGTTGGAAAGTAGACATCTAGAACTTTCCAACAAGCCCACTTTTTCCTCATTTAGACTCCGGGAAGTGCCTCAAAAGCAGGCCCAAAAGCGTGCTACGCGTTGAGATTCAGGGCGCTACGCATCAGGCTATTTTCACAGAAATGCACCTACAGCTCAGCAAAACGCAGTTTTGACTAGGTTTGACTTTTTGGAGTGGATTTTGATCCTCCTTGATGTAAATGATGTAATTTTATGATACTTTGACACTTATTTATCTCTTCTAGAAGATTCATTCATGAAATAGGCAAAAATTTAATGAATGAATTGGTTTCCTAGCTTATAGAGGCAAGTTGTTTTGACTGCCTAGATTGTAGTGCTCAGTTTAGAATTGGTTGAAACAGCTCCTAGGATGATGAGCTCGACCCCTAGAGGCAAGGAATTGTGTTAGCTTGCCTATATTATGTACTTTCTTAGTCATTTTCATGGTTGGACTCTTGAGGGAGAAAGCTTCTATTGTATTACCCATTGTATCTCTGCAATTTTGGCAAAGGAAGAAAGACCAGGGTTTTGCAGTCCTTTTTGGGATTCCTGTGGTTACATGTATTGATGGTGTGTTTCTCTTTGTACTTGTAAGTTTGTTATGTGAATCATCTTCTTACTTTTCCTTCTGCAAATTAGGCAAATGAAGTGTTAAAGTAGAATTCATGATTGCCATGCTCTGCTTTTAAGTTTGCTTAATATCAATGTTTTCATCTGTTTAAGGAGAATTCAAGGTGATTGCTTGCTCTCCTTAGCTCCTCACCAGTCATTCTCATCCATCCAACTCTTTCAAAGGCATCAATACAGTCTCCTATCTTGCCCTAAAGAGCCCCCTGCAAAAACTGTGTCCAATCCCCGCACCCAAAATTGCCTTTCCCTGATTTTCCACCAAAATCCTAAAAATCTAAAATCAAACCTTTTATCAGTTTACTAGCCTAAAATCAGTGTTCTTTATTGGTTATCTCTGCCCGTTGAAGATCTTTGCCGAGATAGACCGGAGAGAGCCCTCTCCTGCCCCGTAGGGCTAGCTACGAAGCTAAGTGGTTTGATGTTGCCTTGGAGTTTGCCTTTCTCAGCCTGAGGTGAAATTTCAAGCGCTAACAGTACCCATGATGTCCATTGCACTTGATTCCTTGAGTATGTGTTAGATGATTCTACAAGTGCAACCAAGACCCCTTGAAGGATGATGTGATGCTTCTCCATCCTTCCATGGATGATGTCCAACCACTATGATGAGGATGAAATTCACTTTGATAAAGGACATTGGGTGCCTTTTAAGGGACGTTAATCTTAAGGATGACTTGGAATAGTTGATGAGACCCTCTCTTAGCCTCAAGACCTTAGACACTAGTGTCCAGGCTAGGAAATTACTTGGAGATCAAATGTGCCCAAGAGATGATAGGATGCCCCCAAGCCAGCATTGCACCTTCTTGATGGCTGTTTCTCTTCTCTTGGTTATGATGATTCAGTATCCCTCTAAAATGGATTTCACACCTTCTACCCAAGTGATGTCATGCCTTAGCATGATAACATCACCCTTATGATCCATTTTTTGATGATGTTGGCCTCCTTGATGATGGCATTGATCTTGAGGGGTTTTTCTTTGATGGTATGATACTACTTTGATGAGGAGGCGTGGCTTTTTGGAAGAGAAAAACTCTTAGGGTCATCCCTTACACCTTTTCATGGGGAGACATGCATTTTGGGAGATGGCATCACCCTTGGAGGCTTTATAATCACACAAGTGGGTTAATTGAAGCTTACTTTCATTATCTTATTGTTTTGGCTATCTTTGGAGGTTAGCTTGATGACCCATTCAACTTGTCTCATGAATTAAGCATTTTTTAGTGCTTTTAGTATAATGTTAAGGAAAAGTAACTTGATTACCTTCATATAAATAGGGGAGTCAAATTCCTCTTGGATCATTGTCACACTTTAATTTTAGGTTCTATTCATTAATGGTGTGTAATGGAGACATGGTTGAAGAACTCCCTTGGGTGGATCTTGTGATGTGGTGTGATCTCTTTTCATGGATGCTTATGGTGGATGTTGGATGTTTCATGGTGAACCAAGTTATTTTATTTGCTTTATCTTGGTATTATGTTCCATGGGCTTCATGTTCTTGTGCTATGTTAGTTTATTTGGTATTTGGTTCATTGTCCCTTGTTGAGCAAAATCCTTCCTCCAAATATTGGAGGAAAAGAGATAAGTTTTTATTTCCCTTAATCATATAAAAATTGAGAACCTAAATTTCAAACAATAGGGTAAGTTAATTTATTCACCCTAATTTTGTTTGGATTTATAATCACTTCAAAGAAACTCTAGAATGGATTGTATCTTAAACTCCATATGCCCTATATTAAGAAGGCACTAGCCATTCTCACTTATGGCACTCTTCGAAAATATAAAAATCATTTTTATTTTTGTTTCATGGTAAATTAGGGTTAGATTGCAAAAACATCTTATATTTTTAGCATTTAATGACTTGTTGATGTATTCCCTAGGGTTAAAACTTGTTTAAAAGTGCATTAGAGAAGTTAAATTAAAGTTTTTCACGAATTTCTCAACCATTTTCTAGGGTTGACATCAAGTTTCATTTGTTGATATATGCTCTATTAATAGTGAAAATTTGGTGTAAGTTTTCTCTTAGTTTATTCTCAAATTTAGCCTTCATTTCATGTATCTTTTACATAATTTTAACAATGAAATTGGATGTTTTTTTTTTTTTTTACAAAGTCGGTTACTCATATATTATAAAAGCCAGTGATACGAGATTCTAGTACAGAAGGTGAAAGGCTCTGAGAGCTGAGGTACAAAAGCGGGTTCGCAGACCCATAATCCTCGAAGCTTCTCTTAATTGAACACAAAGCTAGAGACAAACGGCTATATTGCCTGACGAAAGAACCACTTAACAAAGTGAATTTACAATGCATAAATATCAAGGGAAATGCTGAGTAACTGAATCGTCCGGGAGCGGATCCTTCCGGGCACTTGCTTTGGTTGGGGCTTCAGCCTGCTGGCTTTGGGTGAGGGAGCGAATGTGATCAACAGCAGCCTCCAAGTGGATGCAACGATCCTTTAAAGCTTCAATCTCATTCTTCCTCTTTTCCAGTTTCTTACGCTTTGAGTTCCTATCTGAATGATAGTCTTCTGTCAGCTCCTTCAGCTGCTTGATCAAGCTGTTGATCATGGTCGTGTGAGCCTTACACATATTACACTCCCTATTGTTGAATATGTTTCCCATAGGATTTCTGGGCTGAGCCTGATTGGCTGGCTGGTTTTGGTGCTCCGCCATCCTAACAAACTGGAGTCTAGGATCAAAGGGCTCACGAGGAGCGAGGATTAGAGATGCAGAGGGAGGGAAGACGATGACACCTAGCTGTTGGCGCGATAGATTGAGGATTGAGGAACTCAGGAAATTTCTGAGGGCTCTGCTGAGGACAAAAACAACACTGTTAGCAATATGCAAAACAAAGGAATGCAAATCAGAGATTACCGAGGACAGAGGGCGGAAATCTGGATCCCGGACCGAGCAGAGGGCTTCCGAACGATGCCTGAGCTTGGAGAAAGCGAGAATATGACTTCTTGCTTGATTGCGAGCTGTGGAAATCTGATAAACTAGGCTGCAATATAAAGAGGGAGGGAGGGTCCCTTTGCGTTTGATCCGATTCCGAGAGAGCCCGATCTTGAGAAGAGAGCTGTCTTTGATCATTATACTTCTGACTAGGTGCGTACATGAGGGATGGGCTCGGTCCTGAGAGCGATTTTGTCTCCCTTTGTACACACTTATGCAGTCGAGGAGATTAGAGAGGGGAGATAGAGATTTTGAAGGGGGTTCGCAATGATGGACTGAATGCCTGAGGTGACTGCTTCCTTGGGGAGGAGCGGTGGGAGGGATTTGGTTATGGAATATCCTTTTCATAGAGTGTTTCATTCTCTCTTACCTGTCCTGGCTTTCTTTTTGCGGCTTGGTTTGCTTGTTCATCCGCCTCCTTGTTATTACATCTGAGCACATGTTTGAAAGTAACACCTCCGAGAGCTCTGATGTTTTCCAAAGACCTGCTCTTGATATTATTCAGAGCCATTTGATTGAAGTCATTCCCTGAGTTCATGGCTGCAATAATTATTGCTGAGTCACCCAAAATGAGGAGATTCTGGAGGCCGAGTTTCCTTGAAATGAGGGTGCCCAGAAGAAGACTGTAGGCTTCCGCCTTGTTGTTGGTCATTTTGCCTAATCCCCATTCATAGGTAACTATGATTTTCCCTTGGGTGTCCTTAATTATTCCGCCTGCTCCAGCTTGACCTGGATTATTCTTGGAAGCCCCGTCAAAATGAAGGACTGGTCTTCTTTGGTTTCGAATCCACTGTCTGATTTCTTCCTCTGTCCCTCGTAGCTTCCAGTCCGAGTTGCTTTTCCTTGTTCTTATGCTTTTCCTTGGGTTTGTTATGTATTTAAATTTGCTCATCCATTCTTTTATCCTTTCATCTGCCACCTCTGTGTCCATCTGGGTTATACCATTGGCTTCAATTGTCTCGGAAATGAGGGCAGTTGCTTTAGCCAAGATGCCCGTTATGCTTGGCTTTTCATTGTTGAAGATATACTTGTTTCGTGCAATCCATATCTGCCAACACAGGTTAGGAGGAATACTGTTCCAGAATCTTGGAGCTATATTTTTGCCTTTTTTGGATTGAAGAAGGCTTTTTTCCCAGTTTTTTTGGAGAATCGAGATCTGATTAGGAAAATCTTCTGTGATTATGGGACTGGTAAGGTGTTTCCAGCAGGCTTTTGCAAGCGGACATTCGATGAAGAGATGGGTGGTGCTTTCCTCCGCGGCCCTGCACATACAACAAATTGAAGGTCCATGAATACCTCTCTTTCTGAGATTCTCTGCCGTGAGGATTTTCCCATGGAGTAAGGTCCAATTGAAAAATTTAACCTTAGGGAGACATTCAGTTCTCCAAGCAACTTTGTACAGGGACCAATTATTGACTGCTGATGCGTTCTGAAGGGCTTTATAACCATCTTTGACCGAGTATCTTCCTCCGTTGGGATCCCATACGAATTTATCATCTTGTTCTTTGTGTATGGGTGCTGAGCCTATGAGGGAGCTCTTGAGCTCTTCCCAGAGATTAGAGAGGTCTGAGGGGAGGTTGAGAGTCCTCCATCCTGTCCAATAGTTCTGTTCCCAAAGAGAAATATCGAAAAGGGTAATGAAACTAGCTTCTGTCATCCACCTCTGAAGGGGTCTGAGGTGAGGGATCATTTCTCTTGCATTTGTCCCCATTATTCTATCTTTCCAAATACTGATGTCTCTGCCATTGCCTGGGGCCCTGGAAATATAAGGTTTGAATTGAGGGAGCGATTTTTTGATGAGATTCCAGATGGGTGTGCCCTGTCTGTCTATGATATTTTCTGTGATGATGTTGCTATTCACCCCGCTCAAATATTTCTTCTTGATTACATCCGTCCACCAAGCCCCTTTTTCATTGAGAATTCTCCAAATTAATTTGTAGCCCATCGCTATGTTTGCTAATCTTGGAATTCTGATTCCAAGTCCACCCTTCTCCAAGGGGAGAATAACCTTTTCCCATTTTACCAAGCTAAACTTTTTAGTGTTTTGCTTTCCTCCTTGCCACAGGAAACTTCTGATGATCAGCTCCATGTGCTTGTGGATACTGGCCGGTGCAAGAGTAATTGCAAACTGATAAATAGGGAGCGAGGCTAGGATGGACTTGATTAGGATCGTTCTGCCTGCTAAGTTGAGCCAATACACTCCCCAGTTCTGAAGTTTGCCTCTGAATTTTTCAATTATCTTTACCCAGATCTCAGATTTGATTGGTTCCTTTGCTAGAGGTAGCCCTAGATACATGAAATGAGTCCAATTTCTTTGGGCTGGGATTTCCATGATTAAGGATATTCGCTGGATAATATGATTGGGGACATTCCAAGTGTAGATCATACATTTGTTGTTGTTGAGCTTGCCACCAGAAGCTTGGAGGAAGAGGTCCAAAGCTTTCTTAAACCTTCTGGCCATGAGGCTTGAGGCACCTCCTATTAGTAAGGTGTCATCTGCGAAAAGAGAGTGGTTGATACCTTTGATTCCTCTGACTATTTCTACCCCTGTTATTTCTTTTTTCTTGCGCAGATTTTCCAACTTCGTACTTAGAGATTCCGCCATGAGGATATAAAGGAAGGGGGAGAGCGGGCACCCTTGCCTTAGTCCTCTTGAACTTTTGAAGGCTTTGCTGGGTCTACCATTGATGAGGGGGGCCGTCCAGTTGTTTGAAATGCATTCCATAATCCAGCTGATGAAGAGCTCGGATATACCAAATTTCTTAAGTACAGCCTGGAGAAAAGAGTGGTTGACCCGGTCGAAGGCATTTGCCATATCTAACTTGATGATCATACCCTTTTCCTTTCTAGAAATGCTGCTCTGAATAGCCTCTTGAATAAGAATTACATTGTCCGTTATTTGTCTCCTGGGGACGAAGCCACCTTGATTCTCGGAAATGAGAGAAGGGAGAATTTTTTTGAGCCTGTTTGCTAAGATCTTAGTGATGATTTTGTAAGACACATTGCAGAGGGATATTGGACGGAATCTATTGAAGGATTGAGGATTAGGATCTTTGGGTATAAGGGCCAAGTGGGAGGATTTCATACCGCTGCCCATCTTACATTTTTTAAAAAAAAATTTGGCCACTCTGATATAGTCCTTCTTTATGATGTCCCAATGGGTCTTGTAGAAGTCCACCGTGAAGCCATCAGGACCCGGAGCCTTGTCCGAGGCCATGCTATGAATTGTCTGCTCTATCTCTTCCACCGTGAGCTCTTTGACCAGCTCAATGTTTTGGACTTCTGCAATTTTGTTCTCCATTATGTCGAGGAATTCCATGTTGTCTCTATACTGCGGATCCGCTGTGAGGAGGTCTTGAAAATGATGGGACGCTGCCTCCATAATTTCCTCTTGCTCTTTTAGTTCTTTTCCTTCCACTATGATTTTCTCAATATTGTTCCCAGCTCGCCTCATTTTCAAACTATTGTGGAAAAAGGAAGTATTTCGATCTCCCGATTTGAGCCAGAGGCATCTCGACTTTTGCCTTTGTTCCTCCTCCTCCTTTCTGTTCTGCTTGTACAGCTCCTTTTGTAATTCCATTTCTTTGAGCTGATCTTCTTCCGTGTCTTGTCTAGTTTCTTTTTCTTGGTTCCATTGTGTTATTTGTTTTTGGAGGTCTGTTTTGTTTTTACTCTCTTCTTTTGCCTTGTCTCTGGCCCATTGTTTGATGGCAAGACGAAGGAGCTTTAGCTTTGATTCCCAAACGAAATGCGGAGAGCCTGTGATTTCTGCTGCCCACTGTTCTTTTATCAGAGATCTGAAGTCCTCATTACTGTCCCAGGCTCTGTTGTACTTGAAGGGGAGCGGTCCCATGTTTTTACCCTTGTCCAATCTCAGAGCCACAGGCTTGTGATCTGAGGTGTAACCGTGGATGATGAGGCTTTTGATATTTGAGAAATTGGCTACTATTCTCTCTTGTACCAGAATGCGGTCCAGCCTCTCTTTTATATTGTTCCGACCTGCTCTCTTGTTTGACCAGGTGAAGCGCCCGTTTTGAGGTTGGATGTCCACTAGATTGTGGGTTTGTATGATTTCTTCAAGGGCGTCTCTTGAGGGATCTGCAAGGAAATTTCCCCCTATCTTTTCTTCTGCGTTCCTTATTAGATTTAGGTCCCCACCCAAGAAGATATTCCTTCCTTGGGCATCTGATATGTCTGCAGAAATTGAGTCCCAACAAGAGGCTTTGTCTCGGAAGTGAGGAGGGGCATATACATTGTAAATGGTGTACTCTTCTGTCAAAGCTGTGTTTTGAATGTCTAATCTGATCCACCAGCCGCTCTGCCTGTGGTTTATTAGTTTCCATTTCCGTTTGTCCCAGATTGTCCCTATACCACCTGAGGCACCCATTGCACTTACTGCTATTCCTTCATAGGTTTTACTTCTTTTCAGGCTATTTTGGAATTCCTGCTCATTGATTTTGGTCTCCTGGAGTAGGAGGAAGTCTGGATTTTCTGATTTAAGTAGGTCTCGGACTGCATTTGCTTTAAGGGAGGAGCCCATCCCCCTACAATTCCAAGAGACCAGATTCATCATTTACCTTGCTTGTTGTGGGTCCCGCCTTTCTCTTTCATTTTCTCGCCACTTCCTTTTGTCTTGTCCAGATAAGTGTCCATTGGTTGTTGAGTCCCTGTGGCCATTTCTTTTGCTGCGGTCTCGTCCCTTATCTCTTTGTTGGATTTCCTGCCGACTTTTCTTGGGGGATCCATGGAGATGTTGTTTTCCTTTGTCTTGTTCCTTGTTAGGATTCTTTCAACTGTTGGAGGAGGAGAGGATGGCGGAGGTGAGGAAGGGGTTTCGATGGGAGCTCTCGGGGAAGGAGGAGGGGAAGGGGGATCTTCCGTGGACAGAGATTCAAAGGGGTTGGAGGATGAAGGGAAGGACGGGCCAGATTGAGAGGGGGGTGTAGGATTTGGGGGAGGGTTTTTGGAGAGGTTTCCTTGAGGTGGGTTTGTTTTTTTCTTTTTGACTGTTTCCCAAACTTCCTCTGGAGCTTCGGGGTTAGCATCAGAAACATTTATCTTAGATTTGTTACATCTATTGGCAAAATGCCCGTATTCATGACATACCTTACATTTGAAGGGCAGCTGTTCGTAGTCCACTTGTTGTATGTGTGTCCATTGATCGACTTTGAGTTTGATAGCTTCTGGCAGGCCCTTTCCCAGATCAACTTCTACACATATCCTTGCGCAAGCGTGCATGTTCTCCTTTGGCTCAGATCTATCAATATACTTCCCCACTGCGTTTCCTATTGCTCTCACTGATTCGTCTCCCCAGCAGTGGAGAGGCAGGTGCGGGAGCCGAACCCAAACAGGGACAACGTTAGGAACGTCCATCTCTGGGTCAAAATCAGGAGTCCATCTATTCAAATAGAGGCCTCTTGTGTCCATGAAGTAAGGCCCATTTCTGAAGATAAGATTGCGATCCTCCGTTGATTCAAAGAGAAAGGTAAAGAACCCTCTTCCACAGAATCGTATTGCTATCTTACCTTGAACCATCGAGTTCCAGTTCCTTTCTACCCATCGCTGGACCGTGCGTGGAGAGGGCCATAGACCCGTAAACTGGCCTACAAGACCTCTGTCAGCTAGTGCCACTGCAGCTCTCCTCGGAAGGGCGGGAGGGAGCGAGACTTCCGGGATTTCATCCAGCTTTTTGATGAATCTTGAAGCTGAGGGTCTGATCCTTTCAATAGAGTTCTCTGGAATAAGCGAGGCAAAGGACTTTTCCAGATCTTCTTGTTCCTGATAGGGTGGAGCCGATGCAGGCATGGTTGGAGCACCTCTGGGAGTCAAACAGAGGAGGAAGGCAGCCTAGCAGCAGTGCTGCTGGGCGCAGAGGCTCAGAGGGAGCAGATCCAAAGGGCAGGCGAGGTGGAGTCCCGAATGAGAAAGCGCTGGGAGGGCAGGAGGCCCGGGAAAGGAGGAGGGCAGGAGGCCCCGTAAGGAGAGGGCAGGAGGCCCTGGAGGCAGGAGGGGAACAGAGCCTAGCAGCGGAGCTGCCAGGCGCAGGCTCGCAGAGAACTTAGGGAGCGGCCATGCGGGAGGAGCTCCAAACGCGCGCTCGTTCCAAAATCCGCGTAGGGTATGATCAAAAATCCCCAAAGTTTGGAGATTGAAAGCCAAATTGGATGTTTTTATAAACTATTATTTTGTCATAATATACTGGCCTAAAACCCTATTTTATAGTAGTATTGAATTTTCTCGATTTGATGTGTTTGCATGACCTATTTGAGACTCCTTAAGTCCAACCTGAGCCTTTAGATTGACCCATAGATCCTTGAACCCAAATATTTAATTTATTCCATCATCCACCACAAACCCTAGTTTTTGGATCTTCATTTGGCATATTATTGTTGTAGGGTCCTTGGGGAATTTAGCTTAAGATCCTTGGGTTACTTGATGCCTTAGCCATACTAGAGAAGCCTTCCTTATGTTGGATTCCCTCCTTCACTAGAAAGATGGGAGTATTTTCTAACGTGACAGTGGTAACACTATCATGTATTACACATTGTCTAGGTCACCTAATGAGGCTTTGCACTAGATGCTAGATTGTGTTGTACATTTTTGGCACTATTGTCAAGGAGGAGTTGAGTCCTTCTCCTCAAGATCTGAATTTCATGCTTCAATCTTTTTCTTGATGAATGTGTCTCAAAGCCTATTTGAATTTTTTGATATGGAAACTCCATAGTCTCACCTAAACTCAAGGATTTCTATTCAAATACCTAATTTCCTTGTAAGACCAATAAGAGAAAATCACCTCACAAGTATTTTGCAATAAAGTGTGTCTTCAATAGTCCTTTAAGAGTTAGCTCCAATGGCTAGGCCATGGCTCACCGAAGCTTTCAAACCCTTGGATATAACTACTCTTCATGGATATCCCAACAATATGCTTGATAAAATTAATGAATGGCTGCCCAAATTCTCAAGATAATGTAATCACAACTGAAGAACACAAACAAATTTTACAAATATATGGGTGGTTTTAATATTTGAGAAGAGGATGTTGTCATGAGACTTTTTGCTCTTTCCTTCCAAGGAGTTGCTCAATCCTAGTTTGGATACTAACCTAAAAAGGGAATCAAAACCTTAGATCAATTTCATGAGGCTTTCACCAAGAGGTGGTAAAGTAGGAAAGATGGAAGGCTATTGATTGTCCAATTTCATGAGGTACAGATGGAGGTTTAAAATGTTAATAAAGAAGACAATGATGGTTGGTATCCTTATTGTGAGCAAACTCATAATGTCGATGATCGACCTTATAGTCAAGAGAATACTGAGGAAAATATTGAACATTCAAACTTGACAAATTATTCATATCACCCCACAATGTTACATGATACAGATTATCATCTTAAAAAACAAGAACATGGGGATTTGGTCAAAGGTCATATGAAAGTGAATGCGATTGAAACAAAGGAAAAACCTAGTAAAGGGTTACGTTATACAAGAATAAATAAGCAAAGAGCCCTCCAACTAATAATGAAAATGTCCCTTCAAGTGGCTGGACTAGAACTTTATTTCCTCTGAATACTAATCCTTGTCCTCCCTCAACCTAAAATAATCATGAAGTTTCTTTAAATGATGATTTGGGTAATATACTTGGTATAGTAAATGTCTGCATGCCTATCCTTGAGTTAATTAAATTTGCACCTCAAAGAGATCAAGTCAAGGGGAACCTAAATACCCTCCTGCTACATTACAAAATAGGCATTATGAATGAATAAATGGAGGGAATCCACTTTTCTTCCTCACATTAGTAGTTAACAATATGTTACTTCATAATTGTATGCTTGATTTTGGTGCTTTTTCTAATGTGATGCCATTAAAAGTCATGAATGAACTTAAGATGAAAATTACTAGACCTTATAGGAATGTTTTTGGTTTTGATTATAAATCCATCAAGGTCCATGGCCTTATTATGGATTTAAATGTTACTCTCGTTTCTTTTACAGGCATATCTATACTCATGGATGTTGTTGTGATAGATATTCTTGACGCATGGGGCATGCTCCTATGTAAGAAGTGGCATGCTACCTTAGGGAGGAACTTGCAAATGGACTTATCATATGCCACTCTTCCCACTTCTAATGGTAAACTATTTATATTATACAAAGAACCAACTACAAGATACCATGTAGAGGATTTAAATGATAATATTTATCATGTGATTCATGCTAGTAGAGAGTTATGGAGCCATCATGACTCTACTAATTCAATGAAACTAGCGAAAGAGAATCCTTAATATTTGTCCATATTCCCTTTTGTTGCAAAACATAATATTGATGAATAAGTCAAGGAAAGTAGAGTCGACGAAAGTGAGCATATAAAACCTTTAACCCATAATATTTCTTAGCAACATTTTGACCTTCAAACCCTTTAGGGAATAGTAATTTGGAAGAAAGGGGTAACTTAGGAAATGAAATATCCCATTTCAATGATGATATTAACCTTGAGGAATTGTATTCCCTTATTATTCAAACATTTATAACACATCCATATGATCAAACACTAAAAGGAAAAAGGAAACATAAATCCAAGAAGAACCCTAATTATAATGTTAAAGGGGAAGGATTTGAAAAGGGAAATATAGTGATAGTAAATGATGACTCCAACCAATACAAGGTGTATGAATTATCGAAGTTGATTTCTTTTATGTGACTACCTTGACAAGGTGAAGTTTCCATTTCCAATTAGTGGTCAACTTCTTAAATCTCATACTAGCACTTGAGTGATTATGATATGTTGAATAGATTAGGATAGGTTGTGCGTCATGCATCTTGATTTTGTGTCCTTCCATGCTTTCATCATGCTAATTTCATTCACTACAACAAAACCCTATGATTAGCATCCTTTTTTGCTTCCTTTTTTGCGTCTAGAGACCATTTTTGGTGCTATTTGTGTCCATTTATCAAATATGGTGCAAAACTTGATGCAAAGTTTTCACCGAGTTTTGCACCAAGTCTTACATCAAGTTTAGCACCAGGTATTGTAATAGGTTTTGCACCAGATTTTACACCAAGTTTTACGCCACGTTTTATGCCATGTTTTGTGCCATCTTTTGCACCATGTTTTGCATCAAGTTTGGCACCTAATTTTGTTTCACCATCTTTTGCATCCTCTATTGCATCCACTTTTTTCGCCTACACTTTCATCAACTTTTGCATCATCTCTTGCATCCTCTTTTACATCATTTTTTAAATCTTTTTTGCATCCATTTTTTGCATATTTTTTGCATCCCCTTTGTTCCAAGTTTTTCATTGAGGTTTGTGTCTAGTTTTTACATCTAATTTTGCATCTACTTTTGTTGCATTGACTTTTACATCTTGTTTTGCATCCATATTTACATCCTCTTTTTCATCTGTTATTGTGTCCACTATTGCATCCATTTTTCTTGTGCCATAATTTGCACCTAGTTTGACACCTCCCTTTGCACCCTTTTTTGTTTCTAAATTTGCGTCCATGATTGCATCCTCATATACATCTAGGTTTTCATCGACTTTTACATCTATTTTTAATCCCTTTTTATATCCACTTTTGTGTCAAGATTTGCATTAGGTTTTGTGTCTTGTATTGCATCTACTTTTGCATAGAATTTTGTTGCATCAACTTTTGCATCATATTTTACATCCACTGTTGCACCCATGTTTATGCCCACTTTTACATCCCTTTTTACATCCCTTTTTGCATCCTATTTTTCATCTTCATTTGCTTTTCTTTTTGTATCTATCATTACATCCACTTTTGTTGTGACACAATTTGTGCCATGTTTTGTACTTATCATTATACCCATGTTTTCTTCCAATTTTGCATCCATCTTCGCATCCTCTTTTGCATAAAACATTGCATCTTTTTTTGCATCCAATTTTGTGTTGGGTTTTGCATCCAATTTTTTTTCTCATGTTGCACCCATGTTTGCATCCACTTTTACATCCCTTATAGCATTTGGTCTTGCATCTAAGTTTGCATATTTTTTTGGGTCTATTATTACATCCACTTTCTCATCCACTTTTTTTGTGCTATGATTTGTGCCATATCTTATGCCTATCATTGCAACCCACATTTTCTTCAACTATTGCATCCACATTTGTATCCTCTTTTGTGTCCAAGTTTGCATCAAATATTGTTTATGTTTTTTGCATCCCATTTCGAATCTACTTTTACATCCACTTTTGATTCGTCGAATTTTGCAACTAATTTTGTGTTCAATATTGCACCCATGTTTGGCCCATGTTTACATCCCTTTTTTCATCCAATTTTTCCTCCTTTTTGCATTCAAGTTTGTGTCTTTTTTTTTTTACATTCATTGTAGTATCCACATTTGTTTCACCACAATTCATGCTAATTTTTATGCCCACTATTGTGCCCATGTTTTCTTCCACTTTTTCATCCATGTTTGAATCCTATTTTGTGTTCAAGTTTGCATCAACTATTGCATCTATTTTTTCATCCACTTTTGTGTCAGTTTTTTTGTCTTGTTCTGCATCTACTTATGTTGTGTCCACTCTTCATCCAAATTTATGTCTATTTTTATCCCCATTTTTTTTGTTCACTTTTGCATCCCTTTTCCAACACACATCATATTTTTTGCATTGATGATATTTCTTATGACATTGAAAATTATGAACAACTAATGAAAATGTCAATAATTATAACGATGATGATAATGAAGATGATGATGATGACATGAATTGTGATTGTTATGATAATGACAATGATGATAAAGACGATGAGAGTTACAATGACAATGATGATGATGATGCTAATGACCTTGGCCATTCTTCCCAATTTTTAAATGTTGTCATGGTCAAAATCATAATAATTATCTTTGGCGTCATCTTCCAAGTCATCATCATCTGATCATCATTATCATTATTTTCATCTTGGTCATCATCAAGAACAATAATCACATGAATGATGATTATGATGTTCATGATGAAGATGACAGCAATTATGATAAAAATTATATTAGTTAAGATGATGGGGATGATGACAATTATAATGACAATGATAATAGTAGTAATGATGATGATCATCGATCATCTCTAAAAAATAAAGCTGTTATTTTTCTTGCATATATCATGTGTCTTAACAACCCTTTTCGAGCACTCGTAACATTTTTTAGGTTGGTTGATGATATTTCTTATGATGCCTACAATTATGAACAATTGATGACAATATCCATAATCATGATGATGATGATGGTGATGATGAAGACATGAATGGTGATTATGACAATAATGAAATGATGACATTGATGGTGGTGATGATGGTGATAATGAAGATGATGACCCTCCCTCTAAACTAGGGAGGTACTCATAATGAGACAAAAAAGTACTCTCAAGTTGAAATATTCATATAAGAAGGGATCTGGATTGATAAGCATCAATGATGATTTACATCATCATAGCCAACATTGTCAAAATAGTAAGGCCTTGACTAACAAGATTATCTCTCCATTAGATCAAAGCACAATGTTGGGACGCATAAATTTGGACATCACTGCCTCTCTAGGCACTTACCCCACCAGGATGTTCACCAGGTATGTCCTCACATGATCATTTCCTAATCCACTATCATAATATTTGACACCAGGAAATGTCAATCCTCATGACTATTCTTATCTTGGATTAATGTACTTGACTTATGGCGATTAGTCCTAGTCAAAGTCCAAATTCTTAAAGAATATTAGTCCCAGATGTTTATCCAATCCACCATTCTCCCTACTAGTGTCTTTACTAGGCTTACGATTGTTAGTCCTGGCCATAGTACATGACACATGGATAATATGGTGTCTACTCTCACTCCCTCTCAACCAGAGAGGAGACATCCACAAGCATAAGATTTTCTCAAGAATGCCATCATTTTCATAGAGAATAACATCATTAATTTGTTTTCATCACATGACGCCTTTATGATTAAGAATTCATAGATTTGTGGAAAAATATCTCCCCTTTTGTCATTTGTGATGAAATAAAATAAAAAAGTGAAATCCAAAATCATTAATGATACACTATATTGATTTATCTAAGTCTAAACTCTAAGGTTGAAGTGAAAATTCATGTAAATCTTATATCTACGAGTTGTGCCAAACTTATGAAAACCTTATTCCCTAAGTCCTATATTTAAGAAAATGAAAAAGAAAGAAAAATAAGGGCCAATGAATGGTAACTCATGTATTCACTCCCTCTTTGGAAAATATATGAATATATACACTCCTAGTCACACTTGATCACATGTTTGTGATGGTTAAATCATGAATTCCTCTTTTCTCCTTGCATTTTCACTTCATCATTTAAGCACCTAATTGAGGATGTAGGGAATGTTTGTTGCCTAAAGCTTTCATGTCTACTCTTGGTTTACTTATGTCAAATTACTGTCAATTTATGTGACGAAGTGAAATACATAAGTTTGTGGAGTTATTAGAGTGGTGTATTAAGTTAGTCACCACACACACATGTATTACATCTCATTGATCCACATGTGTGGGTTGGAGACTCATTTCTTGACAACTTTAATGGAGACTACTTTATGGCTTTAATGGTATAGCTTACAAAATATCTTGTTAAACATTGCGATTCATCCTTTCTTTTCCTTGAGACACTTGATAATATTGAAGTTACTCCCAATAATCCATGGAGATGGGGAGTATAAATTACTTGTGCTAGAAATAGAATTGAGAAATAGAGGTTTTCCATTTGCGATATTGGAGTCATAGACATTGGATACATGGTAGTAGTCCTCGATGTCAATTAACTAAAATTGTATTGTCATAATGCGAAAAGAGGTAAACATATGGGTAACCTTGATGTCTTGATCATTTCAAATAATAACCATTCCGCCGAAGTATCTCTAAGCATCAATCACTACTACTTGGAAATTCCTCCCCCATTTTCTAATTATATGAGGTAGAATCTCGCTTAATATTTTTGCTTCTTATATCAACAATATTGATGGGTGCTTTGCATACCATTTTTCTTTTAGGATTCTTTGTTTTCCTTTACTATTGAGGCCCCTCATGTTCCATGAGACTATTTTCATCGAGAATTTACATAGAAAGGAAGTATAATGTGACTAAAAAAAACATGTCTCAAGATTTAAGTGCTTGGACAATTCCACTTCATGACTCCTATATTTCCTTAACCTAGGACCAAATGGTGAACTTGATGGCCTTAAGGGAAATTGACCAATGAAAATCTAAAAAAGAGGTGACTTTTGACTTTATCACATATAATTTAATATACTAAAAAAAATATCCATAAAAATTTCATCAATCAATGAATCATTAAAAAAAATATCCAAAACAATTTCATCAAGCAATGAATCATTGCATTATAAAATACAATCTACAAACATTTTGGGAACGTTTTGCTAAAACATGCTCAAAAACCAACTTATTTAACAATAATATGGACAATAACACATTTTGATAAATTAAATAACATATTATCAAGCCTAAAAAATGTCACTAACAGAAAATTATAAAGCATGCAACTAATGGAAGTGACTACTCAAGGCCACCATAAGACAATTAATCTATTAAGATCAAGATTAATGGGGACAAATATCTACAAAGGACAAAGGCAAACCTATTTTAACTTTATTGTTTTATTACCCTGGTTCAAGATGAACATTTCAAGATATCATGAAGAACATAATTAGTTTTATTACATTAAGAAAACCCAAGCACATTCTATAACTTAGCAAGCAAGAGATGTATAACACCCATGTCAACGACACAACACATGGCATTGAGTTACTTTTTTATATATAATTTAAACTCCTATCATAAAATCACAAATTTAGCATGAATGGAATGTTTAAAATCCATTTTTATAAAAACAAAATATAAATTTTCTTATAGAAAAAAATACAAAAAACTAAATATATTTTTTAGAAAATAAAAAAATACTAAAACTAAATATATATTAAAAAAAAACTAAAACATAAGCAAACTAGAATTTGAATTTGACACTCTTGTTCACTTTCGGAAACTCATATGGTGGAATGTGATCTCTTTATCCTCATCTTTAGCTTTTTCCTAAAAAATAAAAGCACACAAAAGCGGGAAAGAGCCATAAAGCATCGAGAAGCTTTTTCCTAAGCACAAAAGCATGTAAAAAGTGGAAAAGGCCATTTTATATGAGGAAACATTATTCATCCAAAATATTTTTACCAAATTGAACTAATGAGGAATTTGGGAAATCTTCATAGCCTTCACTTTCCTATATATTGGAGGCTTGGCCATTGAAAAAATGATGGGAATTCTTGTATTGTCATGCTGCTGAGATGTATCTTGAGAGGGAGAGTTTTGGAGCTATGAGTTTGGGGAGGTGCTGTTGCAACTACATTTGATTGTTGTAACTTTCCTCCAACTCCTTTATTCATATAGATCAGTTTTTCTTCCTTCCATATGTTTCTATTCATTCTTTACTTCTTCTATTTAACTAATGGATGTATGGAATTTTGGTTTGTATTTATTTATTCAATAATATTTATATGTTTCTGATAGTTTTGATTATCAAGATATTATGTTGTGAAGGTTGTTTTATTCTCTCTCTTATGTGTAGGACCAAGCTTTGGAGCTAGCTAGGAGCGCTTCTTAGCTATACTAAAAACTCCAAGAAGACTTGCATGCGAGGACTCACAAGAATTCATTCTCTTTTTCTTAATCTATACTCTACATCTTGATCTACTAAGAATCCTAAGCCTTAGAACAACCTTTCACTTAATTGGTTTGTCCTAGGTTTCCGGGATAAACTGAGAGGGTTTTATTTTCATCTAACCGTGCATTAAATCCTACAGTAAAATGATATTTAGAAACTTTAATATATTTCACTATGTAAATTAACTTAGTAAAATGAACCCATAGAAGGGGTCATAAATGGAAATAAAAGTAAAACTCTAAACAAGAAGCCAAAAGTGTATTTAACCATGGATGCAAAATTAGGAGTAGAATTGGATGTTAAACTGGCCATCAAAACAAGATGCAAACAATGACACAAAAAGGGTTTTAAATTAAAATCAAAAAATGGTGTAACACTAGACACAAAGAAGGGAACAAAATAGGGCATATGAAAGGATATCGAATTAGGCACAAACAAGGATGCAAAAATGGACACTAAAATGAGGATTCAAAGAATGGTGTAAAATTAGGATGAAAAAAGGATGTAAGAAAAGACACAAAACAAGATGCAAAATGGGACTAAAAAAGGGTGAAACCAAGGGTGTCAAAAATGATGCATAACTAGATGAAAATTCAAACTAAAATCTAGGTGCAAAATGAGATGCAAATGTGGACACAAAATGTGGTAGAAAAAAGGATGCAAATTTGGAAGTCAAAAAGGATGAAAAATTAGATACCAAAAAGGATGCAAATTTGGACATAAAAAATGGTGCAAAATTGGACACAAAAGAAGAAAAAATGGAGCAAAAATGGGCATAAAAATGGCTCAAATCTGGATGAAAATTGAGATGCAACATTGGATGTAAAATGAGGTGCAACAAATCATTCAAAACTTGGTGCAAAAAAAAAATGCAAAACTAGACGAAAAAATGGCTCAAAATTGAACGTAACAATAGACACAAAATGGGATGCAAAGGTGGATGCAACATATGGTTCAACATAGGAAGCAAATTTAGATGCTCAAAAGGATGCAAAATTGGATGCAAGAGATGGTGTTAAAAATGATGCTAAATTGGATGAAACAAATGATGCAAAATTAAATGCAAAATATGGTGCAAAATAAGATGCAAAAAAAGGAGATAAATAAAATGCAAAAGTGGATGCAAAAAATGGTGCAAAAATGCATGCAAAATTTGACACTAAATCAGATTCAACATATGGTGCAAAATTGGATGGAAAAAATGGTGTAAAAAAAGGGAGAAAAACTGGCACAAAAATAGATGTAAAAATAAGTACAAAATTAGAAGCAAAAAATGGCATAAGACCAGATGCAAAAATTGGCACAAACTGGATGTAAAAAAAGGCACTAAATCAGATGCCAAAGATGGTGTAAAAATCGATGCAAATTATGACACAAAACTAGAAGCAAAGAATGCCACAAAAGAGGAAGCAAAAAATGATGCAAAAATAGATGCAAAAACTGGCACAAAACTAGAAGCAAAAACTGTTGTAAAACCAAATGAAAATCTTGGTGCAAAATATGATGCAAAAAATGATGGAAAATTTGGCATAAAAAAGATGCAAAATATGGTGCAAAAAAAGACGCTTTAAAAATTGTACAATAGAGCTAGATTTAGCGTTAGGCTGCTCATCCTAATTGAGAAAAAATGCACTAAAATGTGGTGCTAAATCTGACGCAAATTGCCTGTTTTGTTGTAGTGATTACATAGTTATTTATTTATTTTTCCAAAAAAATGGTAATTTAGTTATTATTCGATGTGCATGTTTCATCATTTTTCCTATTCCAAGGTGATGGTATTGTTGAAAAATGTAACTTGTATCAATCTTAATAGGTGTATTTGAGTCATGATGTAATAAGAAAGCAAAAATAAAATTGATTTATTAGCATGGGTTTCATGCTCATTTATCTTGTTTCTAGGTCAAAGCCACCATTAAAGGCTTCTAGGGTTTATGTCATAAGTCATTGCCCATGTAATTTTGTCCTAGACCCTTATTGGGCTCATTATGTCAAAGAATATTTTTTATTTTTTATTTTATTTTATTATTATTATTATGATTATTTTTAATGTAAAGATTCATTTGTCACTCCTCCAGCAAGTCGGTCTGCTCTCCAATCAAGTCGGCCTCATTGAAGGAATTCGACCTCACAGAATGACTATAAAAGCAGTGCTATTCAACCTCATTTGGACACTCAATCAAGCAAGTTCGATCTGTAATTGCAGGAGGAAGAAAGAAGTGTGATATACCAACTAGAAAAGAAGGAGATAACCCTAGTGAAAAAGGAGACATTTGTCTAGCAAAAAGAAGCTAAAATTTTCTTTGTTCTGCCACACGTGCGAGTTTCTAAGTTGTTGAAGGAAGGCTGAAATTTCAAATCTGCAGTAGGGTCGAAAATCTGAAGCAGGAGGGCCGAAATCTAGGTTTGTTGCAGGATTGAAGCAATTTGACTAGAGTTGAGTATTTAAGTTGGTCTAATCATCTTGGGAGGCTGACTTGGTGGATTGGATGAGGTCTATTGGGGTAGTAAAAGGTCTTGGATATATCATTTGATCTAGTTCTAAAGGGAAAGAAGAGAATATTTGGGTTTTCCCCTAGAAGAGGGATTTTAGCCTTAGTCGAGAGCCTACATCCTGTGTATTTATTATGTTGATCATCATGTACTTATGATGTTTATAGTTTCTTGATGATAAGAAGATAAAAGAAGATAATAAGAATTCAAAGATAATCACAAGGAACTATCAAGATAAGAAAATCTTCCTACCTTTTGATTTTCTAACATGGTATCAAAACTAAGGTGAAGAAGAAGGAAAAAGGTAGCTTGGAGATCAATAGCTCTCATCATATTAAGGAAGGTTTCAATAGATTTTTCAAAGAAGATCATAAGGAGAAGAGAAGTCCCTTGAAAATATCTATTTTTCATCAAAATACACCTATGGCCTCATCAATGAAGTCTGAGAAAAAGCTTCAAGGAGCATCTAAATATAGAGCATGGAAAGCATGGATGGACCTCATCCTTGCAAAGAATAAGGTATTGGATTTTGTACAAGAAAAATTCAAACAACCCTCAAATGATGCAAGAAAGGAAAAGTACAAAGAAAATGATATTCTTTCCATGAACTCAATAGTGGATGGAGTTAAAGACAACTTGATTCCCTACATATCCACTCTAGATTCTTCAATAAATATGTATGATGCTCTCTCAAAGCTATTTACAATCAAGAATATTGGGCAAGTAGCAACTCTAAATAATGAACTTCGAATAGTTAATATGACAAAGGATGATACACCATCCTCGTATTTTGTAAGAATTTCATGTATTAGAGATGAACTACAAGCAATTGATGAAGTAGTACCTAAAAAAAAAATTGTGTTTGTTGCCCTTCTAGGACTACCAAAGTCTTGGAATGCATTTGTAGTTGTAATTAGTAGTTGGAAGAATTATCCATCCTTTGAAAAAATGCGGTATGCCTATATACAAGAAGAAGCTCAAATTTCCTTGGTAGAATGCAAGCAAGAAAATGAAGAAAACACCTCAAATGCCTACTACGCTCATGTCAAGATGAAAGGAGGATATAAGAAGTTTAAAGGACCAAATAAAAATCAAGGGAAGATTGACCTCTCTAAAATGGAATGTTATCATTGTCACAAGATGGAACACTATAAGAATCAATGTCCTGATAATACTAAGAACAAGAAAAGAGAAAGGGACCAAGAAAATATTGATGATGATGATAACCAAATAATTCTAAGGTAGAGGATTTTGAAATTAAATACTTATTTTATTAAGTCTCATATATCATTCACCTATAGTGTAGGTTTTTGTTTTTAAATTTGTTTTTTAGGGTTTATAGATTTAATATGTTTTATTCTTGAGTTGTTTTGATAAATTGAAGGAATCCCTCACAACTTTAGGTTTATGTAGATAAAGAAGGAGCTTCCACACCTTTTTCACAAAAGATAAGTATCCTTTTCTTTATTTATTTTCATTATTGATTCCCTCTATTTGTCTAAGTTTCATTTGTGCTTTTTTATAATTCTCTCTCTTGTGTTTTCCTTGGAAGGAAAGTTTTCGAGAATACTTTAAAATCAAGAGGGAGACTCTAATAAAAAGAAAGAATCATTGTTGTAGAGTCTAATCCCTTCAATAAGAAACCCTACAATGTTTGTAAAAAGGAGAAACTAAAGGTATGTTTAAAACTACATGATTTGTTGCTAGTATTCTTCATATTAAAAGGTACGATCATTTTTAAATTTGCTTTATATTACTAACTCTCTCATGTCTAGGGTTTTGAATCATAAATATTCGTGTTTGTAAGGATGATTAATCTTTAGGTTGAATCATCCCTTGCTATATTTTTTAATCTTTTGTTCACTCTGGTGAAAACCTAGCCTTTACGGTTCACTATAAAAACCCTAATCTTATGATATTTAGGGTTTGTTGTTGTTATAATGAAACCCTAGACACTTAGAGTTTGTTGATGATAACTAAATCATATGAGGAAACCTTAGTTATTTAGGGTTTGGTGAACTAGGGTTTATGACAAAAAACTTGTAATAGTTAATAGTCTAAGAATGAATCTCTAGGTGTATATGCTTATGTATGATTGAAACCCTAATGTAGTTTTCGTATATATTAAATTTTTCATGCTTTAGTTATAATTGTAATCAGTTTAGTTTTGATGTCTTCTAGTTTTTACAACAAAACCTAGCAAAGATTGATATAAGATTCTAGGTTATGATGATGAAACCCTAGATGTAATAATGTTTTCGCTATGTTTAAAATCCTCACTTGATATCTAAAGTATAGTTTCTATGATATCTAGGGTTTGTAACAAATATCCTTTCATAGTTTTTTGTGAAGGTCTAAGGCGTGAAAATGATACCCTAGTCAATTTCCTCTCCTTTGATTGCTGTCATACCTAAGTTTAGAATTTGATATTTAGAGTTCAAGCCCTTGTTCAAATTTTTGATAACCCTAGATGCTCTCTCTATGATAATATGGTAACCCTAGTTTGAAAAATTTTCATGCTTCTCTATATATTTGGTATTGGTTATAATTATTGTTTAAGATTTGCAAGTACACAATATTCTAGATATTGAAGATTCTTACCTACCTCATACTTGATGATTACTTGATGATGATGCACATGATAAAAAGGAAGTTGTAAGAGTATTGTATTTTACATTAATAGATGAACTTGTAGTCCTGTAAAGATAGAAGGAATGATGTTTTGTAAGGTTTAAGTTCTCCAATGATATGATGATGTGAAAGAAAAGGCTAGTGTAGCTAAGTTTTTGATGAATTTGTTCACTAGAAGAAAAGAAGATTGGATAAAAGAAATTGTATATCTCTAGTTCAGAAGGAGGACATGTTGTAATAGTTATAATGAATACTATAAATAAATAAAGAAGATTGGATAAAGGCTAAAGCACTCTATAAATTTATGTTCATGATTGATGAAGTTGTGAACACAATTAGACATTTTGGAAAGTGTTGAGGATGAGTTTGATGCTTGAAGAAGGAAGCTCCCACAAAGATGTGTTTGATAGTGTGATAACCTAAGCAACATCAGAATAATTGAAAACCTTGAAGATTGTGCTGGCATACAAAAACATATACATTTGAAGTTACAATATTGGTTGGGGTCATGAAGCTACAATACATGCCAATAGACGAACAAGTAGTTGATGTGTTGACGAAATATTAGTTTTAGGAGCATGCTCGGATTGGTGGATGTGTTAATATCTTCCTGAAAAGTTGGAATATTGATAAATGTCTCTAATTTGGTTGAGAGGGGGAGATGAAGTACCATTAAACTTACTGTATGATGATACTAGGGAGGACATCATGGCCGGAATAGTATTAAGATCTCAGTTGGTGTCTAGATCCTAGAGGGAGGGTATAGGTTGGAGCTCCAGTTTAATTTTGATACCTAGATCCCTATAAGGGTTGGTGTTAGGGCATGAAGGTCTAGATGGTATTTATATTGGATGGATACCAGGGTTGTAGCTTGATGGTACCAATAGAGGCAATTTCCTAGATGACACCTTAGTCCCTGTTGGGAGGATACCTCGGCAGTAAGGCTATTCCAAGCATTATGTATGTTGTTGTTCTCTTCTTAAGAGACATTTCAAATTGAGGTCAATGTTATACCGGTCGAACAATTATGAATACCTCCCTAGTTAAGAGGGAGTGTTGAAAAATGTAACTAGTATCAATCTTCATAATTGTACTTGAGTCATGATGTAATAAGAAAGAAAAAAGAAAAATTATTTATTAGCATGGGTTTCATGCTTATTTATTTTGTTTCTAGGTAAAATCCTCCATTGAATGCTTCTAGGGTTTATGTCATAACTCATTTTCCATGACATTTTTTTCTAAACACTTATTAGGCTCATTATGTCAAAGAAGAAAATTATTTTTATGTAAAAAGAGTCATTTGTCACTCCTCCACCAAGTCGGTTGGCCCTCCAGTAAAGTCGGCCTCATTGAAGTAATTTGACCTCACAGAATGCCTATAAAAGTAGTGCTACTTGACCTCATTTGGATACTCAATCAAGCAAGTTCGATCTATAATTGCAGGAGGAAAAAAGAAGTACGAAATACCTAGAAATTAAGGAGATAATCTTAACAAAGAAGAAGGAGACATTTGTCAAGAAAAAAGAAGTCTAAATTCTCTCTATTATACCACATGTGTGAGTTTCTAGGTTGCTACAAGAAGGCATAAATTTTAAATTTGCAGTAGGGTCAAATATCTGAAGCAGGAGGGACGAAATCTGGGTTTGTTGTAGGATTGAAGCAATTTGACTAGAGTTGAGTATTGAAGTTGGAATAATCATCTTGGGAGGCTAACTTGGTGGAATGGGGGAGGTATTTTGGTCTATTCAAAGGTCTTTTTTATCTCAATTGATCTAGTTCTAAAGGAAAAGAAGTTTTGGGTTTTCCCCTAGAAGAGGGGTTTTAGCCTTGGTTGAGAGCCTACATCCTATGTCTTTTTTGTGTTGATATTCATGTACTCATGTTGTTGGTAGTTGCTTGATGATAAGAAGATAAAATAAGATATAAAAGAAGCTAATAACAATTCAAAGATAATCACAAGTAACTATCAAGATAAGAAATTATTTATGCCTTTTGATTTTCTAACAGGTACCACCCTACTACTATGATACTAATAGTTTATATTGTAGAATCTAGCAATTGTTAGAATGATGCAAGTTACAAGTCTATGAATACCAAGGATATATGGTATTATCGTTTCCTCTTCATTTGAGGACATGAGTCAGGTGATCTACAATGAGCACTTGTCTCTAAGTTGGAGCAAGATGTTACCCATCCATATGCATGGGTAACACTATGAGAAATTATTTCTCCAATGATACAACTTGTCGGCTAGCAACCCCTACTATGATCCATATATATCCAACTTTAGATGCCTCTCACCCATTCTCCATTCAGTACACTCATTAATCTAGCCTACTTATTTTATTAAGGTAGCTCATCGATAGTTGGGTACGTTAACCATCTTTGCATTCAAGTCATTCTAGTATGTATCACAGGTTTAAATTGGATTATAGACCACTATTGGTTGTGAACTTGTTTCCTTACTTCACCTTGGTGTTTTTCATTTTCCCCTATCCTAGTTTGACTTTCCTGAGGGGTATTTCTTTCATTCTCCAAAGGGGCACAAATAAGAGGCTCTAATTATGGTAGCAATCCATGTTATTCATACTTGGCACTTGTAATAATTATCTTTATTTTATTATCCCATATTTTGAACGAATGTTGTCGGTCACTTGTATCAATTCCCCATTGGCCTTGTCTTATAGGAAGAAGTGGTTGGAAATACCCAATGTTGATGCAGGTGTAAGAAAATAAAAGGCATAAGCCAAATTTGAAAATGCAAAAGAATGGAAAGGGATGTAAATCAATAAAAATATAATTATAACTTGATCTCTACCCCTTCTTATATGGCTACTCGTCCCTGAGAATATCCATGCATATCATGCCTATCCAAGTAAAAGGAACTCTCAATCAACAACATGACCTTGATGAAGTAATTCATTGAAGGGGGATTATATCATTAGTATCACACAACTAATTAATGAAGCTTGTTGATCAAGCCATATTAAACCAAGAAATAAAAAATAAAATTTGGTGGCTTGGAAAACAAATGCAAGGAAAGGTAAATCCAACAGTGAAATACTCCCTCTACAAAGGCACTCATGGACAATGGTTTAAATAACCTAGTATAAAACTATGACACTTCTCACGAATTAAATCCCAAGACATAACACCTATCACTTATACCTATTATTTGAAATTTTCATCCTAGGAATTGTTTCTCCCCTTAGATTTGAAAGAACTTAATAGGGTCGTGTGATAACCCTCCCATACCAAAGTATGGTAACTAGTGCACATTCATAAGCTAGTAAGATACTTGAAGATGATACTTGTGTGAAGTACTTTGATGCCTTTAAATTTGAATATGGTCCACATTGATGTTCTTATGGTTCTTGTATCCATGATGTTGGTTTATCTTGATTCCTTGAGTATGTGTTAGATGATTCTTACAAGCGTAGCTAGGATCCCTTAAAGGATGATGTGATGCTTCTCAATCCTTCCATAGATGATGTCCAACCACTTTGATAAGGATGAAATGAATGTTGATAAAGGAAATTGGACACCTTCTAAAGGACATTTACCTTGAGGATGAATTGGCATAGTTGATAAGACCCTCGAGCCTCAGGACGTTGGACATTGGTGATCTAGGCGACGACATTACTTGGAGATCAGGTGTGCCCAAGAGATTATAGGTCACCCCGAGTTTGGCATTGTACCTATTGGAAATAATACTGAGAGAGGGGGTGAATCAGTATTTACAAATCAATAACTTTTTCATTTCCATAATCAAATTTATATACGCTACTTCAGTGAAGGGAACTTGTGTGTGCAAGCAATTTTTCTTAAGGTAACCAATGTATATCCAGTGAACTTATGATTAAGTTAATTCGTAATATGTTGATCTTTAATCAGTGCATCAGTACTTTATTAAACATTAAAGATTAACCATGTGCAATAATTATAGAATAAACCATCACACATAAGCGACACACATGAACACCAAGATTTAAGGTGGAAACCCAATGTGGGTGAAAACCACCTGTTGTTGTCGTCTTTGTCTTCTTTTAATAATAAGAAAATTTGTTTACAATCTTGTACTAGTGCAAACTCATACCAGTACGCAGGCACCCACCTACAGAAGGCTACAACCTTCTCTCGTTATCCAGCTTCTTCTGGAAGGGAGCTACAACCCCC
This sequence comes from Pinus tabuliformis, assembly GCA_031772625.1. Classification (NCBI taxonomy): domain Eukaryota; kingdom Viridiplantae; phylum Streptophyta; class Pinopsida; order Pinales; family Pinaceae; genus Pinus; species Pinus tabuliformis. The sequence goes on from CM062814.1 coordinate 824,222,537, forward strand.
TAGTTCTTGTACTAGCCGATATATTTACTAGTACGTAGGCTTCAACCTACAAAAGCCTACAACCTTCACTCGTTCTCCAGCTGCTACTGGAAGGGAGCTCCAACCCCCTCATCTAATCACTAGCCACTACTGGTAAGAAGCTTCGACTTCCTCACTGAAGGCTCCAACCCTCAGTATCCTCCAGGGACCACATTTCATAAATTTTCAGACTGGATGCTCCTGGTACACAACAATACACATGAAGGCCTTGTTTCATCAAATTTTCATACTGGGCCCATTAGTAACATTGAAGGTCACAATCAATACAACCATAAAATATATCTACATCAACCAATCATTGAAACCCAATCAATCTCTGATATAACTGAAACAATCAACCACTGAAACCCCTGAACCTCTGACACAACTGAATCAAACAATCACTGAACCTCTAACACAACTGAATCAACCATTCATTCAAACTTAATCAAATTCAACCATTCAACTGGAACAAATAGATCACTGTAACCAGTACACAGATATGAACCCATAACACTGCATCAACAACCAGAACTAACTGTAACCTCAAAAGTCATGTGTCAGAATGTATACGCTCCTTTAATGAAGCAAACTTGCATGTATACGCTACTTCCTTTTGCCCAACCTGCGTATACCTCTAAAGATACTGAATCATAAAACCTTTAAACCGCAAACTGTAGCAATCAATGACATTATGAAGATATACTGTCATATTACAGAGTTCTAAATAGATAGAAACAAGGATCACCCTTCTTTCTCAATCAATTAATCAAAGACACAAACTCTTTATGCATTCAGTTTTACTTTCGGATCTAAGAAGACTTCATCGACAGACAGCAGTAAAACAACATCACTGATCTGATAGACCAGTCATCCTTGAACAACAAGCCGAGCCGAAACAATGTGTATACGCACCTTCGCCAAAGAAAACCAACGTATAGATCTGAAAATACTTACTTATAACTTCGCTGCAATTCCCGACTTCAGACATACCCATATCATCACATATAAAGGATAAAACATGTGTTAGCAATCAGATCTAGCCCATCCATTATCAAATCACATAATGATAAGTCATTATGATCCTGATCCATCATTAGATCTCATCCATCATCAAACGCTTAGGTGCATATTTAGTCTAGATCAAGCAAAGCATCAAAAACCCATAACATGCATATTTGCTTTTGATCTAACACTTCATAAGATATTCATTACTTGTGCACTTAGCCCTTTGATCTTCTCCTCCTTATATACTTAGATCCTTTGTCAATACCTCGGACCAAATACCTGGGGTCAATACCTCGGACCAAATACCTTGGACCAATACCTTGAACCAAAATACCTTGGACCAAATACCTCAGACCAAAACCTTGGTTTTCCAACATGTACGTGCTTTTCCTCCTGTGGGAGTGTGTGTATACGTATACGCTCTTTTTGTTCTGTGGACCAGCGTGTATACACTGTTTTTTGGACCTGTGTATACTTCTTAAACTGCTTTACATCAACCTTTTCCTTTACCTTCTTTATTCTGATTAGTAGACCTTAGTTCCATCTCCATGTTCTTCTGTACCAGTGCCCTGTTACCTCTGAATAGACCTATTACACTGGAATTTTCCATATTACTTCTGAAATGATTCCTTTGAACTGCCCTGCATTTTGTCACATCTGTAAATAGAACTTCCATGCATTCTGTCACATCTGATATCTCTCCTGTAGATTCATCTAGTTACGTAGATTCATCTAGTTACCGTATACAAGTGAGTTGTTCTGCTACAAGTGGGTTGCCATCAAGTACAACACATGCATCATAATGCCAACAATCTCTTCCTTTGGACTTGATGACAACCATGTTGGTGTTGATTACTGCAAGTTGTAGAAACTGTTAGAGATAACAACCAACACCAAAATACTCTCCCCCTTTGACATCAAGGGCAAAGGGCGGACCAAGATATTCTCCCCCTCTAATATCAAGGGCAAAGGGTTGACTAAAGTGAAGGCTTTGATATCTGAACGATTGAATACAAACATTGATCATGCTCCCCTAGCACATGCTGGATTCGTTGATTAAACTCCCCCTTTGTACATGTTGTGATGCAATAAACCGTCCATGCTCCCCCTGAGCACATGTAGAGTCTACAAAAATATTTTCCAAAAGAATAACATGACTCTATAACTCAACTATGTGAGTTTGACCTTCCTATCACCAATGACTCATACATACATCAATCTCCCAACCAAGTGGGGATATACCAAATTTGACTCATCGACCCAACCAAGTGGGGATATACCAATTGTTTATACATGACTGAAATATAGCAATTATTACATCATCCTTCCCATGCATAGTGGGGGTACAAATTACATCATCTGACCAAAAAGGACTCATTAAAAGACCATGACAGCCAAAGATATATTATTACATCATGGGCCTTTACATGACATTTTTAACAAAGACCAAAGACCTAAACAAGACCATGATAGTCATCAAAAACTATCATACACCATATATGATCTGCTCCTTAAGCATCTGTTAGCAACATCCAGACTAACAACCTGTATATGTTCATCATCAGTTTTCAATATATGACAAGGTAAATATCATCAACCTGTGACAAAGTATGCCACATATAGATATCAACTCATCCTCTTGATCTCATCAAGATCATCTTGCTTCGTTTCCTTAGAAGAAAGAGTCTTATCATAACCTTCCATGTCCAAACAGTAACACAAAATCATTCACATCATATGTATGTGAAAACACCATAGTCATTATCTATAATCATAACATCATAATCAAGAACTGCATGATCTTTCCACAAGAGCCCTTAATATATCAACCATGTATCATCACTGGGGAACATCCCACATTTGATAAGCATCAACCATGATAATCAACAAGTGTGAGTATCAAACATTTCATCATAAAGTAAGAAGTCATCATCATTAAGCCATGTCTCCGAATATCCATGTCTTAAAATAGCCATGCCTGCAATAGCACCATTCTCTTGGCCAGCCAATAATATTTATCAATATGCAACTTAAGTAATCATCCATGTATCCATGTATCTAGCATACTGTATATCCATCAAAGAGATAGCAATATGTATCTACCAAACCATGAGCTCATAATTATTTGTTAATCTTTCTTGATACCATCAATAACAACAGTCCTCAACCATGTGAGAGCCAAGAACTATAGGAATCCTGCATCATAACTGCACCGTATGAACTTTATGCATCTTTGAAGGCGTGATGACAAAAACATAAAATAAATGAGTGGCTCATCATCAAATAATGAAGTTGTGTACTCAAGCTTTGTACTTCTCCTTGTCCTTATGAAGATCACCATGTAAGCAACATATATGTACTGTATGCATCATCAAAAATTCATCCACAATCATCCATAAATCTGATCTGAATAACAACTATGTAACCCCAAGTAATACAAGTATCATCTGAGACTTCATCATAGGCAACTCATAACCGCAACATAGCATGATGTATCATTTAAATACTTTAGTCACATAAGCATCATCACTATTGACAAGAATCATTAGGTACCAAAGACTTCTAAACATAATGCCAACAATGCATTATTAGAAGTATAACATATTCTCCCCCTGAACCTGTGTCACCTATTCACTGTCAGATCTGATCATTGCATATATCGGTAAGAAATATCAAGGCATCATCATCAATCAAATACACATCAAGTCATCAACCACTTATGAGGATCAAAGGCACTTCTAAATAACATCCACAAACTGTAGTCATCAATCATCAAGACAGAAAAGATAGTTGATAATCATCTAAACCCTATTAGATCATTTTTCTGAGTTTGTCCCACTGCTTCTTCATCAAACCAACATATACACGACTGTGCAGCTTCTAACTCACGTATATACATGACTTGTCTTCAAGATAACTACATATGAGAATTAGGACACTGAAATTTCATACTTTCAATTCCTTCTGAGTCTATTCTATCTGTATACTGAGCTATGCCACATCTTTCTGACTGTAATTCCTTCTTCTTCCATACCTTTAAGTGTGATGATGTTTGTTCCTTTTGGTAAGTTGGCTGAAATTTGCTCCTGCATTCTTTTGCTATATGCCCAAACTTGTTACAAGCATAACATCTTATATGTTTCATATTCCTTCTATAGCAATCAATGGCTTTGTGACCAAACATATTGCAAGAAAAACAATATCCCTTGAAGTACCTGGAAGCTGATGATCTTTCTGTGTGATGGTTATTAGCTTGAACCATTCTACTTCTACATCTTGCTGCAACATGTCCAAAATTATGACATATAAAACATTCAACATTATTCATTAGAGGAAAGAATCGATTAACACTTCCATAGTTAGGAGTAAATGATTTTCTTTGAATACTTTCTTTCCTTGGTTGTTGATGGGGTTGACCTCTTATCTCCTTGTTGAGTGTTTTAGATTTTACACTAGAGTTCCCTGCTTCAGTTTGTGAGCTAGATTCATCTTTAACAGTTTCATGAAAACTAAGACTGGATTTGATGGCAGGAGACCTTTGACTACTAAGAATATCATCCAAAATATTAGTACTATCTTGAAATCGTAAAAGTTTATCCTTTTCTTCTAATTTACCTTTTAGGATATTTACCTCAACCTGATATTGCTCTTCCTTTTCAAGATACTGTTTCTTCATGATTTCTTCAGCTTTTCTTCCTTCTTCCACTTGTTGCCTTAATTCGAGAACTTCATTTTCTTGTTCTTCAAATGCTTGGAGTAGTTCTTCATTCTTCTTATTTGAATTTTTGAGATCTTCTTTTAGAGAAACGACCACAGCTTCAAGACCTTCACAGTAGCTGGTTCTTTCTATAATTTCCTTGGTTGTTGTGTCCTTTTCATTCACTTCATTTCTCAATGATGTCACTTCATCCTGCAGCCTTTGACATTGATCTTCCTTTTCCTTGTACTGCTTCCTTACCTTGTTTCCTTCCTCCAACTGAGATTTTAATCTGGTAACTTCTTCTTTGTAGGAACATTCCCTTTTATCAATTAGATCTTTTTGATCTCTAATTGTATCTATGAGCCTTTTAAATTCTCCCTCTATTTGATTGCTTTCTCTTTCACCCATAAGAGCAAATTCAGTTGTTTTGCTATCACTTTCATTATCTTTAAATGAACAGAGAAATGTATCGCGAGAGGATAACAAATTCATACCTGATAGTTCTTTTTCTTGTTCATCTTCATTCTGAGGTGATTCTGAATTTGAAGAGTTGCTTCCACATAAAGGCCAATCGTCTCTCCCACTGTCACAATTCCTTTGAGATGCCTTCTTATTTTGAGGTGCTTTCTTCTTTATCTTCTTTCCCATTGTTACTACGGATCTCCTTCAAGCGATCAAGATTCTGCCAAAGGACCTGCTCTGATACCAAGTGTTGGAAATAATACTGAGAGGGGGCGTGAATCAGTATTCACAAATCAATAACTTTTTCATTTCCATAATCAAATTTATATACACTACTTCAGTGAAGGGATCTTGCGTGTGCACACAATTGTTCTTAAGGTAACTAGCGTATATCCAGTGAACTTATGATTCAGTTAATTCATCATACATTGATCTTTAATCAGTGCATCAGTACTTTATTAAACATTAAAGAGTAACCATGCACAGTAATAACAAAATAAACCATCACACATAAGCGACACACATGAACACCAAGATTTAAGGTGGAAACCCAATGTGGGTGAAAACCACCTGTTGTTGTTGTCTCTGTCTTCTTTTAATAATAATAAAATTTGTTTACAATCTTGTACTGGTGCAGACTCATACAAGTACGTAGGCACCCACCTGCAGAAGGCTACAACCTTCTCCCATTCTCCAACTTCTTCTGGAAGGCAGCTAAAATCCCCTAGTTCTTGTACTAGCCGATATATTTACTAGTATGTAGGCTTCATCCTACAGAAAGCTACAACCTTCACTCATTCTCGAACTGCTACTGGAAGGGAGCTCCAACCCCCTCATCAAATCACCAGCCACTATTGGCAGGAAGCTTCGACTTCCTCACTGAAGGCTCCAACCCTTAGTATCCTCCAGGGACCACGTTTCATAAATTTTCAGACTGGATGCTCCTGGTACACAACAATACACATGAAGGCCTCATTTCATCAAATTTTCATACTGGACCCATTAGTAACATTGAAGCTCACAATCAATACAACCATCAAATACATCTGCATCAACCAATCATTGAAACCCAATCAATCTCTGATATAACTAAAACCCAATCATCAATCTCTGATATAACTAAAACAATCAATCACTGAAACCTCTGAACCTCTGACACAACTGAATCAAACAATCACTGAACCTCTGACACAACTGAATCAACCATTCATTCAAACTTAATCAAATTCAACCATTCAACTGGAATAGACATATCACTGTAACTAGTACACAGATCTAAACCCATAACACTGCATCAACAACTAGAACTAACTGTAACCTCAAAAGTCATGTGTCAGAATATATACGCTCCTTTAATGAAGCAAACTTGCGTGTATATGCTACTTCCTTTTGCCCAATCTGCGTATATCTCTAAAGATACTGATTCATAAAACCTCTGAACCACAAACTGTAGCAATCAGTGACATTATGAAGATCTACTGCCATATTACAGAGTTCTAAATAGATAGCAACAAGGATCACCCTTCTTTCTCAATCAGTTAATCAATGAGACGCAAACTCTTTATGCATTCGGTTTTACTTTCAGATCTAAGAAGACTTCATTGACAGACAACAGTAAAGCAACAACACTGATATGATAGACTAGTCATCCTTGAACATCAGGCTTTTCTTTTCCATACGCTACTTGGAAGAGCCGAACCAGCGTGTATACACACCTTCGCCAAAGCAAACAAGTGTATAGATCTGCAAATACTTACTTATAACTTCACTGCAATTACCGACTTCAGCCATACCCAGATCATCACATATAAAGGATAAAACATGTGTTAGCAATCAGATCTAGCCCATCCATTATCAGATCACATAATGATAAGTCATTATGATCCTGATCCATCATTAGATCTCATCCATCATCAAATGCTCAGGTGCATATTTAGTCTAGATCGATCAAAGCATCAGAAACCCATAACATGTATATTTGATTTTGATCTAACACTTCATAAGATATTCATTACTTGTGAACTTAGCCCTTTGATCTTCTCCTCCTTATATATTTATATCCTTTGTCAGTACCTCGGACCAGAACCACTTAGGACCAATACCTTGGACCAAATACCTAGGGTCAATACCTCGGACCAAATACCTTGGTCCAATACCTTGGACCAAAACCTTGGTTTTCCAACATGTACGCGCTTTTCCTCCTGTGGGAGTGCGTGTATATGTATACGCTCTTTTTGTTCTGTGGACCAATGTGTATACGTTGTTTTGACTAAGTGGACCTGCGTATACTTCTTAAACTGCTTTACATCAACCTTTTCCTTTACCTTCTTTATTCTGATCAGTAAAACTTAGTTCCATCTTCCTGTTCTTTTGTACCAGTGCCCTGTTACCGCTTAATAGACTTGTTACACTGTAATTTTCCATATTACTTCTGAAATGATTCCTTTGAACTACCTTGCATTTTTTCACATCTGTAAACACAACTGCCATGCACTCTATCACATCTGATATCTCTCCTATAGATTCATTTAGTTACCATATACAAGTGAGTTGTTCTGCTACAAGTGGGTTGCCATCAAGTATAACACATGCATCATAATGTCAACAGTGCCTTATTGATGGGCGTTTCTCTTGCCTTGGTGATGATTGATGATGACGACTTGATATCCCTTTGGAAGGGATTTCAACCTTTTACCTTAGTGATGTCATGATTTGGCATGATGACTTCACCCTTATGATGCATTTCATGATGACATTGGCTTCCTTGTTGATGATATTACTCCTGAGGCATTTTTCTTTGATGGTGTGGCACTACTTTAATGAGGAGGCATAACTTTTGGAATCAGGCAAATGATTAGGGTCATCCTTGCACCTTTTCATGGAGATACATGCATTTTTTAAAATGGAATAACCCTTGGAGGTTGTTACACTCACACATGTGGTTTAAATTAGGCTTATTTTCATGTTATTTCATTGTTTTGACTATCTTTGGGGGATGAATTGATGACCCATCCACCTTGTATCATGAGTTTAGTAGTTTTTATGGCTTTTGTCTAATTTGATGGAAAATTGACCTAGTTATCCTCACATAAATAGGGAATTTGATTTCCTCTTGAATCATTATCTAATTTAGGAGGATTTAAAATTTATAAATAATTTAAGGTGATCTCATTTTCTTCCAAAGTTTTTCGCACAATGAAGAGGTTTCCAAGAGGTTTCTGATGTAGCTTGAATGAGGTCAAGAGGACTTCATATGCAAAAGATATGGCTTGTTGAAGTTTCGGGGGAAATGGAAAATTGATAAAATGAAATGATTAATATGTTGAGGTTAGGTGCTCATGAATTACTGTGTTTGTCATTTTTATTTGAAATATGAAACTAATACAAATGTGATAACTATAAATCATTGGTGCAACAACTAAGTAACATTATAGTTTCCTAGTCTCAAGGGGAAGTTGAGATACTCATGGAGAGTCGATATCTTCATGGAAAGTTGAGATCTTCATGGATAATTGATATTCTCATGGGCATGGTTGGTATATTTACTCAAACAAATCCCTTGAATGGTGCTAGATCCTAATTTATGGGATCTCTAGAGTTATTCTTTGCTTGATATGATGATGCAGTTCTCAAATGAAGAATTATTAAACCCTCTTTGGAGAGTGAACAATAGGATTGGATTCATTAAGAACTTTAAATAGGAGAGGATTCCTAAGGTCTTTAAAGGAGAGTAATAAAGTAGGATACCTCATGAATTGTTAGCCTTTTTGTAAAAAGGATATTAAACCCATTTATTGGGAAAGTTTTGTAAGCCCCTTACTGGGAGAGTTTTTGTTATCCCCTTATGGGGGAATGATCTACTTGATGTGAGAAGCTTATACATTTGTAAAGTAGAACCAACCAACCTCTTATTGGGAGAATATTTCAACACTTAGTAAAGGAGAACCAACCACTTATTAGAAGAAGAATCAACCCCTTTTGTAAAAGTAGAAGCCCTCTTTGAAGGAGAATTAGTGAAGTAATTCATGGATGGAAATGAATGCAAAGATGTAGCCCATGTGGGTGAACTCCATTATCAATTGGTTGAGTATTGTATCTATTTTAATTGCTTGATTATAGTTCTCGAATATATTCTTATGAACATATGGGAAAAGAGAAAATGTTTAAATGTATCTGAATTAGCAATTTTAAGTGGAAGCATTAATTTCAGATCAAGTTAGTATCAAAGCAACAAGATCAGAGACTATAATGTGATAAATTTAGTTTTTTCTTGATGAGTCACATTCATACAAAATGCAACTTGTTTTTTCTCAATTGATCATGAATTATATGCTTAGAACTCAACCTTAGACATTTAGAACACGATTGCATGATTCAATTTCAATGAAAAAAATCAAATCGTTGCTTTACAACCTATAAAATTGCTATAGATGTCATTACCTATATAGGGTGTTTCATAGGGCCTTTGATATCTCATTGAAATGAATTATCCCCTATGTCAAATGGTATTTTATGGAGTTTGATTTTGATTCTTGGTTTATGAGATATTATTGAATGAAGTCACATAGGTTTGCAGAAAATATGCTTGGGCACCCCTCATGTTTCAGGAAGCACTTTCTCACTTCACAAGCTACAACATATAAATTATATTATATCAGCAAAAATATATATTCGATATCTAAAATGGGAATTTAATGGAATTCAATTTCATCTCTTGTAGCGAAAGTTATTATTAAAATTATAACTAGAGACACTTATGGTACATAGTGATATAATTCAATCTTGTGAGGTTATTTCCAAGTGTTCAAGCTATTCATACTAGTTGTTTCAAATACCTATCAATTCCTTTTATGGTTTGTGTTAGTTTTTTTTCCATTAGTGCAATTTTCTTCATTGTAAAAGGACAACCATGGGCAAATACATGAAGGGAGGAAGGATCTAAGAGTTTGAAGACATAAATCATTGATTTCAAGGGGAAAAATTTAAATTGAGAAAGAGACTTCAATTCTCAAAGGATGGGAAGCAAGAGCTAGAATACATATCATTGCTCTGTGAAGAATTTATCATGGGTATCATTAAAGAGTTGCAACTTGAGTTGCAAGCCAAGGAAGAGATATTGGAAAATTTCCAAAATACTGAAGGATTGGAGAAGAATAAAGAATCTACCATACAAAGGAAGCTATCATATACAACATATGCTCAAACCATGGATGAAATACACACTATAATTAATTCACCATGTTCTTCCCATCAAAATGTGGATGCTTCTTTCACTAAACTTGAGAAGCATACCCAAGATATTTGTTCTAAATTTCTAAACAAGATAGGATTTGATGGAAAAGGCCTTAATATCAATGTCCCAAGAACTATTAACCCAATATAGGTTGAAGAAATACCTTATTATGCAAGTTTGGGATATGGAAAATAAGAAGTTGGAGAATGTTCCAAGACAATTGAAACAGGAGAAGCTTCAATATCCCAAGCCATTACAATAAGAAAGGTACACCATTTTAACCATGGAAAAAGAATCAAGACATCTCCAAAGAATGATGAGAATTCCCAAGGAGGAGGTAAAACATGTTCCCTTCATCACACTTGCATAAATATTAGATCTAAAAGGTATGTCAAGTAATCCAATGTTTTCTTCGATTATGAGAAGAATGGACATATAGAACAAATTTTAGGGTATACATATCCATGTACATTTTATGGATTAAATAGTCATTGTATGGATAAATTTTGGAAGAGGAAGTCCTTGCAGAGAAAGATTATTTCAACTAGGAAAGAAGCAAGATGTAAATACCACTCTCCAAGTAAAGATGTAGAGAATGGAAAGAAATTTTTTTTATCCAAGAACATGTACAAGAATTATTGAATTTATTGTAAGATAAGTGGTCATTGCATTGATAAGTGTAGGAAGCTTCATCCACAACTTCGTTTGAAGCATTCCAAAGGAGTTGTGCAAGGACCCATCAAGAAAGAGGTAGAAAATGAAAGAGTTTTTAAATACCAATAGTCCAAGAGGCAACCCATAAAGAAGCCCACTTTTCCAAGGAAGATGGCATCAAGAGGGAGCAACCAAAGAGGAGCATGCATTAGAATAGATCAATAAGAGATGTATAGCATTTTTGCATAGCTAAGTTCTGCATGCTGATGTAGCACTCCAAATAATTTTTTTCATTTGTATGAGAAAGTGTGGAGGTAGATCACTCATTAAGAGTGAAATATGGAGCATTCATCTCAAAATAGAAAATAAATCCAAGTTTATGTCGTTGATGTCATTAAGGTAATGTTTGCAATGTTGTAATGCTTGCGATATTGGTAAGCCAAGTATGTTGCATTTAAAACCCCAAGAAGGGAAAATTGTACAAGTGATTATCTATTATTACATCACTTAATATGTAATGTAGTTTCTCTACCTTTGTTGATAATTTTTAGGAGCAAAGAAAATATAGAAAACAACCTCAAGAGAGAAAATAAAGCTACCCATTATGATCATCAATCATGAATTTTGGTGGATCGAAAGTTTCTATTTGTGGGGAGGTATGATTCAAGAGGATCTTCACAGTCAATAATTCAAGGTAATCCCAATTTCATCCAAATTTGTTCACACAATGAAGATCTCACATTGACTTTTTTGACGTAGTTTAAATGAGGTCATGAGGACTTTATATGCAAAAGATATGGCTTGTTGAAGTTTTGGGAAAAATGACGAAGTTGTTGGGATTGATGTGTGTTATAGTGTTGTAGATGTGTTGTTGGTTGGAATTGATGTCAACCTGGTTTCTTGGGTTGCAGGTGCATTGGATATGCATGTGTATAAGTGGTTTCAGGTGGCTTGCATTGATGATGTGTTGCATTACATTTGGCATGTCTATTAGCATGGAGCTTGAGGATGGAGTAGGTGTTCCATAGAGAGTATGATTAGAGGATTTCATGATCCTCATGATCATGTTGTTTTTGAGTTGGATGATGGTGTGATGCACTAAATTGGAGGCCTTCCCATGATGGTGATATTCTTGATCATGTTACTCCATATAGGCTTTGGTGGCTGCTACAGAGTTTAGAGTTTAGAAGCCTTTTTGATTAGGTCTCCATGGTCTCCATGTCCTGGATTAGGTCTCTCATGTTAATGAAGTTATATTTTGGGCTTGGAGAGGATCTAAATGTGTCATTGGATTCTTGAGATGGTTGTACAGGTGTTGGAGGATGTCTGACATGTTCGGGAGCTTCATACTATTGGCAGAGATGTTGCAGAGAAGTTTGATGGCTCAGATGTTTAGTATGGTTGTTGGTTAGCATCCTATTCAACATAGTTTGACTTGTGATGATGTTGGTGATATTTCAGTGATTTGGTGAAGTGTTCCAGAGGTTTCATAGACTTCCAGAAGTTCTACAGAGGCTTTCCAAGCTCTGGAATAATTTTGAGTAGTTTCTAAGCAGAGTTGATTGATATTTGACCATCCTTTGCCCCAGTCGCATGCATGCTGAATCATGGGAGAGGCTGAAAAGCTTCAGTCTCATGGAGCTAAGCCTATGGGAGCGACTGAGGACTTCCATTCGCATGGAGGTTGTGTTTTGGGAGTGGCTGAGGTTTTTCAAGGGAATTTATTCGCATTCCTCATGCTGCTTAGCTAATTTCGGTGTTGTGGTGATGTTCTCGGTCAAAAATTTTCGGCATGTGGTCAGAAAAGTTTGTGGGCCCTCAAGAAGCTGATCAAAGTTGACGATATCAAAGGGCTAGTGGAATTAGTGGTTGATTTGGTCAAGAATCCTACCTTAACCAAATATGAAGTGTGTGAAAAGGATTGTTGAGTGTTCCATAACTTGTAAAATTTACTAAGTTACTCAACACAAAAATTGATAAATAGAAGAAGGTTGTGAGTCTCTTTCGTTGGTTGTTGTGAGAGTGTGAGAGTATGCCATTATGGGGGCATTTTGAGTGAGTAGATATTGTAGCAATTACTCGCATTGTATTGTAGATATATTTGTAGAAATTTCTCTATAGATCAGCTAGCTCTGATACCATGTAGAAATTCTGCAAATTCTCTACAAATCTCACTCTAAGACTATGTAGAAAATCTGACTCTAGATTAACTCGATAATGCAATATACCAAAGCAAAATACTATAATCTACTTCTACTATCAAACTCGCGGAAGCTTAAAGATCGAGCTGAATCAGAGCTGAACACATATAACCATAAGAAGAAGAATCAATGCACATGAAACACAAAAAATACTCAAGGAAAATCCTCAGCTAAAAACCCCGCTATCTGTATTATCATACAAGGTGGAAATACATAAGAATTATACAAAGCCTTAGCTCTCACAGCTAGCTAGCTCTCAGTACAATCCTCCTGGATGCTCACAGGCAATCAATGCTTCTCACAAGCCTTCTCTTTTGCCCTCCAAGCACCTATTTCCTTTCGCAGTTCCTCTAGGATGATCTCCTTCACCCAGTGGAACACTGCTCTCACACACTGCTCTAACACACTGTCAGAACTGTGCAATCCTCAAGGAACCTTACCTTGACCGCATGCATGAGTTTCCTTTATAGGAAAACACATGCAACTGATAGTATACTGTCTTTGACATTTTGCTCAACTGGATCTTTCTCAGAATAGACATGCATGAGTTTCTGATGAGGGAATCTTCAGTTATCTGGAGTACACTGGTTGAGTGAATACATGCATCAACTGACTGATAACTCACAATTAGTTCCTCAAACAGTTTGGAACTAATTTTACTGGGCTTAACTCAGTAAACTGAGCTAACTAATTACAACTCAAATATAACTCAATATTATCTCCTTAATTTAAGGGATAACTGTTGCATGACTTCAGAAAGACCTATAACTTGAATTTCTCCAACTAATTAATCCATAATGAATTAATTAATTATTTCCAACCAGCTCGTGAGACTAAATTCGAATTTAATTCGCAATTTTAATTCAAGGACAAATTAAATTGGAGTTTCTAGATTCTATTTTTATCATTTCTTGTTGCTATTTTCAACACTCCCTCTCAACAAGAAAGGAATTCAACTCAATCCTGATCATGAACCTTTGCAATGTTCTGCATGCAACACTTCTCTCTAGTTTTGTTGCTCCAGCAACTTCAGAAACAAAAAAACATCGAACCTGAATCAGTATGATGCATCTGTCATCAAAGTCTCTGACTACTATTGCCTCTATCAACTGAAAACTTTGCACTTCGACTGACTTTGCCTTTTTGCACTATTGTCAATCCTTCTGTATGCTCTTCATTATCTGACTACTCTAGCCTTTGTCACTTTGATCTCTAACTGCATCATTCTCACTGATTCCTCCTCCTACTATGTACTTTGGGCTCCCGTAGCAAGGTACGATCCATGAGATAAAACCTCTCAATGGACCCTACCCAATTTCAGCCTTCTTGGGACTATCACTTCACATCACCCCACCTCACACCTAGAGGTATGGCTGCATGTGATCCCTCTGCCCACTTCTCCAATTGTGGCTCCTCCACAATTGTTTGAGACTTCTTTTGGGGCTGCATGTTGAGAGGTAATTTACTGTCCCTCTTAGCCACCAAGTCTCTAACATTTTCCTTGCTCCTCAAGGCTTTGCATGCATCTTGAACCTCAAGAGCATATAGGTTCTTAACTCGTGAACCTATCTGATTCACCTGTCTCACGGTGATGTGTCTAGGGAAAACCTTTCCCTTAATAAAAACAACATCGTAGCCTTTGTCCTCCAACATCGCGACCGATACCAAGTTCTTCTTCAGTCCAGGCACATACTTCACATCGGTCAGGGTGATAGAAGCTCCATGATCCCTCTGAAAAGCAACGGTGCCCACTCCTGAGACACTAAACCTTTCGTCATCACCCATCTCTATGTGCATCTTGAGGTCTTTCTCCTCCAAGGCACTGAATAAACTTTTATCGCTGGTCATGTGGAATGAGGCTCCATTGTCAAGATACCAGACACAACCCATCATCGATGACACCATGCATGTGATGAGAGTAAAGTCCATTTCGAACTGAGAGGCTAATGCCTCACCTTCCGATCCATCCGAGGATCCCTTCATGGACTTCTTCGATGGGCAATTAGTCGCATAATGTCCCATCTCAATTGAAGTATGATATGAATTCGATTTGCACCTGCAACCTCGAACTTCAAACTTCGAATTCTCTTCTCAATATACTATTCACAACTCTGATAAACTTGGCTTTGATACCATGTAGAAATTTCTCTATAGATCAACTAGCTCTGATACCATGTAGAAATTCTGCAAATTCTCTACAAATCTCACTCTAAGACTATGTAGAAAATATGACTCTAGATTAACTCGATAATGCAATATACCAAAGAAAAATACTATAATCTAATTCTACTATCAAACTTGCGGAAGCTTAAAGATCGAGATAAATCAAAGTTGAACACATATAACCATAAGAAGAAGAATCAATGCACATGAAACACAGAAAATACTTAGGGGAAATCCTCAGCTAAAAATCCCACTATCTGTATTATAATACAAGGTGGGAATACATAAGGATTATACAAAGCCTTAGCTCTCATAGCTAGCCAACTCTCAGTACAATCCTCCTGGATGCTCACAGGCAATCAAAGCTTCTCACAAGCCTTCTCCTCTGCCCTCCAAGCTCCTATTTCCTTGCGCAATTCCTCTGGGATGATCTCCTTCACCCAATGGAACATTGCTCTAACACACTGTCAGAACTGCACAATCCTCAAGGAACCTTACCTTGACTGCATGCATGAGTTTCCTTTATAGGAAAACACATGCAACTGATAGTACACTTTCCTTGACATTTAGCTCAATTGGGTCTTTCTCAGAATAGACATGCATGAGTTTCTGATGAGGGAATCTTCAGTTATCTAGAGTACACTGGTTGAGTGCATGCATGCATCAACTGACTGATAACTCATAATTAGTTCCTCAAACAGTTTGGAACTAATTTAACTGGACTTAACTCAGTAAACTGAGCTAACTAATTACAACTCAAATATAACTCAATCTTATCTCCTTAATTAAGGGATAATCTCCTTAATTTAAAGGATAACTGTTGCATGACTTCAAAAATACTTATAACTTGAATTTCTCCAACTAATTAATCCATAATGAATTAATTAATTAATTCCAAGCAGCTGGTGAGACTAAATTCGAATTTAATTCACAATTTAATTCAAGGACAAATTAAAATTGGAATTTCTGGATTCTATTTTTATCATTTTTTGTTGCTATTTTCAACAATATTTTAGAATTGTATATGCAGAATTTAGAGATGATTTGGGTTGCATAATGGAGGAGAATCGGTAGTGAAGAGTAGAGATTGTTGTGAGTAGAAGAGAAGAAAAATCCCTCTTCGGGCAAAGTATTTGTTTCATATTTTATGTGCAGAATGATGGAGCTTTTGGGTTGCTCATGTTGAGTGAATTGAGAACCTAGTCTGAAAATATATGAAACGTGGTTCGCATGGAGGAAGTGAAGTCGTGGAGGCTGTAGTATAGACAATGATTTGGCATTCAATAGTAGGAAGAGTTTTCTTCATCCAATAGGAGTTGGACAGTCCAATGGTAGTTGGGCAAGGATCATTAGTCATGGGAGCTTCCAGTGGATGGTACAATAGGGGAATTGTGAGGTCTGAAATGGGTCTCCTAAGGAAATTAAAAAATAATAGTGGAAATAATAAAATAGGATTAGATGACATCATCAAATTTTAGAGGGAAAAAAGAAAAAACTATTTTTTCAACTCGTATTTTCAACTTATCTCCCTATGGGTTTACTCAAATTTCGAGCAACAACACTTGTTGGATGTAGAATTTGCTACCTCATCCAAGGAGTACCCATGTTTCATACTTTCGATGAACCTTTGTACATGAAAAATGTGAAATACATGAAAATCTTGATTGCAATCATGTTTTTTCATGTATTTCTCATTTTTC
This sequence comes from Pinus tabuliformis, assembly GCA_031772625.1. Lineage (NCBI taxonomy): Eukaryota > Viridiplantae > Streptophyta > Pinopsida > Pinales > Pinaceae > Pinus > Pinus tabuliformis. The sequence continues at coordinate 824,239,676 of CM062814.1, forward strand.
ATGTAGCAGAGTCCATCGAAAGTATGAAACATGGTTACTCCTTGGATGAGGAATCAAATTTGGTACCCAATGACTACTCTCGCTCGAAATTTGAGTAAAACCTTACGGAGGTAAGTTGAAAATATGAGTTGAAAAAGTAGTTTTATTATTTTATAAATTTTTACTTTTTTACTCCAAAAATGGTGAATCATACCCCATGGTTGACATCAACTTCTTGAATCATATTGGTTCTTATAATGTTTATTTTGATTGTACATTTTTCTTAGGAAACCCATTTTAGACCTCAAAATGCCCTAATGGTCCATAGATCCACGAGAGAAATAGATTTCCGAATTGATAGATGCCAGCATACTGTAGAGGAAGCTAAGACTTCCGAATTATGGGTGTAAGCTAATCCATGTACAATTTTTTTAGCATATTAATAAAATAATTGAGCAGCGCGGCAACAATGTGGTGGTTTTCTCCCAAAAGGGTTTCCACCAAAAATACTTGTGTTCTTGTGTGTGCATGTTTGTATTTCTCATGGTTATTTCTCATGATTGTTATTGTTTCAGTTTATTGCTGCTCACATGTTTTGATGAACTGATGTTGTGCATGTGCATGAATATTTGAGAATGTTGAAAATATTTAAAATTGGTATAAATGCCATCACTATTGATTCACCCCCCATTCTTAGTAGTGAATATATTTCTAACGATTGTTATTAGAGCTAGTGCTCTTCATTGAATATTTACCGCTTGGAGAATAGATCGTGGATTATGGCTAGAAGAAAGAGGAGGATGTCTCAAAAGACAAAGAATTTGAAGAAGGAAGAAAATCAATCCATTGCAAAAGAAGCTGCAAATTCAGAAATCTCAGCCAAATCAGATGTGTCATGAGGTAATATTTTGAAGGAATTTTTTAATTATAGTTTTGATGATTCTTTTGAGGTTGATGATGAGAAGGATATTGTTTTCATTAAAGCTGAATATGAATCAGCAATGGTTGTGATGAAAGAATTAGCTGCTCAAGTAGATAAACTAACAGTTGCATGTAGAGATCATAAGAAATTTTTGCATATTTATGATGAAAGGAGAAAAATCTCAAGGAGGATCTCACTACCTTGAGAACCCAGCTGGAGTATTAAAAAAGAAATGAATAAGTAATGTGCAACAAGAAAAAAGAAAAGAAAGATTATGTTGAAGCACTCAAAAATGTCGCAGATGAATTGATAAAGCAACTTAAAGAAAAATACCAACGACTTGAAAAGATTACAAGAAACATAACAGTGAATAGCTCTAGCTCTAACCTTCAAAGAGGAGATGCAATTTCAGATGACGGAAGTTTTAAGAGAATAGATACAAAGAATCCTACAAGGAAACTTGTGAGCAGCCATAACTATGTTGGAGAAAAGAGGCAACAAATTCATTAGTAGAAAAGAAGAGATTCGAAAGGAGTTTCTATGACAAGAAAATCATTCACTCCTACAGTTGATAGTAGCAAAATTCAAAGGAGAAATCAGAATTCATTTTCTCCTTTGATGAACGAAATTGAGTGTTTTAATTGCCATTAGTTTGGACATATAACAACTTTTTGTAGGAGAAAATTGGACACATCCATGCAACAGTTTGGACAACAAAGATTGAGATTTCCTTTAGGTATAAAAGTTTATTTAATGGTTTATGTTATGCTTGTAACATTTTTGGCCATAAGGCCATTGATTGCAGGACTAGTACGAGAAAATGGAGATCTAGCATGAGCAACAAAGTATCAGATCATTTGGCTCATTATCTTGGTCATGTAGAATGTTTTATGTGTCGCAACTTTGGAGACATGGTCAAGGATGCCTGATGCCTAAATCTATGATATCAGCAGTACAAAAGCAGTAGCCAAAAAGACATGCACAACAAAGAAACCAACTAGGAGCTTTGTGGAAGAAAAAGGAAAAATGGTTAGGAAAATGTGGTATTGCTCTTTGTTCTCATGATGAGGATGATAAATGGTATATTGATAATGGATGTTCACATCTGACATGTTAGGAGAGATCAAATTTCACTTACTTAAGAGAATCAATAGTGGTCATGTTGTTTTTGAAGGGAGTGAACCAACGAATGTGTTGGGAAGTGGTAAATCCAACCTTGGTGAAAAGTGGACCAATGCAAAAAATATGTGGCTTGTAGAGGCTTTAAAGCAAAATATTTTAAGTGTGAGCCAAATGGTTGATGGAGGTAAGGAAGTGTTATTCAACTCCAAGGGAGGTTTCATTCGAAAGGAAGGATCAAAGACAACGATAGCGAGAGGAGTAAAAATCCCAAGTAATGTGTAGTGATGAAAGGAAGAGTGAAAAGTAAGAAGATACCAAGAGATTACTGTTGAAAATGCAACAAGATGTTGGAGCTTAGTGAAAAGAAGTCGCCTTCACTAAGTGGGACCGCAGGCTATTTTTGGTGCAAAGTCTATTTTTAGACTATGTCTATTTTTAGACATATGGATCATGGTCTATGAGTTGTAGGATGCTATTTGTGGATGATTGGTCATGTTGGTAAAAATAGATGGACTTCTATTTTTAGACATATGGGCAGATTCTATTTTTAGACTGCCAGGCTAAAAATAGAATAGTCAAATATTATTAGCTCATAATAATATTTGGACTATAAACATTATCTTATCCTCTTGGAGCACTTCAGTTTGAGCTACAGATGTGGCACATGCAGTTGTCAGAAGGACATACGCTTTTCTTATGGGTCAGTTGAGCTATTGCATGGTGGACTTCAGTTAGAACTCAAGTGGTTGAGTTTGGTGGAGTTGATTGAGGAGTTGATGGAGTTGTGTTCAGTTTGACTTGGTTAAACTAGTTGTATTTAGTCTAACTGCAGAATACACTAGTGATGAGTGATGTGAATTAATTGTTAATTAATTCACCAATTATTAACTCATAAAGCAACTAAATAATGCATCAGTTAACTCAGTGCATGGATAGTTCAGTGGAGACAGGTGTTAGAGGTTGAGATTGCTATCAGTTGTGACTATAGTTGTGCATGAGATTTGCACAATCAATGGATTGAGTATTGCCAATGAGGATTGCATGGTTCAGCCAAGGGAAATACGAGTTTGGATCAGCCATTCTCATCTATTCTCATGCAGGATTGCGCAGTGGAGGCAGGCAAGCAGTGGAGGAGATTTGAACCTGTGATTGATTCAGATCTGAGCTAGTTTGTGTGTAGCAGGTGGAGATATTACTGAGTACTTTTGAGGAGTATTGTACTATGTATTGTTACATGTTCTCAATCATTATAATATACAGATAGTGTGGGGTTTTCAGCTGTATGCTTTCCCCGGGTTACATACTGTGTTAATGTGCGCATGTGATTGATGTTTCATTGTTTTTAATTCCGCAAAATTGATGATCAACGTAGAGGAGGTTATGTATTATGCATGCATTCCGCAATAGTGTATAATCGGGATAATCTCTATGAATAAGTGTCATATTATTCAAAATTTCTACATGGTATCAGAGCAGAGTTGATCATCAGATCTATTATTCAGAAAGTGATTACATTTTATTTCTTCAGGCAGAGTCTGTAATCGGGCCAGGTAGCCTCTGGATTCATCCTTCCTTTGGAAGGTGAGGTATACAGTAAAAGCCCATACAGTCAATCTCTGTACGAGAAATACTTTGTTCTCACGAGTTTTGGATCAGAAGCGATTGAGTTTTGAGCTGGTGGAATTCGAATTTGCAGCAGTGTTTTCTTGGTGTCAAAGTTGAAATGTCTTGCAACGGATTGCGATTGGAGTATGCTCTTGAAGGCAGCTCGAATTATATTGCATGGAAAGACAGGATGGAGGCGGTGTTAGATGACAATGGGTTGAAGGAGTTAATAGATGCTGATGTCCCAAAACCTACTAATGCTGCTCACGTTGAGGCTTGCAAAAGAAGACAACAAAGTGTCGAAGGATTCCGTTGGAGGGTGTGAAGGATCACATTGTATCCAGCCTGCATGGAAAGGATTCTCCATACTTGATGTGGAAAGCGTTGATAGATTTATTCCAAAGCAAGAGCAACCACAGGAAGTTGGCGCTCAAGGATAAACTCAGAAACATTAAGTGTGAGAATGGAGACAGTATGCCCAAGTATCTCACGAAGTTCACCCAATGCCGGGATGAGCTGGGAAGTGTGGGGGTGACTGTCGATGATGAGGACTTGGTGAGCTTGGCTCTCCTTGGCCTTCCGAAGAGTTGGAATTCCTATCAGGACTCTGTCAATGGTTGGGAGAAATTGCCAGGATGGGAGAGACTTTGGTCGGATCTTGTGCAAGACGAGATCAGGCGGAATACCAGGGACGGATCTTCATCAAAGGCATCTGATGAAGAAAATTGCGCTTTGGCTGCCAAAGCAAAGAAGGGGAAGGAGAATGTTTCTCTTTTCGAATCCAGTTCTTCCAATGATGGGAAGAAGGCTGACAAGTTGAAGGTAAGATGCTTTCATTGGCATGAGTTGGGCCATTATGCTACTAATTACCCAAAGAATAAATCCAAGAAGGGATCCGGGGAAGAATCTGAAGGTGAGGCACTTGCTTCACAGTTTGAGTTGGATTTCACACTCTTCGCATGCATGGTTTCATCCATGGTGGGAAGTGGTTGGTTTCTTGACAGTAGAGCTTCTTTCCACATGACCGGTGATAAGAGTTTGTTCAGTACTTTGGAGGAGAAAGATCTCCAGATACTCATAGCGATGGGTAATGATGAGAAGTATAGTGTCTCAGGTGTAGGCACGGTTATTTTTCAGAGGGAGCATGGAGCTTGCCTTACCTTGACCGATGTCAAGTATGTACCAGGACTGGAGAGAAACTTGGTGTCGATCGCGATGTTATAAGACAAGTGATATGATGTTGTCCTCAGTAAGGGAAAGGTTTTCCTTAGACACATCATCACTAGACAGGTGAAGCAAATTGGTTCACGGGTCAAGAACCTGTATGCTCTTGAGGTTCAAGATGCATGCAAAGCCTTGAGCAGCGATGAAACTGATGGAGACTTGGTGGTTGAGAGGGAGCGTATATTACCTCTCAACATGCAGAACCAGAAGAAGTCTCAGACGATTGTGGAGGAGCCATGATTGGTGCAGCAACTTCAGGAGGTTGTGGAGCAGCCACAACAAGGGAAGCTGAGAGGAGATCAAGTAGAGAAATCTACTCATGCAGAGACCTCCAGTAGGGGGAAACTTCGAGCCAGGTGGGCTGAGGGATCACATGCAACCATACCTCCAGGTAGGAGGTGGGGCGATATAGATTGATCGTCTCAAGGAGGAGGGGCAGGATCCTTGAGGTACCCAACCTCTTGGATGAGACCTTGCTACGGGAGCCCCGATGTGGAGTAGCAGGAACTGACTGATTGGGTAGAGACATATGCGGATGGAGCAACAAAGAGAGCGACAGTGTAGGGAATCCTAGGACAGCGCATAGCTAGCAGGCTGCAGCAATGCGAGAGGCACAAGTGTTTTGCACAGTTCTAGGTGGCACAAAGAGGTGTGCAATGGTACGAGATGCATGGAGATGTTGCAGTAGCATAGATGTCAAAAAGGGAGCACTTGTCAGCAGCAGGTAGAGCTTCAGCATCAGAGTATGTTCCTAGCCCAACGGAGTGGTCAGTTGGGAGTGTTTTTGTTCCAAGTGTTGTTGGAGCAAAGTGGACCGGGAAAATGTGTTGCATGCAGAACATTCCAAAGTTGCAGGATGGGGGTTGCAGATAATCCATATCTTGTTGAGAGGGAGTGTTGAAAATGCAACAAGATGATGGAGCTTAGTGAAAAGAAGTCGCCTTCACTAAGTGGGCCCGCAGGCTATTTTTGGTGCAAAGTCTATTTTTAGACATATGGATCATGGTCTATGAGTTGCAGGATGCTATTTATGGATGATTGGTCATGTTGGTAAAAATAGATGGACTTCTATTTTTAGACATATGGGCGGATTCTATTTTTAGACTGTCAGACTAAAAATAGAACAGTCGAATATTATTAGCTCATAATAATATTTGGACTATAAACATTATCTTATCCTCTTGGAGCACTTCAGTTTGAGCTATAGATGTGGCACATGCAGTTGTCAGAAGGACATACGCTTTTCTTATGGGTCAGTTGAGCTATTGCATGGTGGACTTCAGTTAGAACTCAAGTGGTTGAGTTTGGTGGAGTTGATTGAGGAGTTGATGGAGTTGTGTTCAGTTTGACTTGGTTAAACTAGTTGTATTTAGTCTAACTGCAGAATACACTAGTGATGAGTGATGTGAATTAATTGTTAATTAATTCACCAATTATTAACTCATAAAGCAACTAAATAATGCATCAATTAACTCAGTGCATGGATAGTTCAGTGGAGACAGGTGTTAGAGGTTGAGATTGCTATCAGTTGTGACTATAGTTGTGCATGAGATTTGCACAATCAATGGATTGAGTATTGCCAATGAGGATTGCGTTGTTCAGCCAAGGGAAATACGAGTTTGGATCAGCCATGCTCATCTATTCTCATGCAGGATTGCGCAGTGGAGGCAGGCAAGCAGTGGAGGAGATTTGAACCTGTGATTGATTCAGATCTGAGCTAGTTTGTGTGTAGCAGGTGGAGATATTACTGAGTACTTTTGAGGAGTATTGTACTATGTATTGTTACATGTTCTCAATCATTATAATATACAGATAGTGTGGGTTTTCAGCTGTATGCTTTCCCCAGGTTACATACTGTGTTAATGTGCGCATGTGATTGATGTTTCATTGTTTTTAATTCCGCAAAATTGATGATCAACGTAGAGGAGGTTATGTATTATGCATGCATTCCGCAATAGTGTATAATCGGGATAATCTCTATGAATAAGTGTCATATTATTCAAAATTTCTACATGGTATCAGAGCAGAGTTGATCATCAGATCTATTATTCAGAAAGTGATTACATTTTATTTCTTCAGGCAGAGTCTGTAACCGGGCCAGGTAGCCTCTGGATTCATCCTTCCTTTGGAAGGTGAGGTATACAGTAAAAGCCCATACAGTCAATCTCTGTACGAGAAATACTTTGTTCTCACGAGTTTTGGATCAGAAGCGATTGAGTTTTGAGCTGGTGGAATTCGAATTTGCAGCAGTGTTTTCTTGGTGTCAAAGTTGAAATGTCTTGCAACGGATTGCGATTGGAGTATGCTCTTGAAGGCAGCTCGAATTATATTGCATGGAAAGACAGGATGGAGGCGGTGTTAGATGACAATGGGTTGAAGGAGTTAATAGATGCTGATGTCCCAAAACCTACTAATGTTGCTCACGTTGAGGCTTGCAAAAGAAGACAGCAAAGTGTCGAAGGATTCCGTTGGAGGGTGTGAAGGATCACATTGTATCCAGCCTGCATGGAAAGGATTCTCCATACTTGATGTGGAAAGCGTTGATAGATTTATTCCAAAGCAAGAGCGACCACAGGAAGTTGGCGCTCAAGGATAAACTCAGAAACATTAAGTGTGAGAATGGAGACAGTATGCCCAAGTATCTCACGAAGTTCACCCAATGCCGGGATGAGCTGGGAAGTGTGGGGGTGACTGTCGATGATGAGGACTTGGTGAGCTTGGCTCTCCTTGGCCTTCCGAAGAGTTGGAATTCCTATCAGGACTCTGTCAATGGTCGGGAGAAATTGCCAGGATGGGAGAGACTTTGGTCGGATCTTGTGCAAGACGAGATCAAGCGGAATACCAGGGACGGATCTTCATCAAAGGCATCTGATGAAGAAAATTGCGCTTTGGCTGCCAAAGCAAAGAAGGGGAAGGAGAATGTTTCTCTTTCCGAATCCAGTTCTTCCAATGATGGGAAGAAGGTTGACAAGTTGAAGGTAAGATGCTTTCATTGGCATGAGTTGGGCCATTATGCTACTAATTACCCAAAGAATAAATCCAAGAAGGGATCCGGGGAAGAATCTGAAGGTGAGGCACTTGCTTCACAGTTTGAGTTGGATTTCACACTCTTCGCATGCATGGTTTCATCCATGGTGGGAAGTGGTTGGTTTCTTGACAGTAGAGCTTCTTTCCACATGACCGGTGATAAGAGTTTGTTCAGTACTTTGGAGGAGAAAGATCTCCAGATACTCATAGCGATGGGTAATGATGAGAAGTATAGTGTCTCAGGTGTAGGCACGGTTATTTTTCAGAGGGAGCATGGAGCTTGCCTTACCTTGACCGATGTCAAGTATGTACCAGGACTGGAGAGAAACTTGGTGTCGATCACGATGTTATAAGACAAGCGATATGATGTTGTCCTCAGTAAGGGAAAGGTTTTCCTTAGACACATCATCACTAGACAGGTGAAGCAAATTGGTTCACGGGTCAAGAACCTGTATGCTCTTGAGGTTCAAGATGCATGCAAAGCCTTGAGCAGCGATGAAACTGATGGAGACTTGGTGGTTGAGAGGGAGCGTATATTACCTCTCAACATGCAGAACCAGAAGAAGTCTCAGACGATTGTGGAGGAGCCATGATTGGTGCAGCAACTTCAGGAGGTTGTGGAGCAGCCACAACAAGGGAAGCTGAGAGGAGATCAAGTAGAGAAATCTACTCATGCAGAGACCTCCAGTAGGGGGAAACTTCGAGCCAGGTGGGCTGAGGGATCACATGCAACCATACCTCCAGGTAGGAGGTGGGGCGATATAGATTGATCGTCTCAAGGAGGAGGGGCAGGATCCTTGAGGTACCCAACCTCTTGGATGAGACCTTGCTACGGGAGCCCCGATGTGGAGTAGCAGGAACTGACTGATTGGGTAGAGACATATGCGGATGGAGCAACAAAGAGAGCGACAGTGTAGGGAATCCTAGGACAGCGCATAGCTAGCAGGCTGCAGCAATGCGAGAGGCACAAGTGTTTTGCACAGTTCTAGGTGGCACAGAGAGGTGTGCAATGGTACGAGATGCATGGAGATGTTGCAGTAGCATAGATGTCAAAAAGGGAGCACTTGTCAGCAGCAGGTAGAGCTTCAGCATCAGAGTATGTTCCTAGCCCAACGGAGTGGTCAGTTGGGAGTGTTTTTGTTCCAAGTGTTGTTGGAGCAAAGTGGACCGGGAAAATGTGTTGCATGCAGAACATTCCAAAGTTGCAGGATGGGGGTTGCAGATAATCCATATCTTGTTGAGAGGGAGTGTTGAAAATGCAACAAGATGATGGAGCTTAGTGAAAAGAAGTCGCCTTCACTAAGTGGGCCCGCAGGCTATTTTTGGTGCAAAGTCTATTTTTAGACATATGGATCATGGTCTATGAGTTGCAGGATGCTATTTATGGATGATTGGTCATGTTGGTAAAAATAGATGGACTTCTATTTTTAGACATATGGGCGGATTCTATTTTTAGACTGTCAGGCTAAAAATAGAACAGTCGAATATTATTAGCTCATAATAATATTTGGACTATAAACATTATCTTATCCTCTTGGAGCACTTCAGTTTGAGCTATAGATGTGGCACATGCAGTTGTCAGAAGGACATACGCTTTTCTTATGGGTCAGTTGAGCTATTGCATGGTGGACTTCAGTTAGAACTCAAGTGGTTGAGTTTGGTGGAGTTGATTGAGGAGTTGATGGAGTTGTGTTCAGTTTGACTTGGTTAAACTAGTTGTATTTAGTCTAACTGCAGAATACACTAGTGATGAGTGATGTGAATTAATTGTTAATTAATTCACCAATTATTAACTCATAAAGCAACTAAATAATGCATCAGTTAACTCAGTGCATGGACAGTTTAGTGGAGACAAGTGTTAGAGGTTGAGATTGCTATCAGTTGTGACCATAGTTGTGCATGAGATTTGCATAATCAATGGATTGAGTATTGCGAATGAGGATTGCGTGGTTCAGCCAAGGGAAATACGAGTTTGGATCAGCCATACTCATCTATTCTCATGCAGGATTGCGCAGTGGAGGCAGGCAAGTAGCAGAGGAGATTTGAACCTGTGATTGATTCAGATCTGAGCTAGTTTGTGTGTAGCAGGTGGAGATAGTACTGAGTACTTGTGAGGAGTATTGTACTATGTATTGTTACATGTTCTCAATCATTATAATATACAGATAGTGTGGGGTTTTCAACTGTATGCTTTCCCTGGGTTACATACTGTGTTAATGTGCGCATGTGATTGATGTTTCATTGTTTTTAATTCCACAAAATTGATGATCAACGTAGAGGAGGTTATGTATTATGCATGCATTCCGCAATAGTGTATAATCGGGATAATCTCTGTGAATAAGTGTCATATTATTCAAAATTTCTACAATTGCTCTTCCTCATCAGATTTTGAGTAGAAGAGATAAGCACATATTGCAGTCCGCCCTTGCATGATAGATATTTTAGACTTCAAAATGGATGTGAGGCCTTCATACGCTCAGGGGGAGTATTTGGCACATCTTGTTTTTGCATGCAAATAGTTTGTGTTGATTTTGATGCTTATCTTTTTTATTATGATTTCTTGATGATGGATTTTTGCTACTATGTTGTCTTGTTAAGATGTGATCAGGAGGAGAGATGGCACATATTCAGGGGGAGCACTTTTTATGCTTCCAATATTTTGATGGCATTATAACACCTTGGAGGAGTTTTCTATGCATCTCATGTTATGTGATCATCTGTTGTAGATGTTTATGTTTTGAGTATGCATGGCTTATATGTTGCTTATATGATTTGACATGCCAGTTTTGAGTATGCATGGGTTATATGTTGCTATCAGGCCAGGAGGTAACTCCTCAAATGTAATTGATTTATTCATTCAAGTTGTTCATTATTATATACAAGAGGGAGTGACTGTTTAGTTCATCTCCCGATGACTCTCCATTTCTTTTATTATTTATTGACACTAATTACAACTCTTCACCCAATCCCTATGATTAGGTGTCAACATTCCCCCCCTTAATCTGAAGGGATGTTGGTGAGTCCAAGCATCGTTCTGAATCTTTCAAGCTTTTCTCTTCCAAGCACTTTCGTGAAGATGTCTGCAATCTGCTCATTAGTGGAACAATGAAGAAGATGGATTGTTTTGGCCTCAACATGATGTCGAATCAGATGATATTTGGTATTGATGTGCTTTGTTCGATCATGGAACTTTGGGTTCTTTGCCAACTTTATTGCCGAGGTATTGTCAATCATGAGTGGAGTCGATTGTACTTGTTTTACCTACAAATCTTTAAGAATTTTCCTGAGCCACACAATTTCTTTTGTTGCCTTAGCTGCTGCCACATATTCTGCCTCTGTTGTGGAATCTGCTGGAACTGATTGTTTGCATGATCTCCAGGAGACAACTCCTGATCCAAGACTCATAGCATAACCTAAAGTAGATACCCCAGTTTCTTTATCTCCATCGAAGTCTGAATTAGAGTATCCAATCAAGCTGAAGTCGTCCACCTGTGTATACTTGATTCCAAAGTATTGAGTTCCCTTCAAGTACTTTAGAACTCTTTTTGCGGCAGACCAATGTCCCTCACAAGGCTTTTGCATAAACCTCGAGAGGATTCCAACAGCAAACGAAATGTCTGTTCTGGTAGTAGTTAGGTAGTTGAGACTTCCTACAAGCTGTCTATACTTTGTTGCATCCACAAATTCTTTTCCTTCAATGGATGTGAGCTTTAATTTTTGTTCCATTGGAGTAGTCAGAGGATTGCATTCAGTCATGCCAAACCTGTTCAACAAATCTCCAATGTACTTCTTTTGAGAAAGGAATATGGACTTCGGATGTTGAGCTACTTCAATACCAAGATAGTAATGAACATAGCCCAAATCAGTCATTTCAAAACCTTTCCTCAATTCCTTCTTTATGGATGCAATGTAGCTCTCATTGTTCCCTGTCATCAAAAGATTATCTACATATACCACAAGATATACAACTATTTTGCCAACCTTCTTGACAAAAAAAGTTGCATCATCAAGATCATAATGTTTGAAATTGAGTTTCATAAGATCCTTGTTTGAGGCCATACAAGGATTTCACAAGTTTTTATACTTTATGTTCATGTCCTTTTACAACAAATCCTTCAGGCTGGGACATAAAAACATTCTCTTTTAGATCTCCATTCAAGAAAGCAGTTTTTACATCCATTTGATGAACTTTCCAACCGTTCTGAGCTGCTAGGGCAAAGAGTGTTTGGATGGTAGCCCATTTTGCTGTGGGGGAAAAGTCTCCTCATAATCGACCCCTTCCTTCTATGCAAAACCTTTTTCCACAAGCCTGGCTTTGTGCTTTTCAAGTGAGCCATAAGCTTTATACTTGTTCTTGTAGACCCACTTGCAGCCAATTGGTTTGGTTCCCAATGGAGTATCAACCAGCTTCCAAGTGCCATTCTTTATCAGGGCATCATACTCCTTTTGCATCGCTTCTTTCCATTCATCATGAGAAGCAGCTTCTTTGAAGGAAGTTGGTTCAAAATCTATAGACAAATTCAATTCACAATCATAAGAAACATCCATATCAACAGGTGAATCAGAGTCATCTACATCACCTCCATTTTACCGGTTTGAATTTCTAGTTCCTGTCTTTCCAACCTCACTAGGATGAACACTTTCAAGTGTCTTTGTTAGCCACTTTGGGGGACCTTTCTCAGATGGTCCGGGCTGCTATGTTGATTGAGTTGGGACTGAATCAAGATTGAGTCTCCGAATTTTGTAATCACATCACTCAAAGTATCATCCGTTGTTGGAGTTTCATGCAGGGGAGAGAGTGCTTAAGAAGAAGATTCCACAGGTTGATCTAGTATAGAAATACCCTGTTCAAGATGTGGAATCTGATTATCAAATTCTTGAAATGATTTTGCATTTGAAAATCTATCCAAGCGATCAAGTTTCCGCTCAACAACATTGTCAGTTTTGGATGATTCAAGAAAGATTACATCTCTAGATACAACCAACTTTTTATTGACTTCATCATAGAGACGGTATGCTTTGGAGGTGTTTGAATACCCCAGGAAGATACACTTACGACTTCTTGCACCAAGTTTGTTTCTATGTACCTTTGGTATCAAGGCATAACATGTGGACCAAAGACCCTAAGATGCTTTACCGAAGGAATGTAACCATACCACTTTTCATAAGGAGTCTTGTTTATAATAGCATTAGATGGACATCTATTATTTACATATACAACACATAGAACTACATCAGCCCAAAACATCAATTTTACATTTTTGAAAAACATCATGGAGCGTACCATATTTAAGATTGTCCTATTCATTCTTTCAGCTACTCCATTCTGTTGGGGATTATAAGGCACAGTTGTTTGATGTTTGATCCCATGTTGGCGAAGATAGTTTTCAAATTCATTTGAATTGTATTCTTTTCCATTATCAGTGTGAATAGAGCCAATATGAGATTGTGCATCATTTTCAATCCATGTATGAAAGTTCTTGAATGTTTGAAAAGCATCGGATTTGTTCTTCAATAAATAAACCCAACACATTCTGGTGTAGTCATCAATAAATGTCATCATATATTTATTTCCATTTGCAGAAGGAACAGGCATTGAACCACATAAATATGAATGAATGAGTTCAAGTTTTCTATGTGCTCTTGAGTGTGAATCATGAAAAGACTGTTTGCTATGCTTTCCTAGAATGCAAGCATCACATTGCTTAAGTTTCCTAGGAATTGTAGGTAAACCAGTAACACCATTTTTCTTCAACAAGTGGAGGCTGTCATAGTTCAAGTGTCCAAATATAGCATGCCATATTAAACTTGATGGAAATCTACCTTCTTCATAATGAGAATTGTATGAGAGATTTTGTGCATGAGCAAAGGTACCCTGCAGCTTGAGAAGCCTTTCTTCTTCTATACTCGTCATGACAAGTGAGTGGTCTGATGCTTTTCTTACCTCAAGCTTGCCATCAAACAAATGAATGGAGTGTCCTTGCTGGTGGATGTGGACCATGGACAAAAATTTTCTCCTCAGTTGTGGGAGATATAGAACATGATGCAGAAGAAAGTCTAGAAGACCAGGCAATGTAAGCCTGATTGTTCCAAGCCCTGATGGATTGAGTTTTGATTTGTTTGCAAAGTATACTACTCCATCAACATTGTCAGTAAAGTCTTCAAAAAAATCTCTTCTGAAAGTCATGTGGCAAGTTGCTCCTGAATCAAGCAACCAATCATTTTTCCAAGAAGCAAGTGAAGCATTAAATAAGCCTTCATTTACTCCAATATTACAGTTTGCCACAACATAGTGAGCGGATTCAGGTGCTTTACCTTTCTCTTTGTTATTAGTTTTACCTTTGGGTCAGTTTCTTTCCTGGTCAATTCTGTCCCAAGGCAACTTGCATGTGGATGCATCATGTGATCCATCTCTTTTGCAGCGTATGCAGTGCAAATCTGACTTTTCTCCTTGAGAGTGTCTATCCCCCATGCCTCTGAAATTTCTTCCTCTTCCTCTTCGACCACCTCTTCCTCTGGAAGAATCTTGAGCAAGATTCTTTTCTCTATGAGCAAGGCACACAGCCTCTTCAGAAGACTCAAGAGCTGTCTTCTTGCCAAAATCTTTCTCTCTTTCAGCAAATTTTTTCACAAGGGAGTCAAAGGTAATATCTTTGAGGTTTCCATTTTCTTGCAAAGACTCAAGATAATTTGAGTAAGTGGGGTAAAGTGCCTTGAGAAAAGCTATCAGAGGAATATACAGTTCAACATTAGTGACTTTGATATCATGCATTATAGATTTTACTTCTGATGCAAGAGCAAGAGGATCATTATTTTGTAATTCAAGGGTGAAGAGTTTAATCATGAGTTGAACAACTTCAAGTGTAGAGTGTGAGTCATAGAGTTCCTTTAATTTTTGTAAGGCTTCGAAAGCATTTGAAAATGGAAAAATATGGCGACTAACCTCTTCATTTACTGATGCTGCAATCAATGCTTAAGCCTTGCTATTCTTACTTTCCCAAATGGCGAATTCCTTGTCTGAAGTAGGTTGTTCTGGCTCTTTGTCTCCGTTTCCAACACACACTCCTTTCCACAGCTCATTACAAATGAGAGTGTGTTTGATTTTCCGCAACCATTCTGGATAGTTCTCCTTCCCGGTGAGAATCACTCCCACAATAGATATCAATGAATGCATTGTAAAATCTGTGTACTGTAAAAAATATACTTCTGGAGGCAAAAAATGTAGTTCTGGTGGTTGGAATGCAAAAAAAAGACTATTTGATAAAATGCATTCAGCAAATAGCATACGATGTCATACTAAATTCAACACTCCATTTCATGGACTATTCAATGTACAAAAATAAACCCTTTGTATTCCTTGACCAGCATAGACTACACATAACTCAATGTGGTGCACATATAGTCTAGGGATGAATTCACAATTTAAAACGTGATGCAGTCAATTCCACCTTTAGTCTTCCACCATTCATGGCATTCAACACATGAACAGCTATGCTCAACACATGTTAGGACTACCGCACCTGCTATTCATAGGATTAGTTCACAAGTGAGCTTCACCATAGGCATATACAAGCTCACAGGGATTTTAACCATAATTTAAACAACCAATGAATTCACCAAAAAAAACGCAGAGAGTCAACACTCAAATCGACCTCTGATCTTCGGAAAAGAATTCTCATCTATGGATACATTCTTAGGTAGCCTACGATGCATTCATCAACGATTGCTGCTCCAAATACGCTAACAGTTGCCTCGAGCCTCGTTTCTTCCACAAGCTCAGCTTCTTCCAGGCCAGACACAAACCGTTGGCATACCTGCAGGTTGGGTCAGGCGTCTCTGGGGATGCACTGGTTGCACCTTTGATTCTACTGGTAAGGGCAACTGCTCCACTGTTGATTATGGCGGTTTCCTTGAATGCAATGGTGCCAGGGCGATACCTCCCGCTTCATCAACCGGCGGAAGAGATAATGGAAGCGATGCAGTACTAGAATTACCAGCTCAATGCTTTCGCTCCTTTCACTCTCAGTGAATATTATGAGCCCACGCTTTAAAACGCTTCATTTCCTTCACAAATTATTACTCTTGGTAGTGTTCAATCCAGTGTGGAGGCACAAAAACATGCACAGTTCACACGGAGTAATGCAGAGTCTCAGCAGAAAAAAAGGCAGACGGACATAATTTCTGAAAAAATGGCAGAAGGGAGTTACAATGGCAGAAAACTAAAAATAGAGGTTGGCTCTGATACCATGTCAGGCCAAGAGGTAACTCCTCATATGTAATTGATTTATTCATTTAGGTTTTTCATTATTATATACAAGAGGGATTGACTATTCAGTTCGTTTCCCGATGACTCTCCATTTCTTCTATTATTTATTTACACTAATTACAGTTGTTCACCCAATCCCTATGATTAGGTGTCAAAAGTTTCTTATATGATTTGACATGTTAGTTTTGATTATGCATGGGTTATATGTTGCTTATATGATTTGACATGCAGTTGGCATGTATTATGCATATTGATTTTATGATTTTATGCATGTGATGGTTCCATGGAAATTAGTACAATGATGGTGCATGATGCTTATATTTATGTGTTTCATGTTGATGTTGTTGCTACACATGGTAATGATTTTAGTGATGGTAGATGATGTTTATTTTTCTAAGCATGGTTGTTGATGAGATGTTGTTGTTGTCATTACATCGTTATATGTTGCTATCAATTATTTAGTATCTTGTAGAGGTTGATGCTCCATGTTATGGTTATTTTTTTTGCCATGTATAACTATAGAGAGCTGATATATTGGGATGATTTATGTGATATGTTGTTGATTTATGATGATGTTGATATATGCTTTTGTTGTCCCACTATGTATTGTGATGGACTACTCGTTATTGCTGCTGGAATATTGATTCATGATTGATGATTTGGAGAGGTTAATACATGTCTCTTATGTGATTTATATTTATTTTATCCTACTGCCATAGAGAGGACATGTGGTTGATCATATGCTCTATGTACTTACATCATGACATTGTATTAGACATGCATTGATGAGAGAGTTGTTATGAGAGCCATGTTTGGCATATGTTGCATAATGAGTCATGAGAGTTAGTCAAGCTTTGTATGGGTTGTTAGTAGTGTTGTTGCAACCATGTATTTCATGTATTTTCTTGTACACTCTCATACTTATCATGGAGGAACATTCTTGAGTCATGTATGCATTGAGAGAGAGTCATGTGAGTCATAGTTCAGCCATATATGGGCTTATTGATGTAATTTTACAATCATGTATTATCATTTTAGAAGCCATGTAATAAGCCTATGAAGCCATGTACTTTGTTTCATATCATTGAGTCATAGTCATTGGTCCATGTGGAGTAGTTTCTTACACATGGCAAGGACGCATTGTCAGCTATATATATCAATTTACATTTAGCCATGGAGATGCTTGTATTCAATGGAGTATGGTTGGTCATAGTGTTATGACTTGTCATCATGGATTTGCTACTACCATGTCCACTTCAAAGAGATGTTTCTTCTTGATAGACATTGTTGTTGCTGGTATGTGAGTTTTCAATTGTTGGAGAGTACATTGTGGAGAGGACGTATTTGTTATTTTTGCTTTAGAGTGGATGGATACACGTTGTTGTTGCTATGGATTTTATTAGAGTTGCTTCTGCTAGTTGGTCATATTATGGTGTTGCTGCTATGTGTCGGTGTTTTGATCTGCTGCTATGACTATGACAGATTGTTTTGTTGATTGTTGATGTTGCTTATTGTCATGCTTCCTTGGGAGTGAGAGATTTTATGTTGTTGTTGATAAGAGATGTATATTGCTACTCTAGTATGTTGTTGATTGGAAGTAGTCTGTGTCTGGGGGGAGTTTATTGCACATATTTTTCATTTATGCGGGGGAGTGTTATTGTATTTTAGTCTTGCACTCCATTGTTCATCACCTGCATATGATTGTGAGTGGAGTTTATGTTTTTGTTGATGGAGCCCCTTGCATGTAGAGGAGTATATAACATTCATCCTTGACATGTTTATCCCTTTTCCATTGTTGTCAAAGGGGGATAATGTGAGGATGTTTGATCAGATGATTGCTTCAGCAAGGGTTGACATCAATGCCAAAGGGGGAGATTGTTGGCATTGATGTGTGTTGTAGTGTTGCAAATGTGTTGTTGGTTGGCATTGATGTCAACCTAGTTTCTTGGGTTGCAGGTGTGTTGGATATGCATGTGTATAGGTGTCTTGCATAGATGATGTGTTGCATTGGTTTTGGCATATCTATTAGCATGGAGATTGAGGATGGATCGGGTGTTTCATACAAAGTATTATCAGGGATGTCATGATCCTCATGATCATGTTGTTGTTAATTTGGATGATGATGTGATGCACTAGCTTGGAGGCCTTCCCATGATGGTGTTGTTCTTGATCACGTTACTGCATACAATATTTGGTAGTTGCAACAGAGTTTAGAGTTGAGGAGCCTTGTCGATTAGGTATTTATGGTCTCCATGTCCTCGATTAAGTTATAATTTAGGCTTGGAGAGGATCTACATGTGTCATTGGATGCTTTAATGGTTGTACAGGTGTTGGAGGATGTTTGACATGTTCGGGAGCTGCATTATATTGGTAGAGATGTTGCAGAGAAGTATGATGGCTCAAATGTTTAGTATGGTTGTTGGTTGGCATCCTAGTCAACCTAGTTTGACTTGTGATGATGTTGGTGATATTGTAATGATTTGGTGAAGTGTTGCAGAGGTACTAGAGACTTCCATAGGTCCTACGAAGGCTTTCCAATCTCTGGAATAAGTTTGAGTAGTTTATGATCATATTTGACTAATCTTTGACCATCCTTAGCCCCAGTCGCATGCATGCTGAGTCATGGGAGTAGTTGAAAAGCTCCAGTCACATGGAGCCAAGCCTATGGGAGCGACAAAGGAATTCCAATCACATGGAGGCTATGTTGTGGGAGCGGCTGAGGATTTTCACGAGAATTTCTCTGCATTCCTCATGTTGCTCGGCTAATTTTGGTGTTGTGGTGATGTTCTCAGTCGAAACTTTTTAGCATGAGGTTGGAAAAGTTCGTTGGCCCTCTAAAAGCTTATCAAGGTTGAAGATATCAAAGGGCTAGTGGAATTTGTAGTTGATTTGGTCAAGAATCCTACCTCAACCAAATTTGAAGCTTGTGAAAAGGATTTTTGAGTGTTCCATAACCTGTAGCATTTACTAAGTTACTCAACACAAAAAATGATAAATAGAAGAAGGTTGTGAGTCTATTTGGTTGGTTGTTGTGAGAGTGTGAGAGTATACCATTGTGGGGGAATTTTGAGTGAGTAGAGATTGCAGCAACTACTCACATTTTATTGTAGAAATATTTTAGAATTTCGTATGCAGAATTTAGAGAAGATTTGGGTTGCAGAATGGAGGAGAATTGGTAGTGAAGGGTAGAGATTGTTGTGAGTAGAAGAGAA
This sequence comes from Pinus tabuliformis, assembly GCA_031772625.1. Classification (NCBI taxonomy): domain Eukaryota; kingdom Viridiplantae; phylum Streptophyta; class Pinopsida; order Pinales; family Pinaceae; genus Pinus; species Pinus tabuliformis. The sequence continues at coordinate 824,259,033 of CM062814.1, forward strand.
GAGAAATACCTCTCTGGGAAAAGTTTTTATTTTAGATTTTATGTGCAAAACGATGGATTTGTTGGGTTTCTCATGTTGAGCGAATTGAGAACCCAATCTAAAAATATATGAAACGTGGTTCGCATGGAGGAAGTGAAGGCGTGGAGGCTTCAGTATAGACATTGATTTGGAATTCAATAGTAGGAAGAGTTTTCTCCATCCAATAGGAGTTGGATAGTCCAATGGTAGTTGGGTAAGGATCGTTGGTCGTGGGAGCTTCCAATGGACGGTATTCCGTAGATCCATGAGAGAAACAATATTATGAATTGATAGATGCCAGCATACTGTAGAGGAAGCCAAGTCTTCTGGCTTATGGGTGTAAGCTAATCCATGTACAATTTTTTCAGTAGATTAATGAAAGAATTGAGCAGCGCAGAAGTAGCAAGGTGGGTTTCTCCCAAAAGGGTTTCCACCAGAAATACTTGTGTTATTGTGTGTGCATGTTTGTGTTTCTCAAGGTTATTTCTCATGATTGTTATGGTTTCAGTTTATTTTTTCTCACATGTTTTTATGAACTAATGTTGTGGATGTTCATGAATATTTGAGATTGTTGAAAAAAATAAAATTGGTATAAAGGCCATCACTATTGATTCAACCCCTCCCCTCCCCTCCCTCTCTCAGTAGTGAATATATTTCCAATAGAAATGATAAAATGAAATGATTAATATGTTGAGATTAGGTTCTCATGTATTATTGCATTTTTCCTTTTATTTTTTGTAAGAAACTAATATAAATGTGAGAGTTATGTAGCATTGGTGAAAAATCTACATAGCATTGTAGTTTGCTAGTCTTAATGGGACGTTATGGTATTCATGGAGAGTTGAGATCTTCATGGAGAGAAGTGCATAAATACACTCACCCAAAAATACTCTCAATTAGATGCAGAAGTGGGAAATGGGGATTCCTTGAATGAAATGCACCTGACATTATTGAATTTTGTAGAGGGGCCATGGAGATCTATGATTTCGAATTGATAGCAAGAACTTTAGAAGGATTAGGATGCATACGGTTAGATAAAGAGTAGTTTTGAGATACTTGTGGAGGAGGCACAAGTAGAACATCTTGCTTAGTTGTAACCTTCACAATTGCTTGCCATCTTCTTGTCTTTAATAAATCGCAAGGTGGTTTGCTACCTAGGAGCATGCAATGGAGCCTAGAGCACCTATAGAAAAGGTGCCTTGGAAAATTATGTTTTGAATATGAATTAACAATTTATGCAGGTCAAGGTGGTGACCTTGCCTTAGATCAAGGAGAGTTGTATAAATGACCAAAATGCATAATATGGAAAAGATTGTTTTGGGCATAAATATGTGCATTCTCATGGATTGGAAAAGGCATTTGGATTGCTCACCCAACTAGTTGAAGGCTTGGGAAATCTCAATGTACATAAACATGGAAAAGTTGGTTAAATCACTAATTCAACAGTAGGTTGGGATAGTGCAACACTTGGATGTTTTGACTATATTCTTGACGAATGTTAGATTGTGATTATCACCATCAATAGGTACCCACAATAACAAGAGGTGGCGTTTGCAAAAGTTGGTCACAAGTGCTTTTTCAAAGTAAGAAATTGGATGGAGGGTATATGCATGGAAACTCTAGCATGAATAGTCCAGAGATGTTGGAAGATTCAATTATGAATGGATGGATGGATTGTAAAAAAAAAATTGATGACAATAGGTTCTTAAAGATGTTTCCAAGGACGAAAAAAACTTTAGTGGAGGAGGATGTATGGTCCTTTTATTGAGTGGTTTTGGGCACCTTTGCCACATGATCACCTTGGTGATCAATGACCAACACAAAAGGATATGATGGAAATTCCATACCTTAAATGAATCACTTTTGGGTGCCTTGGCCCATTATCAAGGTACAACATAGACAAGCTAGATGACCCTATTCATAGGCAAGGAAAAATCAAAGACAATAGCAACTCATGCAAGTCAGATGCACCAAGAGAAGCATGGAAAAGGAGTTGGCTAGAAAAGGAATAGAGGGTTTCCATGGGAACTCTCATTTGTAGATATGCATTTGTAATGTTAGACAAGGGTGGCTTAGGGAGCTTAATGAATTGATGTTTGGAATATAGGTGGACCAATGGAGTTAGGTAGCTTGTGATTTGCAGGTTGCAACGAAAGGTCAAAGTGCCTTTAGTCACAAGTAATTGTGGATTGCAACTATGGGACACACTTGTTGGGTCTACACCATTGAGCACACATCCCCCATACATACTTAGGCATCATTAGATGAATTAGATGAATATGGGTGAAATTGTGAAAACTTGGACACTTTAGGTGTAATAATGTGAATTGGGACAACTGAGACAAGTTGTATAGACAAACTAAGACAAGTTGGACAGATGGAGTGGGTATACTTGGGGAAACTTGGATGGATAGACCAAGCACAGTTGGGATGACTTAGGTGCACTTGAGTAGACTTGGGTGCACTTGTTGGATATGGTTGGTTGGTGAGCAAGTCATCAAGGGAAGCAAGTTGGTTGTGTGGGCACTTGGGTCCACCTTATAACAAAGGGGCTTGTAAGTGCAAGACACAACCCATATGAAAAGAGGACGCCTCAAAGTGTAAAGACGTAAGAAACACGTGAAGAGTCATTCACCAAGAGTGAATAAGGACTTTGCAATTGTGCCAATTTTATGATTGAACACAATGGGATGAATTTTCATTAGCTAAGTGAGATGAAGATGGAAACATGCATGTAGTTGCTTCAAGGGTTGCATTGACATTTTGTAGGTTAGTTTTCCTAAGTGTAATTATAGTTTGTAAATGAGACACAAACAATTGACCAAGCTTCTATGTTGCACATTGTAAACATTCTTCATATAATAAAGTGTTAGGAGCTACCTTGGGTGCAACCCACACTCGTGTATTGTGGATGCTTCATGTCTATTGAATGTTATTGTTCCTTGCATTACTATGTATTGGTTAAATATTGATATTTGCTAAGTGTTAAGTATTGTTGGGACGTTTTAAATTTGTGGTTGGACATGTGCCTATTGTTGGATGGATTAGGTTTCATTGGAATTCCTTGTGCATCTAACTTGTTGTAGCTCATGACTAAGTTATGCATAGACCTTAAGTGAAGAGACATAATTTGTTCGTAGCAGGCATAAGCTAGCCAAACTCCTACAACCAAAGCAAATCAATGCCACACAATATCAAGTGTCAAAACAAACTTAGGTATAACTTAAGTTTGTAAAAAAAAATATGAATAAACTATAAGTCACACAATCTCAAGTGTCAAAAAAAACTTAGGTGTAACTTAAGTTTGTAAAAAAATAATATGAATAAACTATAAGTTCATAATATTCGTCATTCACATGGAAAAGGAGACTCTTTTCCCAATGAGTGATGGGGTCACTAACTCAGTCATAAAGGCAACTAAGCATCCTTCACTCATTACAAGCAACTAAGTGATTCCATCTAATCATTATATGAACTAAGTGATTGAATCTTAGGCTCAAGGTGGGAAAAGTAATGATAAAAGGAAAATTTAAAAAGAATTTTTAATTAGTGATGAAAAACAAAAGACAAATCATAAAAGCTCGTTACTCATTTGGCGGAAAGGACTCTCAATTTCCTTTCCAAGATAACCCATAAGAGCCTTTTATATACATGAAAGTTCCAGTTAGAGGGAAATATTGGAAAAAACATAAACTTGCTTGAGACGGAGTTAAGTGGAGAGAAAAAAACAAAAATAGATTACTCAGCCTCTCTAAATAGTGAATTCAACCACAAGCTCACAAGGGTTCCAACCCAGTGATAAATCTAAGGGAGCATCCACCACTCACTTTGGAGTGGTGTTTTCTCCTCAAACTCCACGATGGGAAAGAGAACGAGGAGACCACATAGTTGGAGGGCATCCTTCACCTCTAAGCTCAACGATGTCCCTCATGTTGACTTTTCTAGGTGATTTGTTGTTCATCAAGCTACAGTTGATCATGCTAGGATTGTCCTCTTTAATATGTCAACTATCTCATTCAAGCACTTACACTCTCTCTGTGTTTTTTTATGCCTAACTTGTGTCCTTACACTAATATGATCTCATGCTGCCATTGATGTGTAGGTTGTAAGCTTGGTGAGTTTTTTTCGAGTTGCAAGCAAGCGATTTTGTCAAATGCAAGAGGATGTATAGCTTCATAGAACATTGCTTCATTCATTTTTTTTCCCTTTTACAAGTTTCCAAAAATATGTAAATGTAAATTGAAAATTTCTACAGTTGTTTGTGTAATGTTGGTGTTATTGTTTCTTGATATAAACTATGTGTGAGTGACAGTTTAAAACAAAGCCTCAACATATTGTGATAGCTCTTTCACTCTCTTGAGAATAATACATAATGCATCAGCCATCCAACTCATCACAACTTCAAGCTTTTTCTTCAACCTCAATCTTCACCCAATTAGCATTTGACCCGTTTATTATCGGATTCAACACATAAAAGATTCAAGCTTTTTCTTCAACGTCAACCTTCACCCAATTAGCATGTGACCGCTTTATTATTGGATTAGTTTCGCGTTGTCTATGGTTTCCCCGCAATTATTCGAAATTGAGTTACTCTTTATGTATTGCAAAATGGAATCTGCTTACAGAACGTGGCTGTACAATCAAAGTCTTGGTGAGTCTAGTAAAAGAGCAAGTGGAGATGATCGTCACAATGGAGATTCTTTAGAAAGAGAAATTGGGCATAAAAGAAGTGCAAGTGCAAGTGCTGAGTTTGGAGCTTGGAAGATTGTGATTGTTCACAATGACATTGGTAAAAGATCTTACAATAGCTGATTGATGAAAATTTTGATATTGGATTCAACTTTTGGGGCTTTAGAAGCAACTTGAAGTTCATGCCCAAGATCAAATTTTCCAAAAGCAGTCTGAAGAGATGGAAAGATGGTGAGGGGAGTTCCACTAATGACTCCAACCATGATCACATGGCCATACCTTCTTCTAATGGTGCATGCCAAATGTACTTGGTTAGTTCGTTGAGTTCTTGTATTCTCTGCATTTGTGTTTAGGTCTAATTTTAGTTCTTGGTTTAGATATTGAGAATAATATTTTATTTTGCCTAAAACTATTTTACCCCAAAAAAAAAAGTTGCACATTAAGGTATATCATTATCAAGAAGGGAAGCCCTTGTACGACCATCATACAAAAGAAGTCTTGCTTTAACTATCCTCATGTTCATTTCTAGTGGATGGCAAAGTTTTGGAGCATGATCTTCATGATACACCACAAACCTTAAAGTTTTGGTTGTTTAAGAATGCAAACATGAATAATATGTATAAATGAAGTAACTAAATACTTAACATCTCCACTAAATACTCCAAAAAGGAGCCTAAATAATTTTGCAAGGTGAACTTATCTACAACATTCATCATAATCTATTTAGAACTTTGTTATATCATTCTAGATATTGTAATTATTATTTTCATGTTACTTTAACTTTTCTATTATTACCCTTTGATGTTGAATTATCATTATATTGTGTTTTTTTGTTACCGTAACACTACTTAAACGCTGAATATTTCATCTATTTCAAAGATGTTTATTTCTGTTGTGGTTCAAATGACCAAGTGAGCCATAAGGCCATGTTAGAATGCAAAAGCCACTAAAAATATAAATGAATCCCGGAGGTGAAAGGTGAATTGGTACAAAGCTTAAGGTTGAGTATTTTATTGAAATCACACCCTTTGGTGAAGAATCGTGATTAATGGTTATAACTCTTAACAAATACTTACCAAAATATTAATTAATAATCAGAAATATGGTAATGACGATTTCTAAATTGTTTAGTTTCCAATTGGATCATGGATGGCGTTCTTTAATTGTGTAGATGTGCCATTAATTATGCATTAAAAAGTCTATAATTTTTATATTTCGAATTTTTCATATATTGGATATTTGGGTTCCCTATGTTAGAGGCCCCAATGTCCCTTGTGATGTCTCTTGAAATTTTGGTGTCTCTCAATATTTCCCCACATCAATACACCATCAAACTTTGTAGGAAATTTCATGTCCTTGTAGCCCGTTCGGTTTTAGTTTTATTTGCATATGGTTGACTGCCCAAACCTATATTCATTTACTGAGTTAAAACTTCAATATTAAATTGCAATCAAAACACTGCTAGGCTACCATTGCATTCAATTTTACATCAGATGATAAATAATTACACATGCAAACACATATAATCGAACATTGTGTTTTTGGTCACTCTTTGACCTTGTAAAAACCCACAAAGGGAAAACCAGTATAGAAGGAGTATTTTATCGCTTATCTCAGTTAATTTCCATGAGCAAAGTGAGATGCTTTGCTTGTGAGAAGATGGCTTATTATGCCTTTTAGTGTCCCAACAAGAAGGGAAAGCAGAAGGGAACAACAAATTTTAGTAGAATTGGATGAGTTTTCTACCATATTTGATACAGAGTTTGATTTAGTGGTGAGTCTTGCCACTAGTGTCACATCTTCCAATGTTTGGTTTGTTGACAGTGGAGCTTCTTGCCATATAATTGGAGTGAGGGAGCACTTTACAAGTCTTACCGAGGATGATGTAGACTTGGAGGTGGTGCTTGGAGATAACTTCAAGGTCAAAGAAACATGAGTGGGGATTGTATCCTTCCAGAGGGAGTCATCGCTTCCCTTGAAAGTGAAAGAGGTTCTATATGTTCTAGGGATGAAGAAGAACCTGATTTTAGTCTCGAGTGTTGAGGACATGAGGTATGTAGTGGTATTTCAGGATAGATAGGTGCTTATGTATCCCAAGAGATCCAACATTACTTGTACTAGTGTGATTGGAGTTTGCAGTGGGAGACTTTACAGGTTTATGTTTCAACCTACCAGAGCCTTAGTGGCGCACACCTGTCCCAGTGAATTGCGCGAGTTATGGCATGGGAGGATGGCCCACTTGCACCATGTAACATTAAGGATGCTAAGGGAGATGGTTACATATTTACCTAAGTTCAACAATGAGCATCATGATGTATGCAGGGGGTGTGCTTTGGGCAAGTACACCAAAACACCTTTCCTGAGCAATGATAGTAGGGTAGTAGGTATTCTTGATTTGATACACTTTGATGTGTGTGGTCCTATGTCTCATGTATCATTGAGAGGATTTGAGTACTATGTTACTTTCATTGATGACTACTCCAGGAAGACCTAGATTTTCTTTATGAAGACCAAGGGTAAGGTCTTTAAGAGGTTCAAAGAGTTTAAGGATTTTGTGGAGAACCAAGTGGGAAGAAGATCAAGGTCTTGAGGATAGAAAATGGGGGTGAGTATACCTCCAATGAAATGGAGTTTTGTACGAGTGCAAACATTAGAAGGGAGTACATAGTGCCTTATAACCCATAGCATAATGGGACGACAAAGAGAAAGAATAGGGCCATAGTGGGAGAAGCAAGAACTGTGTTGCATGATCAACGACTACCTTTCTTCTTATGGGTCGAGGCATGTAACATTGCAGTGTACTTACAGAACAAGAGTCCACACAGAGTGTTGGGGAGTAAGACTCTTGAGGAGGCTTTTTCTGGGAAGAAGCTAGAGATTGGGCATGTCAGGATTTTTGGGTGCCTTTATTCACACATCCCCGAGGAGAAGAGGATGATGCTAGAACCCACAATAGAGAAGGGTATTCTTGTGGGTTACAGTGAAACTTCCAAGGCCTACCGCATATACATTTTTGCGCATAGGAAAGTTGTCCTGAGGAGGGAAGTGAGATTTAAGGAGGAGAGGGTCTTGAGGAGGTCTCGGGAGGATGATCGAGTAGAGCAGTAAGCTTCTTAGCAGGGGGGCACACCATAGGCTTTAGGATCTTCAAGAGGTGCACAGGCATTGGGAGGATCACCAACTTCTAGAGTGGTGATAAACAACTTCCTTGGTAATAGGGAGTGTTGAGAAAAAGTGTACCAAAGAAGTGTTACCTAGTGCTTTTTTTCCTTTGGCCTAGGAAAACACATGAGACACTTTTTTAGTAAGGTGATTTTATGAGTTATTAAAGTCATGTGACTTTTAGTCACTTTATAAATTTTAATATTAAAGTTACTTTATAACATTATGAGAAAGAGTGCATGGCACAATTTAAAGTTATAAAGTGACAAGGGAATTCATTAATGAAGGGGGGCATGAAAAGGGGGTCAATGGGAGATTAGATATATACCCTTGGTCAAAGAGAGTTGATATCTAATCTCAGCCATTGATCATAGGGCTAGGGCTTCACTTCATTTAGAAAGACTAAAAAGGGAGAATAGATAAAGGAGAGCTCTCATTCTTCAAGTGTAGAGTTGGAGAAGGAGAAGAAAAGATGAAGAGGTTGAGATAACTTCAAGAGGAGGTTGAGAGAGCTTCAAGAGGAGGCTAAGATAAATTCAAGAGAAGGTTGTGATAGCTGGGAAGAAGGAAGAGGCTATGATAGTTGAGAAGGAGGAGGTTGTGATAGCTGAGAAGACATTTGCAAAAAAAGAGAACACACAACAAGAGAAGGAGATCAGACTAAGTTTCAAGGCTTGAGGAGCAACACACACTTTGAGGAAAAGGGAGTGAAACTCTGAGTTCAAGCTAGGAATTGCACATTTTCCAAGGAGAACTGAGGCTTGAAAGTCCAAGAATGAAAGTGGCAAGCAACCCAAGATAAAGGCATATATTGGTGGCACAAAACCCAAGATTCAAAAATAGCTTCAATGAGAATTTCAAGGCAAGTACAACCTTGCATTTCAAGGAGTGGAGGTGTGAAATTTGAGGTAGGGTTAACACATTAAATGTTGGATTGATATGTTCAATTTTTTAGAGAATATATCAATGAGGTAGGGTTGAATTTTGTGGATGAAATTATGGGCAGACTCAAGGAGAGCTTAGCAAACATCACATCAAGCATTTTCAAATTTACGCATGACTGATCTATAGGTTGCTTCTTCCAAACCACCAAGGAAGAGAAGGGAACACTAAATCATATTTCATGTTTTCAATTTTCTGATTTTATATACATATAGGACACAAAGAAGAAATAGTGATGGAGGGAAAAAAAGAATGTGACATTCTTACTCACTAGTACACATCCAACAAGTAATTTTGAACCTTTGGAGTTTTGAGGATGGTAGTATCGGTTGGGACCTTGTATTGGATGGTCTTTATGTCTATGCTAAGAGGAGTTCATCCGAGTGGTGTGTTGGTGATGTTATTTACTTCTTTGATTAGAAGGAGAATAGAAAAGAGAATTATGCTACAATTTCATTATTGGTCGGTGGTGTCTTGTGGTCTATTGTCTTCCTTTGGGAGATGATGCTACAATTTCTTATTTCTTGTTGTGGAGCTGCCTTCAACTGTTGTCAGAAGATTATAATTCCCTTTATGAATCTAGAGAGTTTTCATATTTTGGCTCTTCGGTTGATTCCTATATTCTCATTGTGTAGTTATTTTATTAATTTAAGTGGCTCCTTCCCCTTGTCTTCAGTGCCCTCTAGTCAATTCAGAGTTTTTTACGCTTTTAGACTACCTCGTCTACTTTCTCTTTCGATATTTACTTGGGAGGAGTTGGTTTAGTATTATTATATAAGTTATTGGCTTGGAGTTGTTGTATGTGATTTTTGAGCGAAGAAGCAATAGTTGTTTCAAAGCTTCTCCATATTTGTGTCATAACGAGTGACTAAGATTTAGATGGAGTGGGATATGTCTTTCTCGAGGATCGAATACAAGGTTCAGTGGTAGTTTCTTTACTAGATGTTGAGGATCTGGATAGCTTCATCCTCGATATTTTGTGTCTTTGGGGTAAGATTTTTGAATTGGCTTCTCCCACAAAGGCCTGAAAGGACATAAAAATCCCAAAAGGCTTTCCAAAGAAAGGACATAAATCTCAGTAGACGGTAACTTACAACGTGAGCATCATATCGCATATTTGTTATGAAGTTTCAGGATTTTATTTCTTATTAAGCTACTAGCAACATTTATTTACACAATTGAATGTGACTAATTTGAAGGGGACTTATAATTCCCTATTTTCTCAAGAACATTTACATCATATAGTTCAGGATTTTTGTGAAATGAGGAGGCTCTCTTCCTGCTTTGAATAGTGAAAAACAACATTGCAAGTTGTTTAAACTGTTGCTATCTTGACACAACATTAACAGTGCACTGCTATAAATGTGTTGATTTTATTAAATATGAGAAAGAATGTTTTCTTGTAATAATATTGTAATTTTCCATCGGTCCTATTACTCCGGGCATAACCAAATGCTGGAATGGCAACTTTCCATCATCACGTAAGCAAGCACTGAAGTAGAAGGTTTCTCTTCATAGTAGAATTTTCTAAAAGAAAATCCAAATAATCTTTTATCTAATATTCTACTCAAAATAAGAGCTTTTATATCTAGTGATTTAGGTTTTCAAAATAATCTTCTCAAATCTTTTGTTCCTTCGGTGTACCTTTTCACCTTTAGGGGTAATTGCTAGTTTTAAAATCCTGATGGGTTTTGTTTTCTTCAAGATTCTAGAGAAAAATTGTATTGTGTTGTCCTATGAGATAAATTCTAAGAATTCAAGCTTGAAATAATTGCATTTTTAGCTCTCTTAACTGAGCTTGGACAAGATGATTTTAGCTTTGTCTCGAAACTGCATTTAGGAAAAAAAATATAGTTACCATTCAATTAAAAAGATATGTTTTTTATTATACAATTATGTGTGTTTAAGATTTGATAAAAAGGAGAAAACAATATAATTACTATTCAACAAGAAGTTAGTGATTAAATTTATGGAGTTATTTGTAAGATTTGTGATTATTTGTATTATGAAAAGATTTTTTTTGTTTTTAATTATGGTAATTGACTTCCAATCTTAAGATTTAAATTTTTCATATTGAAATTTTTTGATACAAAATCACATTAAAATTATTGTTTCTATGCGTTTTGAACCATCCAGTGTGGTTCATTGTTAGGATTAAGATGGAGAGTCTGATGAATCTAGCTCCATCAAGTTTACTATGGAGTATGAAATCAATGGTAGCTTATCTTTCCTTGACGTTCTTATATCTAAGAAGGATGATGGTTCTTTCTCACACCGGGTCTTTCATAAGAAAACTCACACAAAGCAATATCTTCATGCTAAGTCCCATCATTATCCTACTAAAAAATTAGGAGTTCTTAACACATTGGCTACTCGGTATTTAAGAGTTTATGATGATAATCACCTTGATGATGAGAAGAACCATCTCCTTAAGGTATTCGAAAATAATGGCTATAATATACACCAGTTTCTCAAAGATTTCCTTAAAGCAGCCCAAGGTCTTAGGATAATAAAAGAACCTAAATATCAGATTTATGAGGTGCATATTCCTTTTATCCAAGGAACCACTAACAAGATTGTTAGGATCATGATGGAGTATAAGGTTCCTTCAATCTTTAGGCCCCTAAACACCATTCGAAGCTCCCTAGGATCAGTGAAAGATTCGTAGGACCCTAACAATATGAAAGGTGTTTATGTAATCCAATGTTCCTATGGGACCCCCTACATTGGTGAAACTAGCCGCCCAATAAATCAAAGAATTCATGAGCATGTAGTTGACATCAAGCATGGTAAGACTCACTCCTCAGAATTGGCGAAACATGCAGAAAAGACAAAACACCACATATGTATTGAAAAGGCTCAGATTATTACAAGGTTTGATCATTTCCATCATCGAAAATTTAGGGAGATTATAAAAATTGAAAAAAGACCAAATAATATTAATAAAAGTAATAGATAGAAAATTAATAATTGTTAAATTTCTGCCTTCCTTTTAAAGATTTTTTCTTGCTTGTAACATCTTTGTTCTGCTCCATCTTTGTTTCCTCTTACAATTTCCTTTTATATGACTTTTCCTAATTTTTCATACTTAATTTTCTAATTCTTTAATTAAATGAATCATTTTTAGTTGATTACGTTTTCCTTAAAGATTACTCTATTTTTCTTATTTTTTTTTATGATCATGTATTTCTTTTTCCTTACTTTATTCTTATTTTATATTTTATCCTAATTTTTTATATTCTTTAATTTAATCTTAAGACTCCTTTCCCCAATTTATTATTTACTTATGGTTATATCTCGTTGAATTTTGGATTTATTGTTTAGATGGTTTTTTTTATCTATATCTATTTAGATTTTAATAATATTCCTTTATTATTTCTTTAGTGTATTGGTTCTCATTGTTTAATAATATTCCTTTATTATTTCTTTAGTGTATTGGTTCTCAATGTTGTTTATTAATCTTATGTATTATTACATTTAAACTATTTATATTCAATTTATATTTATTTAGTTATTAGAACTGCTTTATAATTTATTCAATTTATATTTATTTAGTTATTAGAACTGCTTTATAATTTATTAGTTAATTTTATTGTTTTTTACTTCAATGGTTTGTTGTGTTTTATTTTTGATGTAGTTTATTTTCATTATTTATATTTTTATTATTTGATTTATTTATTTATTAATTAATTAATTAATGTAACTTTAAACCATTTATATTTATTTAGTTATTGAGAATTGCTTTCTAATTTATTAGTTAATTTTATTTTATTTATTTGGATGGTTTGTTGCATTTTATTTTTGATTTAGTTTATTTTTATTGTTTGATTATTTTGAAATTTTTTTATTATTAATTAGTGTAAATTTTGAATGTTAGGTGAAATGAATATATTTTTGTATAATTATTTTTATCATTATTTATTAGTTTTGTGTATTAGTATTGTTCAATTTTTATGTTGTAAAGTGGTTTTTTAGAAGAACTTTTCTAGAAGTTACTTGTCATGACTCTGAGCCGTTAGATTATGTGTTAGATGATTGGAGGATTGTCAATTGTTCGATGAGGTGAAGGTAGTTGGAACCATTTATTATGATGTTGATGCAGTTAAATATGGTTATGGCCATTAAGCCCCTTTTGAGATTGTTCTCCTAGGATACATGTTTTGGCTCGTAATTTTGGCGACATACAGCCAAAAAGGCGTAGTAGGAACTTCCGCTCGTCATTTGGAAGCAGCATTTGAGAAGCTAGTGAACAAGGTAAAATAAAAAAAAAAACAATGTAATGAGCATTTGGTAGATGAAACTTTCACGAGGATTGCAAAGAGAGCGGCTGCCAAATCTAGAGAGTTCCTGGCCAATATGCAAGACGTTGTCATTGCCCTTCTCATTCACAAAATGGGTTGACGCACTCCTTAGGTTGTCTTTTATGCACGGTGTGATAAGGGTGTGATAAGGATGTAAGGTGAATAATGTTTTTATCTTACTGTAAGGAATTTTCCAATAAAGTTGGGTGGACAGTGAATATTATTTTTATCCTATTGTAAATGGTTTTGCTATGGGCGAAGAAGAGGCAATGTTGGTGTATAGGGAAAAATAAAATCTTTATTTGTTTTGGAAAAAATACATAAATTTTAATAAAAGAATTAACAAAATGAAAAAATAATATATGAAAAATAAAAAGATAATTGTAAAGTGAATATTTTTTTTTTGAAATTAAAGAGTGAGTACATTCGTATAATAGATATTATTATGGCCATGCAGGGTATAAAAAAATTGAATTAAGATATATAATTTATTTATCAAAATTTAAATTTAATTTTTTTTTCCATTTATATTTCATTTAGTTATATTAAAAATTATATAAATATGATTTATTGTATTCTATAATTACAAAAAAAAAAATTAATATATAGGAAAAAACACAATTTTATTTCACATTTTATTTATATATATAATTTATATATGGGTATTTATATATATAATTTATATATGGGTATTTCATACTAAAAATATTTTATTCTTTATTCTAAATCAATTAATTATTTTTTTATTCTAAATCAATTATTTATTCCTAATTTTTAGATTCAAAGACTTTTTAAGTTTGAAAATTTTGAAGTTTATGTTCTTATTCAACTTTCTCATTTTTACTTTTTCTACCTCTTTGCTCTAAGTTTTCCCTAATAATTAAAGAAATCCTAAAGCCATAACTTCATTTATACTAGATGATTATGAGACTAAACCACCAAACTATATCTCCATTGGTGTTGTTCATGATGTCCAACCCTCCTTTTATGCTCCATCTTTGAAAAATATTACCACAACCAAATCTTTTAGAGCAAGCACAACTTCAATTTTTCCATTTATAACTCTCTTAACAATGATGGTTACACTAAAACGTATTTGCATAGTAAATTATTGAGTTAGGCTCTCCTTTTAGTAATATTGAAGCTAAACAATTTGTCCATTAAAGTTGTCATAAAATTATCAAAGTTGGATATTAATGTACTATCCTCTTATGTTTCATTAACTTTGCATATTTTTTTTATGGTAATTTTTTTATGGTAAGTATTCCTAACTTAAATATAGAGTTTATCACGATGAAGATCCTATGGTTAGGTGGTTAAATTTTTTTGACAATTCAATTATTTTTAAATTTAATTGGTTTTGTTTCTCTAAAATATTTATATTGATTTATAGGATCATTATATTTGTTTATTTTTTTAGATATATTATTTATAACATGCAATTTTAGCATTCACAATCCTGCTAGAAGGACTAGTAGTATTTAATAGTACTCGATCATGGAGGCTATTATTTGTTCTCTTTTTCCAAATGAAAAGAAAGTGTTTGATATCATTGGATTGTCAAGGAAGGATCATGGATGCAAATATTTGTTCACTTTTTACACAAGAAAAACAAGTACTTAGTACAAGACAATTTCTGGTGAATCAGATTCGACTCTCTCAAACAAATACTGAAGACAATGGTGACAATCAATGCTAAGGTTTAATCTACGTAGACCATTTGTTTAACTTTTCATGTTACAAGGTTTCCTTGGAAACCCTACGAAAGGTTGTTATATATCTCTTAAGTTTTAGTTACAAGATAAAGAGTCACGATGAATCAACCATTTAAATGGTTAATGAAGAATTTTGTAATCTTCCACTTGTGTTTTGGCAGAAATTTTAGCCTTGGAGACACAATTTATGGTATGCAAGACACTACCTGTTTTAATGTATAAAAATTAATTTAAAGTCAAAAACTGCAAGAAATAAGATGCAATTTTAGCATTCACAACCCTGCGAGAAGAATATATTCAATATTACTTGATCATGGAGGCCATTATTTGTTCAAATGCAATTTTAGCATTCACAACCCTGCGAGAAGAATATATTCAATATTACTTGATCATGGAGGCCATTATTTGTACACTTTTTCCAAATGAAAAAAAATGTTCAATACCACTGGATTGTCAAGGAAGGATCATGGATGCCAATATTTGTTCACTTTTTCCACAAGAAAAACAAGTACTCAGTGCTTATTTCTAAAAATATATCAGTACTCAGTACAAGAAAACTGTTGTCAAGGAAGGATCATGGATGCCAATATTTGTTCACTTTTTCCACAAGAAAAACAAGTACTTAGTGGATCATGGATGCCAATATTTGTTCACTTTTTGCACAAGAAAAACAAGTACTCAATGCTTATTTCTAAAAATATATCAGTACTGAGTACAAGAAAACTATTGTGGAACCACCAAACTCTATCTCCATTGGTGTTGTTCATGATGTCCAACCCTCTTTTTATGTTCCACCTTTCAAAAAGATTACCACAACCAAATCTTTTAAAGAAAGCCCAACTTCAATTTTTCCAATTATCACTCTATTAACAATGATGGTTACACTAAGACGTATTTTCATAGTACAATATAGATTTAGGCTCTTGTTTTAGTAATATTTAAACTAAACAATTTGTCTATTAAAGTTGTCATAGAATTCTCAAAGTTAGATATTATTGTACTATCATCTTATGTTTCATTAACTTTGCATATTTTTTTATGGTAAAAACTTTTTATGGTAAGTATTCCTAGCTTAAATATAGAGTTAGAATTCTCAAAGTTGGATATTAATGTATTATCCTCTTATGTTTCATTAACTTTGCATATTTTTTTATGGTAAAAACTTTTTATGGTAAGTATTCCTAACTTAAATATAGATTATCACGATGAAGATCCTATGGTTAGGTGGTTAACTTTTTTTTGATAATTTAATTATTTTTAAATTTAATTGGTTTTATTTCTCTAAAATGTTTATATTGATTTGTAGCATCAGTATATTTGTTTTTTTTATATATATTTTTATAACATGAAATTTTATCATTCACAATTGTTATTCAATACTACTCGATCATGGAGGCTATTATTTGTTCCCTTTTCCAGATGAATAGCAAGTGTTTGATACCACTGGATTGTCAAGGAAGGATCATGGATGCCAATATTTGTTCACTTTTTGCACAAGAAAAAAAAGTACTCAGTACTTGTTTTTAAAAATTGATCAGTAATCAGTACAAGAGAAGAGAATTGTTGGTGAATCAGATTCGACTCTCTCAAAAAAATATTGAAGACAACAATGGAAATCAATGCTCAGGTTTTATCTACGTAGACCATTTGTCTAACTTTTCATGTTACTACATTTACCTAGAATCCCTACCAAAGGTAGTTATATATCTCTTAAGCTTTAGTTACAGGATATGGAGTCACGATGAATTGACCATTTAAAGGTTTTATGAAGAATTCTATAATCTTCCACTTGTGTTTTGGCAGAAATTTTGGCTTTGGAGACACAATTTATGGTATGCAAGACACTACCTACTTTAATGTATAAAAATTAATTTAAAGTCAAAAACTGCAAGAAATAAGATGCAATTTTAGCATTCACAACCTTGCGAGAAGAATCGGTATTCAATACTACTCGATCATGGAGGTCATTATTTGTTCACTTTTTCCAGATGAAAAACAAGTGTTCGATACCACTGGATTGTCAAGGAAGGATCATGGATGCCAATATTTGTTCACTTTTTCCACAAGAAAAACAAGTACTCGATACCTGTTTATGAAAATATATCAATACTTAGTATAAGAAAATTGTTGTTGAATTAGGCTTCTTCTTTCCTAACCTTCTTATTTAGAGTATTTATCTATGAACCTTTTTAGTGCTATGAATTATCGACTTTAAGCAAGGTATCTAGTCGTGGGTCCAACCGTATGAGTCCTTCGCCTGCCATTTTCATTGTAAGCAGCAATCAATGACTTAGTAGCAAAGATAGGATAAGGAGTCAAGGTAGAGGCATTTGGGGTAGAGGTAAAGGCATCAATTGAAGGTTAAGGTTAATGGTAACCACTTATATCCAAGACCATTTGTTGAAAAGACGATGATCCTTGAAATTTGTGTCTATTGTTGTATTGAGAAAGCATAAATATTTTGGTCTTTTAAGTTCTTGTTGGCAAACAAGAATGTACATTCCAAGTGTCAATGAATGAGAAATGAAAAGAGAGAGTTCACTCTCTTGGTGGATAATGTTTTTGATCACACAGTGAAATGGTTTTGATTACATTACATGCAGAATGAAAAAGATGGCTTATATTTGGTATTTGTTTTATGGATAATGAGTTATGTCAATGGTTGTGTCCTTGTAGGAAAATCTTGAGTTAGATGAGAATTATGTTCTTGTTTGTATTTATGTATAAATAAAATGCAGTCAAATGTTACTTAGTGTTGATGATGTAATAAGGAGTATCTGCCTTGAAATGTTATCTAGTCAATTGTGGTGTATGACAAGAGCACTCAGTGATGATTACCTTGGACAAAGATATAATTGGGTTAATTAGCATGGCTTGGAATCTAAAATGGAGATTTCAAATGTTTCCATCATAATAGGAAGAAGGCCAATCATGCAACATGGCTTGCAAGTCCAAGGGGAAGTGTTGTGTATCAAACAAGTCCTTGGCACTAAATAACTATGGAGCTCTACAGAAATATATGAACTGTAAAGGAGCATGAAAAGCTAACATAGGGTCAAATCAACCATTAGAAGTTTTCAATAATGCCCCAATATATCCGATATTGTAGGCATGGATATTTCCATACGTAATGGTGTCCCTGTTAGTGTATGCAATTGTTTTTCTGTGGGATTTTGTTCAGTGTCTTAGGAAATACATGTATAGCAAAAATTAGTCTATTTTGTCTTGTGATGGTTCCCTCCTCTTCACCCCGATCCATTAGGTCAATTTTTTCATATTTTCAGGCAAGGATTAATGACATGCTTGTTGGGCGTAATAAACAACCTAACATTTAATTGTCAATCCGGGAATTCGTAAAATTAGAGGCGCAACACTGGAAATGCTAGAGAAGGACTTCAACAACCCGCATTAATTAATACAATGACACCACACCATTATGAAAATTGGATTCACTCAAGAAAACTACTTGCCACAAACTTTGACAGAAAAATTAAAACATGCCTTGAAATCAATCTAAAAAGAATGCTGGAAAATGAAATATGTTCCTGTAATCAAAACTCCAGTGCTTTAGAAAGAACAAAAGGAATGATCTTCTATTATATTTATAAATCTGAGTCCTTTACTAAAGATATCTCATTCTTGTACTAGAGCAACCATGAGCCTATACCGAAATGAGTCTCGTTCCTGCACTAAAACTTAATGGAAGGAACTTGATTCAATAGAAACAATTCTAAGAGAAGATCTTCAGCGAAAATCACAAGATAAATCATTTGTCGACGCGTTTCGAACCAACCAGTGTGGTTCATCGCCAGGACAAGTTGAAGAAACAGATCCAGCTTAGCATGTTAAATAGTCTGAGCAGAGACTCCAACGGCTAAATCGACCAACGGCTAATTTTGACCTATGGACCCAGGTCAAATATATATATATATATATATATATATATATATATATATATATATATATTAAAGTTATAATATTAGGTTATTAATAAAAGTTAGGATTCAAAATAAATAAAATACTATTAGTGGTTAGTTTAAGAAGATAGTTCACTTATTTATTTAAATTATTCACTAATTAATTTATATTATATATATATATATATATATATATATATATATTTCAATTAAAATCATATAGTTAAGGTTAAAAATATCAATAAAATAATTTAAATGGTTAGTTAGAAAAGGTAATTTATTTAATTTAATTAAATTATTTGTTATTATATATTAATAATATAAGTAATTTTTTGTTTAATTAAGTTATTTATCAAATATAATTAATATTATAGTAGTAAAATAGTCTTGATATTAATATATTATTAATATTAGTAGTCAAAATATTATTATTAATTTAATATTATTATTATTAATAAAATTATTATTATTATTATTATTATTATTATTTATGGAAATAAGTTAAATTAGGTAAGATATATAGATAAATAAAATACTTTTAAGAGTTAGTTTAAAATAAATAAAAAACTTTAATATAATTTATTTATTTAAATTATTTATTAATAATTATATATATAAGTAATAATTTTCGGTTATTTAGATAAAAGTTAGGTAAAAGACAGTTGAAAAAACATAAATAAATAAATTAACAAATTAATTAATTAATTAATTAATTAGTTAATTAATTAATTAATTAATTAATTAGTTAATTAATTAATTAATTAATTAACTAATTAAAAAAATAATAAATAAATAATAATAATAAATACATGTAAATATAGGGTATATAAATCAATAAATAAATAAAATAGAGAGAACGACAAAAAAGGGGAGGGACATGAAAAAGACCAAAAGCAATCACAGAACAAAACGGAACAACCCCAGGAGGAAGGAAGGCTCCAAGGGGAACACAGAAAACTAAGACGACAGGGCAGGGATCCAACAGCTACTGATTTTCCAGCCGTCATCTCTATTGAGATTGTTAGGCCTTCTTTCAATCTCAATAGCTTCCCTGAATTTACGATGATGGAAATGAGCAATCTTAGCAACAACCTTGGCCTCCTCAATACAAACCTGATGCTTGGTCTTTTCCACATGCTCTGCTAACGCTGAAGACTTGGTTCTCCCATGTCTTAGGTCAGCTGCATGTTCGCTTATCCTCTGATGGATGGAGCGTCATGTTTCCCCGATATAGGGGGTTCCACAAGAACAAGGGATCAAGTAGACACCCTTCATGTCCATAGGGTCAACAGGATCTTTCACCGATCGGAGGGACTTACGAATGGTGTTGAGGGGCCTAAAGGTAGAGGGGATATCATACCTCTTAAGGATCCGAGCAATTTTGTCTGTGGTTCCTTGAACATAGGGAAGATGGACTCCTAGTCGGCGCTCCTTCGGTTCTTTATTAATCATCGCATTTTTAGAGGCTTTAAGGAAAGCCTTTTGACCTAGGCGCCTACTGTAGCCATTCTCCACAAAGACATTAAGGAAATGGGATCTCTCCTTATCAAAGCTCTTATTATCAGAAATCCTCAGGGCACGAGGAAGGCCTAACAATCTCAATAGAGATGACCGCTGGAAAATCAGTAGTTGTTGGATCCCTGCCCTGTCGTCTTAGTTTTCTGTGTTCCCCCTGGAGCCTTCCTTCCTCCTGGGGTTGATCTGTTTTGCTCTGTGGTTGCTTTTGGTCTTTTTCCTGTCCCTCCCCTTTTTTGTCGTTCTCTCTATTTTATTTATTTATTGATTTATATACCCTATATTTACATGTATTTATTATTATTATTTTTTCTTTCTTTTTTTTTTTAATTTTTATTTATTTATTTTTTTAATTAGTTAATTAATTAATTTATTTATTTGTTAATTAATTAATTAATTAATTTATTATTTTTTTTCAACTGTCTTTTACCTAACTTTTATCTAAATAACCGAAGATTAAGGTTTTTTTTTTAACTAACCCTTAAAAGTATTTTATTTATCTATATATCTTACCTAATTTAACTTATTTCCATAAATAATAATAATAATAATAATTTTATTAATATTAATAATATTAAATTAATAATATTAAAATAATAATAATATTTTGACTACTAATATTAATAATATATTAATATCAAGACTATTTTACTAATATAATATTAATTATATTTAATAAATAACTTAATTAAACAAAAAATTACTTATATTATTAATATATAATAACAAATAATTTAATTAAATTAAATTAATTATCTTTTCTAACTAATATTTTATTGATATTTTTAACCTAACTGTATGATTTTAATTGAAATATATATATATATATATATATATTAACATTAATTAGTGAATAATTTAAATAAATAAGTGAACTATCTTCTTAAACTAATCACTAATAGTATTTTATTTATTTTGAATCCTAACTTTTATTAATAACCTAATATTATAACTTTATATATATATATATATATATATATATATATATATATATATATATATAAATTAATTAATTAATTTTTAAAAATATTTTTTGGTATTAATATTAAAATAATAATAATATTAAATTAATGAATAGTAATTTGACCTGGGTCCGTAGGTCAAAATTAGCCGTTGGTCGATTTAGCCGTTGGAGTCTCTGCTCAGACTATTTAACATGCTAAGCTGGATCTGTTTCTTCAACTTGTCCTGATGATGAACCACACTGGTTGGTTTGAAACGCGTCGACAAATGATTTATCTTGTGATTTTCGCCGAAGATCTTCTCTTAAACTTGATATGGATCACAGAAGCCTCAATTCAACAATAGAAACAATTCTGGTAAATAAAGGAAAGAAAGAAAATATTTTGTGATTGAGTATCAGTGCGTTAAGAGACAAAGAAATAATTAGACTTATAGTTATGCATGTCTCTGTTACAAGTCTTCAATTCTTGGACTGAACCGGCGTTCCTGCACCGCAACAGTGTTCCTGCACTGGAATAGAGTTCGTGCACTTGGGATGATATTCATGTACTAGAATGATGTTCCTGTACCAGAAGTGTATTATGTTTCTGCACTGAATATTTCAACTTAGTATTAGAATTTTGGGTTCTTGAACTAGGGTGCACTATTCTTGTACTAGGATATTGATTCCTGTACCGAGAACAATGTCCCTGTCCCTATAGAACCAACATTCCTACACTAAGTTTCATGTTCCCAACCACTTTCATAAAGCATAAAGGATGCTAACTATAAATCGATTGAAAGCAAATCAAAGCAAGGGAAATAATCGTAAATGAACCATACGAAATCAAAGAACTCTTTAACCATTCATTCATTCAAGAGAAAAATCATTGCAAGAATCGAAAGAGATATCTATCATAACATAAAGTTTCTCCATGTAAAGATAAGCATCTAATCTAAGAAACAGAGAATTCCTTCTTTCTTAAATGGCTATCACCACATGAAAAAGATCTGTATCTTTCTAAGATGAATGTTTTGAATCAAAGGTTCCTGCAACAGACTCCAGTCTCAACTAAGTTATTCCCACAAGGGAGTCGGCGCAGTCACAGATCCTATGATGCAAACAGAGTCTCATTAATACCCAGGGGATGCAAATAAATCGACCCTAAGTTAAACACACTTGTTGCAAACTCATACTTGAAAATAAAACGCGCCTTACATAAAGGAAATGAGATAAGCTTTGCAGGAATGAAACACTCTTGCTGAAGTAAACAACACTTGTAGGATTGAAACACACTTGCGAAATTAAACTGAAACACTCATTTATAGCAAGAGAAAGGGAATCAAACGATGCATCAAAGGAAGGGAAAGAAATGCTACATCAATCTTGAATAGATAAACAAAACCACACTGTCAAACCTCGGATCCGAGAAGCATGTAGTTCATGAAGAAAACATAAATCTGCTAGCTAGGTACATAAACAAAATACTCCTTTGCTCTAAATCTGCATATAAATATTTTAACACACCTTATAAAAAGAGGGAGAATGAGCTGGGTTGGTTGGGCCCTAGCCAACCAGCTCGTTTCCCTTTATGAAATCTAGGAAATCAAATACATAAATAACTCATTCACATAAGACTTAAACTCAGAAATTGATAAACTGACATAGCTCCTTAGATTAACTTGAATGTTTGCTGCAATTATACATTAAAGCTTTGAATCCAGCCTCCAAATGATCATAGAGAAGGGGGAATAACCCCCTAAACTTGATCCAGCATGGAAGTACAATAACTGGTTTTCTCCTCTTCCTACAGAGCCATGATTAACTTTTATATAATTTACAATTACATGATAGGCTTTGAACAAGCCAAACCTTTGCAAACAAGGTGAGGGATTTAATCCCACTACTTCCCATCAATAGGAGACCAGTACAAGCATTGTACCATTGAGAAAATGTAGATCTGATACGAATTTTCCATATTTTTGGCAAATCTAGGCAAGATCCTAAAATTCTGGAAAAACAATCTTTTTTTATAAAACTGCATCAAAGACCCACGCGGAACTTTTAAACCATTTCGAATCCTGGTAAACGGTTTTTTTCCTAGATAAAATTTTATACTGATAAAAAACCCATATTCTCATATTTATGATATTCTCCTCCATATTCACGCAAATCGAGGTCAAACTTGGCAGTTTGGAAACTGTGCGGATTTTGAGCAGATTTGTTGATTTGCTTCTAGAGACCCACATGTGCGACCTAGGTGCAATCCATTCATGGGAAGGTGTTAGAACATAATTTTTAACAAAAACCTTTCTCATATTTTCCTTAAAATGTGCCAATGTACAAAATCCCCAAATCGGTGCAGAAATTTTAGTGTAGGAGCGTTGGTGTAACCTTGATCACGATTTTATACGCCTTCCTAAAACAACACAAACACCATCATCAATAATCATTTTGATGCAAATCTTATTGAAATAAATAAGATAGGTTAAATAATGAACACTTACGTGATTATGCTCCAAGTTTAAGCTACTATCCCAACAATTGTGCAAAATGATAGTAATAACAATGAAAACCATGAGTAAGACTAGGCTAATAATTTGAATTAAACATGATAATTCTCTGGCCTAACATCCCCCCATGCCGATCATCTTGCATGTCCTCATGCAAGCAAAAACTCTGAGAGAGACCAAAGTTACTTAAGACTGTAGAGATAGGGTTTCTCTATTAGAGTCATGTTGCATTGCCTTAAACTATAGGGCTAATTAAATAAGATAATGTAGGTAAGTGCCAGATGATGTTGACTCCCTTTGCATCAAATAAGATAAGGAATAATTGCTACCATAGATTTAATGATGTCAAGACTGATCTTCATTATTTCGAAAAGAATAACTAATGCTAGGAGTACCAAAGGAATGTTAATAATGTCATTACTGCAAGAATAGTGTTATCATGAAATAGCCAACCATCAAAATTTTCATAAAGCATCTCAAGATTAATCCAAATTAGCAAGCCTTCACTTTCAATAACCTCATTATTATAAATAGAAGTGACATTATTTGGAAGCCAAGGCATTAAAATGGATGGAAAATAGGGAAAAAGAAATATGACAAAACAATACCTTCCCAAGATGACCATCTTACCATTACCCAAGCATATAGTTGAAGCTCCTCTTGTTCAAGCAAAGTGAATCACCTGCACTAAGGGTCCCACATCCATGAAAACCTTCATATTTCTAAAAGATAGAACTCCAAAGCATATTATCGAAAGGATCTTAAATCCACTCTTAGAGAGATATTATAATGAGTTTAGGGAAAGACAAAAACAACCAAGTAAATCATAATGTAAAATTAAATTTAATACCACAAGCATGGCCCTGCTGCCAACATGCATCTATAGCCTCGACAGTGATGCCTTTTAACCCCACGAATCTATTAGATATAAATTCAGAGTCAATTAAAAGCATTTACATTTTTTAGAAGTTAATTGAAGGCCATTGTCCTGACTTGGTAACCAACTAACAATGACGCCATTCACAAGAACTAACAAGAATGAACAAGCTGGTTTGTGATGAGACCTCTTGTCTTCGAACTTTTCAACTGGGAGCCATTACCCTGGTTTGGTGACCAGTAATGGTAATGTCATTCTTGCTAGGACCCATGATCATCGTAGGTCAGCTCGTAATGAGACCTCCCATCCATCAATTAATCATTTTAAAAGAAACCCTGATTATAATTAACCTTAAATGGGTTACTTAATAGGTAGGGAGGAAAATCTTCTACTTAAGAGCATGGGATGGCGTTAAAATTTTGTAATTACTAATCTTTACTGATTGGTCCTTCTACCCTAAAGACTCATTTTAAAGAAAACATCTCGAATAATGACTGAAAGATTCCTTAACTTGATCGTGCTAGGATTCTCATGAGAGCTCATTAGGGTTTTATAGGAGTGGTCCACCATAGGTTTCTTTTCATCAATACCTTCAAAGAGAAACTTGAAATGATTTCATGGATGATAGTTTGTTATAATGAATAGGCCAAAAGTAAGTTTTTAAGCTTATGAATAGAAAGTATTAAATATAACAATAAAAATCCCCCTAACTGACCCAATGATTAATCTCAACCAACAATCAAAATCACTTTATAGAATATGAGGCATTAAGAGTGAATTGCTTCTGACAAGTCTTACCACAAGAGAGCTTAATGATAGAAATTCCAAAAGTTATGCCTTAAAAATTGCGGTTTCAAGAGTGCTGCTATTTAAAATGACATTTTTATTTATTGTTCTAATACTACCCTTCCCTAGTTTAAAGAAAGGAAGGTCTCCTTCAAGTGTAGGAGTACTTCCATTGTAGCCATGTGTGTAACAAAATGTTAAATATACTCACACTCGATTTTATACTCACACTCGATTTTAAAGAATAAGCTTCAACACATACCAGAGTATGAGAAATCAGTTGCTTTGATTGATATGGTACCAAGAGTTTTCGAACGACGAGGAAATAAGGTGTGATGATGACTACTTGAAACCAGGATTCAATGGGATCCACATATTCATGATTCTCCAATTGATGCAAGCCTTCCACAACTTTATAATCACTCTCTAAGAGGCATAAGGGATCTGGTGAAAGACAAAAGAAAAATCCCTCAAGTTCGGGCTCAAATATCTGCTTTTCAAATTGACAAGAATGGTTAAGGGAAATTTTAGGGTTTTTAGCTTCAACAACAATTTCATAATAGGTTTCAATCAAAGATTTCTCCTCTAATGGTCTTTGAATTAGATCTTCCCAGGGTGAATGTTCTATAGTGATAGGAGGTGTTTCCAAACTCACCCCTTCCCCCAACCTCGAAGATATATCATTTCGTTCAGTAGGGGAATCAATGGGAAGAATAGGTGTTTTAGATTATTGTGCAACCTCCTTGTTTAGATTAGGGTTTGCACTATGGTTTAGGCTAGGGTTTGGGTTAAGGCTTGGAATAGGATTTGGATTTGGATTAGGATTTGGGTTAGGATTTGGACTAGCATTAGGTCTAGGGTTTGGAATAGGGTATGGACTAGGGTTAGGTCTAGGGTTTGGATTAGGTATAGGTCTAGGGTTAGGATAATGGCCAAGGTGTGGATTAGGGTAAGGTTGCACTAGTAGTTGGGACCATGGAGGAGGATAACTTGGTGGTGCATTGGGAAACAATTGTGGTTTTTGTTGATTTTGCATGAAAATTTTCCCTAGGGAAGGGGCTCCAAACCATTCTTGAGGCCATGGGGATATTTGATTTGAGGATGAGGTCTAGGGAGAGGGCCACTGTGGCCATGAAGTAAGGTATTCAATTGAAGGAGGACTAAAAGTTTTCCATGGAATTGTAGGATTATAAATTTGTTGATGAACCTGCTCAGGATAATAAACATTATTCCAAGTATTAAATGAGGATGGGTTTTCAGTTATACCTGGCTGTTGATTCGATCCCTTACTTGATTTCCTAAGTACGTTTAGTAATCCTAGCAGTGATGGGCAATGTTCTGTTGCATGAGCCTCTTCACAAATTCTACAAAATTTCAGGCTACTAAGTGGACACTTTCCAAGGAAGTGTTTCTTTCTACAGTTGGCACAAAAGATCAACAATGGTTCTTCATCCTTCTTCTGCTCTTCTTGCAAATCATCCAACGTTGAAATCAAAGATTTAATAACATTATTTCTATGTTCAAGCAAAATATTAAATTTTTCACTTGTGAGTTCTTCATTGGATGATTTGTATATCTTTGTAGCAACATCAAAACTCCTCATTGAATGATTCCTCAAAATACCATTTTTCTGTTTTCAACAAGCCAACTGGTATATTCTGTCAGCATAGTGGTAATGTATATATAGGGGGGTTCTTACAGCACCTGAGAAATAAAAAAACCTTGAAATAACCAAGATATTCAGGAAATAAATAAATTTAAAGAACATAAACTTGCAAGAGAAACTAGGTGAAAAGAAAACCAAACTGCGGCAGGTCGCCAAAATCAATCCCCTAAGCGCCTCCCCGATAACAACACCAAAATGTTGGGCATAATAAACAACCTAACATTTAATTGTCAATCTGAGAGTTCGTAAACTTAGAGGTGCAGCACTGGAAATGCTAGAGAAGGACTTCAGCAACCTGCACTAATTAATACAATGACACCACACCATTCTTGAAACTGGATTCACTCAAGAAAAATATTTTCCACAAACTTTGACAGAAAAATTAAAAGATGCCTTGTAATCAATTTGAAAAGAATGCTGGAAAATGAAATATGTTCCTGTAATCAAAACTCCAGTGCTTTAAAAAGAACAGAAGGGATGATCTTCTATTATACTTATAAATCTGAGTCCTTTACTAAAGATATCTCATTCTTGTACTAGAGCAACCACGTGCCTGTACCGAAATGAGTCTCATTCCTGCACTAGAACTTAATGAAAGGAACTTGAATCAACAGAAACAATTCTGGTAAATAAAGGAAAGAAAGAAAATCTTTTGTGACTGAGTATCAATGTGTTAAGAGATAGAGAAATAATTAGACTTATAGTTATGCCTGTCTCTATTACAAGTCTTCCATTCCTAGACTAAACCAATGTTCCTACACTGCAACAATGTTCCTGCACTGGAACAAAGTTCCTGCACTTGGGATGATATTCCTGTACTAGAATGATGTTCCTATACTAGAAGTGTATTATATTTCTGCACTAAATATTTCGACTTAGTATTAGAATTCTGGGTTCTTGAGCCAGGGTGCATTGTTCCTGTACTAGGATATTGATTCCTATATTGAGAACAATGTCCCTGTCCCTATAGAACCAACATTCCTACACTAAGTTTAATGTTCCCAACCACTTTCATAAAGCATAAAGGATGCTAACTATAAATCAATTGAAATAAAATTAGAGCAAGGGAAATAATCATAAATGAATCATATGAAATCAAAGAACTCTTTAACCATTCATTCATTCAAGAGAAAAAGCATTGCAAGAATCGAAAGAGATCTCTATCATAACAGAAAGTTTCTCCATGTAAAGATAAGCATCTAATCTAAGAAACAAATCATTCCTTATTTCTTAAATGGATGTCACTACATGAACAAGATCTGTATCTTTCTAAGATGAATGTTTTGAATCAAAGGTTCCTGCAACAGACTCCAGTCTCGACTAAGCTATTCCCACAAGGGAGTCAGCGCAGTCACAAATCCTATGATGTGAACAGAGTCTCATTAATACCCATGGGATGCAAATAAACCGACCCTAAGTTAAACACACTTGCTGCAAACTCGTACTTGAAAATAAAACATGCCTTGCATAAAGGAAATGAGATAAGCTTTGCAGGAATGAAACACTCTTGCTGAAGTAAACCATGCTTGCAGGATTGAAACACACTTGTGAAATTAAACTGAAACACTCATTTACAGAAAGAGAAAGGGAATCACACGATGCATCAAAGGAAGGGAAAGAAATGCTA
The DNA here is from genome assembly GCA_031772625.1 of Pinus tabuliformis. Classification (NCBI taxonomy): domain Eukaryota; kingdom Viridiplantae; phylum Streptophyta; class Pinopsida; order Pinales; family Pinaceae; genus Pinus; species Pinus tabuliformis. The sequence continues at coordinate 824,287,704 of CM062814.1, forward strand.
CAAAAACCTTGAATAGATACACAAAACCACACTGTCAAACCTTGGATCTGAGAAGCACGCAGTTCATGAAGAAAACATAAATCTACTAGCTAGGTACATAAACGAAATACTCCTTTGCTTTGAATCTGCATATAAATATTTTAGCACACCTTATAAAAAGAGGGAGAACGAGCTGGGTTGGATGGGCCCTAGCCAACCAACTCATTTCCCTTTACGAAATCTGGGAAATCAAATACACAAACAACTCATTCACATAAGACTTAAACTCAAAAATTGATAAACTGGCATAACTCCTTAGATTAACTTGAATGTTTGTTGTAATTATACATCAAAGCTTCGAATCTAACCTCCAACCGATCATAGAGAAGGGAGAATATCCCCCTAAAATTGATCCAACAACATGGAAGTACACTATCTGGTTTTCTCCTCTTCGTACAGAGCCATGATTTGGCTTTTATATAATTTACAATTACATGATAGGCTTTGAACAAGCCAAACCTTTGCAAACAAGGTGAGGGATTGAATCCAAACTACTTCCCATCAATAGGAGACCAGTACAACCATTGTCCCATTGAGAAAATTCAGATCTGATACGAATTTTCCATTTTTTTGGCAAATTTGGGCAAGATCCTAAAATTCTGAAAAAACAATGTTTTTTTATAACATTGCCTCAACGACCCTCATGTAAATTTTAAACCATTGCGAATATTAGAAACCGGTTTTGATTTTAGATAAGCTGTTATACTGGTAAAAAACCCATATGCTCATATTTCCAAGATTATCCTCCATATTCACACAAATCGAGGTCAAAATTGGCAGTTTGGAAATTGTGCGGATTTTGAGCAGATTTATTTATTTGCTTCTAGAGACCCACATGTGTAACCTGGGTGAAATCCAACTCATGGGAAGGTGTTAGAACATCATTTTTAACAAAAACCTCTCTCGGATTTTCCCGAAAATGTGTCGATGTACGAAAACCCCAAATCAGTGCAAGAATGCTAGTGTAGGAGCGCTAGTGCAGAAACAGAACTAGGTGCAATTAATTGTTGATGCATGTGTATATTTGATCGTGATTTCATAAGCCTTACCGAAACAACACAAGCACCATCATCAATAATCATTTTGATGCAAATATTATTGAAATAAAGGAAATGGGCTGAATAATTAACACTTATGTGATCATGCTCCAAGTTTAAGCTACTAGCCCAACAATTGTGCAAAATGATAGTAATAACAATGAAAACCATGAGTAAGCATAGGGTGAAAATTTGAATTAAACATGACATTTCTGGGGCCTAACAATGCTCCATGTTGTATAATACTTTGGAATATGAGAAAAGTTCTCTAGAAAAGGTCTCGACCCTCGTGGTTTAAGAAAATTTAAACATCACTAATAATAAATTTATTTTAGTAAGAAGCAAATCATTTTCTAACATTGCTTCGTTTTTCTAAATTCCTTTGAAAGTGTGGTCCATGCAAGATTATTGCTCCCAAACTGTAAGAACTATCAGAGAAATACGTCGATGTTGTGTTCCTGAAGCTTGACTGCAACCAAGAGAACAAGGTCTGTTGATTTTCTTGATGTACTTCATGACTTAAGTTCATCATCTCGCTTCTTCTATGACACCGCATTTTGTCTATCAAATATTTATTACACTCCTATTCACTTGTCTCTTTAATGGATAAAGTGGCATTGCTTGAACACTTTGTTTTTCCTCATGCTTTTTCTCAAATCCATATTTGAATTGCTTGTTAAATATGTCCTTTGTTTGTGATATCTAATGTATCTTAAACTAATTCTTTTGATTGATGTTTTTGGTTACAGCGTTTGGCAAAGGAGTTGGGACTGAAGGTTATGCCCACCTTCAATACTTTTAAGGGTAAAAAGGTTGTTAAAGAAGTGATAGGAGCAAAATTAAATGATTTGGTACAAGCTATTGAGACTATAAAATCAAATCCATAGATTTACAAATTGGTTGGCCTCCTTCATTTTCAGATATTGTAAATTGATATCCTATCAATAAAGTGTTTTGTGTTTGAACATGTAATGGTACTATTTCTCAAATTGGGATGGCATGTTTCCCTGTTCTTGGTCATCTTATGAGCAGACATTTTGTAATTACTATTTGTACCATACGAATACGAGAGTAAAGATAAAATATAATACCCTTTCTATATTTTCAATCAATGGGCCTTTCTCTATGCTACAAAAATCCCATTTTCAGCAACAATATTATCTATTTATAAAGAATCTACTATGCATTTTGGACTACTCAAATATATGGAATGAGTGAATGAATTATTTTAACATTCTTCAGGGTCCAGAATATTGATATGTTATACATTATGGATTAATTGAATACACAGAATAATGATTGAATTAATTTTAACATTCTTTAGAATCTAGACCAATTGGACATTTAGATGAGGAGGTCAGTTTGCCAATCTAGATTTTGAGGAAAATGGCCCTAGATGGATTGCTTCCTTCTTGACCAGCAGGGCATGTTTGGGTAGCATCATAATGCACTGCTTTCTTTCCTAGGTAGTTAGCTCTCGGCAGGATATTTTTGGATAATGTCCTTGGTCATGCTCTCTGTTTAGAACATGATAGTGTCCATGTGTAGGTAAAACTTTTGCGGTTGCAGCATTCTGAACTGCATGTTTGCTTCTACAACAAAAAATGTTTTAGTCTGCATCTGCAAGCTTGTTTTTTGAGAAGGAAGGTTTCTGAATGGCAGACAACTTGAGGACTATGAGGATTCTACCATGAAGAGGAGAAGCCTAAGGAGGCATGAAGAACCAGGAATTGGAGAAATTGAAGAGCAAAGTTTTAGAGCTGGACACTATAAGAGCTAGAGATGTTGAACAAAATTCAAGACCCAAATAGGGTTTCTTTTGTCGTAATTAAGCTAAAGATAGAGTAGAGATATGACAAGAAAACATCAAGACATGAAAAAAATGGTAAGATGAAGAAGCTATTATATGTTTATTACCAATACAATTACATCTGCAGGAGCATGAAAGTTGTTAAAATTGTGATATAATTCTATTAACTTATGTATTTATATAGATTGGATATGGATTATATATAACTTATTTTAACAACTTGAACTCTTTTATAAAAGAGGCTTAATGTGTGATGCTATAAAAAACCAATTTCTTTATCCAAACATTTCTCCAAACCTAAAATTCTTTTTAAATAAAATAATTTAGATATAATTTAGATATTCAATTAAATCGCATAGCATATCAGAGCTTCTTTCTTCATGCCACTGCCTTACGACATTTCTTTTGCAACATGTAGTACAATTATTAGTTTATATTTATTAAGAATTGATTTTTAATGTTTTAGTTAATTTAATATAATTTTTTCATTATTATATTTTTTTATTTTTTATTTTGAACTTGTTTTAATAAAATAATTTTTCCGTTTCTTGATTTATTTCAATTTTATTTTTATTCTTTATTTATTTTTAATTTTAAATCATTATTTATTTATTAATTAATATATTTTTGGAAGCCTAAAATTATTCCTATTTCCTAATTCTTTTTATTTTTATGATCATGCATTTCTATCAATTTTTTCTTAATTTATATTTTATCTTAATTTTTATATATATTTTGTTAACTTAAAACTCCTTTTATCTCAATTGATTATTTACTTATGGTTTTATCCGCTTAAATCTTGGTTATATATATATATATATATATATATATATATATATATTATTCATCATTGTTTATTAGTCTTATTAATTTTAAATAATTTATAATTTTTTTATATTTATTGAGAATTGGTTCTTAATGTATTAGATAATTTATGGTTTTCCATTTGATTTATTTTTTTATTCTTTAATTTTGACTATGTGATTCGGTTGGTTGAGTTTGATTTTTAAAGAAAAAGATTTTTTCCTTTCTTGATTTATTTTCTTTTTATTTTTACTTTTTATATTTGTATTATTTAATTATTTTGAAAATCATTTATTTATTAATTAATATATTTTTGAGTGTTAGTTGAAATAATATTTGAAATAATTTTAGTAATTTTTATTTATAATATGATGTTTTATTGAGTTGTTTTTAATGAGATTTTTTGGAAACTTTTCTAGTGGGTTTTTTGGTCTAATTTCTCCAAAATCCGATAGGAATTTATTGAAATTACAACTTTGATGGGTAACCCCTGCACAATCGAAGCGCTTTAGGGGTTTTTCAGGGTGTTGAATCCATATATACAGTAAAAAAAAGTAGTTTAAATAACACAAATCAAGATTTCAACTCAAACTTTTCCACCGGATTCTGGCACTGGAGAGTCCAAAAAGTCACACTAAAGAAAACTCCGATGTTTTATTCCCTATTTGGCTTACAAAAGAGAGTAATCAATAGTGGGAAAGAATTTCAAAGAACAAAGGTTGCAATTTCTTTGGTGAACAATTGTTTACTCTATGTGGGGCTTTCAATTTAGTCATTTGTAATGGTTTGACTAGATGGGCACAATCCGGTAATTTCACTTGCAATACTTACAATGGAGCAAGTGTAGTAGATTATGTAATTTGCTCGCATGATTTGTGTGAGAAAATGGAGGAAGTTTTGATTGGAGATTAGCTTTGGGGCTTAAAATCATATCACAAGCCAATTTATTTAAGTTTCTCTTGGACTGGAAAGAAGCAATTATAGTCAAAAACTCAGTGTGTTCAACAAAATCTCCCAAAGGGCAGAATTTTTTTGACTCCAAATGATTCAAGGGATCAGTTTAGTGCTCAAAATTCAAAGTGTTCAAAAATGCTCAAAACCTATACCAATGCGTAGATCTCGGTGATATGAATCCAACACAACTCATTTCACTCAAAATCGATATCATATGCTCCCGATATCGTGTTCTAATCGATTTGTCAAGTAGGCAAAACTTTGTAGAATTGACAAGGTGACTGTACATTTTGGGCTAGTGGTAGGCTGCCACTTGGTCACTCCTAATTGGTCTAAAATTTGAATTTTTATTGGCTCATAAATTATTTTTAATTTTTAATGTGGGTTGACTATGTATTTGAAGGACCAATGGGGGAGAGCCACGTGGGCCAATTGGAGGTTGCCACGTGGCCTCCAATGATTGGTGTAAAAATTTTGTGAAGGGGCAAAGCTGCCCACGAGAATCAAACTTGCAACCTAGAAGAAAACACCACGGGCCTCAACCAATGCGCCAAACTTTATTTCTTAATAACACAAGTCCGCATCTTTTATTTTAAGTTTAACGCAATTCAAATCGGAGGCTGGGGTTGGGGCTAAGCCTCGGCGCTAGTCCTCGTGTCCTCGGAACCAAGATGCGAGACTGAGGGCCAGAGCTTAGCCCCATCCCCATGGTCACATCTGGAATGCACCAGACCATTACTCAGAACTGCAGGCGAAGAATGGTAAAGGGGCGAGCCTATTTGCACTAGCCCGAGGTCATATGACTCGCCATACAACCAGGTGGGCGGAGAACGGAGGGGACCAGCATCGGGCCACATGGTCGTCACACAACCACACTACCAGCAGAAAGGATTGTCGGATTTAAAGCCCTAAATGTGGATTTTAAGCACCAGGCCCAGGTTTTATGGGCACAATATAACCAAGCGCCAAGTGTTGGGGGCTTGATTAATGGGAGCGTGTGCTTAGGCTTGGCCCCTAAGCACATGGCCCCCATACAACCATAAATTTAGGAACTGGTTGTTAATGGATAGTTTAATTATTCGACAAATTCACCCGTCGAGCGGATTGTAAGCCAAGTTTGCACGTCGGTTCCGGGTTTGGGGCGCTAAAGCCAGATTTTGGTCAAATTGTAGGATGGTTAGCTATGGAATTTAAAAAAAACTTGTAACAGGCATAACTTTCTCAATTTTTGGCCAAATGAGGTGCAGAAAAAACCCATATGGGGTTTTTTTACAGTTTTGGATCCATTGAAGACATTTTTTTTTACATTCTTAGCACTACAAATTCATATAAACACATATTTTTTTAGCATAATGAAAGAGAACCTACATTGGAAGTTGGACCAGGAGATGTAGCCCAGGAAAGGGGTGAACTCCTTTATCATGTTTGTTGTTATGTGTTTCTGATATTGTTTATTGTCTTTGTTTTGGCTGTTAATTGTGTTTAAAAATCACTTATTTATGTGTTTAGTAACTTGATCCATTACCCAAAATACATATAAAGTTTAACTTGCAATTTGTATATCACCTTCAAGTTTCAATTACAAATCATTTTGGTATTCGAGCATCAGCTTATTATGAAGGTTTGATTTTGCTTGCAAGGGTTCTTTTGATGATTACAAGGTTGAAGCTTAAAAGAGGAGAAGGAGAACTTGTGGAGCCAAGATCTCAAATTGTTTCAAGGAGAACAAACACACCTCAAGCTTCAATAGTCAAGGAACATGAAGAAGGTCTTGAAGGGATGTCTGAATATGAAAGAAATTTCAGAGATGTTTTCTTTGAGATTTCTAAAATGGTAAAGGCTCCTTATGAAGAGAGGAATTCATGGTTGTATGGAGAGAGCTCAAAACCTCCAAAAAGAGATGGAGGAAAAGGAGACAAGCATCCAAAAGGGAATGGAGGGAATGGTGACAAACCACCACCTTCACCTCCATCATCCTCATCCTCATCTTCTTCTACCTCTACCCTTTCACAAACACCTCGAAATTCTCCAAAGGGACATGGTAAAACTCCTTCATTAAAGCTTGATATTAATTTTGAAATTCCTATGTATGATGGAGAGTTAGATGCTGCGAAATTAGATAATTGGATTTGCCAAATTGAAGTGTATTGTGGGATACAAAGAATCAAGGATGATGAGACCAAAATTCAGCTTGCTTCTCTTAGATTGGAAGGTGCAACACTTATTTGGTGGGAAGCCAAAACTCAATAGGACATGAAGAAACATGGTAAGGTTTTATCATCTTGGAATGATTTTTTTGTTTCAATAAGAATGCATTTGCATCCATTAGCATACATGCAAAGAGCTATTATGGATTGGCAAAACTTTAGGCAAGCCAATGGGAAAAATGTGCAAAGTTATACTCAAGAATTTAGGAAAAGAGCTTTGATTTTGGGTATAGATTTGTTCTCTAAAGATACTTTTCTCAGATACATTGGAGTATTACATAGTTACTTGAGACATAAAATTCTCATGTTTAACCCTACAAAGCTATATGAAGTTTGTGTACAGACAACTAAGTTTAGAGGGAAGAGGGAAAAATGTTTCTGAAGAAACTAGTGAGAAGTCATTCAAGTTTGGAGAAAAAAGAAAAGGGAAGTTTAAAGGCAAGGATAAAAAGAATGATTCAGTCAAGAAAGAAGGAGAAAATCTCACATGTAAACATTGTTCTAAAGAAGGCCATGATGAAGACCATTGTTGGAAACTTCATCCTGAGATGAGACCTAAAAAGTTTAATAACAAGGAGAAAGAAAAGATTGTTGCAACTACACAACAAGATCTAGGATCTGATTCTAGAGATGAAACAAAAATCATAGCCATGGGATTGAAAGGTAAGGATTTAATTGCAAGTACTAGTTCTTCTAGCAAACCCATTGAAACTCAAAATGAAAGAGAAATAATAGAGTTGTTCCATATTAGAATCATCACAAAACATAATAATGTAGATACTTTGTTTGATAGTGGTTCACAAGCAAACATAATTTCATAAGACATTGTCAAGAAGCTAAATTTGGAAATCATTCCTCATCCTAAACCTTATCCTTTGGGTTGGGTATGTGACAATGCCAAGTTGCAAGTGACAATAAAATGCATACTTATATTTGTCATCACTGCAAATTTTATTGATGAGGTAGAACTTGATGTGGTACCACTTGACATTTGTGGGATTGTTTTGGGAAGCCCATACTTATATGACAGGAAAGCCATCTTTCATCACCATGAGAACAAGTATCACTTGTTTAAAGATGGGATTGAGTATATTGTTAGAGCACATAGCAAGAAGTTGAATTTATCTCTTGTGAATGCTGGACAAATGAAGAGGTTTGTAAATGCTAGTCAGAATTTTACATTGTTGATGATTAAACATAAAGATGTTGATGAATCTGAAGTCTTTCAAGGATATGAATCAAGTTTGAAATATGATTTCATTGAGGTCGTTAATCCATGTGATAAGATGTTTCAGGAGTCTAACATGTTGCCTCCTAAAAGAGGAAAACAACATGAAGTTCATTTGTAGCAGGATGCATCATTGTTGAACATCGGTATGGACAAGATGCCAATGTTAAAGAATGCAAGGGTAAAAAAGTAGATGAAAAAGCTATTTGACAAAGAGGACATTGGTTCTAAAATATCTTCTTGTGGGTTTCATAATGTTTTGGCTTTGAGGAAGAATGGTGCATGGCGATGGCGATCACATTTGGTAAAGAGTTAAGCCAAGTGCAAGGCTAGACATGCTAAGCATCGTTATGACTACAGTGTTCAAGGTGAAGTGAACTTGAAATTGAATAAGTCTCCTTTGATTGAAGGTCGAGGAGAGAATGTTCATATTTCTTTAACATAAGTTTTCTCATCTAAACATCTTGAAGAATTGCAGCAAGGTCCTATCTTTGACAGAAAGACAAAGACTTCAAAAGTGAAGTACCTTCATGAGGAGCTCAAAGCGACAAAAATAAGAAAAACCAAATGGGTTGAGGTTGGAAGGGTGAGGGAACTGTACCCTCATCTATTTGTTGACTGAAAATGAGCTTTTGGAGGTCCAAAAACTTCCAATGGGGAGGACTAATCCAAGGGATTAGTTTAGTGCTCAAAATTAAAAGTGTTCAAAAATGCTCAAAATCTATACCAGTGCGTAGATCTCAACAATCTAAATCCAGAGCAACTCGTTTCACTCAAAACTGATATTGTATGCTCCTGATGTCGTGTTCTGATCAATTTGTCAAACAGGGAAAATTTTGCAGAATTGACAGGGTGACTGTACATTTTGGGCGAGTGGTAGGCTGCCACTTGGCCACTCCTGATTGATCCAAAACTTTGAATTTTTATTGGCTCAGAGATTATTTTTAATTATTAATGTGGGTTGATTGTGTATTTGAAGGACCAATGGGGGAGAGCGACATGGGCCATTTGGAGGCTGCCATGTGGCCTCCAACGATTGGTGTAAAATTTTGTGAAGGGGCCAAGCTGCCCACGAGAATCAAACCTGCAACCTAGCAACAAACACCACAGGCCTCAACCAATGCAAAAAATTTTGTTTCTTAATAGCATAAGTCTATGGCTTTTATTTGAAGTTTAACACAATTCAAATTAGAGGTTGGGGTTGGGGCTAATCCCCAACCATGTACCCTGTGCCCTCAGAACCAATGGGCAGGACCAAGGGCCAGGGCTTAGTCCCAGCCCCATGGTCACAGCCACAATGCACTAGACTATTACTCAGAACTGCGGGCGGAGAATGGTAAAGGGGTCAGCCCATTAGCACCAACCGGGGGTCATATGACCCATCATACAACTAGGTGCGCAAAGAATGGAGGGGGCTAGCCCCAGGACACATGGTCGTCACATGACCACACCGCCAGCAGAAAGGAGCGCCAGATTTAAAGCCCTCAATGCAGATTTAAACATCATGCTCAGATTTTATGGGCACGACATGACCAAGCACTAGTTGTTGGGGGTCTGGCCGATGGGGGCGGGCAGTTAGCCCTGGCCCCTAGGCAAGTGGCCCCCATACGACCCTAAATTTTGGAATTGGGTGTTAATGGACAGTTTAATTGTCCGACAAATTCATCCGTCAGGCAGGATTGTAGGCCATGTTTGCATGTCGGTTCCGGGTTTGGGGCGCTCAAGCCAAATTTGGGTAGAATTGTAGGATGGTTAGCTATGGAATTTGAATAAAACTTGTAACAAGCATAACTTTCTCAATTTTTGGCCAAATGAGGTGCAGAAAGAACCCAGATGGGGTTTTTGACAGTTATGGATCCATTGGACACATTTGTTTTGCATTCTGAGCACTGTAAATTCATCTAAACACATATTTTTTAGCATAATGAAAGAGGTCTTGCATTGGAAGTGGGACCGGGAGATGTAGGCCAGGAGAGGGGTGAACTCCTTTATCATGTTTGTTGTTATGTGTTTCTGATATGGTTTATGTTCTCTGTTTTGTCTGTTAATTGTGTTTAAAAATCACTTGATTATGTTTTTAGTAATTTGATCCATTACCGAAAACACATATAAAATATCACTTGCAATTTGTATATCACCTTCAAGTTTCAATTATAGATCACGAGAAAATTGTAATACCTTCAAAATGATGCTAGAGAGGCTCTTCAAGAAGAAGAAAATCACAATTCACGACCTTCATAGTCACAAATTAACACATTTAATTCAAAGTGCACTTGAAGAGTGCAAAAGAGAAAAAATTAAGAAGTCTGAAACATATTGCTTTCCAGTTAATGCTTGGCTTTGACGAGGAATGCAAAAAGGCAAGGAGAGTGTGGAAAGAGTCAAACAAGGATAACATAAAGCTCAAAGCTTACAAGCAGATATTAAGAAATAGAAAGACCGATTTCAAGGTTTCAAGGAGGGAAGTACTAATATTCTTTGGGAAAAATAACCCCGAATTATTTTTGAAGGAGCTCCAACCGAGAAAGATGCAAACTAAAAATAGTATTATAGCTTTTGAATGGTTTGACTATGGAAGACAACTTTATGAGTAGGATCCCAAGGTTGACCCTCCTCCCTTGGTCAACATTGATACTAAACTCTTCACTGTGCAAGAGGTAGAGATGGGTATCAAGAAGTTGGGTGTTTGGAAAGAAAAGTACTTAGTTGAACTCGAAGCAGAGTATCTAAAGTGGGGCTTAAAGATTGTTGCACCTCACATTACAAAAAAAGTCAACAACATCATACAATAGGGGTTCCCCACAAATTGGACAACTTGTCTGGCAATACCTCTTTTCAAGAGTGGTGATGTCAATAATCCCTCCAATTATAGGACCATAATGATAAACCCCTTGTTTGCAAAGTTATTTGGAAGCATGCTAGAAAATAAAATTAGCAAGTGGGTAGAAGAAAGAGATAAGTGTGCTAAAGGGAAAGCAAGTTTTATACCTAAACATTCCACAATTGATCATTGTATAACTTTAAGGCACATCATTGAAAAATTTTGGGAGAAAAAGGAAGAAGCCTTTTGTTGTTTTGTTGATTTCAGAAAATCATTTGACACGGTTCCTAGGGATAAGCTTTGGCACACATGGAGGAACTTGGGGTTCCTAACCATTTGAGAGTAGTTGTGCATAGGTTGTGTGAAGACGTAAAAGTCAAAATTAAAACTTCAGCAGGCATTTCTGAAAGTTTTAGAAGTGATACCATTGTCTCCTACCCTTTTTGGTTTGTATATCGACAAGCTTGAGGAGTGGTTAAATTCGCAAGGGGGTGATGGTATCCATTTGGGAAAGTTTGTTATATGGCTTCTTTTGTATGCAGGTGACCTTATTCTAATTGCTAAAGCTACTCTTGGTTTGCAAGAGAACTTATTATCCCTTGAGCATTTTTGTAGAAGGGTGGGGATGCAAGTCAATATTAGCAAAACAAAAGTAGTGGTTTTCTCTAAAAAAAGAAAACATAACCTGCATAAGTTCTACTTTGAAGGCGGAATTCTGGAAAAAGTTGCGGATTACAAATGCCTTTGAATTGACTTCAACAAAAATTTAAGTTGGGATGGTTGTAGAAAGAAGATAACTTCGGGGGGGGGGTTTGGAAAGCATTTTATGCTTTTCAAAATAGGTGTAGAGAGGCAGAGTTGTGGGACTGAAAAACCACTCAAATTCTTTTTGGGCTTCTAGTGATTCTCTATGGTTGTGAAATATGGGCCAACAATACACCTGACATGCAGTGGGAACAAATTGAGAAAATTCAGAAGCGTTTGATAACAAACAAATTCAAAATTAAAAGTGCAGTTCTTTATGCTATCTTATTAAGTGAAACAAGGGTTGCTCTTATTGAAGCAATTGCTATGGTGCAATTCATAAGGTATTTAAAAAAAATTGAGAAGATGGAAGAGGGTAGATGGCCTAAGGTTGTCTTTAATGATATATTTTGTGAAAGAAAGAAGACTTGGATGCAGCAAAATAAAAAATGATTTAGTAAATGGGGTATTTGCGTGAACATGTGTCCCATAAACAGTAAATAGATAAAAGCTTTTGTTATGGATAAGTTCCATAAGCGTACTAGGGATAAGGAGCTAGGGAGAAAGAAAAAGTGCTATATTGAAGTGTTTAATCCCACTCATAATCATCAACAAAAAGCATATATAGAGGTCAATATTGCTTGGAGAGCCAAAATTCCTATTGCTTGTTAAGGACTAATTCTCATCAACTCCGTCCTGAAACAGGACACTAGAAAAGGCCAAAAGAAGTGTGGGAGGAAAGAGTATGTATTTTTGTTCTTCTAGAAAAGTGGAAACAGAAAAGCATTTCATTTTAGAATGTGAGGCCTTCAAAGACAACAGGGAAAGCTATGCAGATATTCTGCCAGCTAGCTCTTGGTATAATCTATTCAGCGAGAGTTTTGTCGAGAAGTTGGAAGCATTTATTGTGAGGCTTCAGAGGAAAAGGGTTGAATACATCAACCAGATGAAGAAGCAATCTGCACAATAGGCTATCTTTAGCCTCATGAACGTTAAAATAATTTCTTTCATTCTTTTTGCCAATATTTGGAATTAATTCTTTCTCCATTGTCTTCATTATTTATTCTCTGGACAAGATTAACTCTTCATCTTAGTATGACAATAAACCACACTGGATAATTAGATAATTCGAAACGCATAAACAATAAATTTTACCAAAAACTTCAATATACACAATATCGATTACAAAAACCTAAATTCAAAAAATTAAAAATTAAATTCTTATCAACCCTATTTTCACATTTATTTATTTTTACGTTAGATATTCTAAACTATCCGCATCATAAACCATTACACTTATATAGCTGGACTATTTCTATTTATTTCGTAATCATACATGTTTTCTGTATTCCAGTTGTCACGATCAATGCTTCGTTTTATGTTATAAGATCGCTCTTTTTCGTTTCATGGTATAGGATCTCTTATCATTTTTTTCGGATTTTAATTTACTAATGTGGATTAAAACCATGTGATTTTTATGCATTTTTTTTCAACCAATACATTATGAAATTTCCCCTTCTATTTCTTTGTAGGTTTTGACATAAAAGTGAAGAGATGGCATGGAGAAGTAAAGGAACATGAAACAAAGATGCATGAATTTGATTTCACGAACATTGAAGCATTAGAACTTCCTCTTTTATATACATATTGAAGCATTAGAACTTTTATGAAAAGATGAAGGAAACTTAAATAGGTAAATAATGACTTAGTATGAGAATTTTTTTTTATGAAACTTAACATTTTTAAAATAAATAAGTCAAAAATAATAATTAAATTAAATTATACATTTTAATTTAGTGAAAAAAAAAGAACACTCATCCATCTAAAGAACCACGAGACAAATTGGGTGTTAAAAAAGCTTAAAACCACCTTTGAGAGAGAGTCTTCATATTCAACTTCCTCTCATGCAAAAGTACAAATAGAAAATGTCAGACATCTATCCATATAAGAGCTAAAATATTTAGCCCCAAAGGATAAATAAAAAAATTGGGTGAAAGGGGTAGAGCGAAAATCTGGTAGCATTCTTATTTTAAAAGAATGTTTCTATATTTTATTTTTCAATGAAGACAAATTGTAAAACAAATTAGTTAAATAAATTTGGAAGCCAAGAGTCATAGAATTAGAAATTCAATAAAAGATAATTGTTAGGTTGTATTTTACAAGTTATCTTTATCATTGTTTTTATTTTTGATGTTTTTAAGTTTAAGCATAGTGTCTCATGGATGTTGTGGCAAATAAACACTCTTTTAATAACCATGTTTACATTTATGTATTTTCTGTTGTGTTAATGCATTGAATATGACTCAGTATGTTAGGGTCCAATCCTAACATTTTTATTTATGTAATAGGGTCAAGTCATAGTTATAGTTAGTCAAGGACTCAATAAAGCCCATATTAATAACTGTAAGTGGTTGACTCGCATTTAAGAAAGGGACCACAGTTAGTTGCAAATGGGCCATGGTATTCGATAGATGGTATTGAGTGAAGCATGGTATTGTATGTATGAATCCTATATAAAGGATAGATACTCCCCATTTGGAGATATCAAGTCTTATTTTGTAATCGAGCTCTGCTCTGCTGGAGGTTGCCCCCTCGAAAAGGCAAGGGACCATTGCATTCATCTCTGAATAATAAAATACTTGTTGTTTTTCTTATTTTGTTCTGTGTTCTCGGTTGTATTTCTTCACATATTTGGTATTCTGGAATTTCTCGCAGGTCAAGAGCATAACAAGTGGTATCAAAGCCCTTTCTAGGGCCGGTGGTACCACCATTTTTGGTAGAATTTTTTTTTAGGCTAAAGACGTGTTTCGGCGTCTTTAAACCACAAGATTTATCATTGAGCGCATAAACCTGCGGATTTGGGGAGGCACGCACGCATGAAATACAAGAGGTGGTCATGCTTGTTGGACTCCCTTGTAACTCCTGTGGGTACCCCTTCGAGTAGTAGCACATTAGACAGAACCACGCACGGACTGCCTTCCATGTACCCTCTAGGTATATTGGAAGCCCCCTAGGCTCACCTGAAACCTTGCCTTAGATAAACTGTCAATTGTCTTGCTGCTACAGTACACTAAGAACAACACTCGGGGAGATTACTCATGTGTACGATAGGGTAGTCAGGTAGTACGGCTAAGGGTACGGTTGATCCTCCTTAGTTAGTGCCCTGAAAGATTAGGCCAAGTACTATTGTTGGACCCTTATGTATATTGCGATATGTAGCACCTGACACTCCTTTGAGACCATAGTTCCCTCGACTCTCTGAAGATCGCCCATTATCTTATTTGCCAGATTAGATCTAGCAGTTAGGGTTTTGTCACCACCGCAACAATCAAATCCACCAGTTGAGGTTCTACCACCACAATACCATTCAGATCTAGTAGTTGGGGTTCTATAGCCACCACAGTCCAACTCACATTCATCAGTTGGGGGTTTCACAAGCAGATCTGACCATTTGCGCAGTAAGGCTTGTGGCTCCTATAGCCTGGGGCAATTCTCGCAAGACATTGGGCAGGATCAAGACTACAGTATTGATAAGCGGGGAGTAAAACTCCATTCGGAGTCAAAAAAAAAGAAAAAAAAAGGTCTGAGGCCTTCCCCGGACGCTTATAAGAGACTTAGCCCATAAGAATCAGGACGACGAGCTGATTACAGTGGTACCATTCACTTGTTAGCTTCAATTGTTGGTCGGTCCCAAATTTTGTCAAAGTGACAACAAGTGACCAAGATCTATGTATGGTAGAAACCAGAGCTCAAGACATGGCCAACGAGAAGATTGAGAGCCTTGAAAAACAGTTGGCTTCTTTCAAGGACATAGCGGACCAGATGCAGAATTTCATGGAAACTTTCAAAGTGAGCACGTCGGGGTGGCATCCGAAGGCACATGGTGTTAATGAAGACCTTGAAGGAGAATCTAACAATCATATTCACTTCCATGGAAATCACCAACATTCCCACCCTCGGCGACCCAAGTTGGACATGTATAAATTTGATGGCTCTAATCCGACAATATGGGTAGCACAAATGGAACAATATTTCCTTTTGAATGATATCCAAGATGATCCAACTAAACTATGTGTGGGAGCCCTTTACTTGGACCAAGAGAGATGGAAATGGTGGCAGTGGAATCATAAATGTTGTCCCAGGAAAATAACTTGACAGGTGTTCTCAAAATCTCTTTGTGACCGCTTTGATAGAGACTCTAATTTTTTGGGTTGTCTTACTAAGCTCCGACAGACAGGCACAGTAAAAGAATACATTTCGGCCTTTGAGACATTGGCCATCCGCACAGAAGGTCTAGGAGATGAATCCTACTTGGAATGTTTTAGTGGTCTCAACGAAGCTATCCAAGCACATGTCTAGATGCACCACCCACCTACATGGATAGACGCTTGAAACAAGGCTATCGAAGTGGAACGTGCTTTAGCTGCCTAGTCTCCTCGTCCAAATTTCATAGCCAAGGGATGCCCCACCCAAGCTCAGGGCCCTACCCAAACACTTAAGGTTCAAAAGGTGTCTCCAACAGAAATAGCTGAAAGAAGAAAACAAGAATTGTGCTACTACTACGATGACAAATACTCCCCCGGGCATAAATGCAAGGAACCCAAGTTCTTTCATATTTATGTTACCGATCAACTCATATGAGGAAGCCCCAGCCCTTGAGGGACCAGAGGACGAAGTTGAGGAAATCCAGTAGGACAATGAACTCCCAGCTATGCCAGAGGAACCAGTTATCTCGCTACATGCTTTGGCAAGCATTTCTGCACCCCAAACTCTCAAAATTAGAGGCTTTATTAAACATCACCCTGTAGTAGTATTGATTGATAGTGGCAGCACTCATAACTTTATCCATCAGCAAGTCGCCGAAGCTGTTCATTGTTTTGTCAGGGTAGTCTCTAATTTCCAGGTCCAGATTGCTGATGGGGGGACAATGAAATGTGAAGGCCGCTGCGAAAATATCAAACTTCAGATGGGAGACTACCACCTAAAGACCCACATGTTTGCGATTAACATGGGTGATTGTGACATCGTCTTGGGTACTGGATGGCTTCGCACACTAGGCTCAATCATAATGGATTTCTAAGACTTATATATGAGTTTTAAGCAGAATGACCACATGCATACCCTCCGTGGACTCCAGGCAGGTGCTCATTCTATCATCAACTCGCATTGAATGGAAAAGTTGTTGAAAAAGGGCAGTCATGGAGTTATCACCCAGTTTAATGCCATCGAGCCCACTACTCTTCATATTCATCTTGAGATGCAATAGGTCTTAAACTACGACCAGTAGGTATTTGACAAACCTAAAGATCTTCCACCCTCTAGAGGGGAACATGATCATAGCATCACTTTGGTCCCAAGGGAACAACCTCCGAATGTGCGCCCATATAGATATCCTTTTGCCCAAATGAATGAAATTGAAAAAATCATCAAGGAACTCCTTGAAGCTGGTGTTATTCGTCCTAGCTTCAGTCCTTATTCATCGCCAGTGGTCATGGTGCTCAAGAAAGATGGGGAATTGTGCATGTGTCTAGACTTCAGGGCCCTCAACAAACTCACGGTCAAAGACAAATTCCCTATCCCGATTGTTGATGATCTACTTGATGAACTACATGGTGCTCAATTCTTTACTAAGCTAGATCTTCGCTCGGGCTATCACCAAACACGCATGAAAGAAGTAGACATTCCCAAGACTGCTTTCCGAACTCATGAAGGCCATTATGAATTCTTGGTCATGCCATTTGGTCTCTGTAATGCCCCATCCACTTTTCAACGCCTCATGAATCACTTGCTGAAACCATATCTCCAGAAATTTGTCCTCATTTTCTTTGATGGCATTCTCATCTACAGCCTCACCTGGGAAAAACATCTTCAGCATGTAGACCTGCTCTTGCAACTACTCAAGAATCACAAATTATTTGTCAAATTATCCAAGTGTTCTTTTTGCATGGAAGAAGTCAAGTATTTGGGCCACATTGTGGGTCGTGAAGGTGTCTGGGTGGATCCCAAAAATATACATGCAATGCAAGATTGGCCCCAACCAAAAACCTTGAAGAGTTTGAGGGGATTCTTGGGTCTCACTGGCTATTATTGCAAATTTGCCAGCAATTATGGTCACATTGCTAGACCCCTCACTAACCTTCTCAAGAAAAATTCATTCCTCTAGACTGATGCAACACAATAGGCGTTTATGGCTCTCAAACAAGCCATGTGTTCCACTCCCGTATTGGCACTACCCGACTTCACCAAAACTTTTGTGATTGAATGTGATGCTTTAGGTACGGGTATTGGTGCGGTCTTAATGTTGGAAGGTCGACCCTTGGCTTTCACCAGCCAACAACTGAGTGGGAAACATCTAGGACAATCTACCTATGAGAAGGAGATGATGTCCATCTTACATGCAGTGGATACTTGGTGACCATACTTAATGGGGTGGCGTTTCCAAATCCGCACAAACAATCAAAGCCTCAAATTTTTTTGGAGCAACGTCTATCCTCGCCCCAGCAAAATAAATGGCTGGCCAAAATGTTGGAATATGATTATGAGATAATTTACAAAAAAGGGCGTGACAATGTAGTAGCGGATGCTTTATCACATCAATTTGAGGATGAAAGCACCGTGCTATCAATTTCTCTTCCCGTACCAGATTGGATTGAAGAAGCTCGCAAGGAATGGTTTTCACACCCCTCTCTCTCCCAACTCATTAATAGCTTGAGAGAAGATCCTAATTGCTCACTTGGCTACTCTTGGAAGGATGATATTCTTCGCTACAAGGATAGAGTAGTTATATTGCCGACATCCAACCTCAAAACGTGCATCTTGGCAGAGTTGCACTCATCTCCAACTGCAGGCCATGCAGGCTTTCAGAAGACTAATGCTCACACTCGTCGTTTTTTCTTTTGGAAAGGCATGAAAACTAACATTCTTACTTTTGTAGCTGAATGTGATGTGTGTCAAAGCCACAAAGGAGAAACAGTCAAGTTATCAGGAACGTTACAACTGTTGCCAATCCATACTTCTGTCAGGACGGATGTTTCTATGGATTTCATTACAGGTCTTCCAAAATCAGGTAACAAATCAGTCATCATGGTGGTTGTGGACAGACTTTCTAAATATGCTCATTTTTGCACTCTACCCCACCCATTTACCCCCACTTTGGTGGCTCAAACTTTCATGGACCAGATCTTCAAACTACATGGCATGCCCACTTCCATTGTGTCTGATCATGACCTGATTTTCACCAGTAACTTTTGGTAAGAACTTTTCAAGCTCCAAGGCACCCAACTCCAACTAAGTACTTCCTATCATCCCCAAACTGAAGCAGGTTCACTTTAGAGAAGCAACATCAATGGGTACAGTGGCTACCTTTAGCTGAATGGTGGTATAATACTAACTATCATGAAGCCACCAAGATGACTCCATATGAAGCAGTGTATGGACAACTCCCACCTTCACCTATTTCTTATGTCCCTAGATGCTCTAAGGTGCAAGCAATGGATCAACTCCTACAGAACCATGCAGCCATGCTAGCCCGTCTCAAAGATAATCTCCATCAAGCTCAGAATCAAATGAAGCAACAGGTAGACCAACATCATTCAGAGCGCACATTTCAAGAAGGGGATCAGGTATTCCTGTGGCTGCAACCATATAAGCAAACATCGCTAAAAGAAAAGGGCTGCCAAAAATTAGCCCCAAAATTATACAAACCTTATCAAATACTTCAGCGCATTGGAACAATGGCCTACAAGATGGCCTTTCCACCAACTTCAAAAATTCATCCAGTCTTCCATGTATCACGCCTCAAGAAAGTGGTGGGGAACAATTGCGGAATTTAAACCAATCTACCTGAATTGGATGAAGAAGGTTCACTCTGGCTCCAACCTGAACAAGTCCTCGATACGTGAGAACGACATCTGCACAGCCGCACAATCAAGGAAGTCCTCATCAAGTGGAAAGACACCTCTCCAGAAGATGCGACCTAGGAACCAGCCACTATTCTTCAGCAGTTTCCACAGCTTCAGCCTTGAGGACAAGGCTTCTTTTGATGGGGGAGGGCATGTTAGGGTCCAACCCTAAACTCTTTATTTATGTAATAGGGTCAAGTCATAGTTATAGTTAGTCAAAGAGTCAATAAAGCCTGTATTAATAATTGTAAGTGGTTGACCTGCATTTAAGAAAGGGACCACAGTTAGTTGCAAATGGGCCATGGTATTAGATAGATGGTATTGAGCAAACCATGGTAATGACCCATGGTATTGTATGTATGAATCCTATATAAAGGATAGAGACTCCCCATTTGGAGATATCGAGTCTTATTTTGTAATCGAGCTCTGCTCTGCTGGAGGTTGCCCCCTCGAAGAGGCAAGTGAACATTGCTTTCATCTCTGAATAATAAAATACTTGTTGTTTTTCTTATTTTGTTCTGTGTTCTGGGTTGTATTTCTTCGCATATTTGGTATTCTGGAATTTCTCGCAGGTCAAGAGCATAACACGGTATATATAAATTATTTTCGGATTTTTAGAGTATGTTGGGGAATATTGTGTGTATTTAAAGGTAAGTTATCTTCCATACCATAATGTCTCTAATTAATAATTTTGTTAAGGGAAATTCTCAATTTTTTAATTTTGTTGAATAATAAATATTTTTAGATAAATAAAATTAGGAGAAATAAGTTGTGGAAGTATTAAATAAATTTTGGCGAAAAGGAAATGGTTGGGACTTAGGAAAAGAAGAAAAATCCAAGTGAAGATAAGTTGTGGAGATTACCAAGAATGGAAATTGAACCATGGTATATAAATCATAGTGTGAAAGAAATCTAACCATGGTGTGAGGAAGGGAAAACAACAATAAAAGGAAGGCGAGAGCTTCATTTTGATCATTCTATTTTGGCATTTCATTTCTAATTTGGAGTGTTCACTTGAGCTGTTGAGCCAAGTCAACAAGTGTTGTTTAGCACAGGGATTTCCAAGCAGAAAATCCCAACTCTCTTTCGGTGAACCTAGAGTGTCACCCTAGGAGAGAAATTTGGAGTTGATTGGATATTTATTTTCCTAAATTTTGTGAGTCATTTCATCTCTACAATAAGTGGTATGAATTTTTCAGGAGGACATAGTAGCAGAAATAGAGTTGCTTGGAGGAGGAAATTGTCCGAAAAATTTTCCTAAAGAATTTTCAGGAATTTCGCTTGGAGGAGGATGAATTGACTTTTGGAGTTTTAGAGCCTGAGATTGTTGCATTTGTGTGGGCTGAATTCTTCTTAGGGCTTGCGTTGAGGGCTTTTTGGGACGTTTTGTTGAACAGTTGTCAAGAAGTTTTGTGTTGGAAATAATTGGAACCTCTCTCTACTATTTCACAAGTTATTTTCTTAGTGATTTCTCAGTTATTTGGTGGAGGATTTTGGGTGGAGTAGTTGTAGTTTTTCTAGTGAAACGCAGAGCTGGACAATGGGTAAATTCACATAATTTTGGGTAATTCTGGGAGGTTGGAATTTAGTACAAAATATTTTTGCGTTTTTTTAGTATGAGGTTATGGAGCATTGTCCTAATTTTTTAGAAATTTTCAGGCAATATTTGAGCCTGAAATCCTCATTCTTATAGTAGAGTGAATTGTTGGTTTAACTGAGTATTTCACACTATATTGGGCATTCCGGGTCAACTGGAATTAGCTCAAAATATTTTTGGGTTTTATTATTTGGGGTGTGAGGAGCCTCTTTTTAATTTCTCAAAATTTTTAGAGTAGTTTTGAGGGGTGATTTTGCAGTTTACCTCTAGCAGCAACGGTAGCAGCGACAACATTATTTTCTCTGTAATTTGCACATTTTAGGAATTTCTGGGTCAACTGGAAATAGCCCAATATTTTTCTGGGTTTGGTAGATATGGGTGAGAGAAGCCTCTAGTTAATTTTGTGGATTTTTTGGAGCAAAATTGATGGCATAAATCACAGTTCAACTCCAACGACAACAACAGAATTTTTTGGGTAGTATATTGGGAAATATTAAGCCATTTCAGTTGGAGTTTTTCTTAGATATTCACCTAAGTATTGCATGCTTGCATTAGCAAGCCCAGGATCTATCATTCTACTCTATTGTACTCAGCTCTAGAGAAAATTTAATAAAATGGCTCAGATTTTTTGCTAATGTTCTATGGTTTATTGATCTATTTATGCTCATGTAAAAATTGTGCTTGCATGGTGTATTTTCTCGTTGTATCTTAGTGCATGTTTTTCGTATTCATTGTATTTCCTAGTTTGGGATATTACAGTGGTATCAGAGCATGATCTTGGCTAGTTGTGGGGAAGCTAGCAAGATCATGGAGGTGTAGGCATGCATGCACAATGATTGGTGAAATTTGTGGATATTACAATGGCGCAAAAGGGGAGGAGTACACAGGAAATCATGGAGGAGATCCTTAGAAACAATGAAGAGATGATAGAGATGTTAGCCCAATTGTGTATCAGTAAGGGAATAAAATTGAGCTATCCTCATCCTTATAACAGAGGCACTAGAGGTGTGCATGCCACAGGAATGAAGCCACTTACACCATGTGGGAAAAGTCAGCAGAATCAAGGCACCTAACCTCCTCAAGAGGAGTGGACAGGATGAGAGAAGTTAGATGATGAGACTAGGAGGAGATCTTAGTTCCTATCATGGGGCCTAGGGTGCAAGTACATTGACAGCGAGCCTAAGAAGGAGGGTGAGTAGCAGATTGACGGCGCATAGGATTGTGAGGAGCATGTGGATACAACCAATGTGACACAAGAGCCACCCTTGTTGGAGTTTCCTTTGGTAGCCTCAGTTGACACATTGGTGGAGACAGTTGAGCATACATCCATTGATGAGGTGCCAGGGGACACAGAGTTACCCACCATTGATGAGGTGCCAGGAGACATATCCCTAGTTGATGAGGTTCCAGGAGACACAGAGGTACCCAGAGTTGTGATCAAGTTTACAGATGTTAGCCACCCACAATAGTTTCATCAACTTTAGGTCAATCTTCTAGCATTGGAAAAGAAGGCCATGATAGTGCAAGAGACCATTATGTAGCAGAACTAGGAGTTGGATGGCATGAGAGCAGTTTGTGCCAAGTCATTGACCAAACTAACTCACATTGGGGAATGGTTGGATTCCCGAATGGTATAGTTAGAGGAGTACACATTGGAGTGTCGAAGTAGCCCTGTTCAAGCATACATAGGTAGGGATTATAACACTGTTTGGTTGCCTCTTTACTTTGGGGAGAGAGAGGAAAAGCTACCTAAATAGATCTCATGTGTTTACCATGATTATGAGATGAGGCAACATGAGTTGCGCAAGGCGCAAAATTTGTAGGTTGGAGTTTTTGCACGTACGGGTACACATGCATTCGACCTTGCCCTTAGGGTTGGATGGCGTGAGTTTCTGAGTTGGTACCCAGTGAAGTGGCTTATATTTATGGAGACGATGGTAGTTGGGAGTAAAACTCAGCAGGATATTCCAAACATTGGGGATACTAGAGGCCCAGGTTGGCATTTGGATCCAAGCAGGGCTTCCTACCATATACTTGAGATGCAAGATGACGGTTGTTGGGATCCAAGTGGGATTCCCCACCACATCATGGATGTGGTTGGTGAGGGAATTGGCAGTGTGATGGATCCAGTGACTGAGCATCCACACACTTTTAGATCTCCATCAACATTAGTGATGGGTTGGGTTGATAGGGGAGCATGTAGGCTTTGCATGGTTTTTGAGCATGTTGGTTGTGCATGGAGTCACAGGATGATCAACATACTCTGGCAGGAGTTTGTTAGAGGAGGTGGTATTGGTAGGCTACCAGATAATGCCTTGTATGGGGCCGAGGGTTCTCCCCAATTATGTGGGGCACAATGGTCATGGAGGAGCACCACAGTGGTGGCATTGCCACTAGTACATAGGAGGATTCACCTCTCGTGTCTCTCAGGGATATTTTGGAGGCGAGGCCCATATGACATAGGGTATGGTGATGTGACTGTGGAGGTGGTGATACCAATAGGGTGTGCACAGACACATACTCTCTCAGCTTTAGATCATGGCATCCACTAGCATGTAGGATCATGCAACATTGAGCAGTGGTATGTAGGTGAGCACATAGATATGTGGTAGTGCGTTATGGTGTTTGTATATGCAACATGGAGTGCGAGGAGCGAATTACACCACATCGAGTTTTCCAGTGGATTGGCAGATGCATTGACACATGGGATTCCATATGGTTTAAGGTGGTATGACAGTGAGCGTTGGTATCCAGTGGTGCACGGAGTTGTGCCTCAGAGTTCAGTGTTATGCAGAGGAGTGCACATGTGTGTATTTATGTACAAGAAAGCATGATGATGCACAAACGATCATTGTAGTGTTTCCATCGGAGAGATCTCCTGACAAGGACGTCAGGCACACCATTAGGTTTGGCACACCAAGATTTGGAGAGCGAATTGATCACAAGGTTGACCGTGAGCTTCCATTTATCACTCTCCAGCATTGCACACCGACACGAGGGACTTGGTTATTGTCTCTTGATGCTCTCATCATGAGCAACAAGACCCAAGAGGTTAATTTGAGATAGTTGGACATGACACACTACATCATGAGAGAGGCTTTCCAACCATGGCATATGGTTCAAGTGCAAATTGGCAGGTGCAGGCTTGGAGATGGTTGGATTTATTATAGGGGTAGCATGTGCTCTACCCTTGAGCCCACATTTAGGGGGATGAATGACACTTATTGGGAAAGATATTATGAGATGTCTCAGGAGCACATACAATGGTTGGTGGTCCCATTTGGCAGGTGGATGTTTAGACTCACAGTAATTTTGGGCAAAATATACCAGAGACAAGATAACAGATCTCACAGTGTGGTATGGCAAGCATAGGGAAATATTGCACACACGAGACTGATTCATAATGTATAGAGCATATATATTGATTGCATGTAGGTACCCGAGACATGGTAGAAGTTGGTGCCAATAGTTGTCAGGAGTTTGTCGCAGCCGATATGGCTATGGGATCCAAGGATTCGGTTGGATGATTGGTCACTCTATTTTGTGACGAGCATGATCAGGGCAGAGAGTGATTCAACTCTCTTGGTTTGACATATGGGCGAGCACCAAGGTATTCGTCACATAGAAAGTCCATTTTTCATTATTACTGCTCCAGACCGAGATTGGAAGTAGATGGATAGAATTTGATATCATGGAGATTCCAAGGTAGGATGAGCTTGGCCTTCACAAATTTTTCACCATTAAGTTCCAGGAGAGGAGGATACAGTCTATGCACAATGGGCAGTATGCCATAGTCAGAGTGGTGAAGCGTCAGCATGGTGGCACCCTTTTGAGATTGGAATGGGATCTGGGAATCACAGGATTTCACAGTTCAGCTACCCTTAGAGGTGATTTGGTTCCTATAGGGGGAGATCATTTAAATCTTCCATTAGGTTTTAGTGGTTTGCTATTGGCGTGGGGGACCTCACCATCATGGTAGGTTGGTCAACAGAAGGATGCTAGGGGAAGTTCATGTGGGAGAGACTTCACCCCCACATGGATTGTGTTGTATCTTCATGAGTTTACTCTTGGAGTACATGAGATGGAATACTCAATAGGGTAGCTTCATGGGAAGTTGGACAGAGTCCTACATTATCATGATGCTCTACTTATTGATATTATCCTGGGGGCTTCCAATACTTGTATCTGGTTGGACAACGAGTGGAGCACAGTGTGCTTCACATTGATCAGGATGGCTTGGGATCCTGGTGTCAAGGGATTGCTTCATGTCTGGATAGTGTTGAGATTGGGGATGAATCAGTGGCACAATTTGGACCTTGGTATTATTGGTGGTTGCAACGGTGATTAGTGGTCAGAGAAAGCACTTGTTAAGGCATTTCTTGAGGACAAGCAATTTTTGGCGGGGAGGACTATAATGTCCCCAATTAATAATTTTGCTAAGGGAAATTCTCAATTTTTCAATTTTGGCGAATAATATTTATTTTTAAATAAATAAATTTAGGAGAAATAAGTTATGGAGGTATTAAATAAATTTTTGAGAAAAGGAAATGGTTGGGACTTAGGAAAAGAAGAAAAATTCAAGTGAAGATAAGTTGTGGAGATTACCAAAATGGAAATCAAACCATGGTATCAAATCATAGTGTGAAAGAAATTGAACTATGGTATGAGGAAGGGAAAGCAACAATAAAAGGAAGGCTAGAGCCTCATTTTGATCATTATATTTTAGCATTTCATTTCTAATTTGGAGTGTTCGCTTGAGTTGTTGAGCCAAGTCAACTAGTGTTGTTTAGAACAGTGATTTCCAAGTGGAAAATCCCAACTCTCTTTCGGTGAACCTAGAGTGTCACCCTAGGAGAGAAATTTGGAGTTGATTAGATATTTATTTTCCTAGATTTTGTGAGTCATTCCATATCTGCAACAGGTAGGAAGAATTTTTCAGGAGGACGTAGTAGCAAAAATAGAGTTGCTTGGAGGAGGAAATTGTCAAGGAAAATTATCTAAAGAATTTGCAGGAATTTTGCTTGGAGGAGGATGAATTTCCTTGTAGATTTTTAGAGCCTGAGACTGTTGCATTTGTGTCGACTGAATTATTCTTAGGGCTTGCGCTGGGGTTTTTCTATACCATTGCATTGAACAGTTGTCAAACATATTTGTGCCAAAAATAGTTGTAACCTCACTCTACTATTTCACAAGTTATTTTCTCAGTGATTTCTCAATTATTTGGTGGAGGATTTTGGGTGGAGCAGTTGTAGTTTTTCTGGTGGGACGCAGAGCTGGACAATGGGTAAATTCACATAATTTTGGGTAATTCTAGGAGGTTGGAATTAGCCCAAAATCTTTATGTATTTTTTTAGTCTTAGGTTAGGGTGCATTGTCCTAATTTTTTAGAATTTTCTGGGCAATATTCGGGCCTGAAATCCTCATTCTTATAGCATGGTGAATTGTTGGTTTAGCTGGGATTTTCACACTATTTTAGGCATTCCGGGTCAGCTGGAATTAGCTCAAAATATTTTTGGGTTTTATTGGTTGGGGTGTGAGGAGCCTCTCTTTAACTTTTCAGAGCTTTTGGAGTAGTTTTGAGGGGTGATTTTGTAGTTTTCCTCTAGCAGCAGCAGTAGTAGTAACAACATTATTTTTTGGGTAATTTGCACATTTTGGGTCTTTCTGAGTCAGCTGGAATTAGCCCAAGATTTTTCTGGGTTTGGTAGATTTGGGTGAGAGAAGCCTCCAGTTAATTTTGCGAAGTTTTGGGAGCAAATTTGATGGCATAAATCACAGTTCACCTCTAGCAGCAGCAGTAGAATTTTTGGGTAGTATGTTGGGACAAATTGAGCCATTTCAGTTGGAGATTTGCTTAGATATTCACCTGGGTATTTCATGATTGCGTTAGCAAGCCTAGGATCTATCATTCTACTCTATTTTACTTAGCTCTAGAGAATTTTTAATAAAATGGCTCATATTTGTTGCTACTATTCTATGGTTTATTGATCTATTTATGCTCGCGTAAAAATTGTGCTTGCATGGTTGTATTTTCTTGTTGTAGCTTAGTGCATGTTTTTGGTATTCATTGTATTTCCTAGTTTGGGATATTACACATACACTTATGTTTCTTCCTTCAATTTTTGTTCAATACTTTTTTATGTGTAAGATGTCCTTGTACAAGTACTTGAAGTTATCATCATGCATGAGTAAAAAGACCTTAATTAACTCATGCCTTAATTCTCTTGTGAAGTTACTTGTGATTGGAAGTTATATTTAACATTTATATCTCCATTTTATTGTCACTCATCATTCTAATAAGTTAGATTTTATACCAACAATAGTGATAAGCTATCCTTCGTGCTTACGATATTTTCCAATTAGATTCACATCAAAGTTGGTTTGGATTAGAATGGTCCTTGCAAGCAAAGGTTAGCTAGTTATATAGAGTAGTCTGAAATAGACTTAAATAGCATATTACATTTGCATTGAAGTTACGTCATATATTTATCACATTCTAAATAAACATATAGGTTGACTAGGCCTTAACTAGTAAGCACATGTGCGAATGATAAACCAATGAAGTCAATCATATCCCAAGTGTTCACCACTAGGAAAACTTGTATTGTTGACTCCGGTCATTTATATAATAGACCTAGACTCACTTTTGGGTGTGTCACTGCCATTCAACCTTTGTACATATTAAATTTAAAAATTATTTAACCTCACTCATTATATATCTAATACTATGAATGCTTATCTCCTACAGGGCTTTGATACCAATCAGTAACCCACCTAGACACCTTGTTTGAACTCCAATACCAACAATGATAATATGCCTTGTATATGATAAAATTATGTATTCTTAGCAACATTAATTCCATACATAATTATAAGAATTCACAACATAACATAATTAAGCACATATAAATACACATTACTTAGCATAAAATCACATGACATAAGAACACTTATTTTTTATGAAATCACCAATTGGCTATAGACATCAAACATTCCACCCAACCATAGATATTGTCATTCTAGCTCTCTCAACAAGTCACCCCTAAGCTCGAGCTATGATTCCATTAAGCCAAAGGCTACCTAAGCCAACTGGGTCTCATAGTTAGTACAAACAATATCTAGGACAAGGTATCTAACTCCAACAATAACTCCAACCATCAAGCTCTCATCCCCCTCAACCGACACAACCTAAGGAAGTGTACCTCCTTCATTGCACCATAATTCCTCGGGTTGTCCCACTTCCCTTCTAGGGATCCAACATTGGTTAGACAAGGAATCTAAGAGTTGTGGCTCCAAGAACTCCAAATAATCTCATGGGGTCTTCAAGCACCCTCTAGACCTCATATTAAGGGAAACCTATCTTATACAATTCTCCCTCTAGGGCTCTAGCATTCCCCATGGAAACCCAAGGAGAATCATTCACCCAAATCCACCCAATATTCTCATGGTTTTACAATGTCATGGGGTTACAATGGCTCACTAGTTCACACCAAACTTCCCAAAGAAAGAATGGAAAGATGGAATGAATGGCTTTCTCACTAAGCCAAAATTTTATATATGCATGCACACTTTTTTATAAGTGGCACTCAAATTAATATTTTCCCACCACTTGGGAACTCATCCCAATACTTGATAAATTAGGATAAATCCATGCCATGAGGACTTAGTACTAATAAAATAATAGTATTTCCATAGCTTAAGCCTTTCTTCCTAATCCCTTAGCCTCCTTTCCTCTAGAGATTTTAACTCTATTTGAACCACTGAAAAGAAGACCATTTCCAAAGTGTTATTGTTTACCAAATGACTTAGATTTTGAGCCAATAGTTCACAAAGTGAATCAAATGTTGTAGTTGATAATTTATCAATGATTTTCAAAGTTTTGATAAAGTGCTTATAATATGGAGGCAATCCATTTATCAACAAAGATATCAAAAAATTATCTTCAAGTTTACGAAGGTCACATTTAATGATTTCCTTAATTTTGTTCGTTATCCTTGAAATATACTCTAGTACATCACCACCATCAGCTAATATTTTAGTAATCAACTGTGTTTATACATCAACTCCTTGAGATGCAAGATGAGTATCAAAAATATTATGAAATTTATTCCAACCCAAGTTTGTTGGCACCTTATGGCATTTGGTCAATATAAGGGTCATTATGAGGATCCTTCATTTTTTTCTATGCTTGTATGTGTATCTCCGAGTTCAAATCCTAATTTATTGTAGGTAATTAGTTTGAGAAGTGATATTTTCAATTCAATCTCAACTCCCTCAAATGTAGGCTCTAATGATTTGGCCAAATATTTGGTAACATGTCAATCTAATGCCACAATTTGTGTTTATGGTTCTAGGTATGTAGGGAGGTCACTACAAGGAAGAGGATGGACCCAAAAAAAATGAGTGGAAGGTAATTAAATTCCACAAAGGAGAGGTTTCCTTAATAGTGGGGGAGGACATTACAGTGAACCAGATTATTGACTTTTTTGGTTGTACCTTGCTAGAAAAATTTCTTGGTAGAAGAATAGGGATGGATTGTTTATTACCATCAATGGAAAGGAATTGGGGCATTGGTGTAGGGTATACCCTAGAGGTAAACTTCTTAGCTAGAGGATGGCTCGAATTCATTTTCAAGCAAGAAGAAGATGTTGTTTTGATTCTTAAGGAGGTTTGATTTATATATAGGTCATACCTCCGCATTAAACCATGACATCCTCTATTTGATGCAAAGGAGAAGTTGATGTCCATTACTTGAATCTGGATTAAAATGCCAATACTCCCCATGGAATTTTTTATGAATCAATCCTACTAGGCCTTTGGTAACCAACTTGTGAAGGCCATATTACTCGATGATAATATTTTGGATGAGGGGTTCAAGTCGATAACCTAGATACTAGTAGACTTGGATATTAGCAAGGTTTTATCTAAATCCATTGATTCGGTTCCTAAGGTGAAAAGGTATTTGAAACTCCTTTATTGTGTTAATATACATTTCCCATGCTCCAGGTATCATTTGTATGGACATGTTATGAAGGATTGTTCAAAGCCTTTCTTTATAAAAATTTGGAGGAGGAAAGAGGACTATTAACACTCTTTAAGAAATGACTAACGCTGAAAGAAACAAGGTGATATGCTTTAAGGAGCTAGCAGATCTTAGATTTCATCATTTCATGATATTTTCAAATATCTTATTGGCACTTATATTTCAGAAATATTGAAGGTAATCTCATTTTTCCCTAGTTGGGTTACTAATGATGACAATGAAAAGATGCTCATGTTTATTTCTAAGGAGTCACTTCATTCCACCCACTTTTAAGAAGGATAGGAACCTAGGCCTGAACAGATGGATTTTTGAAGTTTATATTTCTTTCTTTGAGTTAATGGATGAGGATCTTCTTTGAGTGGTGGAGAAGGTTAGCTTGTCAGGGAAGGTTCTAAGAAATGTTGATGCAATATTTATTGCTCTTATCCCCAAGGTGGATTGGCTTGAGACATCTGAGGAGTTTCAACCTAAATATTTATGCAAGTTCCTCTACAAGATTATTGTTAAGGTCCTGGTTGGTAGGATTAAGCCTTTACTTTCCAACTTGATATCAAAAAAATAGTTTAGATTTTGTGAGAAAAGATAGATTCGTGAAGCTATAGGAACTACCCAAGAGGTTTTGCATTCCATCAAACTTGCCAAATATCATGCAATTGTTGTCAAGCCTGATTTGTTGAAGGCATATGATAGGATATAGTGGTTTTATCTCATAATATTGTTAATACATATTGGTTATCTCTCCCCATAGTCAAATGGATAATGGCATGTGTTACTTCCGTGTCCTTCACTATTTTAAATAATGGTACAAATCCTGATTTTTTAAAGCCTTATATGGGGTTAAGGCAAGGCTACCCTCCTTTTCCCTTTTATTACTCATAGTAGCATAAGGCCTTAGTGAAGCACTTGATAATGTTAAGAATAAGAGAACAATGAAAGGCATTAGAGTTGGTATATGGGAAATACTTATACATTTGTTATTTCTAGATGATGCACTACTCTTTTATTTTGGTTATGAATGTGAATTTAGTGCTTACAAGGATATTCTCCTTATTTGTAAATAGGCCACAAGGATGGAATTTAATGAGACCACATCAGCACTTTATTATTATAATCTTACTAATGATATTGATTCAGATGTTGAAATATACCTATCCTTTCAGACCTTGGACATAAATACAGGCTTTAAATACTAGGATTTCTACTTGAAACCAAACAACTATGTGAAACCTAATTGGATTTGGTTGATTAGGAAGGTGGAAAAAATAATTTCACTATGGTGTAATAGGTGGTTGTTAAAAGGAGGTTGTTTATTTTTGGTCAAGTGCATTTTGGAGGATATTCTTATATGTTGATATACAATGGCCCATATACCAAACAAAATTCTAAATAAAGTCAAGAATTTTTGTTTCAATTTTCCATGGCAAGGAAATAGTGAATATAGAAGCACTAGCTAGGTTAATTGGAGAAAAATTACAACTCCAAAGTTGTCCAGAGATTGGGGACTAAAACATATGCACCTATTCAGACCTTCACTCATTTCTAAATCACTATGGAATATGATCACCAAGGAGAGTTTATGGAGGAGGAATTCACTACAAAGGTACATTTTCCTTGGCATAGAGTTGGACTAGATAAGGAAGGAAAGGAAAAGTGCCTAAAATGTATCAAATCAATGGAAAGCCCTAGAATTGTCCTTCCTAGTGACAGGATCCTTTTTGGCTCAGAAATTTGGTAATGGGTCTTAAGTTAGGGTTGATTTTGATGTTATTATGGGACGTGATAGAATAATATTTCTTTTTGAAGATTGGATCTACTATTTTCAAATGATCCAACTTAATGTCAAATCCAGCTAATACTACCATTTTGGCACAAGGTTGGTTGAATGCTAATGAATTAAATTTGGTAGGTGATTGAGCCATTGAATAGAAAAACTTCACAAGTTCGCTTCAAAGACTTAGTCCCAATGAGGATGAACTTATTTGGGAGAAGAAATGTTGTTGGAGGTAGCTATTTAGCCAAGTTGAGCTATGTTGTGGTTCACGGACACCTTCAGTCAGCGGGTGGCGCTACGTCCACGGGAAAATCTAGGGCTGACGCCCCTCGGCCTATAACAAGACTTGACCCCAAGAGCTTTTGGGAATTGACCCTGTGACCTCCCAAACGGCGAGGCCACGACTTGACCGATTGAGCTAACTCTTGGGGCTTTGAGCTATGATGTTATTTTATGTCCCAGGGAAAATGATGAGGTTTAGTGGTGGAAGAAACTTTGGAAGGTGAAATTTCCTAGAAGGTCTATTTTATTAATGTGTCTTTCCCTTGATAACAAGGTTCTAGGTTGGGAGATGTTAAGGAATGAGAATAGAGGAGGGTCAAGTATTTATTTTCAATGCAAAAATAGTGGAGAAACTTTTACACATATTTTTATTACCTCTACTTACTCATAGTGAAATTGGCAAGAGCTTGAAGATCATTTGGGTATTTGAGAATTATGCGATAGAGATCCTATTGTTAGATGTTTTTCTAGTCGATTTCCAACAAGGAATTGAAACTTATCAAGGAACTTCCTTAATTGGTACTTTGGGGCATTTGGTTGGCTCAAAACTTTGATTTAATTGAAGATAAGATCATGCCACCATTCAAAACATCTACCTAGTGTTTGAGATAATTGTCTTTTTATAAGAATAGTCCTTAGTAGAAACATCCTAGGTCTATGGGTGAGCTCTAGGTGGACAAGTCTATGCCATGGTGTTTTTTCAACGATGATTGCATTGCTTATATTTATGGATGTGGGTTTTTTTCATCTAACTAATCTCAAATATTTTCATTCCAAAGCTAATGTAATAATAGGAATAAATAATTTCAACAAGTTTGTGTATTTATGTCTACTCTTAAATTTTTCTTTACACCAAGGGTTCAACTTTCACAAGTTTTTTGAGAATCTAGCCTAGTAGTCATAATTGCTTGTATGGTTTTCTTCAGTTACATAATTCATTTTTAAGACAATTGGTTGATTAGTTTAAGAAATGATATGGTTTATTTTCTTTGATTATTCTCACTCACAAATATAGAGAACTTAATTATATAGCGAAAAATATCTCTAAAGAAGGCACTATATTACCTAAAAGTTAGATCATCCTACAAAAATTTGAAGAAGGGTTCTTACTAGTCCATAGATATCTGAATATCCATGACCTCTAAATTTGCTTTTTTTGTTTAGGAATTTTTTCATATCACTTGTTTGGTATGGATAATAATTCTTCTAGTAAGAATTTCCATGGTGAAGTTATGAGGATATGGAGTGAAAAGTTTTGATGCCTAGACCTACACAAAGGAATTGCTTTTATTATGCATGTGCACTTGATGATTGTATGTATTTTTCCCGTGAACATTAATATGTTTTTTCTTTGAAAGAAATCATGAGTGATGGTAGATTGCTTTGAAGAATTTAAAATTTCCAAGTGATTCAAAGAATGATCACACCATGAAAGTGAGACACAAGGCACTAAAAAATATTAAACACTTTAAGCAAAAAGAGAACATTTATGGACTTAGTCTCGATCTTCTAAAAATCCCATCAAAGAAAGTTTTTACAATGAAATCTTCTCAATCTTTTAACTTTAAAAATACAACTAAATTATATTCAAAAAAAGTTATCAAATTTTAATAAACAATCTTCTTTTTTCAATGTTACCCGTAAATAATAACCATTATTTCTAAACATCAGCTAAATCCTCTTATCACTTCCATTTCTTGTTACAATCGCACTACGCAATGTTTCATTTCAAATACAATAACATAAGGCACATTAAAGAATTAAATGAATAAATTTCTAAACTTCAATTAGATCCTCTTGTCATTTCCATTAAATTCTCTTATCACTTCCATTTCTTATTACCATCACATAAAGAAATGTTTATTTTCAAATACAATAGCATAAGGCATATTAAATCATTAAATGAATATATCTAAATGTATTGTTTATGCCATATGTATCTTTTATATATAACTCAAAAACTTCAAAAGTTATATATTTAAAAACTTTTGCAGAATTTGTTTATGTGTATATGTGTAATTTTTTTTATATAAAAAAGGGTTAAGTTTTAACTCTCTAATTGAAGATACAAACCAAATTAGCATTTGTTGAGCAGATCATGGAGAAGAGACATTAAGTGAATCGTGGAAAGGAGTTGTTAATGAGAGGAAGGAATTGACTCATGGAATTCAATGTTGTGAAGGCTCAAATGTGTAAGAAACAAAATGCAAGAGAGAATACTTAATAACCAACAATAATAAAACATATAATAACAAAATATTATGAATATTTTGAAAAACCCAAATCAAGAAAAACCAACCAATAAAATTATTTTTCCCTTGACCAAACCCAAACAAGTAAGCTTCAATACTCACCTCCTGGAAGGTTACAATGGAGTATCTTTGAGCCTTTTCAAGGCTTCATTAGATGTATTCCATAGGCTCTAATACAATGGGCTACCAAAACCATGGGTCCAAAAACCACCATTGTTGACCTAACTCTATGCCTCTTTCACCAAGTCAAGTCTTAACCTAACATTCCTCCTCTTTTAACTTTACTTTGGGTTTCCCTTGACCAAATATTCCTAAATTATCCTAGTGAGTCTTCATTGCTCATCTCCAGGCACTTTCTCCATCAAAGTCTATAACAAGGTATCTGGGAATCTTGCATGCTCCCCCTATCACCTAGGTCTATGTCTAGAATTTATCGATAATTTACCAGAGTTGCACATGCCAAACCAAGTCTTATATTCATTGCCCATTTATATGAAATAATAATAAGAAGAATATCAACTCAATTATGATTAAGAAAAATTATTATTGTTATCCTCACACTTACAAGTGTTGTCATCCTCTCACCTTCTCCTCTTCCTCTACCAGCAATGCAACTACCAGACTAAAAAACATATACTTCCTCACCCCAATAGCTAAGAACTTAGAGAAATCAAGGATTTTACCTTGCCACTAACCATGGCTCTACTCTTATATCTTAGCACGAGCCCAATGCTCATCCTAGTCTTCTTTTGATGTAGTGGCAAGTTTTCAACTTGAACCTTCAAATACCCCTTGTTTTGTATCTATTAAAAGATGTTCCATTTGGAGCTTCCATAACTCAAAACATTTTCCATTGAACTTCTTGATCTCCACTGTGGAATTTCTCACCATTATTTCAATACAAGAATCATACTGTAGAGTTCCCACTGAATAGGTTTATCACAACCCAAAAATAAGCCAAAAACCTTAGAAATATAAGTGTCCCCTTAAAGCAAAATCTTTCTCTAATAACATATGTAAGAAATAAAATGTGTGAGAGAAAAATTAATAATCAACAATAATAAAACATATAGCAATAAAACACCATGAATATCCTGGAAAACCCAAACCAAGAAAAATTAACCAATATATAAATTATTCCCTTGACCAAACTTGGTCAAGCCAGCCAAGTGAGCTTCACTACTCACCTCCTCACACATTATGATGGAGTATCCCCAAGCCCTTTAAATATTTTATTAGATATATTATGTGGGCTACCATGGACTACCAAGGCCATGGGCTTAAAAACCACCTTCATTGGCCTAACTCTTTGACTCTTTCATCGAATCAAGCTTAACCTAACAAAATGTTGCATCAACAACTTCTAGATAGTGAGTGCCTCTCTTCTTTCATTTAGGCACCTTTCCCTATTGTTTATCAAATGGGTGTTCCTCGCTTTAGTATTTTTATTTAAATATGAATTTATGAGCATACATCTTATGGTGAGTGTTTCTTCAAATGTGAAACTTTAAAGGATCCTTTGACAATTACGATTTTTGGGGCATATTTGAGTAAGGTTTATGGTGCACTCTAATAATTGGCAATGGTGACCAATAGTAATGTCATGGAATACTCAAGTTTAAGATGAAGAGAAATGGGTAGCCAATGTGAGGTTACTCTACGCAAATGGTTTAGTTGTTAGCTTAAAAATAATCTAAATGGATTGATCCTGACATCATCTAATGCCTTGTCAAGTTTTTAGATCTTCTGCCTAAGTAACCTATACAACAAGTTGTTTGATGGATCCATTATGATTGTTTGTGCAATGAATCAACTCACATAAGTCTAGTTGCATGTGAATTCCTTTACAAGATAAGAGCCTAAATTCAATTATGTGGCTATGCTCAGCTTGCAACTCCAAGAAAACATTTTCACATGACCAATGTCTAACTCATTACTATCCCTTGCTTCATTAATTGGTGGCATTCTATACATAAAGATTCAACTATATCCTTTTTCTCATTGGTCGCTTATGATCCTTTAGCTTTCTCATTTCCCTTTTCAATTCGTAGAGTTGATCATGGGAATTTAGCCTTTAGACTTTACTATTCTACAAAATTATAATAGGAAAATGATAGTTGGAGCTTAAACAAAAATTCAAATCTACAACTTTATCATTTTAATTGCTAGATTTATAAGTATTTTTGAACCAATTTATACATAATGAGCCCTCTAGTAAATTAAAAAGTAGTGGATATTATGAGATCTAGCTAAAAAACTAATTTTTAACTAAAAATTCATATCATTACAATTGCAAAAACTATTTTTAATCAAATATAAAATATAAACTTGCATATTTTTATAATAACTTCTACTTGCCAAAAAAATTAGATTTTATCAAAATTAATTTATATCAAGATGAACCGAAAGAATAACATGAGAATAGATCTAACATAATACTTTTAACTATTGAAAATGGTGAACTTTCTTATCAAAATGTTCAAAGAACAAATTGTTGCAATCAAAATAGCATTTTCCTTATTGGATTGAAAATAGAATTACCTTAGTATTGTTGCCCTTGAATTTGAAGAGATCATGGATGATGTTGTGGAAAATTCCTTGCCACCTCAATGCATCACTAATTCTTCCAACATCATTCAACATAGCTCTAATACCATGTCGAAGAAGTTTTCTTAGACACATAATTTTATTAAATAAGGAAAAATGAGTTACGGTGAGAAGTGAGGGTTAGAATCTTACATACCTCACATGAGAAAGAGCTAGTTTATATAGCTCAACTCTAAGCTAAATGATACGAGGACAGTCAATCATTTAATCACAAGAGTATGATAGGTATCCTTTATATATTAATCTATGATATGCATCCTTTACATATTAATCTATGATATGCATCCTTTACATATTAAGAAAAATTCCATCTTGAAAAATAAGCTAAGAATAAACTAATTGATAAAACATTTTATTTTGATTTGTATAACTTTAGGATTATGAGGCTAATTACAAAAACTTGGTTAGTGAGTTATAACTAATATGAAATAAAAGACACTAAACCCATATTTTATTAAGTCCAAGTGAACTAACACTAATAAATGATACTCTCTAGTAAGCATTTACTTGCATAATCTAAAATGTTTTACTTATCATTTCAATCTTTGTGTTGTTTGGCGAAGGAGAGGGCAACTGCCTAGTAAAGATTTCTCAAAATAAGTATTACAAATTTATGTTTTGTATGTGATGAGAAAGATAATAAAATTTGCAAAATGAAATAGTACCTGAAGAAGGATATCCAAATCAAATAAATAATCTATCCACCAAAATAAAGTATTAAGGAATACCTACACTCTATGGGACTTTTTAAACGATCCAATGCTACTAAAAACAAGAACCAACTTCCTAAAATATATTTTCTTGCAATAACTCCACTAATGTAACAAGTTCAACCTTAATAGTGAAATAAATGACAAATTAGGCAATCCCATCGTGCCTACCTATATCTCTTGGTTGTAGTGGTGGCAGACATATTCCATGCAATGTATAGGATAGGCCCCTTGAGGGAGGGGTGAAAATTAAAAACATCACTATTCCTTCCCCTTAAAGTCTAAGTACTTTAGGAAATAAAGAGGTTGATCGATATGACTTACTTTATCGACAACGTTTGAAGAGATAGTGGGAGATACATTTTTGTAGGCACTTGCTCTACCTATTATTAAATAGTTAAGGAAGTGAGCAACATTGAATGAACTAAGAAGGATGCTTCAAGGAGGGGAGATGCTTGATGTATCCTATTAACTTGCCTACATATATAAATTTATAACAACACAACAAAATTATTTACATGGATACATTTTTATGAACTAAAAAGCACCAAAATGTATTGATGCTAGAGGAATCAAATCTCAAATTTCACTAAATAATGAGAAAAGTAGAATTAGGTGCAAAAATGAACATAAGGCACAAGGAAGATGGTGTGACAAGGTATAGTAGGTAGTAGAGTAAGTAAACAATGATAAAACTTGAGACTCTGATGGCAAGGCATTTGGACAAATTTTTATTTTATTAGCCAAAGTTGAGATGGAATCATAGCATAAATGACTAAAATAAATAATCAAATTCCATCCAAATATCATCTAGCTCTATACAATGTAAATCAACTATAATATGAAATGTTTGTAGGATTTGTGAAATACTTGTCAATATTTTATAATTCAATGAAAGACTCAATTTTATATACATATTACATAATTGATAAAATAGGCTTCAAAAAATTTCCTATTTCTTATGGGGATTCACTCATTTATTATAGTTATATACTTAAGGGTGGTTTTTTAAATTTTCCCTATATAGAAGTAATTCAACAATGGTTCCAATCATTACATTCATCAACTGGCATAACACAATTAGAATGAATTAGCTAAGCATAGCAAGCCACATCTAAGTTAAAGCTTTCGTTCTTGTCCCCAACACATTTTCTACTATGAAATGTACAAATTTGAAACAAAAAGAAAGCATTTCTTTGCTTGCCTTCTAGATCCCACAACTCCCACTCTTGCCTTAGTCAACCAAGATAAAAAAACTTGCTTTGATCCTTGCATTTGATCCATTCACTCTTTAATTATAATAACAATTATGAGCCATCATATCTCCACAAAAATACTATGAATTATACGGATATCACCCCACAAATAGAAGGATAGAGCATGGGAAATTTTAAGGGTGGAAATTTATCTCAAAGTGTAGAAACCTTGATGAATCTTGCTAGTCCATAATATGCAAATTGCTTATTGGTTGGTGATATTTTTGTAAAAATATTCAAATTTCTATGATTTTATATAGTCCCTACACAATTTTGATCTTTTTAAGGTAAAATAATTTTATCATATCAAATTTGAACAAATCGTTTTTAGAAAAAAATGGAAATTGGAAAATCTGATTTTGGGAAGAAGCATGGAAAATTAGCCCATTTGTGAAATTTAGCACCTAAAATTTTCGTTGGGATAGAGACAATTAGAAAGGGGACAAGAAGGATGAGGGAAAGAAAGAAACAAAGAGAAGAAAGAAGGTGGTTGGGGGGAAATAAGATGGATGGAGGAAAGAAAGAAGCAAGGAGAAGAAGGAAGGCGGTTGTGGTGGGATAAGAAGGG
Source organism: Pinus tabuliformis (assembly GCA_031772625.1). Taxonomy (NCBI): domain Eukaryota; kingdom Viridiplantae; phylum Streptophyta; class Pinopsida; order Pinales; family Pinaceae; genus Pinus; species Pinus tabuliformis. Next base: position 824,327,335 of record CM062814.1, read on the forward strand.
TGGTGGTGGGGTGAAGAAGGATGGTGGAAAAAGTAAAAAGTGGGGAGGGAATGATGATAACAAGGACAATGATGAATCCAAAGGTGATAGTGAAGATAGGAAGGGTGAATGAAAGCAAAAAAAATCCATACTTGTAGATATGTCATTGAGTATGTTTATTCCCCTCATATCTTTAGTGATAAAAACTCAAATGTCTTCTCTATAACATAACTCTCTTATAGCACTTTTAGCATATATGTGTTTTGAACAAGCCTGAACCCTTAGGGAACTAAAAGGTTGTGATTAAAGGACGTGAAGGTCTTATTAAACTCACAAAAATTAAATAACATGATAATGAAGAATTCTTTAGCATAAATCTAATCTAGGTGATATATCACAACACCAAGTACTTAACAATAGCTTTAATGGTGGTTGATTTTCTTCTTCAGCATTGTATTAGCCTAAGATTTGAAGAAAAGAGATGGGTTACAAGGAGGATGTATGCTTTCTCAATTACAATTTTATTTCATGAAATAGTAGAACAATATATTTTCATAGAAATGCATTTATTGTACCTATTGTAATACACTTTATTCATTGAGTATGATGCATTTTGACTATATCAAATCACGTAAGATATGGTTCCATTATTTCCTCTTAATCTTCCCCACCCAAATTTATTTGATTTCTCTCTTCTCCTCCCCTTGTTCATAGTTACCTTAGGTTCTATCATTCCCCTCATGGTTATTTTATGAATCTTCACATAAGGTTCTATAGATTGTATTTTTGTTAATAATAAGTTGAAACTCCCTAAAAGAATGTCATTGAAATTGTGAACAAACATGAAAATAATTTCGTAAAACATAGTTCTTTTTATCATAGGACTTCATGAAGACATTAACATGACACTATATGACTATGAATAAGATGCTATTTTGATGTTAAATGATGCTACAATAATTCAAGAGACATATGATTAATTCATGTTATGTACTAGCGACACGAACACAATGCAACACAAAGAAAAATTGACACAAAATGCTAGGATATGTTTCCATATTTTTAGAATCATAACTACAACACATAAAACACAACATGAAAAGCTAGTGTGTATCAACAAAAACATTCAACAAGGGATTTAAAGGCTATAACAAAGAAAAATAATGATGTTACAACCCTGTATTGTAGCAGTGCCTAATTTCTCAATTGTAATATTATTACATGGAGTAGTAGCACAACTCATTCTCATAGAAATGCACATATATATCTATTGTTGTAGTATATCCATTCCATTCAAGTGGAATGGATGATTGAAACTATGTTGTAAATAAATAAACATATATCTGCAACCTTTTGTTACATATCATTCCCTTTACAATTGCCTTATGATTCTTCACATTATATTTTGAAAATTGTATTCTTATTAAAGGTCAATTAAAACTCCTTAGAAAAATGGCATCAAAATTGTGTGCAAATATCATAATATTTTTAAAAAAATTGTCTCTCCAAGCAGGCCCCAGAATCAACCGAGCATCTATTATATCAATGTGAATTTGCAGTAGCTTTGTGGCATGAAGTCATAACAAATCTAAGTATTTGAGTTTCAATTATGCTTAGTTATCTGGAAACTTGCATCTTCTAGTGGGATCAAAACATGGGGAATCACAAATCCCTTCCAATTTATGTGGCTTGGGGAATTTGGAAAGTTCGAAACAAACTGATCTTTGAAGATTTCCCTATTAGCATCCACTAGATTATGCCTCAGATTCTAGGATTTTTCTATGATTATCTGAGACAGAGGAAACCTAGGAAACATAGCCTCAACTCTCCTCCTATGCCTTACTCTACAGATAGCTCTATCTTTTTTTATGGAGCTTAACACAATGGAGTCCACAGTGGTGGTGTTGTTATACATCTCTTAGAAAATGTCACTATTCATATTTGTCTGAATATGGTACTAGGTTGTAATACAAAAGAAAAGATTGTTTCCCATTTGGCCCTTCTACTTGTTGTTGCATCCCTTAAGGTGGTTTATTTGCAGGTACATGGAGACTCTTAGTGAGTAATTTGGTGGCTAAAGGGAAACAATCAACTTATGGCAATCTAACTTCTATGTTGGAAGGAGAGAATTAACTTCTTGAAAGAACACTTCCAACATCTCTCTTTTCAGCATGTTTACAGAAAGATGAATTGTCGGGCAGATGCACTGTTGAAAATAGAAACAAGAAATGTTAAAAATAACATCAAGAAAAAAAAACCTAATTTAATTTGTCCTTGAATTAAATTGGAAATAAAATTGTAATTCCACATCTCATGACAACTTGTAATAGTTAACTATGTTAATTTGACTTAGTTAGCTCAGTTAATTCGAGTTGAGGGTCTAACTAGAGTCATGTAGAGTGTCTCCTACAATTAGGAGCACTGGTTGAGTTTATTTTGAGTTTTAATTATTTAATTTAGTGTAACTAAGTTAAAATCAGTTAAAGTAGTTCCAACTAATGGAGGAATTAGTGGGAGGTCCAGTAGTGGGGTGTTTCCTGCAGTAGTGGGGTGTAGCCTACAATAGTGGGGTGTTTCCTATAGTAGTGGTGTCTATCCTATAGTAGTGGGGTGTTTCCTACAGTAGTGGAGTGCATCCTGCAGTAGTGGGGTGCAACCTGCAGTAGTGGGGTGTTGCCTGCAGTAGTGGGGTTCAGACTACAGTAGTGTGGTGTTACCTGCAGTGATCAACTAGTAAATTGAAGATTCACTCATAAATAACTCATTAATGTCAGATTTGAGAAAGAACCAAATGAGATTGGAGTTCAGGGACAATGAATTATCAGTTGTATAATAATACGAATTGTACAAATGGTGCATGCAGCCAAAGGAAGAGCCTAAAGGAACTGCACAATCCAATGGAGGAAAATTCTTATTAAATAGGAGCCTAATTCTGAGGGGAACAATGCAAGGAATTAGGAGCTTGGAGGCTTGGAAATTTGGCTAAGTATTGACCAAAGGCAATCAGTTAGGTAGAATATAGAAAATACTTGTGCAGGTTGAGATCAAGGTTTAGTGTATATTGTATTCATCCAGATTCTTTGACTAATGAAATATACAGATAGCATGGGCTTTTAGTTGTGGATTTCCCAAAAAAATTATTGTGTTATGTGTGATTGAATTATTTCTCTTATATGATTTGTGATTTCATCAATCGTTTATTGTTTCTTCTGATGAGTAGAGTAGGTTCAAGTCAATTGTTTTAGCATATTACAATTTGCAGTTTGAATCTACAAGGAATTTCTACATGGTATCAAAGCTAGATTTGTAGAAATTTCTACATGGTATCGTAGCTTAAATCACAATAGAAAATAAGAGATCGAATTTGTCCTTGTAGATTGATGGAGCTCTAATTCAGGGAAGATCCAGAAGATCCTATATGCAAACTTCTTAATGGAGCAAGAAGGTTGCTAGTGGGCAGATCAGTGAGCCAATGTTTTTTCACACAAAAGGGAGTTGTGATAATTGATATTGTTAGATTGAGGACCAGAGATATTTCCCACAAGGAGATCGAGACTCAGAGGGAGTCTAGTTTCAGATGGGGCATCCCTATGGAAGCTAGTACTTCTAGATTTAGGGAGAACAAACTCATTATTGCAGTAGTTGCAGCAGCACTGCAGAAGCATCAACAGAGTAGTAGCAATATGAGTAGATCAGATTTATCTCATGCATGCAAAGCCTTGAGGAAAAAAGAAAAGACTATAGATTTTATGGTTGAGAGGGAGCATGTTAGACCTCTCAACATGCAGCCTCAGAAGAAGCCTTAGCAAGTTGTGGAGCAGCCACAATTGGAGAAGCAGAGAGGAGACAGAGTGGAAACATCCACTCAATCAGAGACCTACAGTAGGGGGGAATTTTGAGTCAAGTGGGAAGAGGGAGCACATGCAGCCATACCTCCAAGTGTGAGGTGGGGCGATATAAAACCTTAGTCCAAGAGTTTCATAAATTTGGCAAGATCCATTGAGGTGTATTTTGCCTCATGGATCATTACCTTGCTATGGAGGCCCACAGTATTCAGTAGCAGGAGGATCAATGTTAGTCATATACTGAGGAGTGCGGAGAAGAGTTGACATCAAAGCAAGAGCCTCAATAGCAGAGTCAGTAGCAGCATAATTTTCCTAGTAGACAGTTGCAGATTAATTCAGTGATTATTTTTATTTATTTTTTGGATGTTTTTTAGTTGTAGATAGTGTAGTAGCAATAGCAATAGTGAGAAGTGTTCCATGCCTAAAATTCCAAAGGTATTAGATCGGGATAGATCTGTATTCCTTTATTGTTGAGAGGGAGCGTTGAAAATAGCAACAAGAAATGTTAAAAATAACATCAAGAAAAAAATCCTAATTTAATTTGTCCTTGAATTAAATTGGGAATAAAATTGTAATTCCACATCTCATGACAACTTGTAATAGTTAACTAAGTTAATTTGACTTAGTTAGCTTAGTTAATTTGAGTTGAGGGTCTAACTAGAGTCATGTAGAGTGTTTCCTACAATTAGGAGCACTAGTTGAGTTTATTTTGAGTTGTAATTATTAATTTGGTCTAACTGAGTTAAAGTCAGTTAAACTAGTTCCAATTGATGGAGGAATTAGTGGGAGGTATAGTAGTGGGGTGTTTCCCAGCCTGTAGTAGTGGGGTGTAGGCTATAGTAGTGGGGTGTTGCCTGCAGTAGTGGGGTGCAACCTGCAGTACTGTGGTGTTGCCTGCAGTGATCAACCAATAAATTATGATTCACTCATAAATAACTCATGCATGTCAGATCTGAGAAAGACCCAATTGAGATTGGAGTCCAGGGACAACGTACTATCATTTGTATAATCATCTGAATTGTACATATGGTGCATGTAGTCAGAGGAAGAGCCTAGAGGAACTACACAATCCAATGGAGGAAAATTATTATTAAATAGGAGCCTAATTCCCAAGGGAACAACGCAAGGAATTAGGAGCTTGGAGGCTTGGACATTTGGCTAAGTATTGGACAAAGGTAGTCAATCAAGCAGAGGATAGAAAATACTTGTGCAGGTTGAGTTCAAGGTTGAGCAGAGCATATTGTATTCATCCAGACTCTTTGATTAATGAAATATTCATATAATAGGGTTTTTAGTTGTGGCTTTCCCCAGGAAATCATTATGTTATTTGTGATTGAATTCTTTCTCTTATATGCTTCATGATTTCATCGATCATTTATTGTTTCCGCTAATGAGTAGAGTAGATTCAAGTCAATTGTTTTAGCATATTACAATTTGCAGTTTGAATCTACAAGGAATTTCTACATGAACTCTCCAAAAGAGGTCTCCTGGAAGAGGAAGGCACAATCATCGTGGGAAAATATCAGCATAATCAACTTTTGTGGAGAAGGTGCCTGCATTTCCCTTCTCGTCATCAGCTCCTACCTTTCCAATTTTCTTAGATATTATCATGCTCATGTATTTAGAATATAGTGGTTTGGTTTCTTTTTGTGATAAACATATTGGAACGTTAATGCATGTCGTTTTCGTTATGGACATAAGTTATTAATTTTTTTGGCATGCTTATATTTTTAGAACTTTTAAAGTTTTTTGTACAAACTTTGGTATAGTTTTATGGGGTTCATACTCTGTCTTTGTTCAGGCTATGTCCCTGTGATCATGTTCATTTTTACAGAGCCCAAATAGGTCTATGCAGATATCAGCCATGAATGTAATCAGTGATTGTAATTCTTTTCATTAATAGAAAGGATGATCTTGTTTTTCCTAAAAAAAGGTTTCGAAATATAACCTTTTTAAAATCAAAGATCTATATGATTCTTTGTATCCATATAAGCGATAATCATTCAATGCAATATGATGCAATAATAACACAAGTAAAATACAACACAATATAAAATAATAATAATACAATGATGATGCTAGAATGGTGCAACCATGATTTATATTATGAACCAAAAAAACACATAATACACGCTAGTTTAAAAAAAAGGTTGCAAGGTCTATAACGATACAAATCAACGAAATTATAGTTGCATATTAAAACAAGAGCCACATAGTGGCAATGTCACTGCCCTGGGTTTTTTTGAACATTGCCTCCATGTGGTTTATTGTTTAGAGGATGTGTTATTGAATATATATAAAATTCTAATGTTAGTAATTCCAGTGGATGCAATTTTCTTGTGGGATGTGTTATAAAGAAAATAAAATTAAAAAGGTCTTTGAAAACATAACAAAATATATTTACATAATAATTATGCTATTATTGATAGTAATTTGAAATCTATATTGTGATAGCAGTATGTTCATTAAGGATGAATAAAAGTATATTGTCTTATTTCTAATATCAAAAGTGTGCAATAAAATTAAAGAGGTCTTTGAAAACATAACAAAATCTATTTACATAATAATTATGTTGACAGTAATTTGAGATTTACATTGTAATAGAATTATGTTCATTAAGGATAAATAAAAATATATTGTCTCACTTTTAATATCAACAATGGGTTGAGATTGTGCAAAGTGTGCATGTCTATGACACAACTCTATACAACTGGGCATCCTTTGCATTCAAAAAACTTGGAAGGAAGTATTTTCTTGCAGAACTCACAAATGTTGCAAGAAAGTATTTGCTTGCAGAAAAAAACCAAAACCAATGCCTTTGCTTGATGAGTATTGATATCATAGCTTTGCTCTTTTTGCATAGTACTTACACAAGCAAGCCACAAAACATTGTAGTTATTGAAGATAATAGGATATGAATTCATTTCTTTTCTAAGATTTTTTCATATGAAAATGATCTAAACTTAGTCAGTGACCTGTGTGAAGGGAAACAAGTTGAGGAACAAATGCTTTCTACTTGAGCACCTCCGATTTTACTAGATTTTTTTTTCATTTTTAGGCATTAGCATCCTCTTTCCGTGAAGTGAATTACCTATGGATGCTAGATACAGGGTTCCATTATCTGGTGATGTGGAAAATATAGCTCAAGAGCAGTTCCATAATTGATGATTTGAGTTTTACAATGTGCATTTGCCATGAAACTATAATGTATAATGTGAAACAAAGCAAGACAAAAACAAAACAAAATCGAAAAAAAAAAAAAAAAAAAAAAAAAAAAAAAACAAAAAAAGATAAGGATCTTCCTTGGGATTCCTTGTTAAATTCAAAAGATTTGTAATACGAAATTGTAGTAAGATGGCAAAATCATTTGCCCACTACGATGAAAATACAATTCACAAGCGCTTGCTTAAGTGATCATTTGGCTGTTACAATTTATAATAGGAGACAGAGCAAGACAAGAACAAAAATATAGAAAAATAGAAATGAAAGATAAGGCTCTTACTTGAGACTAGTTTTAAATTCAAGATATTCTACTACTGAATTGTAGTAATATGGCAAAAGAATCTTGCCATTGTAGTTGTCGCAGGTAAACCCAAATGTCGAGTGATGCATTCAGCAACATTCTTTCTGTCTTCTGGAAATGACCTCAAGAGGAGCACATAGCTTTATGTGGCAAAAGATTCTACTAAAGGACTCATGTCTATGTATCTAGAATCTATTTTCTTGAAACATTGTTATGTTGTTCACAATAGAAGAAACATTAATTCGGAAAAAATATTTAACCATAGCGACTTTAGTAAAAATAGCTTGCGATATAAGATATTTAGAGTGATAGTGTATAGTGCAATCATTCAACTTGGATGAACAGAAGGCTTTGTGCAATAACATATTTTATATGAAAAAAATTCAGTAATATAAGAGGCATACTGGGTTATCTAGATGTTCATTTAAATTATTTGGAATTGATCACTGTCCAAATGTTTAGAAGTAGAAACAGGACAAAGGGTCATTATATTTGAGTAGTGGAAATTCATGAAGCTGAGCAGAAGATTTTTTGGGGATGGTAGGTTGATCTCGAGATGTCAAAGGATTTTGTAGTGTTTCCCTTCAAATAAAAAATTATCTAAATTTGTCAAGTAGAAAATATATGTAATACCCCTCTGTTGTTGTAATATTGTTGTGGTTAGATTGAGTTATGTTAGAAAGAATGGTGGAAAAGCTATGAAGAATATTGGAATAATTATGTAAATGAATAATTATTAATAAATAAATAAATGGAATGCATGTGCTTGGGAATGAGACACCTAGAAATGAGATTCTTGCCAAAAATAAATCTCATTGGTAAATGAGATTGGATAACTCTTTCATGATAAGAATTCTAGATGAGATTCTAGATAAGCTTAATGGATGGGAGAGAAAAATCCATTAAGTTTCTTAGTTGGAGAAAGATGTTAAGCTTGGATAAGCATAAAAGTGTCGTGGGAGAGAAAGGAGGGATTTTATGGAAAAGCCTAGGCAAGTGGATAGAAAGGTCCACAAAAGAGGGACATCGCTAAAGGAAACTTTATCATGAAATAAATGTATTAAATACCCATTGATGGGATCAACAGAGGTTGTTGATACCCTGGTAAAAACTTCTCAGCTCAGGGGTGAAATGGGTGTTGCAGTTCAAGGTTGGGTGATGAAAAGTGTGGGATTCCCAAGTGACTCCCTATTGGAAATTTTGGTTTGAGTAATTTTTTTTTGTTGAGTAACTTTATTTTATTCTAGTACATTTGGTTCTATTTAGTTTTTCTATTCTAACATGAACAAAAATCAACAGGTGTTGTTTTCCAGAGTTATGAGTAGTGCAAATTTACTTGTTAAACTTTTAATTGGATATCCAGTGATTCGGAACGTGATCTTGGTTAAATATTGAAGTTACTATTTCTATTTAAATGTATGTATTATATCATTGTAGATCTAGCTATGTGAAAAATGAATTTATTGTTACAGTGCATGTAAACTATTAACAATAGTTTCGGTTAATATTAATCAAGAAAAAAAACATGGTAGGAATTTAGGTGAAAAACGAACGCACTGAGCGGATTACTCGAGATTACTCCCTATCGATAGAGTTCATTCTTTGGTAATTTGTGGAAAATAAGTGTATGCATTTTCATCAAAAGTAATTGTTAAGTAATTGGAAGTAGTCAAATATTCTAGTAACCCGAACCTGATAAGGAAGAGGACAAGGATAATTATAAATCAATTATTGTGGTTTGAGACTTTCAATTCTCTTATCCCTGTTTTTTGTTGTACATCGGAAAATTTTGTTTTCTATAACTTATAGCCACTAGGATGCCACATGCAAAGAAAGTCAAGTGTGGGAATTAAAATAAAAACAACGGATGGAAACTTTATAGGGAATTTAGCCTAATTACAAACAAACTTCACCATAATCAAGATTCTGGGGTACACATAAATGAAACACTCCTCGAAATATGTTAAATTTCCTGACTTTTCATGAAAGGGATATGGAACAAATTAGATACTTGAAATACAGGCAAGGAAACTAAAGCTTCTACCTTTATTCTTACCAAAATTACTAACCAAATCGAAATGATAAGCAATTACTAAGAAGGGAATACAGAGACTCGAAGGATTTATAAACACTTAGATAGAAAAGTAAAAAAATTCCCTACTGCCTAGCAATTGAGGAAGAGATATATATATATATATATATATATATATATGAGTAAAAAAAAAATAGTTTATATTTTCACAATTATACCAAGGTGTATAAAACAAAAGTACATATACTTCACCACAAGACCGATATTGAAGCACTATAACCACAAATAATTTCATTGTAACTGGTATTGAAGGACATAGTTATTAAATAATAGTTTCACTGGTATGACACGGGGGATAAGATTTAGGCAAATATATATAACATTTCTGGTAAGTCTTCATTGGGGTAGTGAAAAAAAGGAAGAAAAAACTAGCCAAGAGCGGATTGAGGATGAGTAAAGAAATCAATAGTGACTCATGCACAAATGCAACAGGCCAAATGCATTCTAGTCTCGCCTGAGCAAGTGGCAACAATGGCCATTTACAATATATAGGATAATCCAGCGTAAATGGCATAAGTTGATGAAGCATATTAGATGTACATAGAAAACCACACATTCACCAATATGAATATTGTACTAAGAATCCTATGTCCAGTATAACCAGAGAGGATAAAAACATACACGCAGTTACATCTACTATAAGAAAATAAACCCCAATTTATTGTAAGTTATAGTTCGAGAGCTTAACAATGGATACAAATTTATTAATCTCAAACGCAAATGAAATTTATCGGCTCAAATTAATTCCAACAGTACTGATATATAAATTGGTACAAATTAACTATAAGACATGTCATGAGCCGATTTTGACCACTAAGTGGAGGAATGACATATATGAATCCTATGCACAAATGAAACAGGCCAAATGCATTCTAGTCTCGCCTGAGCAAGTGGCAAAATGGCCATTTACAATATATAGGATAATCCAGCGTAAATGGCATAAGTTGATGAAGCATATTAGATGTACATAGAAAACCACACATTCACCAATATGAATATTGTACTAAGAATCCTATGTCTAGTATAACCAAAGAGGATAAAAACATACACGCAGTTACATCTACTATAAGAAAATAAACCCCAATTTATTGTAAGTTATAGTTCGAGAGCTTAACAATGGATACAAATTTATTAATCTCAAACGCAAATGAAATTTATCGACTCAAATTAATTCCAACAGTACTGATATATAAATTGGTACAAATTAAATATAAGACATGTCATGAGCCGATTTTGACCACTAAGTGGAGGAATGACATATATGAATCCTATGCACAAATGCAACAGGCCAAATGCATTCTAGTCTCGCCTGAGCAAGTGGCAACAATGGCCATTTACAATATATAGGATAATCCAGCGTAAATGGCATAAGTTGATGAAGCATATTAGATGTACATAGAAAACCACACATTCACCAATATGAATATTGTATTAAGAATCCTATGTCTAGTATAACCAAAGAGGATAAAAACATACACGCAGTTATATCTACTATAAGAAAATAAACCCCAATTTATTGTAAGTTATAGTTCGAGAGCTTAACAATGGATACAAATTTATTAATCTCAAACGCAAATGAAATTTATCGGCTCAAATTAATTCCAATAGTACTGATATATAAATTGGTACAAATTAACTATAAGACATGTCATGAGCAGATTTTGACCACTAAGTGGAGGAATGACATATATGAATCCAATGCACAAATGCAACAGGCCAAATGCATTCTAGTCTCGCCTGAGCAAGTGGCAACAATGGCCATTTACAATATATAGGATAATCCAGCGTAAATGGCATAAGTTGATGAAGCATATTAGATGTACATAGAAAACCACACATTCACCAATATGAATATTGTATTAAGAATCCTATGTCTAGTATAGCCAAAGAGGATAAAAACATACACGCAGTTACATCTACTATAAGAAAATAAACCCCAATTTATTGTAAGTTATAGTTCGAGAGCTTAACAATGGATACAAATTTATTAATCTCAAACGCAAATAAAATTTATCGGCTCAAATTAATTCCAACAGTGCTGATATATAAATTGGTACAAATTAACTATAAGACATGTCATGAGCCGATTTTGACCTCTAAGTGGAGGAATGACATATATGAATCCTAGTCTAAACGAGATAGGGGCACCATAACTCTCTGGAAACATGAGCAACATGCAGCCCAAGGGGTAACCCAGAAAGCACCAACCTATGAATAGCGAATAGATGTCAGGGTTGCGAACAAAATCCTGCTACCAACTCGAATTAGAGTACCCTCACTAGAGAAAATACCAAATACCTGCCAGGAAGGAATCAATGAAACAAGAATTTTTTTTTCAGAAAGAAAAAACTTCATGATTAAATGAAACAAGAATTAGAAGACGTGTTATCTCAGACATAAAGAAAAGAAGGAAATAATTTATTACCGACAAGTAAGTACATGTGGCCGGTGTGGATGAATTTCCCTCCCTATACCAATATAAACCAGAAATCTTATTAATAGAATGAAATTATAAGATTCGTAATAGTGGAGAAATATGTTAATTCTCTAGCCTAAGTGCGGACATAAATTTCATCGAACTGGAGTAAAATAAGAAAACTCAAAACCCCACCTTCATGATTTTAATAAGGTAGCTAAAACTCCATCCCATTTACCTTGTATGGCCAAGCTCTAAAATGTAACCACAAATGAAAAGGGAAAAAACAAAAAAAAACAACGGTGCCAAAAGCTAGTCGGAAATTGTATGAGCAATGAATTGTTGTAATGGGTGACCAATCCCATAATCTATCACCAAACCCCTAATTAAATATTACCTGAGAGTTATGGTTATGAGAGGAAACATGTGAGGGGTTTTAGTAATTGGATGTTGTCTTTTCTTCCAAAATTCTGCACAACCAAAGGAACATGCATGGAGATGAAGCCTTGATTAAAAACATGGCAATTCGACCAAATAGGGTACAAGATAAAGTGTGAAGCGAAGATAATCAGATAAACTGGATTTTTCATAGTGAAGACCATTACCTGAAATGAACAGAAAGATTCCATCAGAGGATGTAACCCTTGCACCATCAAATAGAGAACTAAGGTACTAGCAACTGGGGAGAATAGAGTGCCATGAAAAGAGATGACCCAGAATATGAACAAGAAACAAAGTGTCTTAATAAAAGTGATGGACACCTTTTGGAGATGCCACATACTATGTGTGCCATGACTATACCATGCAAAACTATGTACAGTAGGGTAACGAAAAATGCTGAGTGAGGGGGAAGAGAAATTTTCATTGCCTCCATGACCTCGGTATGCGTCCAAGAGGCCATGTATCTATCGACGGTTCCAGAACCGAGTTACAAAGATACCAGACAAGGAAGGAAGCATTGGAAGGATGCATAATGTTCGCAGGTTTACTGTATTGAGGGGTTAGTGTTAGGCCAATGGATCTCAACCTTTGATTATCCAGCACGCATTTCCACCATTGGAAATGTCAAGTGATCATATGCGCTCACATGAAGACTGCAAGTGTGGCAACCGTGGAGTGGACCTTCAAAGGTGGAGCGCGTCAAATAGCACCAAAGGAAATGCATAGAGCTTGTAATATTACGTAGCTCGTATGACTGGGACGCCTGGAGTTTTATTGAATGGCCAAACAATAATTAACAAGGCCGCATAGTTAGCGTTCCCTGGTGCTTAGTTTAATAAAATATTTTAATATCATGATGTGTTGTATGTGCTTCAAACAATAATAAAATTATAAAATGAGTTCTATGACTAATTCTTTAACTTTTTTTTAATTAATTTTTTTAATATAATTAAACATTTTTTTGGTAGATAAAGGTTGTATATATATATAATTGACATTGAAGAGAATGATAACAAGTTAATAATTATTTATTTAATATTAAATTATGGCAATTTTTTATATAATGCTCATATTATAGTACACATGTCATGTCATTAGAGTATAGATTGATATAATGAGAGTTGTACAAATTGTACACATGTTATTTTTACATATTTTTTTCAAAATTATTTTTTTTAAATTATTTTTTTGTAAATTAAAAAAAAATTATCTATTCAATACTTTACACCAATGAGAAAATGGAATTTTTGAATTTAATTACAAACTATTTGTGTTTATGGTACATAGTAATTAACATATAATGTTATTTTTTAAATTATTTATATTTATTGTACATGGTAATTAGTGATATAGTACATAGTAATTAATAATACAGTACACAAAAGTCAATTCTTGCATCATTACACAATAAGAGGGGAGACATTTCAACCAATCATATTTGAGATAAATAGAAATAAATTTTATTTAAAAATAATAAATTTTATTTCATAATGTTAAACTTTGGATAGATTTTAAATTATTTTAGTCAATGAAAAAATTGAATAATAATAACATTATAATCCATGTAATATGGCACCCAACACCTAAATAGGCACAAACACGAAATAAATAATCACACCATGCTACTAGCCGGATATTACGCATGATCCAAGAAAGCTTAATGGCGATTAAGAACTGATTCTGATATCATAAATACATGAATTAATGCCTCGAGTTCCATGATTTTACCACAATCGGGAAAATACATGAATACTTCAAACTAGAAGCATACTTTATAAGTGTTTATTGATTGTTACATTTGAGGAACAAAATACCAAAGTGTCAACATCAAGCCATAAAACATTATAGTAGGATGATGGTTCAAAGATAGTTTAAATGTGAGTAACGATAGGTAAGAGCGGGTGCTTACTAATTTGTACACATAGTGTAACAGAGATGTTAAGTTCTATACCCTTAAAGCGGAGTTTGATAGAGAGTCTTTCTTACACCGATAGTGTATAGTTATACCCAAGTGATAATCTGAGATATCCAACCCTTACACCAATGGTAAGGAGTGAATAACAATACATGTATTTAATATGGTATAAGGTGGAAAAGTAGAACTTATGCACTGGTAAGAGCGGGTGCTTACTAATTTGTACACATAGTGTAACAGAGATGTTAAGTTCTATACCCTTAAAGCAGAGTTTGATAGAGAGTCTTTCTTACACCGATAGTGTATAGTTATACCCAAGTGATAATCTGAGATATCCAACCCTTACACCAATGGTAAGGAGTGAATAACAATACATGTATTTAATATGGTATAAGGTGGAAAAGTAGAACTTATGCACTGGTTGGGTAGCAAATCGAAAACAAAGATATAATGATATGGTGATAGAAACTCTACATGTGACATCTTATATTTTAAAAAAAAATGGAGTGAGTTAGGTTTGTTTCAAGATATCATCGAGTATCACCGAAGTTGACCAGGATTGTTTTAGTAGTTGTTGTTGTAGTTGTCTGTGTCTATCTTCAACATTCTAGAATCCAGGTTTCTTGCTTGCAAAAATATTATTTCACACAGTCTGTTAATTTTCCTCGAAGTCTAGGGACTAGTGCATAATTTGAACATGTGTAAGTTATTTGATGTCATTATAACAGAAGAAGCATGAGAGCTTAACATTGAAAAGATAGAACATTATTTCTGTATGTTCCAAGTTCCACGGTAGTCACAAGGTGGTTGGTATCAGAATCCAGTTTTCTTAATTTTAAACTTTTAATCACATAAAGTGAAAGCTCTGAGCTAGCATGTGATAGCATGAAATGGTGGCCAAGCTACAACATAATATGTTGGTTTAAAAACTTAAAAAGAGAAAGATATGTGAGCAACAAGTCGGCTATTTCTGTGACAAAATCCTAAGGGTAACTTTGTAAAACCAAAGGCCAGGAAGACTATTTGTAATTGTTGTGAAGGGTGTTACTCAAAGTACACAATAAATTATAGCTTAAAAAAAATGGTTACTACAAAGTGACAAATCTGGTTTTATGAATATTTGTCCAGCATTTGCAAGAGAAGAGAATAGGGATAGGTATAAAGATTAAAAAGTAGTTAAATTTAACATGCAAGATTAAAGAATATTGATATTAGACAATCACCAAGGCCCCTATGAAATGAAGTCTATGGAAAGATTCAATTGAAGGCACAAGACTCTAAGAATGACTTTGCAAAGCTAGTGAGAATTTTGCCCAAACATGTGAAATATTGTGCCGAAGACTTGGCTTTAGGTATTGCTATAGAAATATTTTTCTTTTTCTTTTGTGTCTTTGGTTTTGGTTTGGGCATTACGGACAAAATTCAATCAAATCATGCAAGATTTTGATTTCACTCATTTTTTGGTTGAGCCAAGTTGAGTTTGGGAGTATTTGTATTACTTGGTCGTGTCTTGTAACTATGTTGAATAGAAAGCAGGGATTTATCAATTCCATTAAAAACATACCAATAATGTACTCCAAAGAATATTAAAAAAACTTTGTATATTCCAGCCACAAATAAAGCAGCAATTCGACTTTTGAGAAGCTCAAAGTTAAATAAACATGCTCCCACATTTGAATCTGGAGGAACAAAGCATCTTAAACAAAACTTTTACAACAACTATTTACAATATCATATGTGTACATCAAAAGTTACTTAGCCTAGCATATTGGCTATTAAAATTCCCATCGCAAAAGTACTTTGACATTGTTCATTGAACATGTTGACTTGAAAGGCTATTTGCAATATAGTGCACAAGACTTAACTTACCCAAAACAACAACAGTAATTGATGTTATTTGTCCCAACCAACATGCCTTCTGGGTAGTCAAACCATATAGAATGGAATATACAATAAGTACAACCAAAGACACATAAGACTTAACTTACCCAGAACAACAACAGCAATTGATGTTATTCCTCCCAACTAGTGTGCCTTCTGGGTAGTCAAACCATATAGAATGGAATATACAAGAAGTAGAACCAGAGACCCAAAGTATAGACAACCCAAGTGAGAAGTTCTGTGAATAACCATATCAGGTTAGAATTCTACATAAATGACTTACTCCAAATCCATCAAGAAGGAACAATGCAGATTAAGAAAACCTACTTCTTTTTCTCCATGTCCAATTATAAACGCAATGTATAACAGTAAATGATAATTATTTCAAAAACCCTCTATCAATCAAATCAAATCACAATTCTAATGTATCAATGCTTTAAACCATGCAAGGCTACTCTTGCTTCTTTGGCTTCTATATTAAAGAATCATTAAGATTTGGAGGCTCTGGTAAACAACAAACCATACCAACTTCAGTACCATCCACATAAGAAAACTTATAAGACCTCCAAACATACTCATTTACATTTAGGCCTGTTCCTGCAATTGAAATTATGGAAAAAATAACACTTCATCAAATTTTTCTTAATTTGATCAGAAAAACAAAATTAAATAAATGGTGTGTAGAAGACATAACAATATAGAAAAATTGCCAATAATGTTTACCGTGAAAAACCATCCTGCATATAAAAAGTTAGAACTATTGTCGAAACACCAAAGAAAAATCCATAGGTTGAATATACATACATGCATGTTGTTACATAAATAGTTGAAAATATGTATCAAGAAAGTAATGAAATGGCCAAAAGTAGAAGTATTGTAATAGCTTTTGGAAAAATAAGAAAACATACACCTTTGAATTACCACGGCCTGAGAATTTAAACCAACACACAAGAATTTATTCATTACAAAATGTAAGTATTATAGGAACTTGGAATTCCAAATTACACCATGTTATTCCTCCTGCTTACAATAGCTTGATAAAGTATTGTTTCCTTGGATATAAAAAGAAAAAGAAGGGAAATATTGAGATGCTTGGCTAAACTGTCATCATTGTAGAACATATTTTCTTCCACCCAAGTTACCGAAAAACAACCCCTCATTCCCATACCCTGAAAAGTTTACAATATGGAAACGTTTCTGAAATCCCGAGGAAATGCTTTTGAAGCATTTCCGTGACATTTCTTACCAGTTTTTTATACTGGGAAGGGCCATTTTTGGCCATAAATTCCTAACTGGCATGGGAAAGAAATTTAAGAAGGAAAAATAAATATGCAGTTTATTGGGAGTGGCTGGTCATTTTTGGAATTTATAGATCCTCAGATGTCGCCACTTTCTAAAATTTTGACAGTTGTGTATTTAACACCCTGCCAGTGTCAGAATTTTTATGAAGACTCAAAAGAATATATCATTTGATTTCCACTGAAATAATCCTTCATGAATACAAATAATCCTTTTTTACACCATCTGATTCGTATCCAGATAGACTCACAATCTTCGATAACTTCAAGTATAATATATTTTAATTGTCCATCTGAAATCCAGAATGATTCTTGCAACATATCAAACATTGAAAAGAAACAAAGAATTATGTCATTAAATTTTTAATAACTTAAAATAGTGGATAATAAAAAATGCCTTTTATTCATTGTTGAATAATTCATGAGAAAATTAGTAAACGGAGATCATTAACATATTAGTATTAGTGAATGTAACAAAGAGGGAATCGCTATAGAATTTATAAAGATTAATTATTTTCTTATTTTATAATAATTAGGATTTAATTTTTTGTAATAGGCATATATAAAACTCGCTAAAATAACTCAAAAATCATCATACAATTGAGAAATTTCCTTCATACATTTCATTGAATATTTTATATACATTCATGCTAAGGGTATAGGGAGGGAAATCAATTCTAAACTACACACATCTACATTGCATTTGCTTCTATGTGCCTCTACGTGACTATGAATTCATAACTACTCATATTAATTCACATGATCTTTATAACCAAACAATCAACTCCAATTTAGCCAAAAATCAAAGACATAAATCCATGAAGGAAAACTCATATGATTCGGCTCTAATGAGAATTAAAACACCCAAGAATGCAAAGGAAGGCTAGCTCTAAGCTCAACACATATCACTCTAATGAGCCAGATCCTATCAAACCAAGCTCTTGAATGTGCAACCTTGAATATTCCTCTTCTTTTCCCCTAGCTCTCCTTTTCTTTTATACGTTTGCAAAGATAACAAGGTGCATTTTAAATGTTGAGTTTAGGTAAGTTGATCCACAAACTTCAATCTGAAACATAAGAATGTCTATTTGATTTTATTTTGTATGTTTGTGTGGAAAAATAAGATGTATTTTACAATTTGAGCATAGGTGGACGAGGGTGATGGTCTTCTCCAATAAGCAAGAATTCATTCAAGAATTATTACACAGAGAAGCAAAAAATGTATTTTTCAGTTTGAGGAGGGGTGGATGAGAGTGATGATCTACTCCACTAATCAAAAAAAAATTCAAAATTTATTGCAGATAAGTGAGATATATTTTATAGTTTGAGAATGACAATGAGTGAATGAGAATGATTTATCAACTTCAATAAAGATGTACAAGTCCAATGATGCATATTTTAGATTTGCAAAACACAAATTGACACTCCTATCAAATGTTAAAATTCAAAATATGCAAGTTTCAACATGACAACTTTGAATGCATCTCAGACTTGTCATGTTAAGATGGATCTCTATAAATATATAATTTATAAGATTTCAGTTGGGCTATGGACTATATACGAATTATCATTTTAGATCACATTTAGAGCTCAAATTCTACAGTTTTGTAGCTAGTCATAACTTATGTATTGAATAATTTGTATGAAGTAACAAGTTAGTAGGCAAATCCTATTATGTTTTGTAATGGGTGAGAACTTCGAATAACAAAATGTGTAGCAAAAACATATGTCAAAATAGATTCTAAGATGGTTGATTAATAGATTTCATATTCTCAATGCACCTAATAGTGAAGAAATTAAACCATTTTACATTTGTATGTAAATTTTACAAACCACACAAACAATTCTACATGTCTATGTAAATTTTAAAATGCATTCATAAGCAATGGATTCAAAATTTGCCACTCACTGGTGATGAAGTTGACAAAATGTTGAGTTGTGTACAGGGTTTCATCCATGTAAGTTGTAAAGTATCATTCAAAAGCAATGACTACAAAGTATGCCAATCAATGTTGGTGAAGTTGACAGAATGTTGAGTTGTGTGTAGAATTTCATCCTTGCTACCCATTAATAAAGGACCTGAGGCCTAGAGGATTCTAAAAATTGGCCTAGAGGATTCTAAAAATTGGTTCACAAAACCCACCTTCCCTCCATATCTCAAACAATGATGATAGTCCTGCCATCATGCCTACCATTAATCTAAATTTGGCCTCCCTCGCTGACCACTAATCCAACGTGGAGATTCTCCTTTACACCAAGCTAAATCATTTAAATCAAATATGGAGGGCAGAGACAAAGAATAAGAAGGACCCAACATAAATTGGTAACTTCTTTCTTGCGTCAACATCTGGATTTCAGATACCCTCCCTCCTTACGCAAATAGGAGATTCTCGACTTCTTGAAATCTAGTTGGAGTCCTGTGATTCGAACTAATTGGAAATTTAAACTTCATAAACAAGTTTTAAGACCAAGAATAACATGCTCTAAATCCACACATCAATAGCGTGTTACTCTGGGAATCAATATTTTCTAACGTCATGGCAAATTTTTCCAAGGGGTAATGTTTAGGAAAGGTAACGGAGGGCAAATGATGAGGAAACTCTTTCTTAACAACAATTGGTATCCCACATCCCAAGCTAAATATTTGTGTCTTAAGAAAAATTGGTTATTAGGAAAACAATTGATGTTTGGAAATGTATTCTATCGTTGGCCCATAATTGGGTTAAGATAATAGAACATCCTCATCCATGGTTATGCAATCACATAACTACCTTTATAAAAGTTGAATAAGCAGTAATAATGTAAAACGGCGGTGCATTTCTTGAAAAGTACACACTAGAATTTCTTGAAATTTTTTGTATTTATTTACCCTACAATGATGCATTTACCCTAAAAAATTCAGGACAAACAGATGCACGGTTTGCAAGATATGGTCAAATCAATTTTTGCCCCATTTCACCCTTCACGCAACCCAATGTTGCAACAAAAACATATGCCACGAACTCATTTTAAGGAAAAATTGAGTGATTCAAAAGGGAAACGACGTATTTTTACCTTTTTTACCGCCATATGTCTTTGAAATCCCATTTTGATGAAGAAAATACGTTGATGTGCAAAAATACTAAATATCATCTTGATGTGCGCCTAGTGGTGAAAAATGAAAATCTACTTAAAAAACCCCATTGAAATGTCTTGGAAATTTGTTTTTTTTTTTGGAATTTTGTCCGTGTTTTACTCAATTTATCATACTCCAAGAAAACCCAGTATCTCAAAAAACAAAAACAAAAAATCTCCAATTTCTTGCAATATTTGTGCCAAAACTGCCTTGGAACAAGCTGCTACAGCAATAGCTGAAGAAAACGCAACTTTCCGTAGTTGTTGCAAAAAATGTCAATCTCTTTCGAAATTTGTTTTCTCTTAGTCTAATCTATTGATTTGGGTTGTGTGATGTATGTTGAAGTAGAAATCATGAAACATGATGCATGTTTGACTGAAATAGACCCAATTTTATTGATTTGCTTGAAAAGGAAATGAATGAAGTAGAGTTGTAGTGGTGCCATCATGTTGCTACAAGAAACAAGAAAATGAACTGTTGCAAACTGTTGTTGATTCCATTGAACCATGTAGTCTTCATCAAAACCAAAATCCATGATACAATTATTACCATGCGAATGAATGTGTTGAAGTCAAGTATGGAAAGAAATTATTGGATTACCGATCAATAATGAAAATCGTTAACCAATGTGATACAACTCATCGATAATGTAAATGAGCGTCAAGGTACCTAAGTGCATCTTGTCATGGATTAATGATGTGTTGAAGTCGAGTCACCTGCAAGATCTGAAAATCAAGAGAAATTGTTGTATTCACATTGTTGTCAACGAGGAGGCTTTCCATTGATGTATGCAAGTTCCAGGGCACTCCAAATAATCTCTGATCTTAGTCCCATATATG
This sequence comes from Pinus tabuliformis, assembly GCA_031772625.1. Classification (NCBI taxonomy): domain Eukaryota; kingdom Viridiplantae; phylum Streptophyta; class Pinopsida; order Pinales; family Pinaceae; genus Pinus; species Pinus tabuliformis. Next base: position 824,348,679 of record CM062814.1, read on the forward strand.
GTGTTGAAGTCGATCGGACAAGATTAGTTGGAAGGTGGGCCTTAAGAAATCCCACATCAGCCAACTTGAGCATAGAACAAAAACATTTGAAGAACCATAATAAAAGATTGAAACCTTCATGACATTGCAAAACTTATTGTGAACTTTGCTCGCCAGTTTCCTGGTTTTTAAGCAAAGCTCATGTCCAATTGCGTCAGTAAAGTAGTTTTCACAATAGGACTTATTTTTCTCTTCACTTTTTTTTTTTTTTTTTCTTTTTTCTATCCTATTCTATTTGAAAATGAAATTTTTTTTAAGTATAGAAATACTTCCAATGAAACCATGTGTGTAACAAGATGATAGATAAACTCATATGCAGGTATGAAAGATATTCTTTGATATGTACCAGTATATGAGAGACCAACTGCCTTGATTGAGATGATGTTGGAGAATACTGAAGAATTGAGTAGTCGGATCCAATGACTGTCTTGAACCAAGATTCAATGTAATCTTGTCTTCCTTGGCTTCTTGTTATCATGTCATGCAATTCTTCAGAGATGTGATCCTCATTCATAGAATCTGGTGATAGGCATGCAAGAAACTTTTCAATCCCAGATTCCGACAACTGCTCTTCTTTAATGGGCATCCATGATTCTTGGACCTTATTTGAATCTTCTTCTTCTGGTTGTTGTTCTTCAATGACAGTTGGATAATCATTTTTCACTACCTCAATACTATAAGTGGATTGAGGTGTTTTATTATTGGGGATCTGAAATGGTTGTGCAGGTAACTGACTGGGAATGGATCTTTGGGGTGCTTTTGTGGGTGGTAATGAAAAAGGTTGAATTGAGGTCAACTGAGAGTGAAATTGATGTTGTGATGGAGGTGAATGTCATGGATAACATTGATATTGGTATTGAGGATAATGAGGAAAATATTGAGGACATGTTGGATTTACTCTATAAGACCCTTGCCAACCTTATTTCCAAGTTTGGTTTTGAGGTTGGGATTGAGATGGCCAAGGTTGCCAAGGAAGGGTGTTTTCTAAATACTTTCATATTGTTGTGCATAACCCTAAAATTGTGAATTAAGATCTTGCTCATACTGGGGTTGATGAGGTTTCCATGGTCTTCTTGCAATTACATAACAGGATTGTTCCGATGTTTGATTTGCTCCCTAGTAAACTACCTTTAACCCTGGTAATGATGGGAAATATTTAGTAGTATGTGATCCTGCACAGATTTCACAAATGTTAATGTTATCAAGTGGACATTCATGCAAAGAATGTTTCTTTCAAAATTTAGGGCAAAATATAAACAAAGAAGCATTCTCAACCTTTTGTTTGTTTTGCATTCTTAGCATATAAATTTGTTCATTTAAATTACCAAAAATGTCTAGCAAATTGTTAAGTTAAATTTGACTTACCAATCCTAATGTCGACTTACTTACTCTTGCCATAACTAGATCTTGAGGAGATCTTCCATACTTTATTTTTCCTCTTTATATGTCCTTGCACAACTCCTAAATCTCTTGAAATTACAATTGAAAAACATCTCCTTTTCCCATCAGGTTAAGAAGATCAATCCATTCATCCCTTATAGCTTTTAGTAGGAGAGTTTTTAATGTGTCTAATCCTAAATCATGAAATTTAAATCTTTTGACATTAGAAGTAAATCTCTCCACTAAATCTTTTAGGCTTTCATCATCTTTTTGGTTCATCTTAAAGACTTCATTTCTAAAGTCATTGTGTATGAAATAATATTTATATTTTTCCAAAAATACTCTTTTCATATCATCCCATGTCCTTATAGAATTTGTTTCTAAATTTATGAACCATCTAAGAGATTTATCCTTCAATGTTGCCGGAAACAAATTCAATTTTTGAGTGTGTAATGAGTAGCAATAAGATCTACAAAGTATTTCAAATTAGAAAAGAAAGGTTTTTGGGTCTTCTGATCTCATACCTTTGAAGTTAGGAAGTACGAATGGAGGGATGTTCTTCATATGAACATTGATATCAATTTATTGGATGGGAAATCCAAAAGGATCTTCCTCATTGTCATCATCTCTAGCCATTTCTTCTACCTCCTTTTTCGCCTCTTCTTCTACTTGCAAGAATAGGAATTCATGATGTGGATGTGTGTCTCTTACTACACCACGTGATATAGTGGGGGTGGTAGGTGATTGAATTCTTTTTTATTTATTTTAATTTAATTTAATTAATGAATCTACCTCTAGGATGTACTAAAATGAGATTAATCTTATGCAACTAAAGGGATGCAATTGAAAACTAACACCTCTATATACTTCTCCGGCAAGGGCGCCAAAATGTTGGGTAATTTAATTGACTATTAAATTACTTGTCATTAATTGTCAAACCTGGGGTTCCATGAACTTGCGAAGTATACGTGCACTATACGTGCTAGGATATCTACTTTCAGTTCAAAGAAAAAAAAAAGATGCAAAAATGTAATGAAAATCTATCTATGACTAATTGCACATGTTTTTTCTTTAATTCAAGATTTGGAAGTGAATTCAAAGCAAATGTATTCTAAAGAAAGGAGTTCAAGATATATTCTAGCAATGGAAATCTATATTCTAGTGAATTTGAAAGACAAGATTATTCTATGAACTTGAAAAGCAAGATTATTCTATTTTGTTTTGAAGAGAAATTTAATCTAATCAATTTGGAAAGAAAACTAAGTCTATCAATTCGTGAAAGTAAAGTTGATCTAAAGACTACAAGACTTTGAAATAAAAAACTATTCTAGAGTATAGCAAACAAAGAGCAATGAAATAATTCTTATGGAGGCCTCAAAAAGATTACTGATGTGTGCACTCTAAACCAGAGCCAATCCTATCATATCACGCATAAATCTGAGACTTAAGGTTAAAAGACAATTTGAGGTAAATCTTTTGGTGTTTTTGGTGTATTATCAAATGCTTGACTTGTAATGAAACAAGGACAAATGAGTGCAAATTTAGTTAAAAAGAATAAACTATTGAAATGAAACTGAACATCTAAATAAATTGAACAATTGATTGAAGAAAATTTTAATCTAATTGCAAAGCATAAGAAATTGAAAATAATAATAAAAGACAACTATAATATCTCTCACACATCCTCGGGGGGGCCTCCTGGTGAGTGTGAGATGCTTAAAAGATCATATCACAAAACTGGAATCGCTAATCACATTCAGAATTGTGCCATAACAGAGATTGCATTCATTAAAAAAAAGAGTTTGCTTCTTTAATCAGCGGAAACAATTACAAATTAATATTCATCCTTGACATCTAATCTCTCCTCTCATCAAATATATTGCAATTTATAGAGCTTTGAAGCAACAAGAAACTCAGAATTTCATTGCATGAATTTTGGCCATGAGATCTCAGTAAATTAGTTTGAAAATAAAATCAAATATATTTTGAAGGTTTTTAGGATCAAAGATCAGTCCATATATGATCACACTTATCTCCTTGCCACAAATTTTCTAAAGAACAATTTGTTCCAATATTTTTGGTGATTGGGTGTTGACTGTGAAATTACCAAACTGTTTGCTCACGCAATCTGCAAAATAGGGCTCCAAAGAACCCCGAAAATCTCTCAAATGGTAACGAATTTGAGGAAACTGCTCATATAGAACCTAATTGGGTTCATGCTGAAAAAAAAAAAAAAGAAAAAAAAAAAAAAAAAACCCATGTTTTCATTTTCCAAAATTCATTTTCATTTGCTCAAAAAACATGTTTGAAGTTGACTGGTCAAAATTGTTGTGTTTTTCCTTTGATTTCTTGTTGGAGGTTCACACATGCGAGTTGGGTAGACTTTGACCAACACAAATTCGTATTGGAGCTTCTAGGAACCAAGTCTGTGTCTTTGATTTCCTTTTAGAGTGGCGCTACTACCTTAACCATGGAGATAGCTACGGAAATTGACTTAAGCTGCAAAATCTTGAACTAGCCAAACTGTCATTAGTAAAACCAAGCAAAGTTCTTCTTAATTCATTAAAAATAATGGAAATAATAATAATAAAATATGTAAACATGTATTCGGGAATTTGGTGCATTTATGGAGAAATATGGTTTAAAATGTTGGCAATGGGTGAATAGAATGATGTGAAAATGGATGGCTTCATCAACAAAATCATGACAAGTTGGAGGCTCAACACTAATGTTTATCCTTTGTTTCAAATAATTAAACAACTTTTATAGGTGGTGACGTCGAGCCTTGGCATTTGCAGCCATGGTGGTGACGATGGGTCGATGTCACCACCTTGGGAACTCCAATACCGAAAGTTAAACTTTGCCATGAGCAAAATATTTAGAACGGAAGACAATTAATACTTCTGCATCATCACTAGATATCACTGCTCAAAGCGCAATGACATAATAATGAAGTTTTGAAAAAATAATATAAAACACACCTAAATATAATGAATAAAAAGTAAAAAATGTGTAAAAAAACTTTAAAAGGAATTGAAAATTAAATATAAATAAACCATACTTATATGCGTTAATAAATTAAATGAATAAAATTACATCAAAATGATGTAATTTATAAAATGAATAATGCACGTGAGTGCATGTTGTAACGGTCGGGGCAGTCGGTTTGCACGCCCCCCGACTGGTTTCGATTCCTGTGAGCTGCGCTGCAGCGTATTTGGCCATGGCCGATGATGATTGTACTATGTACAAATTGTAAATATTTGTCGACATATAACTTCTTCAGCGAGACCCCGCCCCCCTAAAAAAAATAATAAATAAATAAAAATAAAAAATGAATAAATGATTAACATTATTCAAAAAATTGACGGTGAATGGGTGCCTTGTTAAGGCAATAGGTCACTGGTTCAAATACTTAGATTAGTCTTAACTTAGAAAAAAAAAACATTATTCAAAATTGATTTTATATATATTAAATGTTGAATGCAGTATCAAAATCTTAAAACAATAAAAATCAAAAAGCATTTTAAAATTTAAAAAACAAAAACATATCGTAACGAGATTTCATTTAAAAAAAAAAATTATAAAATCCAAGAACAATACAAAACCAAGCTACTTTGATGGGTAGGTTAAACCTATATATCCTACTTTATAGGGACTCATAAATATAAATATATAAGATTATTCCTTCGTAGGGGTTCGCCCATTACTTTCGTCGTTTATTTCTGCACGTATCTTTTGTAAGTCTATATTATGGTACGCGTAGGAGAAAAAAGCGAGACACGTGTCTTGTTATTAAGACTAAGCGGTTATTTATATAGTTTTATTAGATTTTATTTTAATGAATCTAAAAGGTTTTTTTAATATATAAGAAATTTTTATCATAAATTAGTTTTTAGATTAACCGCATAAACAAATATTATTAACAATTATTTATGAATGTAGTATATTTTATCATTATTATTTAAAGATGACCATGTCATTTGGAATGATTTATTACTAGTTTACGAGGGGGCAAGCTTTCACTCGATACTTTTAGATCTCGAGAGCCATTATTAAATATCATCCAAGAATGTAGTCTATCTTATCATCATTATTCAAGGAAAACCATGCCACTTGTAGTGATTTAATAGTGGTCTATGAGGGGGCAAGATTTCACTCAATGCCTTTGAGTCTTGTGTCATTAACCTATTTCCTTATGTCTGAAAAAGACGAGCTCATAGCCAAGCGAAAGCAATGAATTTAAAAGTTTGTCATGTAGGAATTTATTTAAATTTTCATTGGAATTTAATATTAATTATTAAAAACTATTTTTTATTTTTTATTTTCTATTAATGTATGGATTTTGTTTTTTTTCAAAGAAACGATTATGAGGATTCTATTAAAAGAGAGCCAAGGGAGCTGAGGTTTGTCCCAGAACCATTACATTTCTTCAGAATTACCAATAATCCATGATGGATTGAGCACATAGGCTCAATCCAGTCTCTCAAACAATTGCCCCATAATACAAAAATTCCATTCACATCCAAGCTAAAAAAATTCTAGAAAATTCCCAAGATCAAAATGCATTTATGCTCCATTTTCATTATTTGATATCTACCAAAGGGGTTTAACATGCATTAACTAGAACATATCATCAATTTCAGACTACCTAGTTTTAGGTTCAATTCTACTTAAGCTTCTCTGATTTCCTTCTTAGAGTATCTTCCCTATCCTTTTTTTAAATTTCTCGTTTCTTGACTACTTTTTTCGACTCCCAAATTCATCATTTTCTTTTTTTGCCTATCTAGTCAATACTTTTGCAGTCCCTGCATCTAATTCCTTTGGTATTGTGGGCGTACTTCCCATTTTTTCCCTCTTGCTTCTCCTCGCGACTTTCCTTGATCTTGCCTCTAATACTTGATTGCCCACAATCATGCCTTGTGTCCCTTGCTCTTGATTTTCAATTTCTGGTGGGTCCTCATATTTTTGTTGGATCTAGGGTTGTTCCTTGTTTGTTGGATTTGCATCTATTATGGGGACTACATCCCAGATTTCTCCCTCTTCTTCCTTGGTCTTTTATTCTTCATTGAATGTATGGATTTAGTTTTAAAATTTATTATTTATGTCTTTTAAAATAATATTGATATAATTTATAGTTAAAAATAATGAATTTAGATAAAAGAAATTAATTTTAATGTAAAAATATCATTGTTCTCTATCACTTATTATTTTTAAAATTTATAATTAAAAGTTAGAAGATTGTATGGAGAAAGCAAATTGGAATTTATATTGAAAAATTAAAAGGATTGTCTAAAGAAAGCAAATTGTATAGGTACCAAGTGGAAAAAATCAGTCGCCACCTTACTCATATATGCGAATGGTATTGATCCTTTTGGAAAGGAACCCCTCTCACCATGATAAGCAACCTCAAATTCTCAAAAATGTATATACTCAATCTAAGGTGGATATATATGTGTGTGTGTGTGTGTGTGAACATTAAACCAAATACAAATTACATTATTTGATTTTGTTTACTATAATGGTAATTTCAAATAAGTCTAATTTTATAGTATTTTGTAATTGATTTTAATTGCATATTAAATTTCAACATATTGTTGAATAAGGAAAAATGGAGGTTGGAAAGCTTATTTTGGTCTTGAGAACAATAACAAAGCTATAGAATTTAGTTTTCAGTTAAAAAAAGAACGGTAATTTTTTATACCTTTGTTGCCACATTAGTTGTATATGGTTGTAAGGATTGAGCTTATAATGTTTTCGAGGGAACTTAGAGGAAATTGAGCGAATTCAGAAGCATTTTATAATACATAATTTTAAAAAGAGTGAAATACATCCCATCTAATCCTCATTTCAAAGCTAAGGTTCTACCTGTGAGGGTAAGACTATGCTTAGTGACTTAATGTACAAGTAGAAGCTAATTAAGATCAAGAAATAGAGGTTTTCTATCGTTATTTCAAATATTATTTAAAGTCACTCCAGACTCAAAAGGTTGAGCTCAAAAGAGGTTATGGATGTATTTTATTTTTTAAACATCTAAGTATATTGTAGGAGGACACACTCCAAGATATAAATATTGTTAAAACACTATCATAACTAAGTTGAAAGTTACCCACATGGAGTGTATGTGGTGGGTGAATGATAGGGGACGAGGCGGGACGACGATAGCCCAAAAAGCTAGGCCACATGGCATTCTCTGCCTCATACAAGACTTGCAATGTCTCATAGTAATGGAAACATAGGGGTTTTGTGCTATGGATTCTCCATTGTGACGAAGCTTGGTCATATGTTGATTAACATGGTTTTCAAAGCAATAATGTGTGATGATGATAGAACGATGTGGTCATCTATCTAGTTCTAGTTGTGAGGAATGGCTATTGTCGTCGACTTGGCCCCTATAGGCTTTAATTTGTGGCCCCCCTATTTGAGTGGAAATACATTAACCCCTCTCTTGACACTCCAATTGAATTGCAAAGTGAATTTCTCAATTTCAATGGCTCGTCAAATTGGTTAGAGAGTATGCCCCCTAGTTCGCAAAACTCGTGCATAGGTTGCTACAAGATAGGTGGCACGAGCTTTCTTCAACTTCGCCTCCCCTATGTAGAGGAAAGAAATAATCCTTATTTAGAAGCTGAGGTAAAAATTAAGAGAGAATTTTTGGAGGATGGGGATAATTTGGAGGAGGTAGTGGACATTCTAACAAATATGGATATGAGCATAACTCAAAATAGAAATTATTTTAGAACACTTAAGTTATACTATGATACCAAGATGTTGATAGCTCACACCCTCACTAGACAAGAGATAGACCAAAGAGATAGGCATGCCCACTTGGACACAGTGAAAAGTAGGGACACCTTCTATTTTCGCTCTACAAATGGATGGCAAAAATTCAAGGAGAAATCCTTCTCTTAGAGACCTATATGGGCATTAAAGAACACCCCATCGACATTCTGAACAAATAAATAAAAAGCCACAATTTTAAACTAGGTCTAGTTTTATGTTTGCATTAGTGCTTATGTTTTATGCTTCCTAATTCAAGTCAATTCATAGAGAATCTTGGTTTCTAGAAATGGAATGATCTCTACATAAACTTGGAAATTTTGTGTATGTTTCAAGTGTTCACCGTGTTAAATGTTGAAATTCCTAGTTTCCCTATGGGAAAGCTTAATATTTATAGATAATAGGTGTCAAGCTAGGAATTTTTATCTCTTTGGTCTTATCTTCATATAGTTTTGTGACAATTTTTAAGACAGTGAGCAATGGTGATGTCAATTAAAGCATTGGTTCTATACATATGGTTTTTTTATTAATAGAAACTTCTAACTTAAAAAAAAAAAAACAACAACAAAAAAAAAAAACAAAACAAAACAAAACAAAACAAAACAAAACAAAACAAAAACAAAAACAAAAAAAAAACAAAAAAACAAAAAAAAAACAAAAAAAAAAAAAAAACAAAAAAACAAAAAAACAAACAAACAAAAAACAAACAAACAAACAAACAAACAAACAAACAAACAAAAAAACAAACAAACAAACAAACAAACAAAACAAAAACAAAAACAACAACAACAAGAATAATTTGAAGGTGAAAATGTGGAGTCACGGGGATACTGGTGGTGAGCTCCAGTATTGTAGCAATAATGCTACAACTCCTGGGGCTTCCTGTCTCTTAATTTTATCAACCCGGTAGTTCGTACAAACTTGGAAGCGACGGTGCTATATGCACAAGTACTAGCTCTTGTCGCAGCTGTCACTTGGTCAGCTGGCACAAGTCCGCTAGGGCTCAAGCCAACTTCTATAGGCTCTCAGAAGAAGCTTGCTAACTGATGGACGAAAGCTATTCTCAAAGGAAAGCTACTCTACTTGACAAACTGAACTGAAAGCAAATCAAAGCATGTAAACCTAGGAAACCCTAATTTGACTAGTCTAACCTCTACAATGCAAAGAATGTAAATGCAACTTCTACCAATGCTGTCATTACCTCTAACAAGTGAAAATGCATGGACCTAAACTACTTGCATCATGAAAGTTATGTTTTTGTATTTTTCCTTTAAGTGTGTGGAATGATTGTGATCTTGTGCTAACTAGGGTTTGGTTGTGCAGATGGGATGGAGAAGGAAGGAAAGCGTGGGACAGGTTGGGGAGGCTAGGAGAGGTCCCTAGGGATCCTTAGCATCCATCCACAGAGGTTCCTCGCATTCAGATGCTCAGCAACCGAGAGAGTGGCCTCCTACAGGATGGCTGCAGAGGATCCTATAGGATACTCTGGTTTCTACAGGATGTCTACAAATGGCTACAGGATGACCTACCGTGAGTGTTGGAGTGATGGAGGAGTAATGGAATGGTAGGAGGAGATGCGTAAGGTAGGAATAAGGCTGGTGATGGCTTCAGAAGTGGAAGAATAGGATGGGAAGTGAGTGTAGGGAGTAGGTTGGAAGGTAGAGGGCTAGGTCAACGAAAGGGCTAGAGAATGGAAGTAAGTGAGGAGTGAAAGACCTTGGGAGATGACAGAGCGGAGCAGAGGTCAAAGATGTGTTTGCAGGTGTGATCAAGGTGGAGGACGAAGTGATGGAACGAGAGAAAGCAGTGTAGATGAAACAAATTGTTAGGAGTGTCACCAAAACGAGAATGCTTCAACCTGAGCTACCTGTGGCATAAAATCAATGAACAGCAATATAAATTGTGAAGGAAACTCATGCATGGCAGTGAAATGAAGAAGTAATGCTAAATATAAAAGTGCATGAATGGATCTAAGTAATGCCTCAGCCTACTTCCAAACAACTACAGCAATTCTAACTGATAAAACCAATATGTTTGACTTCTACAGGAAATCCAAATCAGCAACTATACTCGAATGCATGTAAAGGAAAATGGAAACGAAATGCGAAAGGAACAATATTGATACAAAGGAAGGATGCCTGAGCTCTCAGGTTGGGCCCAACCCCAAGAGCTTTAGGCTCCTTTAAAAACTCAAAATCTGATCCAAAACTGCTTGCTTTTATTCATAATCAAAAGTCTAATGTCATGCCAAAACTGGCTTACAAAGAGCGAAAACCAAATTGACTAACTAGCTGCTACGAAATGACTAACTACTAGCTACCAAAAATGACTACCAACTAGCTAACCCCAAAATGAGGCCCCAAGCCTTCTTATTTATACAATTTGAGGACCCAACAGTCCTCCTAAAAGTTAGGGACTTGGCTGCCCAAGACTTGTAGTTAACAGCAGTCCTACTTGACTTGCTTGGCTGCCCTTGTGCTCATTGATTTGGTGGCCTTTGAACTCCGAGCTGATGGTGGAGAATTCGAGGTAAGGGCCCATAAATGAGGGGGACACCTTCCTACAAATCCTCTAGCTTGTTCTCCCACGAATTTGGCTGCCAAGTGCTCATTAAGACCTTCAATTTTGTCTCCAAGTTGACCAACAAGGCTACACAAAGCACCCATTAGACTTGTTGGCATAATGACTAACCAAATTCACTCTATTAACATAAAAATAATCAAAAACATGCAATAAACAAATGAGAATGGTGGACTAAGCCAAATTAGGAGGTTGAATGAGCCCAAATAATTGTACATTTTTGGGGCTCATCATCACCCCCCTACTGAAAGTGTTGCTCATCCTCTGAGCAACCAAATCTCTCCCCTTGTCTTTGATGGCCCTGGTGACTTCCTTGGCTAGCATCTCGGCCGATTTCTCCTTTGGCTTCCCGCTTTTCAAACTTTCCTGTAGAAACTGTTCGCTGGCTTCCTGTAGAACCAGTCTCTGTCTTCCTGTAGAAACAGTCTGCTAGCTGAGTTTTGGCTTCCTGTAGAAACAAACAGCACCACTATATCCTGCCAGATGGGCTGTGTCAGCCTTCATCTTCTCCTCCTTTCTGCTCTTCTTCCTTACTGTCTGCTGCTTTTCTTAGTGAATCCTCAGCCTTGTTATGAGTGCACAAGTTTATGCAATCATATGGAAGAAATGGTGCCCTCTTCTCTGTCAAAGACAATTTACCAGCATTTTGTGTGAAAGCAAATATACCATCAAACTATCACCTCTCAGCTCCAAAGTAAGACCTTCACAGAAATCACCAAAGATGAACATCTTGCCAACAATTCCTCAAATGCTAAGTTGGACCAGTTAGCAGAATGAAGCCATCACCAAATCACCCCACTTTTCAAAGGCTTTGGTAAGCAGGTTATTGTGCTTAAGCATATTAGTAAATGGAATAAGTAGCAATATACGAACACACCCAAGTCCCAAGTTGAAAACACCTTCCTCTTTTATAAATTTCACAAACATCAGTGAAATAAGGAGACACAAGACAATCAATCAGAACCAAGCCAAAATAGTGTTTTCAGGACTTCCTGTAGAAAGTCTTGTAGCTGATTTCTAGCTTCCTGTAGAAACCGTTTTTTACACTTCCTGATTTGGCTTGCATGGCTGGGGGTGTCTTCTTCTTTAATTTTGCTGTGGTTGCCTTGGTTTTGTCTTCACTTGGTTGGCCTTTTTCAGTCTTCTCTGCTCGTGCTTGCAACCGCTTCCCCTTTGGTGTTTGTGTTTTTACTTCACCCATAGCAGCTTGTCATTTTTCTTGCTTCTCTTCTAGCTTTTCTTGTTCCTTTACCTGTGGCTTTTCCTTTGGTGGTCTGTTTGGTTATATTGCTGCTGCTGCTCCAAAACTTGACGGTTAAAATGAAATATGGCTCTCACAAACAGAGTGCAGAGCTTAATTTTCACACCCACCATCATACATATAACCGTCTAAAATTCACATTTTTCACACAGGTTAGCCCTGACAGTGATTTATCTTTTCTACAAGAGAAAAAATGTTGTAACAGGAACTATGGAGGAGAATATTGATGTAGAACCAACGAAGAAATTTCATGAAACCACAAGTAAATTGCTATTTTGACCCACAGACAGATTTCTTTCATACTTTCTTACTCAAAAATAGTTTTAATTCACCACCTTTCAGATGTATCATGCATGGAGGAGTGTTTTTTCGAGCCTACCACTTTCGGGCTTCCCGATTTGTCGGAAAAAAATCCAAGCTTTTCTGCTCTAGGAGGCTCTGCTGTACTTTCCTGTAGAACGTCTTCCTGTAGGCGGCTCTCGTTTCCTGTAGAACGAAACAGTGCTCCCTGTAGAATGCCGATAAGCTGAAGGGTCTTGAAAAATGGCCGAGAAAGATCGGTGGAGGATATAAAGTTAATAGATTGTGGAAACTTCAGTTGAGGACGTGGAAGGTGCAGATGGACAGCAGTTCATGAGTTTCAGCCAAGCCGTCTTTAATTTCTCCGTGATTTGTGATGTGGTGGCAAAAACATGTGCGCTAGATTTTTCAAACTGCAGTGATACATGTCTTCTTCTCTCTGTTAATTAATTGACATCCTGTTCATTGGAGTTAAACTTTCTATCACTATTTTTTTCTTTTAATTTTTTTTAATTTTTATGAGAGTCCATTGTCCACGTGCACTGCGTGGCTGCCGACGGAGTTCTGAAGCAGACAATCAATTGATCCTTGCTACATTCGTGGCTTAATCCCTCATCTCATTCGTTTATGCAACTCCCAATTAAATCTATGCAATAGAAGAATGAGATTAGTCACATACCTCGAAGTTGGATGGTTGCCGTGAGCTGCTGTGGCTGCCTGCTCTGATTTTGCTGCTGCATGCTTAGTTTCCCTGATTGCATATGGCTTGGCTGCTAATCTTTGATTGTGTTTTTCATGTGCAGGTGTCCTCTGGCCGGATCCAAGCTCCAGACAATCGTTTCCACGTTCAGATCTGCACACTCAAGCTGTTGTTGCTGCATCTTCCCTGAACCAGAACTTGTTTTCGACATTTCTCCCAAACGCCAAAGCGGATCGATCTAAAACTTGCTGAGCATGTTTCTATCATCATTATGCATCTCCCATAGCAAATTCGTGATCAATGGATGCACGGATTTCGAGAAAAATGGAAAATGGCTGAAGAATTCAGAGGTCGATTTCTCGGAAACCGTGCATCGGAATCGGCTGAAACTACTTGGGTAGGTTACCATCACTCACATGCATATCCCCATTAAACAGGTTTTGAAACGGATGCACGGTCATGGAGAAAATGCAAAAATGGCTGATGGAGATGGAGGTTGATTTCTTGGAAACCGTGCACCGGAATTGCATGAGACTGCTCAGGCATGTTTTCATCAACCTTGTACAATTCCCCATAAAACGGTTTGTCAAATGGATGCATGGTTTTCAAGTTATGGCAAAAACAAATTTGGCTCTAGGTATTTTTGCTTCAAGGCTTTTTGCATGTGCTTGCATGGGATGACAAAATGAATTTTGCTTGTGATGCAGGTATGGAGATGATGGAGGAGGAGTTGGAAGATGGCATGAGGGCTTCTGAACCCTTGAGGAAGCTACCATGCTCGCCAAACCACTTTTTGAAATGCATGCCTAGTTTCCCACAATTTCTACAGGAAGATCCTGTAGAAGCACAATGAGAAGCACAAGGAGGTGGAAAAAAATGATGGATGAAGGCAAGGGATGGACACACAAGTGCTTGCAGGCCTAACCAATAGGCTCCCACCATCAGATTCACTTTTGAAATTGGATTTGGCTCGTCCAAAGGTTCTACAGGATGTTTCCTGTAGAAATTCAGAGCTTTCCTGTAGAAGACACAGTTTTGAGGAAAGAAGCATAATGACATGAAAAAATGATGGAAAAGGGGTGAGGAATGGAAACATGGATGTGGGTAGGCCTCATGGACATATTCCAAGCCTTCAGGTCCTCCTCGGAGATCAATTTGGCTTTTTTGTAAGCTTCCTGTAGAAGATACGAAACTTCCTGTAGAAGGCACAAAAACTCCTTTGTCTTTGATTTGAGTGCTCCTCCTATCATGAAACGTCCTCCTTTAACCTGCAATGTCATTGCTGCAACATGAACTTATTCAATGGAGATTAGCTTTATTTTTCTTTTTCTTTTTCTCTTTTTTTTTTTTTTGAAAAACAACTAGGGCGCCTCATGGAGGTTTTCACCCTAATTGCCTGCCTTGGGCGCCTCCAAGGGAGGTTTTCACCCAAAGATCTTTTTCTCTTTTATTTTCTTTTCTTTCCAACCCATTGACCGCCTCATGGAGGTTTTCAATCAATGAGCCAATCTAAGGTGCCTCCGAGGGGGTTTTCACCTTAGATTTTTATTTTTCTCTTATTTTCATTTTTTTTCTCTTTCTTTTTTCTTTTTTCTCTTTTTTTTCATTTTTCTACCCTAACCTACTTGAAAAACAAAATCATTTTCAAGTATAAGAATACTTCCAATGGAGCCATGTGCACATCAAGATTAGAGACAAAATGATGTGAAGGCTCGAAATGCATGCTTGGACAAGTATCCAAATCTCAGAGACCAAATGATCTGGCTTTGAAGGGATCAAACGAAGTTGAGGAAGAAAGTACTGCTGCAACTTAGTGATCTTCTGAAACCATATCTCAATATAGCTTTGATATCCTTGGTTCTTTTGCTGATCTGGATCATTCTTCAGGTCACCTTCTATCATGACCTTCTGATCTTCCTCTTTTTGTTGATCTTTCTCTTGAGTACATGGAAGATTTGGTGGTAACCATGAGGGATCTCTCTCGATCTCTGATTTAGATCTCTTCTCTTCATCAAGTGCAGCCCTTGGTTCTTTGATCTCCTCTTTTGAATCTTCTTTTGTTGGGTGTGATCCTTCAATGCTTTCAAGATGATCTCTTTTTTGCATTACTTTTCCTGAGCTTTGGTGAACATCATTGAGCTCACGAGGAATCATTTGCACATGTTGTGCCTCAGATTTGCAATGGGGTTGAGCTGCTCCATTGCATGGTTTTGGAAATGGAGGTATGGGTAGCTGAGTGGAGGTGTGAAATTGAGATGGAGATGGATGGCATTGTGGTTGGGTAGGCATTTGGGGTTGCCTTGGTGGAGGAGGAGGCGATGGTTGTGGATGAGCAGGTGGTGGAGGAAAATGAGCGGGATGAGAGTTGTACTGGGGCCTCCACTCCTGATAAGGTGCATTCCACTGAGGCTGTGGCTGAGCATAAGAGTGAAATGAATGAGCAACTGGTTGGGCATAATATGGATCTGTGAAGGAACAAGGAGAATATGACCAAGGAGGAGGTGTAGACCAGGAAGGATGAGCAGGGGGATCCCAAGAAGGCACGAAAGTGGCTTGATAAGGGTCATAATAGGTCTCGGGTATCCCTTGCATCTCCTACTGGTAAGATCTAGGTCCATGTGGCCTCCTTTGGTTCATGTAATAGAGTGATTCAGTGGCTCCCTTGGCTCTTTGATATGCAGCTTTGATTCTGGGCAAGGAAGGGCACTGATCTGTAGGATGGTATTCTTCACAGATGAAACACACTTCTAGGGAGTGCATTGGACATTCGTTCCTAGGATGCTTTTTAAGGCACCTAGGACAAAAAATGACCAAAGCCCTCTTGGCTTCTTCTTGCTTCTTTTGGATCCGCAAGGTATCCAGTTGCATGGCAAGAAACTGCCTCATATCACTCTTGAAATCTTCGATCTGATTTTCAAATTCATCTTTGGACAAGATATTGCTCCCAACATCTCTGCTTGTAGCCATTTGCTTCAGAGGAATGTTTCTTCTTCTTCTCCCCTAGAGGTTCTTCAGATATGTCTTGATGTCCACCCAGGGGTCCTTTCATCACAGCCATCGAAGAAGAACGTTGGCTGTGTGAAGCAGTGGGGGTGTTGTGCAATCATTTTTCTAACTTATCTCTACTCCTACAAAGCATGAAATAGATTGAACTGCAACTAACTATCTTGCGAAATTGAAAGGACTAATCTATTTTGCTCAAATGAAATTGCAAGAATGAAATGCTAGTCTACGCTTGTGGAATTGAAATGCTAATCTACGCTTGCAGAATTGAAATGCGGAATTGAAAGGCTATTCTAGGAAAGCAGGAAATGCTAATCTAGGAAAGCAAGAAAGGCTAATCTACTTTTGCATAAATGAAATTGCATAATGGAAATGAAGTAAACTACTTAGAAGAAGGTTGTAGTAGAAAATAGAAGAATAGCAACAATCACCAATACTCTGCCGCTTCCCCGGCAACGGCGCTAAAAAGATGGTGAGCTCCAGTATTGTAGCAATAATGCTACAACTCCTGGGGCTTCCTGTCTCTTAATTTTATCAACCCAGTAGTTCGTACAAACTTGGAAGCGACGGTGCTATATGCACAAGTACTAGCTCTTGTCGTAGCTGTCACTTGGTCAGCTGGCACAAGTCCGCTAGGGCTCAAGCCAACTTCTATAGGCTCTCAGAAGAAGCTTGCTAACTGATGGACGAAAGCTATTCTCAAAGGAAAGCTACTCTACTTGACAAACTGAACTGAAAGCAAATCAAAGCATGTAAACCTAGGAAACCCTAATTTGACTAGTCTAACCTCTACAATGCAAAGAATGTAAATGCAACTTCTACCAATGCTGTCATTACCTCTAACAAGTGAAAATGCATGGACCTAAACTACTTGCATCATGAAAGTTATGTTTTTGTATTTTTCCTTTAAGTGTGTGGAATGATTGTGATCTTGTGCTAACTAGGGTTTGGTTGTGCAGATGGGATGGAGAAGGAAGGAAAGCGTGGGACAGGTTGGGGAGGCTAGGAGAGGTCCCTAGGGATCCTTAGCATCCATCCATAGAGGTTCCTCGCATTCAGATGCTCAGCAACCGAGAGAGTGGCCTCCTACAGGATGGCTGCAGGGGATCCTACAGGATACTCTGGTTTCTACAGGATGTCTACAAATGGCTACAGGATGACCTACCGTGAGTGTTTGGAGTGATGGAGGAGTAATGGAATGGTAGGAGGAGATGTGTAAGGTAGGAATAAGGCTGGTGATGGCTTCAGAAGTGGAAGAATAGGATGGGAAGTGAGTGTAGGGAGTAGGTTGGAAGGTAGAGGGCTAGGTCAACGAAAGGGCTAGAGAATGGAAGTACGTGAGGAGTGAAAGACCTTGGGAGATGACAGAGTGGAGCAGAGGTCAAAGATGTGTTTGCAGGTGTGATCAAGGTGGAGGACGAAGTGATGGAACGAGAGAAAGCAGTGTAGTTGAAACAAATTGTTTAGGAGTGTCACCAAAACGAGAATGCTTCAACCTGAGCTACCTGTGGCATAAAATCAATGAACAGCAATATAAATTGTGAAGGAAACTCATGCATGGCAGTGAAATGAAGAAGTAATGCTAAATATAAAAGTGCATGAATGGATCTAAGTAATGCCTCAGCCTACTTCCAAACAACTACAGCAATTCTAACTGATAAAACCAATATGTTTGACTTCTACAGGAAATCCAAATCAGCAACTATACTCGAATGCATGTAAATGAAAATGGAAACGAAATGCGAAAGGAACAATATTGATACAAAGGAAGGATGCCTGAGCTCTCAGGTTGGGCCCAACCCCGAGAGCTTTAGGCTCCTTTAAAAACTCAAAATCTGATCCAAAACTGCTTGCTTTTATTCATAATCAAAAGTCTAATGTCATGCCAAAACTAGCTTACAAAGAGCGAAAACCAAATTGACTAACTAGCTGCTACGAAATGACTAACTACTAGCTACCAAAAATGACTACCAACTAGCTAACCCCAAAATGAGGCCCCAAGCCTTCTTATTTATACAATTTGAGGACCCAACAGTCCTCCTAAAAGTTAGGGACTTGGCTGCCCAAGACTTGTAGTTAACAGCAGTCCTACTTGACTTGCTTGGCTGCCCTTGTGCTCATTGATTTGGTGGCCTTTGAACTCCGAGCTGATGGTGGAGAATTCGAGGTAAGGGCCCATAAATGAGGGGGACACCTTCCTACAAATCCTCTAGCTTGTTCTCCCACGAATTTGGCTGCCAAGTGCTCATTAAGACCTTCAATTTTGTCTCCAAGTTGACCAACAAGGCTACACAAAGCACCCATTAGACTTGTTGGCATAATGACTAACCAAATTCACTCTATTAACATAAAAATAATCAAAAACATGCAATAAACAAATGAGAATGGTGGACTAAGCCAAATTAGGAGGTTGAATGAGCCCAAATAATTGTACATTTTTGGGGCTCATCAACTGGGAATAAGGAAAATTTGAATTATTATAAAGAAATAATTAACCTTTTTTTTGTCAGACAAAATACTTTCATTAATTCTTCAAAAAGATATAGCATATAGTCCAGAGGCCCTTTGCTCTCTCGGCTTCACTTTGACTGGATTTATTAGCCAAGAGAGCAGTGCAAATTCAGAGAAGATATTTCCATTTTTTACATGAACCCCAAAGGTAGAAGAGCACATATAGCCCAAAACACATGCAAAACCAAAAAACAACTAGCGATTTTCATTTTAGGGGAGAGGATTTGGTGCATGAGCAGCACTCGGCGCCTCAGGAGGGCCATGGCCTTCATGAACATGGTAATCTATATGAGCAAGTCGCACCTCAAACTCATCCAGCGGCTCACTGGTTCGATGCTAGATATGACTCACAGATGCTAGGTGCTCTAGAATTTCCCCCCTTGACTGTAATGGACATCATTAAAGAAATAATTAACCTTGAGTTAGAATATCAAAACTACTTTTTATTATTGGTAACTCAAAAAATAAATTAAGCGTTTCGAACACATATTTGCATGAGGTCTATATTAATACAAAGTATTGGAAAAAAACTAAATTATCTTGGCATAAAAGAATTTGTAAAAATTATTAGACGAATAAAGTATATGATGAAAAGCACTTTCTCTTAAAATATTCAATCTACAAAAGCATTATATTTAAGTATTTATAATAAAGCTAAGCTTTATATCTTATTAACCCTATTAAACTATGAGTCCCTAGACAATCACAAAGACTGAGACCACATAGATATGAGTTATAAACTTTATCTTTGATAAGGTGTTGTCATGATCCACTAATGAGTTGTCAGTAAGATCTAAATCTAGAATTGTCAAACTAATGTACCATAAATTTATATCAAAGGATCAATACAATGAGTTAAGAGAATGGTTAAGGTGTTTTATGTCATTTACTTGTCTTGTCTCACTTGCAACAAATAAACGTGTTATCAAAGTTATGGTTAAGGAAGATTGATATAAAGTATGATTTCATAGCCTTATGATTCTACGAGTATGAACAAGCCATATGAAGGTGAATGTTTCCTACTCAATAGAATGCAGATCAACAATATTCTGGATGTGCAATGGCAAGATAATTATAGATATCTCTCTCTATTTTTCCTTTTTTTTGTAGCATAGGAATCGGAAACTGGGTTAGGCTCGTACTCGCGTGACATGGGGTCGATTTCAACCACTACCACTATGCCTTTGTGCGTATGACAATCCTCCCTTCTGTAAACCGGGTTACTCTGGGGGAATTTTAACCTTAGATCCCTTGGTCTACACAATACTTCATATCACAACAATCGCGATTAAAATTCCATGAAAATAATCATAAATCTCTCTTCAATAAAGGTGCAAATCTTTTTTTTATGTGATTGGTTGATTATATTCTATGTTTTTTTCTTATCGAATATTCATATTCTTGGCCAGCTCAGCTGTGGGATTTCCAAATATTAATATTTCCTCTTTTCAATCCATTGGTTGCTAGTTGTCTTATGAGTTTGGATTTGGCGATTGCTTCTAATGGGCCTCGTGCACACCAATCTAGTAATCCCACTTCTAGAAGCTCAAATCCAATGACCCTTTTTTAAATCTCGACAACACCACAAAACCACTTATACCTGCAACTCGTGTACTAAAAAAACAAAATGCTCCCTATTTCGCAATCAAACTATCACGTTGAGCAGAGCTATCTGATTCTCACCAGGTTCAATGTAATCATTTTCTCAAATGTAAACGTGGTTTTTGAATAGTTTTAGCTCTGATTTCCTGCAACATTTCCATTGACAAACACATCCCATCCACATAACTACTTGTTTGTTTTGCATAGCCATTGTCACATTTTTTTAGGCTAGCATGTTCTCAGATAAAAATTAAAACTGACTTAGTAGTGCCCAATCATGAACCATCTGGAATTTTTCACTTTCCAATCTGGCGAATGTTGAAAGTTGTGTTAGATCTAATATGATCAATCCACACCAATTCCTATAAATCGATTTGCAAGGAAGGATCTCTAGGTTATTGGAAATACTCCACGCCTCAATTGTGTAACGTGTCAAGACTATATCTATATTCTACTTTACCCATTAAAAGGAAAGGTCGTTTAAATTGATGCATGGAGACTCAACTAGGACTGTGTTTCAGAGATCTCAATTTCCTACGAAAACATTAATATTGATATTTTTGAAAAGGTCATCTGAAGGAACAAGATCTGGGAGATGATTGAAGGATACATAAAAATATTCTAAGGGAGCACATTTATGAAATTCTTGGGGAATCATCCTAGTGAGACCATTATGAGACGGATCAAATTGACACTTTTCTGATCATATGAAATTGAAAGTCTCTGCAAAAGTAAGGCCATAAGTTTCAATGCCATGTTGACTCATTCCGTAGATACTAGATAGTGGCCATCTCATTTTGTTCACTATCTACATCGTTCTCTATAGCCTTCTTAGCCTAACACTTGATTTCATCTACAATTCTTGCAGATTTGGGTATAAAACCCAACAACTTGAACATTTTTTGGTCGGCATCAAAGTCATTAGGATTTATCAATAATTTTTCCCTCATAAAAATGGAAATTTACCTTGCTAGAAAGCATAATGCTTGTTCTAGTAAAATGAAATAGGGCCTAATTCCTCCTGAGCAAGCATTGATTGCTCAGAATAACAAGTTCAAGAGTTTTAAGCCTCTCATTATAAGACCTGGTTGTTATTATGTTGGGGTAAAATTCCCTACATGTGTGTGTCTAAGTTATGGTTATGAGTTGTTAAGCCATATTTTTGAGTTTTTCAATTATGTTTCTTGGGATGCACAAGTATTGGTGGCTTTCTATATATGTGCAAGTTGTATCTACCTCCATTCCAAACCCTAATTTTCCCCTGATTTTATTTGATAAATTGGAGTACATCTCTTCTCTCCACATGTGGACATTCAAATTGAAAGAGATCTTCTTTGATAGCATTGGAAAGAGAGTTTGTGCATTGGATCCAATGACTAGCACTATTCACCTACCTATGCATCAGAGTTATCATAGTTTTTTTTTTTTCCTTTATACCAAGGAAAATTTAAGGATGGAAATTTATCTTAACATTTAGAAACCTTGGCGAATCTCACTAGTCCATGATATGCCATCTATAAAATGTTTGGTCGTATTTCTGTAAAATTATTCAAATTTATAATAATATTATATAGTCTCTATATAAAATTTTAACGATTTTTAAGTTAAAATAATTTTATACTATAAAATTTGGGCGAAACATTTTTAGAAAAAATGGAAATTAATGAATGTTTTTGTTGGAAAAAGCATGGAAAATTAGCCCACTTGTGAATATTATCCCCTAAAATTCTCCCAGCTTTATACACATTTGTTTAGATAGATTAATTGTATATGATAGTTTTCCCTAATACAAACATATATGTGTGTGTGTGTGTGTGGAAAGTGGTTTGCCAAGTTTTCAACAAAAGCGAGTGGTCAATTAAAATTTTGAAATAACAATGTCCTTTAGTTAAAGAAGATGAAATTTTCTTGAAGGAAGTGAAAAAGATTTTTTTTTTTAAGTTAAAAGAAGGATCATTTCTTTGTGAAATATTAAAAAAAAAATGGTGGTGATTATCTTAAATCAGCCTAAAATTAAATAAAGGGATCTAAGAATATTTGTACTATTGTGTGATTTTATAAGAGAGGAATTACAAAAAAATAATTCTTGTAAAGAGACCTTCCTAAAATAGAATAAGGAGGTCTAGTGAGTCATCAAAAATAAAGACATTGTAAACACACTTCAAGGATGCATGATTGGTAGTTCCTGACACCCTAAGGTAACATAAAATCAAGTGGGCGTGAAACATAATAATATAATCAAGTGAGAGTGAGGATAATAACAAATGGGTAAAGTAAGAGAGTGTTTAAAAAAATCCTCTCAAGAAGTCAAGGATTTGCAACAATACAACCATAAATTGCAAAATCAAGTTAAAGTGCTCGGGAAAAACTTACATCATAATTAAAACATAAATGATAACATGGTTGACACACTACATTCAGCGAATGATATTCAAAGTGAACTCAATATGAAGGATCAATTGATTGATGCACTTCCAATCAAACTAAGAGAGAATAAAGATGAAATTAATGACATGCTTGATGTAACATTTGCAGCGAAGGTTGATGCAATTTGCGACACAAAGGATCTCATACAAAAAGCTAATGCAATTTTTGAGATAAGCGAAAACATCCATACAATTGATGTAAGTTGTGACACAGAGGAGCTACTAGACAATATTGATGCAACATATGATATAGAGGATCATATCCAAAAGTTTGATGCAACATGTGATATAGATGAAATCATGCCAAAGGTTGATACAACTTGTGACACACGCCACATAATACAGGTGGTTGATGCTCATTGTGATGTAGAAGACCTGATGGATATGAAATCATGTAGTGAATTAGTGAAGAAAATGATTATTGAAGATGAGTCACACAAAGAAGCATTGGATGTCAGTAGTAGTAGCCAAAGAACTTGTGAAGAAGAAAAAGAACAACCAAATGATATTTCCAATATATTTTCCAAACTTTGGGAAGAGTTATCATTCAACATAAAATTACATAGCTTGGGATATGACAATGGAAATATCTTGAATATTCCAGATTACTCCAAACTAGTTCAATTTATAAGCACGAGATTTCTTTATGATGTTAAAAATCTTGGTAATAAGTATTAGCAATGTTAAAGGGTTGTTTAATAATGTATTTTCAATGATTTCAAAGCAAGGGGGAGACCCATGAGACCCTTTTGCGTACATGTTAAATTTAGGGAGAGACCCATAAAATGGACAATATTGTTCAAAGACATTTTTATATGTCAACTCAACCATAGATATAAGTCAGCTCAAAGTTTAGGGAGTGGATGAATTTAAATTTGTAACACATTTGGCAAGAACATTAGTTTAAGGTTTTGGATTGTGTCAATGTGATATGTAGTGAGCACAAGGTGCTTAGTAGAGAAGCAAAGGAGAAAGGTTGAGGAGAAGAATACCTTAACAAAGGAACAGAGGGACAAGTAGGCAATTCGAGGCATGAAATAAACTACAAGTAAAAAAATTGGAAAACCCTCAAATTTGCTTATAATGTGAAATCGCATGCAAATCCTTTATTTTCAAGCCACCTCCATCAGTTAACAAACAAATACTTTTGCATCAGCAGACTGTCCACCTATGAAATTGGCATATCAGGATTTTTTTAAATACATTTCTTTGCAAAATCATTGATATTCCAGTATAAGTAGCCACTATACTTTGCCCTAGTTGTAGAGGTGCTAAGGTGTAGCATCTGAGGGATAAGCACCCTCTACATATTGAAATTTTGTTACAAGGATTGGTTTTCAAAATCGTTGATATCTCAGTATATTAGCTCCTAGTCACATCCCCTAGTCACAAGGTGCTTACGGTTTAATACCCAAGGTCTATTCTCCCTTGGCATATCCACATATCAGCATTTTAATCAAAGGGAGTAGGTTTCATGATTTTCCAATATTTTAATATACTAGGTCTTGGCCACAGCTCTAGTCACATGGGTGCTTGAGTATAGCACCGAAGGGATAATTGCCTTGAACATATCACCATATAGACATTATTTATAAAGGTACAGACTCGAGGATTTTCCAATATTCTGATATCATTCAATCCTTGGTCATAGCTCGATCACAAAGTAGCTTAAGGTTTAGCACCTAAGGGCTAAGTTCCCTTCACACATTGCAAAATCGATGTTTTAACAAAAAGTAAATGCTCATGGAATTCTAGTGTTCCAGTATATTGGACCTAGATCATTGCACTAATCAGAAAAGTGTTATGTTAGATCCCACTACATATCAACAAATCAAAATATTTAGAGGTGTAATGAACATTGAATTATCCAATATCTTGATATCTCGATGCCTGATCATGTTAACTGATAGTGAATTTACCGGCAGTTAACAAAAATTGGTGTCATCATTCGTACCTAAAAGGTTTTGGGTTTGCAAGTGTTTTTAGTGTTAAATAATTTTGAGTATTTCATTGATATACCAATATAATAACATGTAGCCATGTTCTATGAGCACATGTTGTAGTGTTAAGGCTTATAAGCACTAATATGTGGCAGGTTGGATTGAAGGGAGCTTTGAGGTTCAGGGTAACACTAAGTGCTTGGTTGTATGTATAGATTCCAAGTTACCATAACTGGATTGAAGGGAGTGCTCATATATTAAGGAATTATAAAAACACAGGTAGTAAGCAGTCAAGCACAACACAAAGGAATATGTGGAGTATAAGTTTAGCTCAAAGGTTGTCATACGAATATGAATTAATACTACAAGTAGTAAAAATGCTTAGTATTATAAGTATTATATTTTGAAGGTGGTTTGAAGGACTTGCTTGTTCTCATAGTTTAAAATAATAGCTAATTCTAAGAAATAGAGCTTAAGCAAGTGTTTAGTCTCAGTTTAGTTGAAGGGTGTACCAAATTAAAAACGACATAGTAAGGGGTAATTGTCATGGTAAATTTTAGGGGCAAATTTTATACCAAGGGCGAAATTTAAGGGGTTTTCCATTTTAGAGGGACGAAATTTTTATAAAACAACCATTTCATATATTTACCCAACTTTTATTTAAAAATAATTATTTTTTTTCATTTTATCCCAAAAAAGGGGGCGGATAAACTATGAAAAGACTCATTTGACCAGATTCGCCTGATTTGGGAGGTTATATTCCATTACAATCACCCGATTTTCTACTTTGCAATGTTAAATTCATTTGCAATCGCCCATTTTCTGGTTTGGGAGGTTATATTTGATCCCAATAAATAAAAATATAAATAAAGTGGAGATATGGTAAATAAATAAAACCTCTTTTTATACTTACTCCAAAGGTATGGTAAATAAATAAAAATATAAATAAACTAGAGGTATGGTAAATAAATAAAACCTCTTTTTATATTTAGTCCATAACCCTCTTTCTATTTAAGAAGGCTCAAAAAAGAGGTTTTATTTAAGTGAATCCTATGAGCCAAATACCATATTTATAAAAGAGGTATGGTAAATTAATAAAAATATAAATAAACGAGAGGTATGGTAAATAAATAAAACATTTTTTTATATTTACTCCATAAGTCACCTTATATTTACGAACACGCAAGGGTGTAAATAAATAAAAATATAAATAAAGTGGAGGTATGGTAAACAAATACAACCTCTTTTTATACTTACTCCAAAGGTATGGTAAATAAATAAAAATATAAATAAACTAGAGAAATGGTAAATTAATAAAAATATAAATAAACGAGAGGTATGGTAAATAAATAAAACATTTTTTTTATATGTACTCCATAAGTCACCTTATATTTACGAACACTCAAAAAATGTGTTATATTTAGGTGAAGCCTATGGGCCAAATGCCATGGGCCAAATCATTATTAATACCATGCAAAAAAACATTATTAACCCTAATATTAGTATTAATAAAAATAAAGATGACACATGGTATTGACCCATGGTATTCACGTGGAATGTAGCCTATTTAAAGGGGGGAATTAAACCAGCATAGATCCATCTTTACTCTGGATCTACTAAGTCCCGAGAGGGATCAAATATCGTCATATACAAACTAGCATAGAGTGAAAAAATATTTGATCCCTCTAGGGGCTTGGTAGATCAAGAGTAAAAATGGATCTTGTAATTTAATGTCACTTAAAGATTTTAACTTGGTTAAAATAAAAATCAATTATTAATTTTTATAAATTACTAATAGTAGTTTTTAAGCTCTAGGTTTATGATAACTCATGGTATTGACCCATGGTAATACCATGGTGTTCATGTGAGCATAGACTATTTAAAGAGGAAATTCTATCAGGTTAGATCCATCTTAATTTCGGGTCTACCGAGTGCTGAGAGAGATAAATAGATTTCATCGGATAAATAGGTTTCATCCCTCTAAGAGTGGTAGATGTGGAGTTAAGATGGATATACGTTGGTTTTTATGATAATCAAGATATTAAATAGACTTAGGAAATTATATTGTAAAAAACATCCTAAGTTCAATGGTTAAAGCTACATTTAGTCACTTCACAAAATTTAGTAAAAAATACCAATATCTCCATTAATATTGGATTTTCTGATTTAACAACAACAAAATCAAAGCAGTGAAATCTTATCACTCTTTCCGCATCACCCTCGTAGAAGAGAGATAGTTGCTGCCCAGATCTCCCACCATTTTTAAAACGTTCTCAATATGATATCTTCATGAAAAAGTTAAGATAGTGATGTTGGATTAGTTGTTTGAAAATATGTTGGTTTGTATAACCTTTCATCTTCTCTGTTATTCTTAGTTTTTCGTAATGATCTGTAGGGGTTGGTCCACTGCACCATATTGTCCTAAAGGCGGAGATTGTGCACCAAAAAGGAAATTAATCCACATGTTACAACGTTGTTAAAAAATGCAAGAGGTATGAAGTTAGTGAATTATGCTAATAAGCAATTTAGATTGGGAGAGATGTAATTAAATTTTATTATTTAATTGAAGATGTCCAATTAAAATAATAATAAATCTACATTTATGTATTTATATATGATTGGAAGGCTTCTGACAATGGTCACTTATTTCCATTAGATCCCTTTTAGGCCTTTGGGATACCTACTACTTTCTTATATTATAGAGTTGGGGCTTGCTACTTGTTGGCGTGTTGGGGTAAACAAAGTTGATGTGTTTTTTTTTTATCTCGCAGTTGGAGTCTATGGAATAAGAAAGAAATCTGATAGCTTAGATAAAAGTGGCAGCTTGACAAAAGTGGTAGAGAAAATATTAATCTCTCCTACCTTGAGAGAACTGGTGGTCAAGATCAACACCTACAAGATCTTTGTTGCGGAATATTATCAAAACTAATAGAAGGATATGAAAGAGTGTATAGTAAGAACCTTGACAAACACGACCACTGAAACTTGCAACATTGTTTGTAGGAAGAGAAAATTATGTTTCTTTTTTCCAAACATGTATGTTAGTATATTACAGTTTAATGAATATGTTTTCCTATTATCATATATGGCTTCATACTTTAACAAAACATTCGCCAAGTCTTCACAATGTTTTATTATTCAGTGAAAGATTTTCCAAGATCTTACAAGATTTTATAATTCAGTGAAGGATTCGCCATGGTTTTACAAGATGATATAATTTGGTGAGAGATTCACCAAAAAAATTATATATACATATTATATTATTGATAAAATCGCCTCCCATTTTTCCTATGTATCATGGGGATTCGCCCATTTATTATACATATAAATTTAGGGTGGTTCTTAAAATTTTCCCTGGTAATTGTATAGAGGTAAAGTATCGAACATATAACCAAAGTGGATCATTGCATAGCAGAATTTAGAACAAAAGAATGGATCTTTGAAGAATAAGATTGTAGAGTAGAATTCATAGAAGCAAAAGTGGATCTTTGAAGAATAACTTGATAGAACTAACAGCAAACGGGATTGGTGTCTCTCGTAGGTTGGTGCCTACAAAGAAGAGAA
The DNA here is from genome assembly GCA_031772625.1 of Pinus tabuliformis. Lineage (NCBI taxonomy): Eukaryota > Viridiplantae > Streptophyta > Pinopsida > Pinales > Pinaceae > Pinus > Pinus tabuliformis. Next base: position 824,376,765 of record CM062814.1, read on the forward strand.
GGGGTTTGGTGTCTCTTGTAGGTTGGTGCTTGAAAACTAGAGGGGATTGGTGTCTCATACAGGTTGGTACCTAAAATTTTGAAAATTAAGGGGATTGGTGTCTCTTATAGTTTGGTGTCTACAAAGAACTATCATTTAATGAAGTTTTGTGGATTTATCCTTAAAGGATTTTCATGTATATCTTGTGTTCTTGCTCATGATATCGATGTTTTATGGTACTAGAATGTTGAAATAAGTAAAAATTGTATTATATTGATTCACATTACCCCCCCCCCCCCCCTTTCCTTCTCAGTATAATTATGAATCCAAAATTTTTCACATGGAGTGTTAATGTTTTGATCTCCATCCTTGTCTTCGTTGTGAGAAGACAAATCACTTATTAGAAAAAATATAAAACATAGAAGAAGACTAAGAATACAATTCATTATAAATGGATAAAGTCTTGGAGATGGAATCTACAAGTAAAGAAGCTTCATAAGTCTTATGACCTGGTCAAGAAAAAGGTAAATCCATAGACCCAAAAAAAAATAAAAATAAAAAAAATTATCAAGCAATGGAGGAATTAGTGGGAGATCCAATAGTGAGGTGTAGCCTACAGTAGTGGGGTGTAACTTACTGTAGTGGGGTGTATCCTAAGCAGTGAGGTGCAACTTAATGTAGTGGGGTGTAACCTGCGATAGTGAGGTGTAACCTGCAATAGTGGGATGTAACCTGCAATGATCAACCAGTAAACTGAATATTCACTCATAATTAACTCATGCATGTCAGATCAGAGAAACACCCAGTTGAGATTGGAGTTTAGGGACAGTGTATTATGAGCTGTAAAATCATCTAAATTAAATTAATGGTGCATGCAAATAGAGGAAGGCCTATGAGGATTGCGCAATTCATAATTATGGAATTTCCAAATTAACTATGGGCTAATTCCCAAGGGAGTAGCGTAAGGAAATAGAGACTTGGGCAAGCAAGAATTTGGCTAAGTATTGGCTTGAGATTTTCTAGGAAGCAGTGAGATAGATAGAGATAGTGCAGAGGTTGCTCGGGCTTGAGAAAAGCATTCTAATCTTCTCATATTTTTTATTAATGCAATATACAAATAGAAGGGGTTTTTAGTTGTGTCTTTCCCCAGAAAATCATTGTGTTATGTGTGATTGAATTCGTTATCTTATATGCTTCATGATTTCATCGATTGTTTATTGTTTCCATTGATGATAGAGTAGATTCAATTCAATTGTTTTAGCATATTACAATCTGTAGTTTGAATCTACTAGGAATTTCTACATGGTATCAGAGCTGAAATCAATATAGAATAGGAGAATATGAGTTATCTTTTGCAGGAGAAATCAAATTTGCAGCATCATACTTCAGATCTAGCATGATGTTGTTCTATGGATTGAGATTCGAATATTCCCTTGAGGGTATCTCAAACTATATTGCTTGGAAGGACAAGATGGAGGCAATTTTGGAAGACGATGGGCTTAAGGAATTCATAGACAAAGATATTTCTAAGCCAGTTAATGCCCAGGATCAAGTAGAGTGGAGAAAGTGTGTAGCAAAGGAAAGAAGGATTATCCTAGAAGGAGTTCAAGATAATATTGTCTCAAACATCCATAGTAAGGAGATTCCATTTGCAATGTGGAAGGCCTTGATAGACTTGTTTCAAAACAGGAGTGGCCACAGGAAGTTGGCACTGAAGGACAAGCTCAAAAATATCAAGATGGAGAAGGGTGACACTATACCGAAGTACTTGACCAAGTTCACCCAATGTCGATATGAGCTTAGAAGTGTCGTTGTTACAGTTGTTGAAGAGGATATGGTGAGCCTAGCACTTTTAGCCTTCCCAAGAGCTGGCATAGCAACCAGGACTCAGTTAATGGGAGAGAGAAGCTACCATATTGGGAGTGGTTGTGGTCCAACTTGGTACAAGAAGAGATTCATCGGAACACCAAAGATGGGTCCTTATCCAAGCATTATGATGAGGAGAATTGTGCCCTAGCTGGAAAGGCGAAGAAATGGAAGGGGAAATCATCCCATTCCAAATTAGATTCTGGTAAGGGAGGCAAGAAGAAGGACTTCTCGAAGATTAAATGTTTTCAATGTCACGAGATGGGACACTATGCCACAAAGTGTCCACACAAGAAGGTTGGTAAGAATCCCTCAAGAGGAGTGGCAGGTGAAGCTCTTGCTTCACAGTTCGAGCTGGATTTCACCCTCATCACTTGCATGGTGACATCGATGATGGGTAGTGTGTGGTACCTGGATAGTGGAGCCTCATTCCATATGACCGGTAATAAAGATTTCTTCAATGACTTGAAGGAGAACGACCTCTAGATGCACATAGAGATGGGAGATGATGGGAGGTATAGTGCCACTGGTATCGGTATTGTTACCTTTCAGAGGGAGACTACCTCTCCTCTCACATTAAAAGATGTCATGTATGTTCCAGGTTTGAAGAAGAATTTGGTTTCAGTTTCCATGTTGGATGACTGTGGCTATGATGTGATATTTAGAAAGGGAAAGGCTTTCCTTCGTCGCATCACCTCAGGGTCGGTGAAGCAAATTGGGGTTCGGGTGAAGAACCTCTACAAATTGGATGTAGAAAATTGTACTGCTTTGAGCACAAAATAAAAGAAGGTGCAGATCTGAAACATTGGTGAGTTGTGGCATAGAATATTAGGTCACGTGCACCATGGAGCTTTGAAGATCATGCAGAAAATTTCTACAGGACTTCCCAAGTGTACACTAGAGCAGAGAGAGACATGTAAAGGGTATACACTGGGTAAGTACACCAAAGCTTCCTTTCATGATAAAGAAAGTCGAGCACAAGCGATCCTTGATAAATTTCACTCATATGTGTGTGGACCGTTCTTGACAACCTCCACGGCCAAGAATAGGTATTATGTAATATTTTTTGATGATTTTTCTTGTAAGTGATGGATTTTCTACATGCAGAAGAAATATCAGACATTCACTAAATTTTTTGAATTTAAAGCACTTGTCAAGAAAGATAATGGAAGGAAAGTTAAAGCTCTTAGAAGCGATAACAGTGGAGAATATGTGTCGAATGAATTCAAGAGCCTTTATACATTAGAAGGCATTCGACGCGAGTTAATAGCACCTCATAACCCACAGCAGAATGGGGTGGCTGAAAGAAAGAACAGAAGTATTGTGGGAGTTGCATGGGTGATGTTACATGATCAGGGCCTACCGTTGCACTTTTGCGCTGAAGCATGCAACACAGTTGTTTATTTTCATAACAAAAGTCCTCGTCAAATTCTCGAGATGAGTACACCAAAACAATATTTTTTATGTAAGAAACCAATTGTGGCACACTTCAGGATCTTTGTTTCATTGGTCTACTATCATGTTACCAAGGATGCACGGAAAAAGCTAGAGCCAACAGCTGAGTTGGGAATGCTTGTGGGGTACACTGATACACATCATAACTATCAGGTGTACCTGCCATCCAAAAGTATGACAATGGTTCATAGAGATGTGAAGTTTGATGAAGAGACAACCATGAGACATTCCCTTGAGAGGGAGCTTCAGTTACATGCAAATGAGGAGATTTTAGCTCCAAAGGAGGAACCTCGAGATGATGTGGAGCAGCCACATGCAGAGGAGAAGAGAGTGGAAGCACCCACTCATGCAGAGACTTCCATAGATGGAAGGAAGTGCACTAGAGAGGTTGGCAGATGGATGCATGATGCTAGAGAGAATGTGGGAGTACCCACATCACAGCGCAGGTAAAGGAGGTCACCAGATCGGTACACTAGCTACATGGCTCTAATGAGCGTGAGTGTAGAGGTTGAGCCATCCTCATTCGAGGAAGCAGTGCAGCAACCAATATGGGTTAATGCCATGGTTAAGGAGTGTGACTCCATTATCAGAAACAGTGTTTGGGAAGTGGTCCCGAGACTAGCAGACAAGTCAGTGGTGAGTTCCAGATGGCTTTACAAGGTAAAGAAAGTGGCGGATGAGAGTGTGGAAAAACACAAGGCCAGATTTGTGGCCAAAATATTCTCTCAGGTGGAGGGAATTGACTACAATTATACATTTTCTCTAGTAGCAAGGTACTCTTCAATCATATCTATTCTAGCACTGTCATCACAGATGGGATGGAAGATACATCATATGGATGTGAAGACACCATTCCTCAACAGTATGATTAAAGAAGAGGTGTATATTGAGCAGCCAGAAGGATTTGAGACCTTCAAACAGAGATTCACATGTATGCAGACTCAAGCGAGCATTGTATGGACTAAACAAGCACCATGTGCTAGGTACCCCAGGATTGACAGTTATTTCACTGGGTTGGGCTTCACCAAAAGTGAAGCAGACGCGAACCTTTACCATATTGTGGTTGAATGTAAATTGTTGATTATAGTATTATAAGTCGATGATTTGAATCTAACAGGTGATGAGAAGCTGATAAAATCTTGCAAAGAGGATCTTGCAAGAGAATTTGAGATGAAGGACTTGGGTCTCATGCATTACTTTCTTGGTATGGAAGTATGGCAAGGAGATGGGGAAATTTTTGTCTCTCAGGGAAAGTATGCCAACGAGATACTAAAGAAGTTCCACATGGAGAGCAGCAAACCCATGGAGACTCCTCTAGCAAGTAATTGGAGGAAGGAAGATATTATTTCAGGTGAAGTAGTGGAGGATACTATTTATAAACATCTTGTGGGTTCACTTATGTATTTGGAAAACACACGACCATACATGTGTTTTGTTGTTAACCAACTTAGTCAAGCCATGGTTAAGCCAACCAAACTCTATTAGAAGGAAATTAAACATGTGTTGAGATACCTCAGGGGCACCACTCAGTTTGGTCTTTGGTATAGACGAACATAGGGAGTGAAGCTTCAAGGCTTCACAGATACAGATTGGGTAGGGAGTCCATCCGATAGGAAGATCACATCAGGGGGAATCTTCAGTATTGGTTCAACAACAGTTTCTTGGTACAACAGGAAGCAGAGATCAGTTGCACTCAGTTCAGCAGAAGCAGAGTACATGGTTGTTAGTCAATCAGCTTGTGAGGCTATCTCAATGAGGAATATCTTTGTTGGGTTATTTGGTTAGCAGATGGATCTTACAGTGATTTACTATGACAATCAAAGTTGTATCAAACTCTTTGAGAATCCAGTTTTTCATGATCGGTCCAAGCATATCGACATTCGGTATCACCATCTACGAGATTGTGTGCAGAGGAGAAGTGTGTTGCTGGAGTACATACCTACAGAGGAGCAGGATGCAGATATTTTTACAAAGGCATTATCAAGATGGAAATTTGATTTCATAGAGGCAGGATCAAGGTAGCGGATAATCCATTTCTTGTTGAGAGGGAGTGTTGAAAATGTAACAAGAAAATCCTAATTTAATTTGTCCTTGAATTAAATTGTAATTCCACATCTCATGACAACTTGTAATAGTTAACTAAGTTAATTTTACGTAATTAGCTTAGTTAATTCGATTTGAGGGTCTAACTAGCGTCATGTAGAGTGTCTCCTACAATTAGGAGCACTAGTTGAGTTTATTTTGAGTTGTAATTATTTAATTCAATCCAGTTGAGTTAAAGTCAATTAAACGAGTTCCAACTGATGGAGGAATTAGTGGGATATCCAGTGGTGAAGTGTAACCTACAGTAGTGGGGTGTAACTTAATATAGTGGGGTATAACTTATTGTAGCAAGGTGTAACCTGCAACAGTGGAGTGTAACTTACTATAGTGGGGTATAACCTACGGTAGTGGGGTGTAACTTGCAGTAATGGGATGTAATTTGTAGTAGTGGGGTGTAACCTACAGTGATCAACCAGTAAACTGAAGATTCACTCACAATTAACCCATGCATGTCAGATCGGAGAAAGACCGAGTTGATATTGAAGTTTAGGGACAGTGTACTATTAGTTGTAAAATCATCTAAATTAAATTTATGGTGCATGAAATCAGAGGAAGGCATATGAGGATTGCGCAATTCATAATTATGGAATTTTGCAATTAAATATGGGCTAATTCCCAAGGGAACATCTCAAGGAAATAGGGACTTGGGCAAGCAATAATTTGGCTAAGTATTGGCTTGAAACTGTCTGGGAAGGAGTGAGATAGATAGAGATAGTGCAGAGGTTGCTCAGGCTTGAGAAAAGCATTGTAATATTCTCATGTTTTCTTATTAATGGAATATATAGATGGCAGAGAATTTTAGTTGTGTCTTTCCCCATAAAAACATTGTGTTACGTGTGATTGAATTATTTCTCTTATATGCTTCGTGATTTAATCAATCGTTTATTATTTCCATTGATGAGTAGAGTAGATTCAAGTCAATTGTTTTAGCATATTACAAATTGGTAGTTTGAATCTATAAGGAATTTCTACATTTTAGAGATGGAAGTTATTCACTTCCAGATGAATTGGT